>CM077098.1:21959634-22559634 GCA_039513925.1 Platanthera zijinensis
GTTTAGAAGAGCTACTTTGGTTATATAGAAGGAATCATCATCCTAAGGCATTTAAATAATTGTGGTATTCATAATTCCCTACAGATTGTTAACTGATATGCTAGTTTGGGAAATTCTAGATGGTTGATTCATGTTTTTATTCTGCTACTAGAAGTACAATTCAGATTCAAGAGCTCTAATGTCGAAGTGCTCTCAGGTAGTTCAAATTTCTGGTCTCAGTGAAGTTCCATGGTTCTGAGTTTCATTCAAGAATCAGATCAGATGCCCAGACTGAAAAATCTACTGTATGGGATGAATTCCCCAGGCTTGGACTTAGATGCTCTATGGCACAGGATGCCATAGAAGAAGAACGAGAAAAGCTGCTTTAAAGGAGAAAGAAAGAGCTTTGAAAGAGGCTATTGACCTATATGATAGGCCTATCTCTTCAAATTCTGAAGATGAGATCGACTCTGATGAGTCTGCTGAGACTAAGAGAAAAAGAATTGCTAAGAAGAAAGAAAAGCTGTTGCTCCTCCTCCTGCTAATCCAGACAATGGATACACCATATTATATACTGAAAGGGATTGATCCAAAGTCAAAAGACTTCCAGTATTGGATGTTGTTTTCTAAGAACCAGCAAAAGCAGAGGAAAAAGTCTAAGAGGTATGACTCTCCTGTTCCCAGATGGAATCCTAGAGGTCCTCCTCCTCCACCTCCCGGTGCAGGAGCCTCAGGAAATTTATCTTCTAAATCTGCCTCTCAATCTGAAAGATCAAATCCATCTCAACCTGCTCAAAGGAGAAGTTTGCAAGGATTCCAAGGTAAAAGCCAAACTGGCTATCAAAGAACTGATATAGTTAAAGAACAAGTTAAGGAGGTAGTTTATCAAAGACCAACCTTTTCCCCTCCTCCTTCTCCAAAGAAAAAAGTTTCATCTCCAAAGCCAGTTCATACTGAGAAAGATGTTCCAAAAGGTAAGTAATTTATTTTATCTGAAAATTCTAGCAAGAACTTTGTTAAGTCTGCTCTCTCTTGTATTTAATTAATCAAGATAAAGAACCAGTTGACACTTCTTCTGAGATTGTTTATGAAAGCCCAGAGCTTGATCCTAACTTTAGGATGGCTCATTTTCTTGAACTGGTTGGAGCAGCGCAGATAAGGAAAGCAAAAGCTGAAGGAAAGGACACTGCCGGATTAACCACAATGTCTAAATTCAGAAAGAAGGAGCTCGAAAAATTCCAGGTCAGACTTGAGATGTTTGATCCTTCAAAATATATGGAAAAGCATCCTGAGGCAGTGGTCCCAAGGACAACAGAACTGAAAATATTGGGAGAACAAGATTTGAAGCTATCGAAAAAGAAGCTCTAGATCCTACAAGAAAGAGTACTTTTGTTTCTAGTTCTTCTAATCCTGAATCTAACTCTGAAGCACCTTAATTATTCATTGATTGACAGTTAATTTTTTATCTGATTGATTGATGATATCTGCTTAGTTATTTCCCTTTATGCATCTTATTTTACTTTTAGTAATTAGTTTTGTATGTTTTAATTGTTGAGAGGCTTAACTCAAATAGGGGGAGATTGTTGGAACCCTAGGTTTTGATTTGAGTTCAGTCCTCTCTTTCTGTCTCTTGACCCAAGATTTATCTATGGTCAAAGGTTAGTTGATAGGTTAGATTCTCTAGTTGTGTAGAATTACTTTTCTAGATGAATATTTGGTTAAGTAGTTTTTCGTTCGACTATAGTCGAACGTCGCTCGACTATCGTCTATCGGCTGATCAACGATCGTCTATCAGTTGGTCGACGTTCTGTCTGCGTTGATAGCTCGACTATCTGTTGATAGGTCGACTATCTGTTTGCTTTGATAGTTCGACTATCTGTTGATAGGTCGACTATCTGTGTTGCTTCGATAGTTCGACTATCTGCTTGGATAGTTCAACTATCTGATAGTTCGACTATCTGTTGATAGTCGACTATCTGTTTGATTTTGATAGTCTGACTATCTGTTGATAGGTCGACTATCTTTGTTTTCTGATAGGTCGACTATCTGTTGATAGTCGACTATCTGTTTTTTTTTTTTTTTTATTGTTTTGTAGTTTCGACTATCTGTCCGGATAGATCGACTATCTGATAGCTCGACTATCTGTTCTGATAGGTCGACTATCTACTGAGGTAGTTCGAGTATCTTCTTTGATAACTCGACTATCTGGATCGTTCGACTATCTGTCCGATAGTTCGACGATCTCCGTGCGCCGTTCGACGATCTCCGAGGGTCGTTCGATGTTTTGCTGTATGCTCTTATTTAGTTTTGTCGTCTTCTATGATGTGACTAATTTCATATTTATTTTAGCATATTTTATAATAGATTATCTGAATAATTTGTGACATTATTTCCATGCAATATCAGTTCTATTATATATGCATGAGCTAATCTTTTCTGACAAAGTTGTTTGTCTTATAGCTAAGATATGCAATCTGCTTTATCTGCCAGGTTGTCCTTTATAGCCGTTAGACTCAAAAAGTCTTCCTTGGCCATAAAGAGTTCTTTCTGATGTGACTTTCTCTTATATTATTTCATCAGAAGTATTTGCAGCTTCTTAGAAAGCTTTATCCTTTTATAGGATATCTGTCTGCAGTATTTTTGTTTTGCTTTATGCTTTTGCAGCCCAGCTTGCAGAGTTCAGAAAAAGACAAGATTCAAACTCATTTAGAGTCGTTGCTGCTGCTGATATATAAAGACTTCTTTGAAGAAGAAATCAACTAGTCCACATAGTAGAAAACTAGTTCTCAGATAAAATTTATTCAGCAAGCTTACAGCAAGATCAAGTTTACTGCTCTCAGCAATCTTCACTCAACTGAGAAGTGTTAGCTCTTCTGCTCTTCTTCAACCTGAGTTCTCCTGTTTCCAGGAAGTTCTGACTCAGAGATCTTTTGAAGAAGAAGAAGAAGAAGATAGCTGCTAGAAGATTTTCATTTCTTATTTTATATCTTCTTATAGTTCCTCCTTCAGTATTTACTGAAGTGTTTCTGCACTGAAGCAAGACTTCACCTGGACGTTCTTTGAGCCAGGGGGAGCCTTGATTCTTTTAGAGCTTTCCAGCTCAGTGCAAGTTATTATGCTTCTCTAATCTATTGTAAAATAGAGAAGACACCTTAACCTCCTTTCCCCCTCCTGTACAGGGTTATTACTCCCTTCAAAAGTATCCCTTGGTGGCAGGGCACCTGATCAAAAACCTGTGTTGGTTTTTAGACACCTGATCAAAAGTCTAAAGGGTTTCTTGATCTACCTGAAGCAGATCTTGTTGGTGGCAGGGCACCTGATCAAAAACCTGAGTGGATTCCTACCTTGTTGGTAGAAGAGTGGACGTACCCAAGTTGTTTGGGGAACCACTATAAATTCCTTGTGTCGTCTGGATTGCTTTATTTAATTACTTGCATTGTGGTTGTGATTAGATCTTAACTAGGTTTGCTAGTTGCTATTTAGGTTTCCTAGCCTTAACTGTAATTACAGTTGGCTGCCTTTTTGTGCACAACACTTGTGTTAGGCTCTAAGGTTTAATCTCAAATATCTATAACTTTCATTCCGCATTTAACTCCAAGGGAGTTGAGTAGAAAGTCAACTTTGCTAGTGCAATTTTTGATTACTCTATTCACCCCCCTCTAGAGTAGTATCTATCCCTTCTCTTTCAGTTTCATTCTGTAACCCTTGGTTCTGTCTGTAGTGTATGACATCGGGCCCGGGCCGGACCTACTGCTATATACCATGCGACGGATATGGGTGTTACAATTTGGTATGAGACTACCGGTTCCAGTCTTGCTTATTGGAATTCGTGGGCGAATTATTTTAAGGGGTGGTGAGCACATGTATGTTCTTCATCGTTATAACATAAAAAGAACCCATGAATGTCCACTTAGGAATGAAAATACACTTGTTTTTGAGGAACATGAGTGTTCCAATGATTGCTTTTAGCAATTTGTATGTCGCCTAATCGATAGTTATGCTTTTTTGGGGAGTACGAGTGGTGCGGGGCATTCGCAAGGTCAGCACTCTACGGAGAGTAGTGCACTTAAAAGCGTGCCTGACACCCTGCTTTCTGTTGAAACCATAAGAAGGATGGTTGAAGTTGTGTTCGCGGTGAATAAAGCATAACTTGGAGGGCAAGTGCAGTCCCCTGTCCTTGGGGTGACTTCAACACCGAGTGGTGTGATGGAACAACTGGCATGTATAAGACCTTTGGATCAGCAGTTGAACATGCCTTTAGTGTAGGGTACACACTCAGTTGATGAGTATTTGCAGGCATTTCTTATCATAAGGCGCTACCCAGGGTTTGATTTGGAGAACGAGCAGACTATTGTTAATAGATTATACAACGGTCTGTGTGATGAATTACGACTGCTACTCGTAGGACCAAAGTTACTTGGATTCCGAGCGTTAGTGGAGTCGGCTAGAGCTTTGGAAGCAGATCTGGCAAGAACCAACCAGACGTCAGTGCGCAGGTTACCAAACTCCCCAGGTCCCGCAAAGCCTGTACACCGAAAGAGGAGTAAAGTGAGACCTGACGTATCTGCTAGTCAAACTCTATATTACTGTTAAAAATGTGGAAGTTTGGTCACTTTGCCCGAGATTATCGTAAAGACGATCAGGGGACAGAGAAAGCTATAAAGGGAGCCCAAGAGAAGAAAGACTCCAGTGCTGAGAAGACAGAGATCAAGGCGCTACCCACCTCGAAGTCCGGTTTTCGTAAATGGTGTAAGAAGGCAAGGAGGGCGGGTCTAGTTCCTTCTTTTGGTGCGTTTGGAACAATTATTGGTCGAGACCCGGACGCATGCTTTTGCTGGGGAAAATTGGTACACTTTGCCCGAGAGTGTCGAAGCGGACGTCTGGAGTCTGAGAAGAAGCCTAGAGCGACTAACGAAGAGAAGGGCAAAGGGTTGGAGACTGCTACACCTCAATATGCTCCAACCCAACCTAGAGGATATAACTTTGTCCATCAGGAGGTTATGGAAGAATATGCTGACATGGTTACAGGTATGGTTTAATTTTTGGTATGTCAGTTTTAGATACTTATTGCCTTACGCATATTAGCCTATGTTTGGTTATGATAGGATTTGTATTGATTTTCTGAGTGTCCGATGAAAACACTGTTCGTTATTGGAACTTCCCATTCCTTTTTGTCCGAAGGACGTGTATCGTGCATCGGAGTTCCTTCTTCGATGGAAAGAGTCAAATCGAGAGTACTGCTACCTAATGGGTACTCTTTACACCTGAATAGAGCCTGTTGTTTGAAGTTATGGTTAAGGAGTCAGGAGTTTTGACTTGCAAGCGTCGCTACTGCTGTCTATAGAGTTTAATGTAATCTTTGGAATGATTGGCTCTCGGAGCATCGTGCGTACATCAATTTCAAACATAAGGTGGTCAGTTTGGTACTAGCCATGGTTGTAAGATGTCGGAACTGAAGTATTACTTCAAGAGCTGGTAGAACAGAGTTATGTGCGTCCAAGTTTATTGTCTTGGAGCACATCGGTCCTCTTGTTAAAAGAGGATGGAAGCTTACAACTATGTAATGGTTGCTAGAAGTTCATTAAGTTAACCGAAAAAAAGATTAAGTATCTAACCCAAGGAGTGATTATCTGTTCGATCAGCTTAATGGGTAAAGTGTGTACTCAAGTTAAATCGGAAGTCTGGATACTATTATTTGTCACTAAGGGAAAGTGATATTCCCAAAACGCCGTCCAGTACACGATATGGGCATTATGAGTTCATCGTTAAGCCGCTTGTGCTGACAAATGTGTCGTCTGTGTTATGAATTTGAGGTATAGGGCATTCAGTGAGTACCTGAACCAGTTCGTGATAACCTTTATCGAAGACATACTGGTATACTTTCGGTATGAGAGTGATCATTCCAAGCATATGGATTCGGTATTGGAGACGTTAAGGAGAAATCAGTTGTATGCCAAATTCTCCAAGTGCTAGCTTTATGGTTACCCTCAGTAGCGTTTCTTGGTCTTCTTGTGTGGAGAAAGTGTCGTGGTGGACCCGTCAAAGATATTTGCGATACGTGAGGTTCTTGTGTTATCTACGTTGGTAAAAAGTCCGAAGTTTATAAGACTGACCGGCTAGTACAGACGCTTCATAGAGAATCTCTAGCGTATAACATTACCCCTCACAACTTTGGCGAAGAAAGATCAAAAGTTTGTGATGTCGCTCTAGTGCGCGCAAGCTTTCGAAGAGCTGAAAAGTCGGTTGACCTCGGCAACTATTCCATGTTCACCGAGTAGGACCGAAGAAGTTGAGATTTACAGCGATGCTTGGGGCAGTGACTTGTATGGTGTTCTGCTCCAGCGTACGAGTGTAATAACATATAGCTCGTTTTAGTTAAAGGTACGCGAGAGGATTTATCCGGTCCATGACTTGGAGTTTGCGACAGTGATATTCGCCTTGAAGCTATAAAGGCGCTACCTAAACGGTGGGAAGGTCGGTATCTAAATCGATCTCAGGAACCTGAAGTACTTATTGGATAAAAAGGATTTAAACTTGTGGCAGCGGAGGTGGATGGATTTATTGGGGACAACACCTTCAACATACATTTTGGTGCAAGTTTTGGAGATATTTGAAATCTATTGCGTGGTCAAGCAGATCACAGATGATGCTTTTGATAGGTCAAATCCCAAATATGGTTTTGAAGACGGACTGTTGCGGAAGGACAGTCGTCTGTGCGCCCCAAGTGTGGAGAGTAAGCGGCAGGACTTGAGGTACGAGACTCATTATACCAAGTACTTAATTCACCCGAAGTGCACAAAATGTTTAGAGGTTTGAAGAAGTTGTTCTGATTGCCCGGACTGAAAAAGGATGATCCGGTGGAAAAGTTAGCCAAACTCTACATGGATAACATTGTTCGGTTGTATGTTTCACCCCGCAGTATTGTAAGTGACTGAGATGAACGCTTCACGTCCAACGATACCAGGCTGGTATATAAATTGTTGGGAACTAAGCTAAGCTTCAGTACGGTCTTCCGTTCGCAGACGGATGTTCACACCGAATGGGCCAGCAAACGATGGAGGATATACTTCACATGTGCGTCTTGGATTTTTGAAGACAGTGGGAAGATCACATGTACATAGTGGAGTTTGCGTATAACAACCGCTACCAGACGAGTTAACAAATGGCGCCTGTCGAGACCTTGTATGGGAGAAAAAGGTCGCACACCGTCGTCTTGATTGAAGACGGGTGAGTCGATGTTGTACAAACGACAGACAGTGGAAGACGCCACTTGAACGGTACATACAGTTCAGGAATGGTTGCAGATCGATCACGACATACAGGCGGAATACTATAATGCCAAAGCATAGGAACGTGGAGTTCGCTGTTGCCGATTGAGCATAGTTGGAAATCAAGCCATTCAATGGTGTCTCGCGAGCTTGATGCCTGAGGAGGCTGAGTCCGAGGTACCTTGGACCGTTTGAGCTCTTGGAGCGGAGTGGTGAAGCAGGGTATTGACTGAAGTTGTCAGTGAACTTGAGTGGGCTACATGATGTGTTCCACATATCGGGGTTGCGGAAGGCGGTGCTAGAGCCTTCACATGTGGTTGCGGTCGGTCAGGTGATGTTTGATTATGGGATGACGACGAAGGTCAAGCCTGTATGTAATGAAGACTTTGAAGTCACACGACGCCGCAATAAGAAGTTTCTGTATGGTTAATGTCCGTTCAAATAATTGCGGTCGTGAAGATCTTTCATGGGATCGGGAGCAGATTATGTTGGAGGAATACCCCGAGTTATTTCGTTTGGGTAAATCTTAGGTTGTGTATCTTTACATAATTTCGTGGATGAACTTCTTTAAGGGGGAGATTTGTAACGCCCTGAAAATTATAAACAAATCGGTCGCATCCTAAGAAATTTTTGGTACCTTTATAGGGCTGCACGGCCTGGGACACGGGCGTGTCTATGGCCGTGTCCTTCTGTGTTGGCTGGGCTTTGTCCAGGAAAGGACACGGCAGGAAACACGGTTTTGAACAGTAATGACACGGGCGTGTCCTCACCCGTATCACCACCCGTGTCCTTCTCGGGTTGAAACCCTGGGTGTGTTGTCAGGAGTACACGGCCGGGTTACACGGGTGTGTACTATATGACACGGGCGTGTTAGATTCAACACGGGCGTGTGGCCACCCCTGTCCACCACAAGACGTGATGGTTGGCATGTCGGTTATGCGTGACACGCCCCTGTTCACAGGCGTGTCGGGACCCGACACGAGCGTGTCAGGTTGAGACACGGGCGTGTCTCGACCCGTGTCCTACTCTGGATCAACGACTTCGTGTGCAAGCAGGAACACGGCCGTGTGCAAAGCCGTGTTCGGCTTATTTTAGTGACTTTTTGGCTGGATCCGAGCCATTCGTTTTCTTTAAATCTGATCTGACGGCTTAGGATTAATCCTACTTCCTTAAGGCCGGGAGTGGGAGTTAAACTCCTCATTTTCTTTTGGCCTTTCTCTTTCTTAAGTCTTAAAGAGAGGAGAAAGCAAGGAAGAAGTAGGAGGAGGTTCCAACCGCCGGCAGAGCATCAGACCACCAAATCAAAAACCGAGACAGGATCCATGGAGGCATTCTCATTACGAAGCTTTCCATCTGGCTAGTTTCTCATGATGCCAAAACGGACTTCAAGGGTAACGATTCTCAACTTGGACATGTGAAGTCCTCTTCCTTTCTGCATGGGAAACCCGCTCCCGCGAGTGTGCAGTGTGTAAGACCCCCATTTTTTTTCTTTTTCGACACCGGGGTCTTAGGCCCAGAACCGCCGCCTTGCGGTGACACCTTCGCACCCCGGGAAGGTCGTCACTACAAGACGCCGATTCTGCCGGCCAATTCGATCATAACAGTAGCAATATACTTAAGAAGGTAGCAAGTCCACAAAGAGAATCACATATATAGAAATAAACTCCACGAAGGGAGTGTCCACAGATAGTACATATAATGAAAATCTCGGGCTTATGCCCAGTACATCAAATCCTCACTACAATTCACTCATCGCGGAAGCAAACTAATACAACTACTATAGTTCGGGACTTACTGTCCCTGCTGTCTGGACTCCAGTGCTAGACTGTCCGATCTCCAAACGTGCCGACCTCCGGGGCTGCTCCTCCATGCTGGGCTCCGTGGTCCCCTAAATGATGTGGTTCGAAAACCGTTAGTCTAAAAGACTAAGTCCTATCGTCCCCCACCCCTTCCCCCATGGCTCCTAAGCACCGAGCGGGGAGAAGGAAAGGGAAGGACATGAAGGTGGAGAATAGTCAAATTCCAGATGGTAGCGGAACTAAACTAACAGTGTATGTATGATAATATATATACAAAATTAAATAAGTAATCTTAACTTATGTGGGTACACATAAGCTAAAGGATCTTTTGCAGGGCTCCTATCGTATAAAAAGTCCCATACCGATTTATACGATAGGGTGTCGGTTCTATTAGCAGGCTTATAATATTGAAAGAGAACCTTGACTTATAAGCACGCTCACACGAACTTATAGGCCAAAGGGGTCGTTTTGCAAGGCCTAATGTATAGAGCGTCCCATACCGCTTATACATTAGGTGTCGGTTTTATGCAATGGTTATGCTATGAAATACAATTATGCTATGATGAGAACATGCAAGTGCAACTCACCCACTCGACTCTGTGTACACAGACCTTTAGTTCCCCCTTTCAGAGCCGTTACCTCCCAGGATACCTCCGTAGTGGCAGACAGAAGCGGTGGGTTGGGCCTCGCCCACCTCAAAACCAGTATTTGCACTACCGGTCTGACCTATCGTACGCCTCAATGCTTGGTGCACTAAGCAGACGTCTGCGTACTCTTGCCGGCTGGCGCACCGGACTTCTGTTGGCGAAGTGTAAAACCACACTTGCCGAGTCAACGATATTGGTGTCGGTGCAACGAACTCCCCAATATCGAAGACCCACCACCTTATACCTTTTATGCACATGCAATAGTTATGAGTCCAATAAATAACCGAGCCGAATCTTCCCGGACTATCCCGTCCGTCACAATCTACAACCGAGCCGAAGCTCCCCGGACTAACCCGTCCGTCACAATCTACAACCGAGCCGAAGCTCCCCGGACTATCCCGTCCGTCATAATCTACCACCGAGCCGAAGCTCCCCGGACTAACCCGTCCGTCACAATCTACAACCGAGCCGAAGCTCCCCGGACTATCCCGTCCGTCGTAATCTACCACCGAGCCGAAGCTCCCCGGACCACCATCACAACTACTTGGCTTATTGCCCAAGTAACCCATACTATCTCCCGGGACACTGGGTGGGAAAGTGTGAAACCCTAAGTTTACTATTTGTTGTATGCTTACGAAGTTTTGACTCTTCCTAATTACTACGAGAAAGACGATTTTTCGTCGATCATGCGCATCACCTAACACTAGCCAACCCACTCTCACTACTCTTCTTTTCTTTCTATTGAGAAATCATCCACAACAAAAGGGTCTAACTCCAATAACTATCCCCGACCTTGTCTTATTCCAATTCAGCAATTTTGTTATATGCACACCAACTTAGACGATACGTTGAACCAGATAGGGGATATTCTAAATAATCATCCGAATGCCCTGAATTATTTACTGGAGACTTATCATGATGCAAATGGACTAAATCCAAAAGATTATCATTTTTTCCAATTATTCTGATATTTATTTAAATTCCCGTAAAGCTTCTAAGGGCTACCCATTGAGCATGATGTGCACTTTTCAGAGAGGTACATAGATTCATAAATCATGATAAATTCTAAATAACCATTTAACAATAAATCCAAGATATGACAATTTTTCAAGTATTCAGATGACACTAATCTAATTTTGATAATATATCCATTTCCTTTTATTATTGAAGTAAGTGCAATAAATATTCATCCGAAAATTCTTAATTAATTTTCTACAGTATATATTGTCTTAAAAATCTCATTGGCCAAACGTCATAATTATACAGTAGGTAAATTGCTCAAAATGATTTAAACAAACTAAATCCAAAATTGCTAATTGCAGACCACCAAGTCAATTTTTCATGTAAAATGGGATGTATATAAAATAATCATCCTACACCCCTATAATAATTAATGGAGGTTCATTATGACCTTTTAGTTCTAAATCCAGAGTTCCAAAATTTTCCTTACTTATTTGATAATTTATTTAATTATTTTAATGTCTAAGATTTCCAAAAATGAACATGAAGTACTACTTTCATTCAAGGAATCATTTTACAAATTTTATATGTTACTCAGAATAATGATATAACCTATCTTCCAAAACATATATTTCTTTTCAGTAAAGCTTTATCTTTAAATCAAATATTCATTTAAATCCTTGGAAATTCATTTAATAAATATAAAATACTATATTGCTTCCAAAAATTCAGGGAAATTTCAATTATGAATCTAATGTCATATACATGGTTTGGGCCAAATTTCATAATTTATTTATTTGTAAATGGGCCTAAATGAATTTTTGAATAATTCCATCACATGACAATTTGTGAACTAACTACCTCATATACTTGTCCAAAAATTCTTATAAAATTTATATAAACTCTATATGCTTTCAAACATCCTCTGCCAAAATTTCATGACCTCTCAATGGTCAGAGGTAGCATAATAAATTAATTACTTAATTTAAGCCTTTCTTGTGTTACAAATGATGTGCTATAATTATTGACCCAAAATTCCCCATTAAAATACCAGAGGCCCATAATGTCCTTAAGACCAATCTACCAAAGTTTCATCTTAGTTTGAGGTGTTTAGCTAGCCCATTTCAACCCTAGGATATTTGTGCCCTAAACTAGGGTTAGGGATTTTAGGGTCCTAAACCTTCCAAAATGTCCTAACAATTTTACCAGAGGGTTATAGTTACCAAAACTCTATCCCTACAAAATTTCATGGCCATACAAGGTGATTTGGCCATATGCCCTTCACAAGGTACAAAAGCCCTTCCTTAGGGTTTGACCTAGGAGCTTGGGCCAAACCAACTCCACTGCCCCCAAATTTCCTTTGGGAGGTGTATCTTGTCATCCCAAACTAGTGTACAAAATTTGAGCCTCTATTGAGTTGAATAGGTCACTAAAAGCCAAAATTACTTTTTGGACCAAAATACCCTTCTTAGGGCAAGGCTAGGGTTTGCTTGAATCATATTCAAATCAACTCCAAACTTAATGAAATTTTAACCAGAGGCCTATATTGACCTCATAACCATCCCACCAAAATTTGGTTGAATTTGGACTTCATTTGACCCCTAATTTAATTTACCCTAGCATAATTAAATTATTTACAGAAACTATAGGAAAATTATTCCCAAAAATTCCCATTTTTGGGCAGGGTCTAGGTATAGGGTAGGGAGAGTCCCTGCCAAAATTTCAGCTTATTTGTACCAAGGATGAAGAGTGGGCAGCTAGTTTAATGTCTGCCTACTCATTTGTATAGACCCCACCAAAATGGGTGCCCTGGTCAGACCAGTCACCCAAATTGGTTCAAACCAATTTTACCAGACAGTAGACTCATAGGGCTACATATTTGGTGTTGACCACTTTCTCTGAAAATGCCTCTAGGTATTTTTAAAAATTAAAAACATTAACTACAATTGCTGTGACAGGAATGAAATGTTTCTAATAATATAACCTATAGTTTATTATCAATCCCGCACGCATCTTGACGCAGCCCTGGACGGCATCGGGTCGTCTTCAAGCTCTAGCCGACGGCCCCGATTCAACCCGCCTGGAGCAACTTCCAGCGGCTGCCGCCGGCCATCCGGCCACCTCCCCGGCCGTCCACCGCCGCCGACACCTTCGTGGTGGTCGGGGCTACCTCCAGGCGGCGACACGGCCGCCGGGAAACCCTATTCCGGCGAACCCGATAGGATGTATTTTCATGAAAAATCCATGATTTTGAAATTTGGATCTAGCTCAATTGAGCCCGAACCTTGGCCCTATTGATTCCTATGATCTACCCATGAGTGAAGGAGTGGAGGAGGACCTTTTTGGGCGGCTGTAGCCTGGCTGAACGCCGGATTGGCATGGTGGTGGCCGGTGGTGGTCGGCTTGCTCAAAAAGGCAGAATTGGGCTTGGTTTCTTCAGGGAAATGGTGGGGATTCATCCTTGGACCTTGCTGGAGCCTTTAAAGAGGTGAGGGGAGGTGTTAGGTGGCTGAAATGGCATGTGCCATTTTTGGCAAAGTCAAGGTTGGCGGCTAGGGGTGGTGGAGGTGGTGGAGCTTGCTCCAGCCAGTCAAAAAAAACTGCTGGACTCCCCCTTGTCCTTCTGAAATGAATGGGGTGTGAAAGTGCAGGATAAGATCACTCCTAACTCTAGAGGGGGGTGAATAGAGTTATTTAAAATAATTTTCCAAATAAAAACTTGCAGAGAAAATTTTTACTTTACTTAGTGTATGGTGCTATAGCAAGTAATCAGAGTAAAAATAAATTCACAGCACAAAGCAAAACACAGAAAGGGGCAAGCAATCCAGATGACACAAGGAGCTATAGTGGTTCCCCAAATCTGGGTACATCCACTCTTCTATCACCCTTGATAGGAATCCACTTCAAGATGAGTTGATCAGGTGTCTTGAGCACCAGAGAGTTTTTGATCAGGTTCTCACAAACCAACAGAAGCTGATTTTGACCAGGTTTCAGCAAAACCAAAAGTAACTTTTGAAGGGAGTTAGAACCCTGTACAGAAAGAAAAAGAAAAAGAATGAAGTTGTCTTCTCTTTTCAACAAGCAAAGAGAAGCAGAAGTGGATCTGAAGTTGTTGTCAAAGCTCCCCCTGAGATCAAGATGAGGTTCAGGAAAGAGAGCTCTGCACAAGGGTGACAGGTCTTCAAAGGTCTGATTTGCTCCAGCAAAGAATGATCCAAGTGAGTTGGATGGAGGTGTCTGAAGCAATCAGATTTTCTGTAAGAGAGTCTTTCAGAAATAATTTTTCACTGAGAGAGAGATGAGAAGTCTTGTATTGTTGTTCTCTTCTTGTTCTGTGTATTCTCTGTATATTCTTATTATTGTCCAAGAGAGAAAATATATTTGAGTCTTCTTCTTCCTTTACTTTGATAGCCGTTGGAAGTCAGCATTGATTGCTTTCCTTAACTGTCCATGCCTCAAAGGAAATGACAGGCAGACATTCCTTAGAAAATTCCTTGAGCCATGCACCAGATATGCTGTAACGGCCAATAAATTCTTCAGCATTAATTGCCTGTCAGAAGGAATTTGAATTCCTATCCAAAATCGACGGAAGTCTGGAAGGCGTCGAGCTCACAGAAAAACGTCGATCTGAGCACGACACACGTTGGTCAGAGAGTGTTTTCTGTAAGCAGAGCTGGGATCGACGGAACGTCGAGCTGAGGTCGACTCCACGTCGAGCTGAGGTCGACTCTGCGTCGAGCTGAGATCGACTCTGCGTCGAGCAGAGGTCGACTCTGCGTCGAGCTGAGATCGACTCTGCGTCGAGCTGAAGTCGACTATGCGTCGAGCTGAAGACTACTCTAACTAGCCTATGTGACCTATATAACAACATGGAGGTCACAGCATACAATCCCTATAGAAATATAGTCATCCTGGTCCAAATAGTAATAGGGTGTTCCAACAATCTCCCCCTATTTGGATTAGGATTACTATTTACATGAATTTTAGGGAATCAAAGAAAAGAAATAAAGCAGATACAACACAATATAATACAACCAGACATAACAGAATAATATGCAGCATATATGAAGCACTATATAGCAGCAGAATTGTTTAAATGTCCTGAGTCCAGAATATAGAAAGTGTCAGAATACCTTACTTTACTTGTCCTTTGATGCTTTGTCTTGATCACTCTTTTTGAAGATGATTTCTCTGTTAGGATTGGAAGCTTCCTTTTTAGATCTGAAGTCATCAGCTGCACCTAAAGATTTTTGATCTCTAGCACTGGGTGGTACAGCTGCAGGGTGGAGTTCCATGTATCTGTCTGAATCAAAAAATTTCTTTGAGCCATACTTTTCCAATTCTTCTCTTCTTTGTTCTGACATAGTACTGATATGAGATGTATCCAGTCCTCTTTCTCTGGCTTTGCTGATCTCATTTAAGGCAGCCATTTCTGTCATCCTTGCTTTCCAGTAAGCAGGAGTCTTGGTAGGATCTTCAAAGGGGACAGCTGGTTCAAATTTGTTAGAGGATGATTCTTGAGAAGTTCTTGGAGTGAGGTCAACTCTAGGCCTATAGGGATAGGGACCAGAGGTTGGATCAAAGGTTCTTCCCCTGGACTGCCTGCCTTTATAATTG
Organism: Platanthera zijinensis; assembly: GCA_039513925.1. Lineage (NCBI taxonomy): Eukaryota > Viridiplantae > Streptophyta > Magnoliopsida > Asparagales > Orchidaceae > Platanthera > Platanthera zijinensis. The sequence goes on from CM077098.1 coordinate 21,974,905, forward strand.
CCTCTTTGTTGACCTCCCCTTTGCTGGCTACTTCCTTGATATCTTCTGGCTTGATAAGTTTTTCCATGAAGAGCTGAAGGGGCTGGTTTTGAAGAAAGACTAGCACCTGCACCTGCATCAGGAGGAGGTGGAGGTGGAGGCTGATGGACTGGTTTAGATGGACCTTCATTGAATTTTCTCTTCTTCTTCATTGCCTTTCTCTGATTCTGAGAGTACTGCATCCAAGGCTCTGTGATTTCACAATTATATTTGATGTAATAGGGAATGTCATGATCTGTAGCTCTGGCAGAAGGTACTCTTTTCAAGGCTTTTGATCTGGCTTTCCTCTTCCTTGCAATAGTTGCAGAGGAGTCATCAGAATCTGTGGCAAACTCATCTTCAGAACTTTGTGATTCTTCATATGGATCTATATATTTTCTTTTGGAGAGGGGAAAGCTGATGGAGGCTGGAGCTGCTGAGGAAGAGACTAAAGGAGGCTCTGCTGTCAGTGGGAAGGAGGAAGCAACCACTGCAGGAGAGGGCACAGCCTCAAAAACCATAGAGGCTGAGGAGACTGGTTCCTGAAGAGCTTGGGAGATATTGGCCTCTGCAGCATCAGGTGTCTCAGTCACTTCACCTGAAGTCTCAGCAGAGACTACCACACCAAATCCAACACTAACAGGAGCCACTGCTACCACTGCTAAATCAGAAGTCAAGACCTTCTGGAAGGGGACAATAGCCCTGGACATATCTTCTTGAAGCTGTTTTTCTGCTATATCAAGGTCTTCTTGTATTGAAGCTGGAGGAGAGAAGATCTGAAGAGAAGCTGCCAAAGACTGAATGTCTAAGGCACTGCTGATTTGCTGCTCTGAATCTGGAGGAGAGGCCTCAGATACCATTTGATCTTCTGCAGCAGACACTGTCTGTGAACAAGTAACTGATACTGTCTCTGAAGGAGTCTGAGCAAACTGAACTGAAGAAGGAGGCAGCTCTTCTTCTGCTGACATCTCCCCCTGCCTAGAATCAGGGGCAGCTGACTCTAGGCCCCCAGAAGAAGGGCGTGCCAAATGGGAGGAAAGGGAGGAGACAGAGGCAGAAAGAGCTCTCAATGAAAGTAGGAGAGGAGCCAGCTTGACATCCAAAAGGGAGGAGAGCCTAGGAGACAGAAGATCAAAAAGTTGATTGGCTAAGGGCAGGAGGGCTACTTGCTCAAGGGGAATTTGAGTAGAGGTAGAGGGAGTAGCAGAAGCTGAGAATGAAGAAGATGTTGAGAGAGGAACAGACAGAGGAGGTGTAACTTGTTCCTGAATGGAGGAAAAGAGTAAGTCGGAAAAGGTAGATGAATTGAGGAAGTCATGAGGAGAGGAGGTAGAAGCATCCATGAATGAGTCTTCATGCATGTCAAGTGAAAAGATATCCTCATGAGGGGTGGAATCCAAGTTTATTGGAAGGAAAGTAGTTTGAGGAGGAAGGGAGAAGGCAATGGTGGATATGGAGGAGGGTAGAGTTTGAGAGGATGAGATAAGTGAGGTTGAGGGGATGAAGGTGGATGGAAGTGTGAGGGAGAGAGATGGCATAATCCCTTCTTCTGGACCAGTGGACTGAGGGGAAGTGACCTCTATAGTCCTGGTGTCTGCAGAGGATTTCATGGCTGCTGCTGCCCTGGGATTCACGATTCTCCTGTCCCATTTGCCAATTAAAGCACATGTGAGCCTCTTGGAAGCATTTATGTGCTTCTTGGAGGACACCAGCAGTTGGGGGCAGCAGTGGTTGAGAATCAACCCAAGAACTCTTCCAAAATGGACAGAGCTTTTATCCAACTTTTTCTTAAGCATATCAAACACAATTAATCCCCAGTTGGGATGTTTCTTATCCATTAGAGCAGCCATGAGGCAAAACTGATGCCTGGTTATTGCATCATGTGCAGTTCTCTTTGCACAGATCACCTTTCCAGTTATATCTGCTAATAACTTGTACTCAATTGCTAGGTTAATTTTAAGGAGTTTGGAGGGGTTACCAGCAGTATGCCCCATCCTGTCCAGCATCAAGGTATACTCTTCCACTGATAGTTCTATATCATCATCTCCAGCAGCAAAGTTGAAGGCTTCTGTAATGACTTGAGGTGAGATGGCTACCTCATTTCCTGCAATCTTCCCAGTCAAGATGTTGTTATCTGAAATGATTGCTGTAAGACACCATTCTTTAATTTCTGATTCGGGAAGGGGTATCCTGGTAGACATAAAGTGGACTAGCTGCTGCTCCTTGAAAAGATTCAGTATATCCAGAAGGTGTTGTGGAGATCCATCAAAAGAATCGAAATCAATGTCGAAACCAGAGTCAAACTTCATAGCCGCCAGAGCTCCTGCTGTAATTGCCATTGTCCTGCAAAAGAAAGAGTACCTTCCAAGATCAAAAGTATAGTATTTGGAGGGAGAAAGCTTGAGCAGAGAAATATGAAAGCGCAACTGCGAACGACGGAGAAAAAATGATTTTATACTTAGGGTTCGACGCAGAAAAGGAAAGAACGTCGAGCTCAGTTCGACGCTCAAGGGCTCTAGGAGAACTGAAATGACTCAACAGCGTCCAGCTTAGGTCGACGTTCGACGCTTTGGCTGAAGCTATACGTCGAGCTCAGGTCGACGTTGAACGAAGACGTCGACCGGGGAGAGAAAAAACTCAAGAAGCCAGGAAGCTGTGAACTCAGTTCGATGCTAGAAGCTGAGTTCGACGTTCGACGCTTTTGAGGGCTCGACGTTCGACGCTTTTGAGGGCGACGGACCGTCGATCTCCGTTCGACGCAGCGTCGAGCTTAGTTCAGAGCTCAGAACAACCACTCAGACAGGGAAATTTTGAAATGAAATTTTTCTTATTCCTGTTAATTATGGGTTTCAAAATCTTGGAGATTTAATTTATGCTGTCTCCATCTAGCATTCCCAACTGATTGAGGAAAAAGAGGTGCTTCTTTTCATCCAAGGGTTTGGTGAAGATATCTCCTCTCTGTAGTTCAGTGGAAATGTATTCTAGTGCAATTTTCTTCTTTTCTACATTGTCCCTTAAGAAGTGATGTCTGATTTCTATGTGCTTAGTCCTACTATGGAGAACTGGATTTTGAGCAATAGATATTGCACTGGTATTATCACAAAAGATTTTAGACATCTCTAAGTTGTACCCATAGTCTAGGAGCTGGTTTTGAATCCACAAAATCTGTGAGCAACAACTACCTGCAGCCATGTATTCAGCTTCAGCAGTTGATGTGGACACAGAGGTTTGTTTCTTACAAAACCAGGAGACAAGTCTATCACCAAGAAATTGACAAGTTCCACTGGTGCTTTTCCTGTCTACTCTACATCCAGCATAATCAGAATCTGAAAATCCAGTTAGATCAAATCCTGAGTCATGTGGATACCAGAGACCTAGATTAGGACAACTTTTTACATACCTAAGAATCCTCTTAACTAATGTGAGGTGGGACTCTCTAGGGCTTACTTGAAATCTAGCACAAATGCATGTGGCAAACATTATATCTGGTCTAGTAGCTGTTAGATAAAGTAATGAGCCAATGATTGCTCTATAGTTTGTCTGATCAACTGGTTTTCCAGATTCATCAGCATCTAAAACAGCATTTGTAGGCATAGGTGTTTTCATGGATGATGCTTCAGACATTCCAAATTTCTTAACCAGTTCTCTTGCATACTTGGTTTGAGAAATGAAAATGCCATCCACATGTTGTTTAACTTGCAATCCAAGAAAGAAAGCAAGCTCACCCATGCTACTCATTTCAAACTTTGAGTGCATAAGTTGTGAGAACTTTTTGCATAAATTTGAATCAGTAGATCCAAATATGATGTCGTCTACATAAACTTGTACTAGTAGGGTATGGGACCTATGGGTTCTAACAAAAAGAGTTTGGTCTACACTACCCCTTTTAAAATCATTTTCCAACAAAAAACAAGCTAAGGTCTCATACCATGCTCTAGGAGCTTGCTTGAGACCATATAAAGCTTTATGCAGTTTAAATACATGATCAGGAAAAGTTGGAGAGATAAAACCTGGAGGTTGCTTTACATAGACTTCTTCCTTGATGTCTCCATTGAGGAATGCACTCTTGACATCCATCTGATATACCTTGAATCTCTTGTGAGCTGCATATGCAAGGAAGATTCTTATGGCCTCCAACCTTGCAACTGGTGCAAAGGTTTGGTCATAATCAATTCCTTCTTCTTGGCAATACCCTTGTGCAACAAGTCTTGCCTTGTTTCTCACAATTATTCCTTGATCATCCAATTTGTTTCTGAATACCCATTTGGTTCCAACAATTTGCTGGTTCCTTGGTCTTGGTACTAATTTCCAAACTTTATTCCTCTCAAATTGATTCAACTCTTCTTGCATTGCAATGATCCAGTTTGGATCTTGCTCTGCATCTTGTATGGTTTGAGGCTCAATTTGAGAAAGGAAGCAGGTGTGCAAAATATTTTGGTTAACTTGATTCCTTGTTTGCACACCCACTGAGATATCTCCAATCACTTGTGAGATTGGGTGATCTCTTGTTGTTGCTAGATCAACAAGGGGTGTTGATGATGCACCAACCTGTGTTGTTGTTTCCTCTTGTGGAACAACAACTGGTTCTTCAATTTGTTGGCCCTTTGAACTTTCCAGAACTTGAAATTCCTCTTCATTGTCACTAAGTTCAGTGACTTGTTGAATTGGTGATGGTGATGACCCTTTGTCTTTGATGGTAAGCTGCTTCAGATTTTCTGAAATTGAATGTTCTTGCAAATTGCTTATGGTAGAAGTCTCCTTCTCCTTATAAAACATGTTAGTTTCATCAAATGTAACATGCATGGATTCTTCAATTTTATTTGTGCACTTGTTAAAAACCCTATAAGCCTTGCTAGTCATGGAGTATCCCATAAACACTCCTTCATCAGCTTTGGCTTCAAATTTAGCTAGGTATTTCTTGTCATTATTGTGAATGAAACAAATGCAACCAAATATTTTGAAGTAGTTCACTTTAGGTTTCTTCCCTTTGAGTAGCTCATAAGGAGTCTTACCCTTTAGCTTATGTATCAGGCTTCTATTCAGAACATAGTTGGAGGTGTTCACAGCCTCTGCCCAAAAGGTTAGAGGAAGGTGAGCATCTGTCAACAATGTTGTGGCAGATTCAATAAGGGTTCTGTTTTTCCTTTCAACTACCCCATTTTGTTGAGGAGTTCTAGGAGCTGAGAAAGTATGCCTGATACCTTCATTCTGGCAGAACTCTAGCATAAGAAGAGAATCAAACTCTGTCCCATGATCACTTCTGATCAGGGCAATGTGAGTATTGAACTCAATCTGTATGCCTTTGAGAAAATCTGTCAAAATTTTGAAGTTATCAGACTTCTTCCTCAGAAAGAACACCCAAGTGAATCTTGAGAAGTCATCTACAATTACTAAAGCATAAGATTTCCCTCCTAGGCTTTGTACATTAATTGGTCCAAAAAGGTCCATGTGCAATAAGTACAAGATTCTAGGTGAGTCACTCTTATTAAGTGACTTGAAACTGTTTTTGGTTTGCTTGCCTAATTGACAGGCCTTGCAAAGTCCTTCCTTCTTGTAGGGACCAGAAGGTAGTCCTCTAACAAGGTTGTCTTGGGATAACTTAGCAATGGTTCTAAGGTTCACATGTCCTAATCTTTTATGCCACAAGATGTTTGGTTTTGAAATGGAGTTAAACAGGCAAATATCTACTACAGGTGAATGAAAATCCACTAAGTAAATGTTACCTCTTCTGTTACCTGTCAACACAGTTGTGTTGTCCACTGACTTGACTTTGCATATGGCTTTGTTAAAGGTTACTTGGTATCCTTCATCACACAATTGACTGATGCTTATCAGGTTGTGTTTGAGTCCTTCAACATATGCCACCTTTTTGAAAGTGACTAAGCCAATTTGAACTGTCCCATATCCTTTTGTAGTTCCAAAGCTTGAGTCTCCAAAAATTACTTTGGGTCCAAGCTTGGTTTTGAAGGAAGTGAGGTTGTCCTTGTCTCCTGTCATGTGCTTTGAGCACCCACTATCCAGATACCATTGATGGTTCTCACTTGGATAGGTCTTTACCTGCACAAAAACAGCTTATTTGTTTTTGACCCAGTTAACCTTGGGCCTAGGTTGATATCCCTTAAATTCTGAAATGAAGGACATCTCAGGTTGACTCTTATAGCCTACAGGATGATATCTCCTAGGAGGTATGATCCATTCAGCATAAGGGTTAAAGTAATGAGATGTGGAGCTAGAATTGAAATTTGAGTTAACCCTTGAGAACTGGGTTTTGCTCTGAACTCGGCTCGACGCACGTCGAGCTTCGGTCGACGGACTCAAGTGAGTGCGTCGAGCTCCGTTCGACGGCAAGGTCTTGCTTTGTTCAGAGAGTAGAGGGCGTTGACCTGGGTTCGACGTTTTCTTGCGATTACGTCGAGCTCTGGTCGACGTCCGTCGAGCTTCGTTCGACATTTTTTGTCCAGTTTCCTGGGTTAAGTCAGCATTCTTCCTAGCCACTATCAAGACTCCTTTACCTTTCTCACTGGTAAATTTGATTGGAGTTGTCAGCACTATGGGTTGGCTGGATGAAGCACCCAAGCCCAGTGAACCATTCAATCTTGAGTTCACTGTACTTGTGATGTCCATCAATTTGATACTTCTCCCATTAAGGGTTTCTTCAAATTGTTTGGCCTTAGATAGCTCACTTTTCAGTGAAGCTATCTCCTCCCCACACTGCTTCAACTCTTCTAAGAGTCTAAGGTTATCTGAGTTAATGGATTTGCATTCAATTAATTGTTCATTTAGAGTTTTAATCAGCTTTTGAGACTCAATTAAGTCAATGCACATAGATTTAAACTCAGATTTGAAATCATCAGAAGTAAAGTCAAATGAATCTATTACCTGATCCTCAGTAAGTTCCTGATCAGATGGATAGTCAGCCTCAGGCTCTGAATCAGTGTTCTTTTGAGATGCACTGATGGCCATCATGCAGAATCCCTTTTCTTCTGCATCATCCTCATCATCACTAGAACTGGATGATGAATCAGACTCATCAGTGTCACTCCAGGATTCAGCCACAAATCCTTTCCTGGTGTGCTTGCTGTTGCTGGAGGAAGGCTTGTCATGGTATTTCCTTGACTCCTTGTCCTTCCTTTTATCCTTCCTTTCCTTCTTGTCCCTTCTGTCCTTGTCTTGATTTTCTGGACAGTTTGGGAAGATGTGTCCTGGTTTCCTGCAACCAAAGCAGATAATATCTTTATTATTGGATCTGTCATACCTTGGCTTGTCTTTGTCTTTGGATGACCATCTTCTGAAGTTCCTTTTATTTAGCTTATTGAACCTCTTGACCAGTAGGCTCATAAGCTCTTCATTTCCCAACACCTTTTCTTTAGGTTCTTCTTCCTGTGCTTTGAAGGCAATAGTTTTCTCAGCCTTCTCTGTTGGTGTGGATGTCTTCTGCTCTTCTTCTCTTTTCTTAATAAATTGCTCATAGCTCTTGAGCTTTCCTAGAAGAGCTTCTGTGGATAGCTCACAGACATTTCTTCCATCTTTAATTGACCATATTCTTGAGTCCCAAGAGCTAGGGAAACAAGTCAGTATCTTGTCATTTATCTCAGTAAGAGATATGTCCTTCTTTAGTGATCTAAGTTCACTTATGATTAGGCTCAGTCTGTTGTACATGTCAGCAACTGACTCAGATTCTGCCTTCTTGAAGTTTTCATACTGTGTGATGAGATAGGATCTCCTATCCTTTCTTTCATCTGCAGAACCTGATACAATTTCTGAGAGTTTTTCCCAGATCTCCTTGGCAGTATTGCAATCTGCTACCTTCTGGAAAATGTCATCTGACATGGTTTGAGCCAAGATGTTCATGGCTTTAGCATCTGCTGCCTTCCACTTCTTTATGTCAGCATCAGTCCCTGAAGGAGGAGGAACAGCTGATGTACTTGTTCCTGTGGGAGGTCTTGGACAATCTGTCAATACAGAATTGAAGATGTCTTCATCAAAAGAGTTCATATAAAGTCTAATCCTTGCCTTCCATAGTGCAAACTTAGATAGATTGCACATAGGAGGTCTGGTGCTAGCAAAGTCCTTGTTTTGTGCCATGAGTTTTAAAAGATAAGTAAAACTAAGAAAAGTAACCCTTTGAGGGAAATGATCTTATCAGAGATCTTTTGATCCAGGTGTTAGCCTGTATGAATGATCAACCTCCCTCTGATACCAATTGAAAGTGCAGGATAAGATCACTCCTAACTCTAGAGGGGGGTGAATAGAGTTATTTAAAATAATTTTCCAAATAAAAACTTGCAGAGAAAATTTTTACTTTACTTAGTGTATGGTGCTATAGCAAGTAATCAGAGTAAAAAATAAATTCACAGCACAAAGCAAAACACAGAAAGGGGCAAGCAATCCAGATGACACAAGGAGCTATAGTGGTTCCCCAAATCTGGGTACATCCACTCTTCTATCACCCTTGATAGGAATCCACTTCAAGATGAGTTGATCAGGTGTCTTGAGCACCAGAGAGTTTTTGATCAGGTTCTCACAAACCAACAGAAGCTGATTTTGACCAGGTTTCAGCAAAACCAAAAGTAACTTTTGAAGGGAGTTAGAACCCTGTACAGAAAGAAAAAGAAAAAGAATGAAGTTGTCTTCTCTTTTCAACAAGCAAAGAGAAGCAGAAGTGGATCTGAAGTTGTTGTCAAAGCTCCCCCTGAGATCAAGATGAGGTTCAGGAAAGAGAGCTCTGCACAAGGGTGACAGGTCTTCAAAGGTCTGATTTGCTCCAGCAAAGAATGATCCAAGTGAGTTGGATGGAGGTGTCTGAAGCAATCAGATTTTCTGTAAGAGAGTCTTTCAGAAATAATTTTTCACTGAGAGAGAGATGAGAAGTCTTGTATTGTTGTTCTCTTCTTGTTCTGTGTATTCTCTGTATATTCTTATTATTGTCCAAGAGAGAAAATATATTTGAGTCTTCTTCTTCCTTTACTTTGATAGCCGTTGGAAGTCAGCATTGATTGCTTTCCTTAACTGTCCATGCCTCAAAGGAAATGACAGGCAGACATTCCTTAGAAAATTCCTTGAGCCATGCACCAGATATGCTGTAACGGCCAATAAATTCTTCAGCATTAATTGCCTGTCAGAAGGAATTTGAATTCCTATCCAAAATCGACGGAAGTCTGGAAGGCGTCGAGCTCACAGAAAAACGTCGATCTGAGCACGACACACGTTGGTCAGAGAGTGTTTTCTGTAAGCAGAGCTGGGATCGACGGAACGTCGAGCTGAGGTCGACTCCACGTCGAGCTGAGGTCGACTCTGCGTCGAGCTGAGATCGACTCTGCGTCGAGCAGAGGTCGACTCTGCGTCGAGCTGAGATCGACTCTGCGTCGAGCTGAAGTCGACTATGCGTCGAGCTGAAGACTACTCTAACTAGCCTATGTGACCTATATAACAACATGGAGGTCACAGCATACAATCCCTATAGAAATATAGTCATCCTGGTCCAAATAGTAATAGGGTGTTCCAACAGGGTGGTTGGGGAGGGGGGAGGAGGAGCACAAAGTCCTCCTTCCTTCTCTTCCTTCTCTTTCTCTCTCCTCCATGGATGATTTTCTCTCTCCTAGTCATCAAGCCTGAAATTTGGGCTCCTACATATCACATGTTAGCCTACCAATCTATTTGGCCACTTGGGTCAAGGTTAGCCCTAATGAAATAGGCTTGAGCTTGAGTTAGCCCATTTGGGCTAACTTGACCCAAAGTGGGACTAGGGCCCACCTAGGTCAATTTGATCCTTGATATTTCCTTAATAGGTCCTTGGTGACCCATTAGCCTCCCCTAGGGTCATGGTGGGGTTGTATTGGCCCTTGAAGGTCACTTGGCCCTTAACTAGGGCATTTTGACCATTTTAGGTTAAGGGTTGACTTTGGTCAAACTAGCCCCTTTGATTGGTCCCAATGGGTCCTTGGTGACCTATTGGCCTCTCACTAGGCTTATGAGGGTAGAGGTGGTGTCTATTGGGCTAAGGGACTGCAATTGACCCTTGTGTAGGTCAGTTTGACCTAATTAGGGCTATATTTGACTTTGGTCAACTTAGCCCTATTGACTGCTTTCCATGGGTCCTTAGTGACCCATTGACCTCTCACTAGGGTTATGGAAGTTTGGGTGGAGTATATTTGGCTAATAGACTGAAATGGACCCTTGTCTAGGTCAACTTGACCTAGCTAGGGTTATAGTTGACTTTGGTCAACTTTGGTCTTTTGACTGCTCTCCATGGGTCCTTAGTGACCCATTGACCTCTTTCTAGGGTTATAAGGGTATGGGTGGGGTCTTGGAGTCTTGGTGAAGTCCCATGATCACTTTTAGTCAAGGTTCTGAGATCTGCTAAGTGCAGACCACAGTGGCCCTATTCTCACTACCAGGTCCACTTGCCTCTTCCTTGGGCTTCCTAGGGTTTTGTCATGACAAAACCACTCTTAGGGGTCTAGTTGGAAATGGGATGTTACAAATCCCAATAAACAAAACAAAGATTTCGTCCCCGAAATCCACGTTAAGCTTACGGGGACTCCTATCGGGGAGGAAGAAACTTGTAACATCCCATGTAAGTTGAAAGTTTTATGCCACGACTCCGTGATTGACATGCGAGGTTTAAGGCGTTTGTCGATGTTAAGACCAAATAGTCCAAATGACAAAAATCTAGACCCCAATAAACAAAAGTTTAGCCCATATCCTTGAAATTTTAGTTCTACTAGTTAATCATATGAAGGGAATTGAACATTTTGAGTGGTTGCGAGGAATACCTGACTGAAGAGTTCCGGGTATCTTTGTCGCATCAAGTCCTGGGGCTCCCATGTGTGCTCCTCTCTTCCGTGATTTCTCCACAGGACCTTGACTAACGGGACCTTCTTGTGGCGTAGAACTCGTACCCCCTTGTCGTCAATCCGGACTGGTTCTAGGTGAACTGACCGATCAGATGCTATCGGTCCATCTGTGGTTGAAACTTGCTGCTCTGGACGTAGTAGAGCTCTCCTAAGAGAGGATATATGGAACACGTCGTGCAGACTTGCCAGCTCCGGTGGCAGTTCCAGCCTGTACGCCAAAGGACCGATCCGCTCCTGGATCCTATAAGGCCCCATGTACCTTGGGCTGAGCTTCTTCTTCTGTCCGCGTACCCGAGTAACTCCATGCATGGGTCGGATCTTCAAGAACACCTGATCTCCTATCTGGAATTCCACCTGACGGTGTCGAGCGTCGTAATACTTAGCCTGCCGGCTCTGTGCTTCCAGCATTCTGTCCCGTATCAATCTCACCTGAGCCTCGGTGTCCTCAATAAATTCCGAATCCAATGCCTTAGGGTCCTCGTCCTGTATCCATGACAGCGGAGTCCTGCACTTCCGTCCGTACAACGCCTCATAAGGAGCCATCTTTATACTAGACTGGTAGCTGTTATTATATGAGAACTCGATCAATGGTAACAATTTCTCCCAAGGTTCACCACGATCTAATATGCAGAGTCGTAGTAAATCCTCCAGCGTCCGGTTGGTTCGTTCCGTCTGTCCATCCGTCTGGGGATGAAAAGCCGTACTGAATGTTAGTCGAGTGCCCAAGTAAGTCTGCACTGACCTCCACTCCCTGGATGTAAATCGTCCATCCCGGTCTGACACAATTGACTTGGGGACGCCATGATAGCGAATGAACTGCTCCACAAACTTCCGGACTAACACTCCCACCGAGTCATCCTTCCTGATTGGAATAAACCTCGCCACCTTCGTCAGTCGGTCGATGATTACCCATATCGAATCGTTCCCTGTCCTGGATCGAGGAAGTCCATGTATAAAGTCCATGGCGATATCATCAAACTTCCACTCTGGTACTGGGAGGGGCTGTAATAATCCTGCGGGTTTTTGCACTCCGCTTTTACTAATTGGCACGCCTTGCAACGGGTCACGAAGTAGGTGATATCCTTCTTCATGCCGGGCCAGAACATAGTCTTCTTCAGATCTGCAGTCATCTTCGTTATACCCGGGTGTACCGAGTATCGACTGCAATGAGCCTCCGTCATGATGTCTTCCCGGATCTGGCCTCCCTCTGGTATGTAGACCCGTCCTCTGAAGCATACTAAATCATCTCTCAGCGTGTAATCTCCCGCAGTGCCTGCTTCTAAGGACCGGAATACCGGCTCTAGCTGGGCATCCTGTCTCTGTCCATCCTTGACCCGCTCTCGTATGTCATCCGTGGCGATTAACGATGACAGGTATTCCCGGTACAGCCCAGGGTGGTCCTCGGATACCAGGGATATTTGCATTTTATCAAACGTCTGAATCAACTCCAAGGACATCAATGGTGTTCCTACTTCAGTGTTTGCGGTCTTTCGGCTCAATGCATCTGCTACCACATTCGCCTTTCCCGGGTGGTAGTGCATCTCGTACTGGTAGTCTGCCAAAAATTCCACCCATCGTCTCTGTCTGATATTTAGCTCCTTCTGCGTGTCCACGTACCTCAAATTTTTGTGGTCGGAGTATATGTCGCAGTGGACACCGTATAGATAGTGACGCCAGACCTTTAGTGCAAAAATAACCGCTCCCATCTCCAAGTCATGGATTGGGTAGTTTTGCTCGTGCTTCTTCAGCTGCCGAGAAGCATAGGCTATCACATGGCCATTCTGCATAAGTACCGCACCCATGCCCTGGTAGGAGGCATCGGTGTATACCTGGAATCCTTCCTTCCCTGAAGGGAGGGTAAGTATAGGGGCCGAAGTGAGTCGCCCCTTTAGCTCTTGAAAAGCCTCTTCACACCGTGGGGTCCAGATAAAGGGCACCTCCTTCCTTGTCAGAGATGTGAGTGGAAGGGCGATACGAGAGAATCCCTCTACGAATTTCCGGTAGTATCCGGCAAGCCCTAGGAAACTTCGTACATCGGTGGCCGTCTTTAATTGTGGCCAGTCCCGAACTGCTTGGATCTTGGCCGGGTCCACTGCTAACCCAGCACCACTGATGATATGGCCTAGGAAGGCCACCTCCTTCAACCAAAATTGGCACTTACTGATCTTTGCATAAAGCTTGTGCTCCCGTAGTTTCTTCAGAGTCAGCGTCAGATGTCGCGTATGCTCCTCTTCTGTCCTTGAGTAAATAAGGATGTCATCGATAAACACGATGACAAATACATCTAAGTACCCCTTGAACACCTGATTCATAAGGCTCATAAATGTTGACGGCGCATTTGTGAGCCCGAAGGGCATTACAGTAAATTCGTATAGCCCGTATCTGCTACTGAATGCAGTCTTCGGAATGTCCTCCTCCTGGATCCGTAACTGGTAATAGCCTGATCTCAGATCCAATTTGGAGAAAAAATGTGCCCCTTCTAGCTGGTCAAACAGCTCATCTATCCTTGGCAGCGGATACGTATTTCGGACTGTCAGCCGGTTTAGAGCCCGGTAGTCGATGCACAGTCTCAGAGTTCCGTCCTTCTTTTTAACAAACAAGACCGGGGCTCCCCAAGGCGAAGAGCTCGGTCGGACAAATCCAGCCTCCACCAGTTCTTGGAGTTGGCTTCGAAACTCTGTCAATTCTTTCGGAGCCATCCGGTAAGGGGCCCTAGCTGCCGGCTTAGCCCCCGGCACCAGCTGTATCCGGAAATCCTGCTCCCGGTGCGGGGGTAGCCCAGGCAGCTTCTCCGGAAATACGTCGGCAAACTCTCGCACCACCGGAATATCCGAGGTGGAGACCTTGGTCTCAGTCATCTCAAATATCACTTCATACACTTCTTCTCCTTGTAAGTGAGCCTTAACGGCCTGTACAGATGACAATATGAGAGGGGAAGTAGATCTAATACCTTCAATAACGAGATAGGAATCTCCATGTCTCACGGTAATCCTCTTGGATGAGCAATCGATCTGAGCGTGATTCCAGTTCAACCACGTCATTCCTAGGATCAAATCAAAGATTGGCATCTTTATGATTGTCGCTGGAGCTTCAAACGCCTTTCCGCCGATCTCTGCCTCCATGTTGCAATGGGCAGAGGTGAACAACTCTGATCCATCGGGTAGTCGTATCCTCATCATCAGACCCGTGAATCGTTCCACGCCTTCCAATCCTTCTATGAAGGCCTCCGATACGAATGAGTGCGAAGCACCCGTATCAAATAGTGTATACGCGGGTTTGCCGCTGATGAAAACTATTCCTGGGGTTTTGGGAAAAATTAAATGTCTTAGAATTCTAGCTATGGTTTTCTTTCCTAGGTTGTCACTTTTATATAAGATTTAACTTCCTGAGAAAATAACTTAACCAAAATTTTTCAGACGTACCAGTGATTACTTGCTCCGGGTTCCGGGGCTGAGCCAGATCCAGTGCATAGATTTGCTCCCTCTGCTGCCTACGATCTGCACCCTGGAAGCCACGTCCTCGACCTCGTCCTCGTCCTCCAAACTGCTGGACAAGTGGGGCAACCTGTGGTGCCTGTAGAGGTGCTTCCCTCATGGGGCAGTTTCTTCGAATATGCCCTATTTGGTGGCAGTTGTAGCACTCTGGTGGGGGAAATGCCATGCCCCCGGGTCTTGGTGCCTCCCTCATCTGAAGAGGCTGAGGAGCCAGTACCACCGGCTCCCTCGGCTCTCGTCTTATTTCCTGACGAGGTTGGTCTTCTGTCCTTCTTCCTTCCCTCCCATCTGTGATGCGGCCCCGCCGCTGATCATTCCGGCCTCCCCGGCCCTGGTCCTCTGTTGGCCTTTTTCGACCCCGAGTGGTGTGCCAATCGGCCTCAATCCTCTTGGCCATTTCCAAGATCCGAGAGATAGGTCCATCAGAAACGAACAGAAGGGCCTCCCTCAAGTCCTCTCGTAGACCCTTATAAAACCTTTTTGTGTAGCCCGCCTCATCTAGTTGATACGAATCCGCGTAGCGAGCCAAGTGGTCGAACTCCCGATGGTACTCTACCACCGTCCTGGTACCCTGTTTCAACTGTAAGAACCGTTCCTCCAACTCATCCCTGGCTGATTGTGGAACAAAATGTTCCAGGAGAGCGGTCCTGAACTCTTCCCAAGAGATTTCTGTAACCTCCCTATCAGCAAATGTTGTATCCAGCAGCGTCTTCCACCACCTCTTTGCATGAGACTCTAGGCAGGAGACAACCAAGGCCACCTTCTCCTCCCAGGGACATCGTATCCCAGTCAGCATTTCGTACATAATATCTAGCCACTCCTCTGTCCGTACAGCGGATTCTGTCCCCAAGTAAGATGGAGGAGAGAGTCCTCGAAAAATGCTCAGCCAATTGGCCCCCGGGTTCGGCTGCGGAGCCGGAACCTGCTGAGCCCTGAAAGCATCTAGAATGGCCGTCAGCGTTTGACCCATCTCCGAGTGTAAGAATGGAGTGGGGGCCGGGGGAGGTGGTGCAACAGTCGGAGTCTGCTGAACTCCGCCTTGTGGTGTTGGCTGCGCTGGGGGCTGCGTTATAGAAGTCAATTATAAGAAGTCTCACAGGTTTTAACTAAAAATGGACAATTTTCATGTGATTTCCCATATGGGCCCACCACTGCTTCCGCTGCTTAGTTTGTCCCCAAACTAAACTCGAGCGGGGGTGGCCCAGGGTTAGTGGACTGCTACTTTTCTGATCGAGGTTTCCTCTGATACCACTTGTAAGACCCCCATTTTTTTCTTTTTCGACACCGGGGTCTTAGGCCCAGAACCGCCGCCTTGCGGTGACACCTTCGCACCCGGGAAGGTCGTCACTACAAGACGCCGATTCTGCCGGCCAATTCGATCATAACAGTAGCAATATACTTAAGAAGGTAGCAAGTCCACAAAGAGAATCACATATATAGAAATAAACTCCACGAAGGGAGTGTCCACAGATAGTACATATAATGAAAATCTCGGGCTTATGCCCAGTACATCAAATCCTCACTACAATTCACTCATCGCGGAAGCAAACTAATACAACTACTATAGTTCGGGACTTACTGTCCCTGCTGTCTGGACTCCAGTGCTAGACTGTCCGATCTCCAAACGTGCCGACCTCCGGGGCTGCTCCTCCATGCTGGGCTCCGTGGTCCCCTAAATGATGTGGTTCGAAAACCGTTAGTCTAAAAGACTAAGTCCTATCGTCCCCCACCCCTTCCCCCATGGCTCCTAAGCACCGAGCGGGGAGAAGGAAAGGGAAGGACATGAAGGTGGAGAATAGTCAAATTCTAGATGGTAGCGGAACTAAACTAACAGTGTATGCATGATAATATATATACAAAATTAAATAAGTAACCTTAACTTATGTGGGTACACATAAGCTAAAGGATCTTTTGCAGGGCTCCTATCGTATAAAAAGTCCCATACCGATTTATACGATAGGGTGTCGGTTCTATTAGCAGGCTTATAATATTGAAAGAGAACCTTGACTTATAAGAACGCTCACACGAACTTATAGGCTAAAGGGATCGTTTTGCAAGGCCTAATGTATAGAGCGTCCCATACCGCTTATACATTAGGTGTCGGTTTTATGCAATGGTTATGCTATGAAATACAATTATGCTATGATGAGAACATGCAAGTGCAACTCACCCACTCGACTCTGTGTACACAGACCTTTAGTTCCCCCTTTCAGAGCTGTTACCTCCCAGGATACCTCCGTAGTGGCAGACGGAAGCGGTGGGTTGGGCCTCGCCCACCTCAAAACCAGTATTTGCACTACCGGTCTGACCTATCGTACGCCTCAACGCTTGGTGCACTAAGCGGACGTCTGCGTACTCTTGCCGGCTGGCGCACCGGACTTCTGTTGGCGAAGTGTAAAACCACACTTGCCGAGTCAACGATATTGGTGTCGGTGCAACGAACTCCCCAATATCGAAGACCCACCACCTTATACCTTTTATGCACATGCAATAGTTATGAGTCCAATAAATAACCGAGCCGAATCTTCCCGGACTATCCCGTCCGTCACAATCTACAACCGAGCCGAAGCTCCCCGGACTAACCCGTCCGTCACAATCTACAACCGAGCCGAAGCTCCCCGGACTATCCCGTCCGTCATAATCTACCACCGAGCCGAAGCTCCCCGGACTAACCCGTCCGTCACAATCTACAACCGAGCCGAAGCTCCCCGGACTATCCCGTCCGTCGTAATCTACCACCGAGCCGAAGCTCCCGGACCACCATCACAACTACTGGGCTTATTGCCCAAGTAACCCATACTATCTCCCGGGACACTGGGTGGGAAAGTGTGAAACCCTAAGTTTACTATTTGCTGTATGCTTACGAAGTTTTGACTCTTCCTAATTACTACGAGAAAGACGATTTTTCGTCGATCATGCGCATCACCTAACACTAGCCAACCCACTCTCACTACTCTTCTTTTCTTTCTATTGAGAAATCATCCACAACAAAAGGGTCTAACTCCAATAACTATCCCCGACCTTGTCTTATTCCAATTCAGCAATTTTGCTATATGCACACCAACTTAGACGATACGTTGAACCAGATAGGGGGTATTCTAAATAATCATCCGAATGCCCTGAATTATTTACTGGAGACTTATCATGATGCAAATGGACTAAATCCAAAAGATTATCATTTTTTTCCAATTATTCTGATATTTATTTAAATTCCCGCAAAGCTTCTAAGGGCTACCCATTGAGCATGATGTGCACTTTTCAGAGAGGTATATAGATTCATAAATTCATGATAAATTCTAAATAACCATTTAACAATAAATCCAAGATATGACAATTTTTCAAGTATTCAGATGACACTAATCTAATTTTGATAATATATCCATTTCCTTTTATTATTGAAGTAAGTGCAATAAATATTCATCCGAAAATTCTTAATTAATTTTCTACAGTATATATTGTCTTAAAAATCTCATTGGCCAAACGTCATAATTATACAGTAGGTAAATTGCTCAAAATGATTTAAACAAACTAAATCCAAAATTGCTAATTGCAGACCACCAAGTCAATTTTTCATGTAAAATGGGATGTATATAAAATAATCATCCTACACCCCTATAATAATTAATGGAGGTTCATTATGACCTTTTAGTTCTAAATCCAGAGTTCCAAAATTTTCCTTACTTATTTGATAATTTATTTAATTATTTTAATGTCTAAGATTTCCAAAAATGAACATGAAGTACTACTTTCATTCAAGGAATCATTTTACAAATTTTATATGTTACTCAGAATAATGATATAACCTATCTTCCAAAACATATATTTCTTTTCAGTAAAGCTTTATCTTTAAATCAAATATTCATTTAAATCCTTGGAAATTCATTTAATAAATATAAAATACTATATTGCTTCCAAAAATTCAGGGAAATTTCAATTATGAATCTAATGTCATATACATGGTTTGGGACAAATTTCATAATTTATTTATTTGTAAATGGGCCTAAATGAATTTTTGAATAATTCCATCACATGACAATTTGTGAACTAACTACCTCATATACTTGTCCAAAAATTCTTATAAAATTTATATAAACTCTATATGCTTTCAAACATCCTCTGCCAAAATTTCATGACCTCTCAATGGTCAGAGGTAGCATAATAAATTAATTACTTAATTTAAGCCTTTCTTATGTTACAAATGATGTGCTATAATTATTGACCCAAAATTCCCCATTAAAATACCAGAGGCCCATAATGTCCTTAAGACCAATCTACCAAAGTTTCATCTTAGTTTGAGGTGTTTAGCTAGCCCATTTCAATCCTAGGATATTTGTGCCCTAAACTAGGGTTAGGGATTTTAGGGTCCTAAACCTTCCAAAATGTCCTAACAATTTTATCAGAGGGTTATAGTTACCAAAACTCTATCCCTACAAAATTTCATGGCCATACAAGGTGATTTGGCCATATGCCCTTCACAAGGTACAAAAGCCCTTCCTTAGGGTTTGACCTAGGAGCTTGGGCCAAACCAACTCCACTGCCCCCAAATTTCCTTTGGGAGGTGTATCTTGTCATCCCAAACTAGTGTACAAAATTTGAGCCTCTGTTGAGTTGAATAGGTCACTAAAAGCCAAAATTACTTTTTGGACCAAAATACCCTTCTTAGGGCAAGGCTAGGGTTTGCTTGAATCATATTCAAATCAACTCCAAACTTAATGAAATTTTAACCAGAGGCCTATATTGACCTCATAACCATCCCACCAAAATTTGGTTGAATTTGGACTTCATTTGACCCCTAATTTAATTTACCCTAGCATAATTAAATTATTTACAGAAACTATAGGAAAATTATTCCCAAAAATTCCCATTTTTGGGCAGGGTCTAGGTATAGGGTAGGGAGAGTCCCTGCCAAAATTTCAGCTTATTTGGACCAAGGATGAAGAGTGGGCAGCTAGTTTAATGTCTGCCTACTCATTTGTATAGACCCCACCAAAATGGGTGCCCTGGTCAGACCAGTCACCCAAATTGGTTCAAACCAATTTTACCAGACAGTAGACTCATAGGGATACATATTTGGTGTTGACCACTTTCTCTGAAAATGCCTCTAGGTATTTTTAAAATTAAAAACATTAACTACAATTGCTGTGACAGGAATGAAATGTTTCTAATAATATAACCTATAGTTTATTATCAATCCCGCACGCATCTTGACGTAGCCCTGGACGGCATCGGGTCGTCTTCAAGCTCTAGCCGACGGCCCCGATTCAACCCGCCTGGAGCAACTTCCAGCGGCTGCCGCCGGCCATCCGGCCACCTCCCCGGCCGTCCACCGCCGCCGACACCTTCGTGGTGGTCGGGGCTACCTCCAGGCGGCGACACGGCCGCCGGGAAACCCTATTCCGGCGAACCCGATAGGATGTATTTTCATGAAAAATCCATGATTTTGAAATTTGGATCTAGCTCAATTGAGCCCGAACCTTGGCCCTATTGATTCCTATGATCTACCCATGAGTGAAGGAGTGGAGGAGGACCTTTTTGGGCGGCTGTAGCCTGGCTGAACGCCGGATTGGCATGGTGGTGGCCGGTGGTGGTGGTCGGCTTGCTCAAAAAGGCAGAATTGGGCTTGGTTTCTTCAGGGAAATGGTGGGGATTCATCCTTGGACCTTGCTGGAGCCTTTAAAGAGGTGAGGGGAGGTGTTAGGTGGCTGAAATGGCATGTGCCATTTTTGGCAAAGTCAAGGTTGGCGGCTAGGGGTGGTGGAGGTGGTGGAGCTTGCTCCAGCCAGTCAAAAAAAAACTGCTGGACTCCCCCTTGTCCTTCTGAAATGAATGGGGTGGTTGGGGAGGGGGGAGGAGGAGCACAAAGTCCTCCTTCCTTCTCTTCCTTCTCTTTCTCTCTCCTCCATGGATGATTTTCTCTCTCCTAGTCATCAAGCCTGAAATTTGGGCTCCTACATGTCACATGTCAGCCTACCAATCTATTTGGCCACTTGGGTCAAGGTTAGCCCTAATGAAATAGGCTTGAGCTTGAGTTAGCCCATTTGGGCTAACTTGACCCAAAGTGGGACTAGGGCCCACCTAGGTCAATTTGATCCTTGATATTTCCTTAATAGGTCCTTGGTGACCCATTAGCCTCCCCTAGGGTCATGGTGGGGTTGTATTGGCCCTTGAAGGTCACTTGGCCCTTAACTAGGGCATTTTGACCATTTTAGGTTAAGGGTTGACTTTGGTCAAACTAGCCCCTTTGATTGGTCCCAATGGGTCCTTGGTGACCTATTGGCCTCTCACTAGGCTTATGAGGGTAGAGGTGGTGTCTATTGGGCTAAGGGACTGCAATTGACCCTTGTGTAGGTCAGTTTGACCTAATTAGGGCTATATTTGACTTTGGTCAACTTAGCCCTATTGACTGCTTTCCATGGGTCCTTAGTGACCCATTGACCTCTCACTAGGGTTATGGAAGTTTGGGTGGAGTATATTTGGCTAATAGACTGAAATGGACCCTTGTCTAGGTCAACTTGACCTAGCTAGGGTTATAGTTGACTTTGGTCAACTTTGGTCTTTTGACTGCTCTCCATGGGTCCTTAGTGACCCATTGACCTCTTTCTAGGGTTATAAGGGTATGGGTGGGGTCTTGGAGTCTTGGTGAAGTCCCATGATCACTTTTAGTCAAGGTTCTGAGATCTGCTAAGTGCAGACCACAGTGGCCCTATTCTCACTACCAGGTCCACTTACCTCTTCCTTGGGCTTCCTAGGGTTTTGTCATGACAAAACCACTCTTAGGGGTCTAGTTGGAAATGGGATGTTACAAATCCCAATAAACAAAACAAAGATTTCGTCCCCGAAATCCAGGTTAAGCTTACGGGGACTCCTATCGGGGAGGAAGAAACTTGTAACATCCCATGTAAGTTGAAAGTTTTATGCCACGACTCCGTGATTGACATGCGAGGTTTAAGGCGTTTGTCGATGTTAAGACCAAATAGTCCAAATGACAAAAATCTAGACCCCAATAAACAAAAGTTTAGCCCATATCCTTGAAATTTTAGTTCTACTAGTTAATCATATGAAGGGAATTGAACATTTTGAGTGGTTGCGAGGAATACCTGACTGAAGAGTTCCGGGTATCTTTGTCGCATCAAGTCCTGGGGCTCCCATGTGTGCTCCTCTCTTCCGTGATTTCTCCACAGGACCTTGACTAACGGGACCTTCTTGTGGCGTAGAACTCGTACCCCCTTGTCGTCAATCCGGACTGGTTCTAGGTGAACTGACCGATCAGATGCTATCGGTCCATCTGTGGTTGAAACTTGCTGCTCTGGACGTAGTAGAGCTCTCCTAAGAGAGGATATATGGAACACGTCGTGCAGACTTGCCAGCTCCGGTGGCAGTTCCAGCCTGTACGCCAAAGGACCGATCCGCTCCTGGATCCTATAAGGCCCCATGTACCTTGGGCTGAGCTTCTTCTTCTGTCCGCGTACCCGAGTAACTCCATGCATGGGTCGGATCTTCAAGAACACCTGATCTCCTATCTGGAATTCCACCTGACGGTGTCGAGCATCGTAATACTTAGCCTGCCGGCTCTGTGCTTCCAGCATTCTGTCCCGTATCAATCTCACCTGAGCCTCGGTGTCCTCAACAAATTCCGAATCCAATGCCTTAGGGTCCTCGTCCTGTATCCATGACAGCGGAGTCCTGCACTTTCCGTCCGTACAACGCCTCATAAGGAGCCATCTTTATACTAGACTGGTAGCTGTTATTATATGAGAACTCGATCAATGGTAACAATTTCTCCCAAGGTTCACCACGATCTAATATGCAGAGTCGTAGTAAATCCTCCAGCGTCCGGTTGGTTCGTTCCGTCTGTCCATCCGTCTGGGGATGAAAAGCCGTACTGAATGTTAGTCGAGTGCCCAAGTAAGTCTGCACTGACCTCCACTCCTGGATGTAAATCGTCCATCCCGGTCTGACACAATTGACTTGGGGACGCCATGATAGCGAATGAACTGCTCCACAAACTTCCGGACTAACACTCCCACCGAGTCATCCTTCCTGATTGGAATAAACCTCGCCACCTTCGTCAGTCGGTCGATGATTACCCATATCGAATCGTTCCCTGTCCTGGATCGAGGAAGTCCATGTATAAAGTCCATGGCGATATCATCAAACTTCCACTCTGGTACTGGGAGGGGCTGTAATAATCCTGCGGGGTTTTTGCACTCCGCTTTTACTAATTGGCACGCCTTGCAACGGGTCACGAAGTAGGTGATATCCTTCTTCATGCCGGGCCAGAACATAGTCTTCTTCAGATCTGCAGTCATCTTCGTTATACCCGGGTGTACCGAGTATCGACTGCAATGAGCCTCCGTCATGATGTCTTCCCGGATCTGGCCTCCCTCTGGTATGTAGACCCGTCCTCTGAAGCATACTAAATCATCTCTCAGCGTGTAATCTCCCGCAGTGCCTGCTTCTAAGGACCGGAATACCGGCTCTAGCTGGGCATCCTGTCTCTGTCCATCCTTGACCCGCTCTCGTATGTCATCCGTGGCGATTAACGATGACAGGTATTCCCGGTACAGCCCAGGGTGGTCCTCGGATACCAGGGATATTTGCATTTTATCAAACGTCTGAATCAACTCCAAGGACATCAATGGTGTTCCTACTTCAGTGTTTGCGGTCTTTCGGCTCAATGCATCTGCTACCACATTCGCCTTTCCCGGGTGGTAGTGCATCTCGTACTGGTAGTCTGCCAAAAATTCCACCCATCGTCTCTGTCTGATATTTAGCTCCTTCTGCGTGTCCACGTACCTCAAATTTTTGTGTGTCGGAGTATATGTCGCAGTGGACACCGTATAGATAGTGACGCCAGACCTTTAGTGCAAAAATAACCGCTCCCATCTCCAAGTCATGGATTGGGTAGTTTTGCTCGTGCTTCTTCAGCTGCCGAGAAGCATAGGCTATCACATGGCCATTCTGCATAAGTACCGCACCCATGCCCTGGTAGGAGGCATCGGTGTATACCTGGAATCCTTCCTTCCTGAAGGGAGGGTAAGTATAGGGGCCGAAGTGAGTCGCCCCTTTAGCTCTTGAAAAGCCTCTTCACACCGTGGGGTCCAGATAAAGGGCACCTCCTTCCTTGTCAGAGATGTGAGTGGAAGGGCGATACGAGAGAATCCCTCTACGAATTTCCGGTAGTATCCGGCAAGCCCTAGGAAACTTCGTACATCGGTGGCCGTCTTTAATTGTGGCCAGTCCCGAACTGCTTGGATCTTGGCCGGGTCCACTGCTAACCCAGCACCACTGATGATATGGCCTAGGAAGGCCACCTCCTTCAACCAAAATTGGCACTTACTGATCTTTGCATAAAGCTTGTGCTCCCGTAGTTTCTTCAGAGTCAGCGTCAGATGTCGCGTATGCTCCTCTTCTGTCCTTGAGTAAATAAGGATGTCATCGATAAACACGATGACAAATACATCTAAGTACCCTTGAACACCTGATTCATGAGGCTCATAAATGCTGACGGCGCATTTGTGAGCCCGAAGGGCATTACAGTAAATTCGTATAGCCCGTATCTGCTACTGAATGCAGTCTTCGGAATGTCCTCCTCCTGGATCCGTAACTGGTAATAGCCTGATCTCAGATCCAATTTGGAGAAAAATGTGCCCCTTCTAGCTGGTCAAACAGCTCATCTATCCTTGGCAGCGGATACGTATTTCGGACTGTCAGCCGGTTTAGAGCCCGGTAGTCGATGCACAGTCTCAGAGTTCCGTCCTTCTTTTTAACAAACAAGACCGGGGCTCCCCAAGGCGAAGAGCTCGGTCGGACAAATCCAGCCTCCACCAGTTCTTGGAGTTGGCTTCGAAACTCTGTCAATTCTTTCGGAGCCATCCGGTAAGGGGCCCTAGCTGCCGGCTTAGCCCCCGGCACCAGCTGTATCCGGAAATCCTGCTCCCGGTGCGGGGGTAGCCCAGGCAGCTTCTCCGGAAATACGTCGGCAAAATCTCGCACCACCGGAATATCCGAGGTGGAGACCTTGGTCTCAGTCATCTCAAATATCACTTCATACACTTCTTCTCCTTGTAAGTGAGCCTTAACGGCCTGTACAGATGACAATATGAGAGGGGAAGTAGATCTAATACCTTCAATAACGAGATAGGAATCTCCATGTCTCACGGTAATCCTCTTGGATGAGCAATCGATCTGAGCGTGATTCCAGTTCAACCACGTCATTCCTAGGATCAAATCAAAGATTGGCATCTTTATGATTGTCGCTGGAGCTTCAAACGCCTTTCGCCGATCTCTGCCTCCATGTTGCAATGGGCAGAGGTGAACAACTCTGATCCATCGGGTAGTCGTATCCTCATCATCAGACCCGTGAATCGTTCCAGGCCTTCAATCCTTCTATGAAGGCCTCCGATACGAATGAGTGCGAAGCACCCGTATCAAATAGTGTATACGCGGGTTTGCCGCTGATGAAACTATTCCTGGGGTTTGGGAAAAATTAAATTGTCTCAGAATTCTAGCTATGGTTTTCTTTCCTAGGTTGTCACTTTTATATAAGATTTACTTCCTGAGAAAATAACTTAACCAAAATTTTTCAGACGTACCAAGTGATTACTTGCTCCGGGTTCCGGGGCTGAGCCAGATCCAGTGCATAGATTTGCTCCCTCTGCTTCTGCGCCTACGATCTGCACCTAGAAGCCACGTCCTCGACCTCGTCCTCGTCCTCCAAACTGCTGGACAAGTGGGCAAACCTGTGGTGCCTGTAGAGGTGCTTCCTCATGGGGCAGTTTCTTCGAATATGCCCTATTTGGTGGCAGTTGTAGCACTCTGGTGGGGGAAATGCCATGCCCCCGGGTCTTGGTGCCTCCCTCATCTGAAGAGGCTGAGGAGCCAGTACCACCGGCTCCCTCGGCTCTCGTCTTTTTCCTGACGAGGTTGGTCTTCTGTCCTCTTCCTTCTCTCCCATTGTGATGCGGCCCCGCCGCTGATCATTCCGGCCTCCCCGGCCCTGGTCCTCTGTTGGCTTTTTCGACCCCGAGTGGTGTGCCAATCGGCCTCAATCCTCTTGGCCATTTCCAAGATCCGAGAGATAGGTCCATCAGAAACGAACAGAAGGGCCTCCCTCAAGTCCTCTCGTAGACCCTTATAAAACCTTTTTGTGTAGCCCGCCTCATCTAGTTGATACGAATCCGCGTAGCGAGCCAAGTGGTCGAACTCCCGATGGTACTCTACCACCGTCCTGGTACCCTGTTTCAACTGTAAGAACTGTTCCTCCAACTCATCCCTGGCTGATTGTGGAACAAAATGTTCCAGGAGAGCGGTCCTGAACTCTTCCCAGGAGATTTCTGTAACTCCCTATCAGCAAATATTGTATCCAGCAGCGTCTTCCACCACCTCTTTGCATGAGACTCTAGGCAGGAGACAACCAGGCCACCTTCTCCTCCCAGGGACATCGTATCCCAGTCAGCATTTCGTACATAATATCTAGCCACTCCTCTGTCCGTACAGCGGATTCTGTCCCAAGTAAGATGGAGGAGAGAGTCCTCGAAAAATGCTCAGCCAATGGCCCCCGGGTTCGGCTGCGGAGCCGGAACCTGCTGAGCCCTGAAAGCATCTAGAATGGCCGTCAGCGTTTGACCCATCTCCGAGTGTAAGAATGGAGTGGGGGCCGGGGGAGGTGGTGCAACAGTCGGAGTCTGCTGAACTCCGCCTTGTGGTGTTGGCTGCGCTGGGGGCTGCGTTATAGAAGACAATTATAAGAAGTCTCACAGGTTTTAACTAAAAGTGGACAATTTTCATGTGATTTCCCATTTGGGCCCACCACTGCTTCCGCTGCTTAGTTGTCCGCAAACTAAACGCGAGCGGGGGTGTCCCAGGGTTAGTGGACTGCTACATTTTCTGATCGAGGTTCCCTCTGATACCACTTGTAAGACCCCATTTTTTTTTCTTTTTCGACACGGGGTCTTAGGCCCAGAACCGCCGCCTTGCGGTGATACCTTCGCACCCGGGAAGGTCGTCACTACAAGACGCCGATTCTGCCGGCCAATTCGATCTCTACTGTAGCATAAGTATACCAGATAGTCCACAGAAATATCACATATAAGAAAATTAAACTCCACGAAGGGAGTGTCCACAGATAGTACATATAATAAAATCACGGGCTTATGCCCGGTACATCAAGTACTCACTACATATCACTCATCGCGGAAGCAAACTAATACAGCTACTATAGTTCGGGACTCACTGTCCCTGCTGTCTGGACTCCAGTGCTAGACTGTCCGATCTCCAAGCGTGCCGACCTCCGGGGCTGCTCTTCCATGCTGGGCTCCGTGGTCCCCTAAATGATGTGGTTCGAAAACCGTTAGTCTAAAAGACTAAGTCCTATCGTCCCCCACCCCTTCCCCCATGGCTCCTAAAGTACCGAGCGGGGAGAAGGAAAGGAAGGACATGAAGGTGGAGAGTATACAACTTCAGATGGCAGCGGAACTAAACTAACAGTGTAAGCATGGCAATAAACGTACAAAATAAATAAGTAACCTTAACTTATGCGAGTACACATAAGCTAAGGGATCTTTTGCAGGGCTCCTATCGTATAAAAAAGTCCCACACCGATTTATACGATAGGGTGTCGGTTCTATTAGCAGGTTTATAATATTGAAAGAGAACCTTAACTTATAAGCACGCTCACACGAACTTATAGGCCAAGGGTCGTTTTGCAAGGCCTAATGTATAGAGCGTCCCATACCGCTTATACATTAGGTGTCTGGTTATATGCGATGGTTATGCTATGAAATTCATTTATGCCATGATGTGAACATGCAAGTGCAACTCGCCCACTCGACTCTGTGTACACAGACCTTTAGTTCCCCCTTTCAGAGCCGTTACCTCCCAGGATACCTCCGTAGTGGCAGACGGAAGCGGTGGGTTGGGCCTCGCCCACCTCAAAACCAGTATTTGCACTACCGGTCTGACCTATCGTACGCCTCAACGCTTGGTGCACTAAGCGGACGTCTGCGTACTCTTGCCGGCTGGCGCACCGGACTTCTGTTGGCGAAGTGTAAAAGCACACCTGCCGAGTCAACGATATTGGTGTCGGTGCAACGAACTCCCCAATATCGAAGACCCACCACCTTATACCTTTTATGCACATGCAATAGTTATGAGTCCAATAAATAACCGAGCCGAATCTTCCCGGACAAATCCCGTCCGTCACAATCTACAACCGAGCCGAAGCTCCCCGGACTAACCGTCCGTCATAATCAACAACCGAGCTAAAGCTCCCCGGACAATCCCGTCCGTCATAATCTACTACCGAGCCAAAGCTCGCCAGACCACTATCACAACTACTGGGCTTATTGCCCAAGTAACCTATACTATCACCCGGGACACTGTGGTGGGAAAGTGTGAAACCCTAAGTTTACTACTTACTCTATGCCTACGACGAAGTTTTGACTCTCCCTAATTACTACGAGAAAGACGATTTTTCGTCGATCACACGCACCACCTAACACTCACTCCTCTTCTTTTCTCTCTAATGGGAAATCATCCACATTAACAGTTCTAACTCCAATAACTATCCCCGACCTTGACTTATTCCAATTTAGCAATTTTGCTATATGCACACAACTTAGACGATACGTTGAACCGGATATGGGGTATTCTAAATAATCATCCAAATGTCCTGAATTATTTTCTGGAGACATATCATGATGCAAATGGACTAAATCCAAAATATTGTAATTTTTCTAAGTATTCTGATATTTAATTAATTTCTCGTAAAGCTTCTAAGGGCTACCCATTGAGCATGAAGTGCACTTTTCAGAGAGGTATATAGATTCATAAATTCATGATAAATTATAAATAACCATTTAACAATAAATCCAAGATATGACAATTTTTCAAGTATTCAGATGACACTAATCTAATTTTGATAATATATCCATTCCTTTTATTATTGAAGTAAGTGCAATAAATATTCATCCGAAAATTCTTAATTAATTTTCTACAGTATATATTGTCTTAAAAATCTCATTGGCCAAACGTCATAATTATACAGTAGGTAAATTGCTCAAAATGATTTAAACAAACTAAATCCAAAATTGCTAATTGCAGACCACCAAGTCAATTTTTCATGTAAAATGGGATGTATATAAAATAATCATCCTACACCCCTATAATAATTAATGGGGGTTCATTATGACCTTTTAGTTCTAAATCCAGAGTTTCAAAATTTTCCTTACTTATTTGATAATTTATTTAATTATTTTAATGTCTAAGATTTCCAAAAATGAACATGAAGTACTACTTTCATTCAAGGAATCATTTTAAAAATTTTATATGTTACTCAGAATAATGATATAACCTATCTTCCAAAATATATATTTCTTTTCAGTAAAGCTTTATCTTTAAATCAAATATTCATTTAAATCCTTGGAAATCATTTAATAAATATAAAATACTATATTGCTTCCAAAAATTCAGGGAAATTTCAATTATGAATCTAATGTCATATACATGGTTTGGGCCAAATTTCATAATTTATTTATTTGTAAATGGGCCTAAATGAATTTTTGAATAATTCCATCACATGACAATTTGTGAACTAACTACCTCATATACTTGTCCAAAAATTCTTATAAAATTTATATAAACTCTATATGCTTTCAAACATCCTCTGCCAAAATTTCATGACCTCTCAATGGTCAGAGGTAGCATAATAAATTATTTACTTAATTTAAGCCTTTCTTGTGTTACAAATGAGGTGCTATAATTATTGACCCAAAATTCCCCATTAAAATACCAGAGGCCCATAATGTCCTTAAGACCAATCTACCAAAGTTTCATCTTAGTTTGAGGTGTTTAGCTAGCCCATTTCAACCCTAGGATATTTGTGCCCTAAACTAGGGTTAGAGATTTTAGGGTCCTAAACCTTCCAAAATGTCCTAACAATTTTACCAGAGGGTTATAGTTACCAAAACTCTATCCCTACAAAATTTCATGGCCATACAAGGTGATTTGGCCATATGCCCTTCACAAGGTACAAAAGCCCTTCCTTAGGGTTTGACCTAGGAGCTTGGGCCAAACCAACTCCACTGCCCCCAAATTTCCTTTGGGAGGTGTATCTTGTCATCCCAAACTAGTGTACAAAATTTGAGCCTCTGTTGAGGTGAATAGGTCACTAAAAGCCAAAATTACTTTTTGGACCAAAATACCCTTCTTAGGGCAAGGCTAGGGTTTGCTTGAATCATATTCAAATCAACTCCAAACTTAATGAAATTTTAACCAGAGGTCTATATTGACCTCATAACCATCCCACCAAAATTTGGTTGAATTTGGACTTCATTTGACCCCTAATTTAATTTACTCTAGCATAATTAAATTATTTACAAAAACTATAGGAAAATTATTCCCAAAAATTCCCATTTTTGGCAGGGTCTAGGTATAGGGTAGGGTGAGTCCCTGCCAAAATTTCAGCTTATTTGGACCAAGGATGAAGAGTGGGCAGCTAGTTTAATGTCTGCCTACTCTTTTGTATAGACCCCACCAAAATGGGTGCCCTGGTTAGACCAGTCACCCAAATTGGTTCAAACCAATTTACCAGACAGTAGATTCATAGGGCTAGGTTTTTGATGTTGACCACTTTTTCTGAAAATGACTCTAAATATTTTTAATAATTAAAGCAAATAAATAGAAATCCTGTGACAGAATATGAAATGATTTAAATATCATAGCCATAGTTTAAAATCTGCCCAGCACGAATCTTGGCGCAGCCTGGACGGCATCCGGTTATCGTCTAGCTCTAGCCGACGGCCCCGATTCAGCCCGCCTGGAGCAACTTCCAACGGCTGCCGCCGGCCATCCGGCCACCTCCCCGACCTGCCACCGCCGCCGACACCTTCGTGGTGGTCGGGGCTATCTCCAGGCGGCGTCCAGGCCGCCGGGAATCACTGTTCCGGCGAACCCGAGAGAAGTGGATTTTTCATGGAATTTCCATGATTTTGAAAACCCGATTGGCTCAAATGAGCCCCAACCTTAGCCCTATTGATTTCTACAATCTACCCAGGAGAGAAGGAGTGGAGGAGGACCTTTTGGGCGGCTGTAGCCTGGCTGAATGCCGGATTGGCATGGTGGTGGCCGGTGGTGTGTCGGCTTGCTCAAAAAGGCAGAATTGGGCTTGGTTTCTTCAGGGAAATGGTGGGGATTCATCCTTGGACCTTGCTGGAGCCTTTAAAGAGGTGAGGGGAGGTGTAGGTGGCTGAAATGGCATGTGCCATTTTGCAAAGTCAAGGTTGGCGGCTAGGGGTGATGGAGGTGGTGGAGCTTGCTCCAGCCAGTCAAAAAGAACTGCTGGACTCCCCCTTGTCCTTCTGAAATGAATGGGGTGGTTGGGGAGGGGGAGGAGGAGCACAAAGTCCTCCTTCCTTCTCTTCCTTCTCTTTCTCTCTCCTCCATGGATGATTTTCTCTCTCCTAGTCATCAAGCCTGAAATTTGGGCTCCTACATGTCACATGTCAGCCTACAATCTATTTGGCCACTTGGGTCAAGGTTAGCCCTAATGAAATAGGCTTGAGCTTGAGTTAGCCCATTTGGGCTAACTTGACCCAAAGTGGGACTAGGGCCCACCTAGGTCAATTTGATCCTTGATATTTCCTTAATAGGTCCTTGGTGACCCATTAGCCTCCCCTAGGGTCATGGTGGGGTTGTATTGGCCCTTGAAGGTCACTTGGCCCTTAACTAGGGCATTTTGACCATTTTAGGTTAAGGGTTGACTTTGGTCAAACTAGCCCCTTTGATTGGTCCCAATGGGTCCTTGGTGACCTATTGGCCTCTCACTAGGCTTATGAGGGTAGAGGTGGTGTCTATTGGGCTAAGGGACTGCAATTGACCCTTGTGTAGGTCAATTTGACCCAATTAGGGCTATAGTTGACTTTGGTCAACTTAGCCCCATTGACTGCTCTCCATGGGTCCTTAGTGACCCATTGACCTCTTCCTAGGGTTATAAGGGTATTGGTGGGTATATTTGGCTAATGGACTGAAATGGACCCCTGTGTAGGTCAATTTGACATAGCTAGGGTTATAGTTGACTTTGGTCAACTTGGGTCTGTTGAATGCCCTCCATGGGTCTTTGGTGACCCACTGACCTCTCACTAGGTCTATGAGGGTATGGGTGGGGTCTTGGAGTCTTAGTGAAGCCTCATGATCACTTTTAAATCAAGGTTCAGGGATCTGCTAAGTGCAGACCACAGTGGCCCTATTCACACTACCAGTTCACTTGGCTCTTCCTTGGGCTTTCTAGGGTTTTGCCATGACAAAATCACTCTTAGGGGTCTAGTTGGAAATGGGATGTTACATTAAATCTCCCGGATTGGAGTGAAATCCAATTGTGTGGTTCACCCTTATGGAGATCTTTAGGCCTCCGAATACGGACGAGAGTTTAGTCGGAACTTCCTAAACTCAGTTGGGAATGACTTTGAGAGTTGCGTGTTCAAGCTTTGGGAACCTCAACAGTCAAGGACCTTTAGCTTATTTAGATTAGGTTTGTTATCGTACCTTTGATTAACTTATGCCGAGGTGATTCACGATCGAGTGCTACTTCCTTTTCATCATTTCAACCTCTCTTTTAATCGCTAGTAGTTGTCTTAATTAGCGTAAGTAATCTTCTTCCCATAATTGCAAGTAGTCTCCTTTATTTCTAAATTAGTTAACAAACCCTAAAAGATTTTCCGATAAGATAATAGTTTTTCGTGTAAGTAGAATTACTCAACAGTTCCCGGATTTTAATACGACACTTGTGTACCCTCGCTATAATTCGATTGGTATACTTGCCTTCATTGGATTTCTAGTTTGGTTTTATTTTCATAACGTTCAGTAGGCACCTACTTTTTACCACCGTTGCCAGGGATCAGTAGACACAAAACCAATGATAGATGCCGCTTCCGGTGGTACTTTAAACCACCAAAACCCCGGAAGCAGCTCTTTAGCTTTTCGAGGATATGGCCATGAACACATGTCAGTGGAATGTGTCAAGATCTGCCCAAACAAACCTATAGGTATGTACGAAGTGGACAACGTCTCCAAAATGGCACTACAAGTAGAAATACTTAGTAAAAAGATAACGGAGATGACTGCTGCCTCCGCCCCCCAGGTATGGGAATCTACAACTGCTGCCTATGAAAAAGTTCATTATATTAGTAATATGCCTAGAAATGTTTTTAATAATTTTACTGCTGCTAATTTTCCTGTGCCGTGTTTTTCTTTTCGGAATAATTATAATCTAGCTTTACGTAACCACCCTAATTTCTCGTGGAGTAATTTGACGAACGCTATTCGCCTGCCTCAACAACATGATTTTATACCACCTCCACCACTTCAAAATTTTCAAAAACCTCCGAGCTTGGAAGAATTACTTTCAAATATATTAATGCTAATGACGCGACCATTAGAAACCTCACAGGATCTGTCAAAAGTTTAGAAAACCAAGTAGGGCAGCTCGCTAAAATTATATCTGAGCGAACCCCGGGGTCTATTCCTTCAAATACCAAGCCCAACCAAAGAGAGCAAGCGAAAGCTATAACTCTACGGATTGGGAAACAAGTTTTTGGTATTATAAGTGATGATCCCGAGGAGGGCTCCGCCCTTGTTTAAATTATTCAGCCCGCTGAAAAATAATTTATCACCTCGCCCTATACTTTGAAAAAAGTTTCTAACCCACCTTACCCGTCCCAACTTAATAAGGAACGTTTAGATGATCAGTACAACCGCTTCTTAGAAATGTTTAAACAAATCCACATTAATTTTCCATTCCATGAAGCAATCTCACACATGCCCATGTATGCAAAATACTTGAAAGACCTCCTGACAAATAAGAAAAAGTTAAAGAACTTATCACACGTCACGTTAAATGTCGAGTGCTCTACCATATTGACAAATGGCTTACCAAACAAAATCAATGACCCAGGTAGTTTTTCTATCCCTTGTGTCTTTGGTGACCTATTCGTAAAGCATGCTCTAACAGATTTATGTGCTAGTATCAACTTAATGCCCTTATCTTTATTCAAGAAACTAGGATTAGGTAGCCTTAACCCCATGCATATGAGTATCCAGATCATTGATAGATACATCAAGTACCCGTTAGGAATTGTAGAGGATGTCCTAGTAAAAGTCGAGAAATTCATCTTCCCGGTGGATTTCGTCATTCTGGACATTGAAGAAGACTTCGAGGTTCCTCTGATCCTTAGTCGACCCTTCTTGTCCACCTCCCTAGCTATCATTGACGTAAGCAATGGAAAGCTCTTCCTACATGTCGGAGACAACCAGGTTACTTTTTCTATCACCCCATCGATAAAGAACACCCTGGAAAACGATGACACTTGTTTTTTCACAGATGTCTTAAGTGATGACTCTTCTTACTGCCTTTCTAAAAATGAATTTTCTTCTTTTTGTTCTTCCTAATCTTTTTCTCCTAATTGTCTGCAAGAAACAGCCCTGGCGCTGACTCCACTCCTTCAAATTTTTAAAATAAATCAAAAGTGTACGAAGAAATGATTTTTGAAAAGAAAAATCTTCCAAATCATCTTACGAAGACCCTCCTACCTTAGATCTAAAAGAGCTACCTGAACATCTAAAATACACCTTCCTCGAAAAAGACAACAAACTGCCCGTAATAGTTTCAGCCTACTTAACAAAAATATAAAATGAAATACTTCTTCGGGTTCTACAAAAACATCGCCGAGCTATCTCTTGGCAAAATTTTTATATCAAGGTCTTCAAAATTCTCTATAGTAACTTAGCTAATTATAATTTTTCTAATCGATCTTTTTAATTATGTATTATAAGTAAGATGTTGGCCATGCTGTGTTCCTAATTCATGGTAGCATGTTAACGTGAAACATTTTACTAAAAACTCACGCATTTCCTATGGTTTTTCATTCTTTATTTTCTCTACTTGCTAAAAATCATTCATCCACTATTTTCCATCTTATTTTTAGATAATTTTTGTAAGGTCAACTTAAATTAATGTAGTAGATGTGAATGATTCTATAATCTTTGAAACACTTAATTTCAAGAGCCTAGACACCTAGAGGGGGGTGAATAGGTTCTAATTTTCTTTAATAAATTTTAGGAAATTATCTTGTTCTAACTTATCAATTTTGGATGAATTATTTTGAATGTCCACTTCCCCCTACATTTTCTTAGTGGTTCTGATTTCGTGAAGAGATAGTAGTAGCTTGGAATGCACAAAAGAAAGATGATGATAGAATCAATTTGTCTTACCTTAATATGGTGTGTAAATATTTACTTTTTTTGTCCAATTTTGATTATTGTATTTACTTAACTGTTTAGTCTTTTTTCATGCATAAAACATATATTGAGAGCGATACTAAAATTTTGGGAGAAATACATGAAGTGGTGGAGCAACAAATGAGGTATTAACAATTACAAAAAAATTATGTTATTTTAAATTATAATGATCAAAGCATGAATTAATTCCAATTTCTTTTTTAATTACAGGTAAGCTAGTGGTTGGCTTTATGGAGATGAATTGATGTCACTTAAGTGGATAATAACATATTAGAAAATGATATTTGATGTATTGGGTCGTGTTTTGCTTTCTCTTTTTTACCTTTTAGTGGACTTTGTTTGATGTTAATTATGGGGAAATTTTTTGTAAGAAATGGATTGTGTTACAAAGCAATTTGGTGGGCTAATCATTAAAAAAAAATTAAATTTTAATCACTATAGTGTGCAATTAGAAATTTGGTTGCAAATAATATTTTGTGTTGTGCCCATAGTAATGGTATGCACATAGCGAGATATGGTGTGCTCATAATAGCACTTTAAAATAATTAGAGGTTAACCAAACCTGAATGAAATTTTTTCATCACTTTGCTCGTCTTGCCAAAAATCAAAAATTTCAAAAACTTCACTTCGAAGCAAAAATGAAAGTTCTACCACTAGACCACTTCAATTATTCACATGGATCTTTTTGGACCAATTAGTACTGCTTGTCTGGGTAATAGAAAATATACTTCTGTTTAATTGATGATTATTCTAAATTATGTTGGACAATATTTCTCATCTCCAAATCTGATGCATTTTTGTATTAACAAAGTTATGCAATCATATACTAAACGAGCAAGATCTAAAAATCAAATGTATATGCTCGAATCATGGAGTAGAATTCAAAAAAGAAAAATTTACAATATTTTATATTGATCGAGAAATCAAGCACGAATTTTAACATTTACGCACCCCACAACAAAATAGTGTAGTGGAGAGGAAAAATAAAATCATTTAGGAACTTGCATACATTATATTATCTGAATTTGGGTTACCTTGATCATTTTTGGCCAAAATAGTGAAAACCTCATGCTATATGATTAATCGGGTCATGCTTCGCCTAATTTTAAAAATAAAAACTTATGAACTATACTTTCAAAAGAAACCTAATTTTTCTTATTTTCATGTATTTGATTGTAAATGCTTTATATTAAATAATAAAGATACTTAAGGAAAGCTTGATGAAAAATGTGAAAAAAATTGTAGGATACTCTTCGACTAGGACATATAGAATCTATAATAAAAGGACTAAATAGTTAAAGTGTCCATTCATGTTAGATTTAATGAACTTGTTTCTTGTGTAGATCTCAATCTACATGAAATGAAGAGAACCCCCATTCCTTATTGGAGTATGAGGATGATGAACCGGTTGGAGATAAAGAAGAGAAATTGGAGCAAGAGGAATACATATCACCAAGCGTGCTAAGATTTTAAAAGAACCATCCAAGGGAGCTTTTCTTTGGAGAGCCTTCAAAAGGGGTAACTACTCTTTCTTCTTTACATAAATCCTTTCCAAATCTATGCCTTGTTTTTGAAATGAGACTTAAAAATGCTTCAACCTCTTTAAATGATGAATTTTTATTTTAGCTATTAATGAAGAATTAAATCAATTTGAACGTAATAAACTTTGAAAACTTGTAGAAAGACCATCTAATCATCATGTCTTATGGGTAAAAGGAATATTTAAAAACAAATTAGATGGGGACTCTAGAATCACTAGGAACAAACCTAGATTGGTAACACAAGATTATTCTCAAATTGATCATGTAGATTTGGATGAAACTTTTGCGTTTGTCGCTCGTATAGACTCTATTAGAATTTTTCTTCCTTATGCGAGTTATAAGAGATTAAAATTATTTCAAATGGGTGATGCGTGTAAATACGGCAAGCGCACCGGTCACACAAGTAATAAAGTTTGGGAATAAATCCCCGAGTGTCGGTCTCTTGAGGAACACAGTAAGGTGGAGTTAATTTCGAGGATGACTTGAGAATGAAGTCCTCGGGTCGGCTCAAAAAGAGGGGTTTAGATGGTTGCGGAAATAGAAAATAAATGCTACAAACTACTCCTATGCAATGCCGCTATGCAAAGCTTCGCCAGGCGGGATGGAGACTAGTCGGGCCGCTATGCACCGAATCGCTAGGCGGATGGAAGAGTAGGCTAACGGATGAGGTGGAGAGAACGGCGGAATGAGGGTCGTAAGCACCTCTTCGCAAAGCACGCCACTAGCAATTGCTAGTGCGGCAAGGATGGATGGCGGTGGATGGAATATGGCGCACCTCAAGCAAATATAACAAAATTACACTAACTCACATAGACATGAATAAGTGAAAGTTGTTTATCAAATGTAATAATACTTCATCAATACATGGAAATTAAACTAAACTAACAACAACAAATTAAGAGAAGTGTGTGAAATCGACCGGGTCCGAAGCCTTATTGAGGGTTCACGGTTGGAATCTCGGGTTGTCAATCCGAGTCCAAGCTCGGCCTCAACTGCGTCCGGGGTAAAGGAGGCTGTCACTCACTCCCAGTGGCCCGTCTTCTTCATATTAGGCTGCGGAAGATGGAAGCACATACTCCTAGCTTGATGGAGGAAGCTAGGTCAAATCTCCCTTGAAGCTCGAGGATGAAGGAGGAGGCCGAGAGGAAGCTCCGGCTATGATTTGGCATAGGAAGCTTGCCCGGAGCACCTCCCTATGGTGGAAGATGAAGGAGGACGGTGGAAACCCTCCTTGGAGACGAAAATGGCAGAAAAATGGCGGACTTTACGATCTCCCGAAATTAGGGCGGAACCTGCGTATTTATAGATTGCAGAAATTACAGCGCGCACGATCACTGGCGCACGACCAGTGATCGTGCGCCCTGTGGTCAGTGATAGTGCGCGAAGGCCAGGCAGAACTCCAGGAAAAAGTGGAATCAATGCGCACGATCAGTGGCGCACGACTAGTGGTCGTGCGCACTGAAGTCAGTGGTCGTGCGATGGCCCCAACAGAACTTTAGAAAATGGGGTATAGTACGCACGATCAGCGGCGCACGACCAGTGGTCGTGCGCATTACAGCCGATGATCGTGCGCAGTAAACCTGTTTCCAAATAATCCCGGAACACGCACACGACCCCTTAACCCAGCACTGATATGTGCAGACATTCCAAACAAGCATAGAACGGAGAACAATAATAGAAGAACACCAAATAAAAACAACCACGGGCCAAAAGTGCACTTCCTAAAGAAATAAGGATAATATGAAATATGAGCGATAACGAACTAAAAGTGAAGTGCAAGCATACGAAAACAAGCCCAGATGAGTCCGAAAATCATAATATAAATAGGACTCATCAATGGGCATTAAAAGTGCTTTCTTAAATGGGATTAAAAAATAAGAACTATATGTTGAACAATCCCATGATTTTATAAATGAAATATTTTTCAAATCATGTCTATAGGTTAGAAAAGGTACTTTGTGGTTTAAATCAAGCGTCCATGCTTAGTATTAATAATTAACATCATTTTTATTAAAGAACGGCTATAGAATAGGAAGTGCTTATAACACACTCTTCATTAAACATGTTAATTATTTAACTACTTTACAAATTTATGTTGATGTTTTTTAATTTTGGAGCACTAATGAAGAGTTGTGTAATAAAGTAGTTTTGTTATTTTTTTCATAAATGTTTTGTAACCATTAGCTCTTTCTTGTTATTTCTAAGTACTAGAAAGCTGAAAAAATATAAAATAATTATAAATTAAAAAACATGTTTTCTTTTATATACATCAAAAATCAATTACAAAATTGAAAAATAAACCCAAAATACAAAAAAAATTATTTTCACTTGTCTTGTTTTTGTTTGTATATTGCTTGAAAAAAATACTTTGTTATAATTGCAAAATTCAATAATGATTGACTTTATCTTTTCAAGATTATAATACAATGTTTATTTTAATTTTAAAAATTTTAAAACATAGATTTTTTATTTGTCATGCCTTGAAAACTATTTTATACTATGCAATGAAATTGAATGTAGCACAAATGTGTAGAAATGATTAACATGCCTCTAAGTATGAGCAATATTTTATGTTTGACAAAGATTCATTGACTCACTTTTTTTGATAAACTACAAGTGTTATTAATCTTAGTCTTGCATGATAGTGTAGTGTAATAACGTAATAGATAAAAATGTATAAATAAATTATCTTTACAACAATGAATTGTTTATTGCATTTCCTTGTTTTTTATGTACTTATCCAGTGAAATATTATGAAAGTAAAATTATTTGTGTATTTTAATATTGTGTCTCTTCTATTACATTCTCATGTGTTTTAATTAACGCATTTGTATTCTTTATCAAAATACATTTTATACACATCATTATTAAATATAAAACTTCTACTCAAGAGAAGTGGACCCTAACACACATCTACACAATTATATATAATTTTTATTAAATACACTATATAACAATGCATGATCTCTATAATGTTTAAGTATACTTGAAATAAAAATTTTATTACATTGTAGTTTCGTATCTTGCCTTGATAAATTATATCATGCTTGCAAAAATTTTATATAGTATTTCTTAGAGTTCAAATTCCAAGTATCTTCTTTTACAAACTAGAACTCTTATATTATACAAATGCTCTTACTTTCTAAAAAAGATGTTTATTTTACAAAGAATGCTTAAAAACATTTTTTTGTTGCATTACTACTTGCGCTCGATCATGATTAATTACTTATTCAACAAGTGGTAATTATCAACTTAACAATTTTTTTTCATCTCTACATAGAACATAAAATAAAACATATTGTTAATGCAACACACTCAACCTCACCCTCTTCTGATAATACTAAAAAGGGGATAATAAATTTAAAGAAATATATCATTTAGGGGGAGTACAATATGAAGTTTATAGGAAACATCTTTGTAGGGGGATCATCCATATAGGGGAGTATGCACGTTTATTTTTCTTATCACTTACTATAAACACAACTCTTGGTATATTTGATTTATTTCTTTTTAGAGGATTTGTTATTATCAAAAGAATTAGTTTGTTAGAACATGCGTTTAGCATCTCTTATTTTGAGAATAACAAATCTTATTGTGTATTTGGTCTTGTGTGTTGCATGTTTATAGTGTGGAGGAACTACAAATTAAATACTCTTATGCGTGAAATGTAAAATGAAGATGGGGCTCTGAATAAGGTGCTAGAGTGGCTTGAAAACTTCTACCGCGGGTGTTAGCATCACCTAAAACAGCAATATCGACTAGATAGGAATATCGGCTAGAAAGGATATATAGGCTACACCATATTTAGCAAGTCCTACTGCGATGTAGTAATAGCTAACGCTCAACGCTAACTTATGGGGAATGCCTGCCATTCCACAATTGATTGAGAAGCAAATAAGAAAGGAGATATGGTGGCTCAGAGGTGATAACACTAATGCGGCGTGGTTGCACTTATCGCGGTGAGGTAGCACTTATCGCGACGTGGAAATGGTTGCAAAAATTGGAGATGCGCGTCTACTATTCTGGACTATATCTGTGTGCCTCTCACATTCCTTATAGACTACTGCATTCCCGACAGTAACCATAATGTCGACACTAGGTTCCCAGTTTTTTAAAAAAGTGAATCTCTTCCTTTCACGAACATACGAACCAGAGCTCTAACTCCTATATTTTGTGAGATTCCTCTTCCCTGAATTCCAGAGAACTCCTAACACCATTCATGAAGGGCAGAGAAGTTGAAGGAGAATTCTATATTCTTACTCTATGTGAAGGCCAAAAGCATCAACTTCGACGATCTTATTGGCGTGCCTTCAACCTAATCTTCAAGTTATTCTATAGAGCGAGTTCCTATTTATGATTTTTATTCTTGTAACTCTTGTATTCTCTTTTTGTTCGTAATATATTACACCGTAGGAGTTGGTGACCAAGTATTGTGTGAATTTTGGATAATTCACCATGAGTTATGACGACTAGGTCTAGGGTTAGATCTAGGGGCGGCTCGAGGCCTTATCTAGGGAGAGATAGGCCAGAGCCAACCAGTACTTTGGAGAAGGGTCGGTATAAAAAACACAAAGGGGTTTTACGATCGCCTCTATTCTAAGCATGACTGGGGCCAAATTTTGTAATATTATTTCTGATAAAAAATTATTTCATTCAAATTTGTTAATCATATTTAAGATCTAGGTATTCTAAGCAAAAGGTAAATCTCTACCACTCATGTTGGGTGGTAATTATTATCACAAGCGGTAGTAACAGAGAAACCATTTCTTTTTTTAATCTTCTCTATAAAAGTTTTTCTTCAAAACAAAATGTAAGGGTTTTGTTAAAATATTTCTTGAAATATTTTCATCTAATAACTAATTTTTATTTAAATTTAAAATATCTTTAAACCATCATTTAACCCCCCCCCCCCCCAAAAAAAGTATTGATCAAACTATAAGGGGCGTGTGAAAGAAGCCGAAGACGGAACACAAGTGTCATGAAGAGGAGGTTATCCATGGCAGTTTCAATTACATGACATCGAATATGTAATGAGTCTGGGAGGAGGGCCATGGATGAAAGAGAGTGTGAGGGCTGACAGAATGTGGTCAGAGCATCTAGAGGGTTGACGAAGTGTTGCACAAGATATATAAGGCTCGCTAGAATGTGGAAGAGGTGTATGAGGCTCACTACGAAACAAAGGAAAGTGCGGGAGGCTGCCGGGAGGCTGCAGGAGGCGATGACATCAGAGCAATAGTTGTAGAAGCTTAATAAGGCACTGGATTAGTCAGAGAAATTGTTGGAATAATAAAGGAGCATTGGAATAGTTGAAGAAAGTGCTTAACGACTGCTCTGGAATTTGTGGCGCATGAGAGGAGGAAGCAGAAGGTCAGACTGTATTCATTATTGTCACGACATTGCCTAGGCGTCCATGCACCCAATTATATACGAGGCATTGGACGGGTTGACATTTTATAAGAAAAGAAGAATAGACAACAGTTTTCATAAAAACCACTGTCTAAAGTATATATAGATGGCGGTTTTTATAAAAATCACGGTATAAATCCTATTTTAAATGCAAATGTATGAAGGCCTAAGTAAATTAGACTGCGGTTATTATATAAACCGCATTCTATAGATAGAATATACTATGATTTTTATAAAAATCACAGTCTATTAATACATTAGACCACGGCTTTATTCTGGACCTTTTATAGGATGATATGATCTTGATATAAAAATTTTTTATTAAAAAAATTTATAATAGACTGTTGTTTTTTAATAAAACAGATGTCTTTTTGTACTATTTACTGCGATTTTTATAAAAACTGTAGTCTAAAGTTTTTCTTAGACTAAGATTTTTATAATAACTGTTAACTCATATCACCTAAAGCAGACTTTAGACCGCGATTATTATAAAAATCGCAATCTAAAGCCTATCTTAGTTTATTTTTAAAATGTCTAGTTGTCATCTTATGACTTGCTCGCCTTATTGTCGCATTGACTTTCCTGTTATCGCGTAAGCATCCAGGCGCACGACGCTCGCATTAGTTCCCTTTGTCACCGTAGCAACTTTGACTGTGTTATTATGGAGCCTGCAGCATCGAGTGAACTAAGCGCGATAGAAACTGACTAGCGAAATTTACAAGTGCAGAGAGGCAGGTGTCAAGAGTGCGATGTTGAGTGTGGGTCATGTGAGTTGGGCAACGTAGGACCCGTCGAGCACGGGATCAGGCTAGTATGGTCTTATATTGCTTGATAGCATATGCTTTGGATTTTTCGACGAAAATTTTCAACATTATTTGTATCGACATAAATTTCGTAAACAAACCCAATGTTTAATGGCGACCGTTTGTTCTCTATTATGTTGGAATAAATAACATATTCATTTTTGTTGGGGATGACCCCCCAATATATAAAGGTTGGGTGTGCGCATAACCACACACCCATGATCTCCACCTCAAAAGAGGTGGGATCATGGGATTGATTGTGCGCGCGATCACTGCTTCCGATCCCTCGCACACTGATCCCATCACGCGAGCCCCATCTCGCTGGCAGCGGGCGACCGACTTCCTCCCCGTACGTCGCCCGCCTGCCCTCTCTTACCGCGTCGGCCATGTCCAGAGCCAAGGAAGCGGCCTCCGGGGCCGCCAGCGCGTCGAAGGGGGCAGCCTCCCGGGCCGACCCCACGCTCGACCGACAGCGCGGCTAAGGGGGGCGGCCTAGGGCCCTCCCTGGCCGTCGTCGGCTGTCCTCCCCTCACCATAGAATTTGGCAGGAAGTTCATCGGCTGCCCGTAGA
This sequence comes from Platanthera zijinensis, assembly GCA_039513925.1. Classification (NCBI taxonomy): domain Eukaryota; kingdom Viridiplantae; phylum Streptophyta; class Magnoliopsida; order Asparagales; family Orchidaceae; genus Platanthera; species Platanthera zijinensis. Next base: position 22,017,886 of record CM077098.1, read on the forward strand.
GTCCCGCTCCCGTCGTCCGATCTATGGGAGGCGCTCCCGAACATCTGATCCATGCCTAACCACCTACTAACCACCAAGTTAGTGTGGGGAATTTAATTTATGATTTTATAACTTATTTAAATGGTCTCCAAATAGCAAAATACGCGCATTAAACTATACCAAAAATAATCATGATGGTGGTTATGGTGTACGGATAGCCATTTAACCAACATAACCACCACCTGATGCCTATAAAAGGAGCCCCAGGCCTCCTCATTTAAAACCTTTTTCTTATGAGTCATCTTCTTCCTCATGTCAGAGCTCTACCGAATTCTTCCTATGAGCAGCACCTGAACCTCACCCGAGCCGCTCCCGAGCTACATGCGAGTCTAGTCAAAGCCACCTGACGAAGCCAAATCTAAAAAGTCCCATGTGGCCCCTACAACCGCAAGTCAAGGTGCTCTGTCCCAAATCTAGAGCCAGCAAGGTGCTATCCGAAGACCAATAGCGTGAAGCATAATTTGTAACAACCCCAAGCGAGACGGCCAGTCGTCCGCCGTGTGCCAAGTGTTCTCTAACCCCAAAGTTTTAACGAGAGATGACATGTCACCCTCAACTTCACAAACAAGCTGTAATCGCCAGGAAATAGTGGACTTTGACCGGCACAGATCCAGTCACGTGGTTTTTTACCCAGTTGGGGGGTTTTCCACGTTAAAATAGCTTGTGTACAATCAACCTACTCAATTGACTGTGGGCGCGGTCGACCGTTTCGAGAGCTAAGATGGCAGGGTTATTCTGGTCCTACCTGGACGTCGAGTTAGACCACAATAGTTAAGCCCTGTCTGTGGGAAATGAGTTCCTAACATCCTTAGAAGATTGTACCCTCGGCACTACGATACTCAAGATAGAACTTTTCAACCCTACATTTTCTAAGGAATAACTTCAATGGCAAAGAGAAGCGCACAAACAGCTGAAGCATCCGTTCTACGAGGGAGCATTGAGCCAGCCCACTCCCATTTACATGTAGGCTTACCCCTCAAAGTAGAAACTGTTCTCGCCCGAGTAACAACATTGGAGGGACGAGTTTGATAGACGGAGGAGCTGCAAACCAAGATGCTCACTCTAATCAGGAATATGGGATCGCCTCCCGCTCAGCCGCCTGCACCGGCCAATCCCCCTCTTCCACAAAGACATGACATACCAAGGAAGCTCCGCGAAGAGAACCGTTAGAAGAATTCTCTGTTGTCGCTAGTTTCACTCACCCGTCCTCAAGGCAGTCGAAACCAGTCATCGCAAACAAATCCTGGAGGAAGAACCTAGTTTACTGTAGCGCGAAAGATTCACTCGGGAAGAGATACGGTAGGTGATCGCCGAGGAATGCTGGCAGATTAGCCGACGAGATATTCAACCCCGCCGACCTGTTCACCAAGGATCCCCACTTGCACCCCCGATTTTGGCTCATTCAATCCCACATGGCTTTAAACTACCAACTATTGAAACCTTCGATGGGACAGATGATCAGCTAGAACACATCAACAACTTTACAATGATCATGAAGATCTACAATGCACCTAATCAGCTACTCTGCCAATTCTTCCCAGCCACTCTCAAATTCCAAGCTCAGACCTGGTTCCACTCTCAAAGGGAGGGAACTATCACAAACTTTACGCAATTAACGAGACAATTCACTGACAAGTTATTTGCTAATCGAAGAATTGTCCGAGAGCCCTCACATTTGTCGGGGATTCGACAAAACAAAGGATAATTTTTGAAGGAATTTTTATTTCAGTTTGTCGCAGAAGCCCGTCAAATCCCAGTAATAGACCCAGAACACTTGAGGGGAGTATTTCTTGGAGGGCTTTGCCCTAGTGGGTTTTTCTCGGCACTGATGAAAGAAACTGTCCATAGCAACCAAGACCTTATACACCGCGTGGAAGCATAGATGACAGCAGATGAAGCCATTAAAGCACATCGTAAGCAGTTTGATGGAGACAAGAAACATAAGTGGGACAGAGAACAGTCCTCAAAAGTCTAGGAAGGAAGGTTTCAAGAAGAGCGTCAGAATGGAAAATGACGGCGTGACTTTCAAAGGGACCAGCCACCCCGAGAATACACTATGTTAAATACCACCCACACGAATATGTTTTATGCCATCTAGAACGAGCCGGATTTGCACCGACCAGAGCAGCCTGCCCCGAATCTCAAAGTGACCATTCAAAGTATTGTGAAATCAATAAGGCAACAGGGCACACCAAAGAGGAGTTTGCAAGACTAAAGGACGAAATCGAGCATCTAATTTGCTAGGGACTCCTGAGTAGGTTCTTGGAAGGATGCCAAAAAGATCAATAAGCTCCCCCTAAGAATGCAAGAGATCAGTAGGATGCCCAGCAAGGAGGAGCCAGTGGCAGGCAGATAGTTGGCAACATCGAAACAATCGCCGGGTCACCAATCCTCTCTACACAAATATTTTCAATAAGAACTACAGATGGAACTAGCAAAAATCCGGGACTCGGTCTAAATTCCACTATCTCCTTCATAGAAGGGGACCTCCAAGTGGTGCAGATTCCTCATCAAGATCCGCTTGTCATAAGCGCAGGGATAGGAAATCCATGTTTCAGTGTTAAAAGAATTCTAATACATAATGAGAGCTCAATCAATGTTCTGTTTTTGTCCACTCTGCACAACATGAAAATTACTTTATAGCAACTCAGTCCAACTACAGGGACCGTATATGGCTTTGGAAACCACTCGGTTTTCGTTCAGGGAACAATTATCCTACTAGTGATATTGGGAGAATTCCCGAGACAGGTTTCCAAAAATATCCAGTTCGTCGTCATCGACTTAAGTTCGCCCTATAATGCCATCTTTGGAAGATCGGTTCAATCAATCTTTGGGTCAATCCCATCAATTCCTCACCTATCCATGAAGTTTGCGACCCGAGGTGGCGTCGGGGTTGTTCACGATAGTCACAAAGCAGGCCGCACTTGCTACCTCAAACAGGCTCAGCTAGAAGTACCAAATGCATTTGAAGTCGGATATATCAACTTGCGTAACAAAGACGCCATATAACCTGATAGCTCTCCATAAGGAACGAAGGCCCGTGCTAGACTTTATTTTTGTCTTTTTATTTTCTTAAACATTGAGTGACGTAAAATTTGCGAGTCGTAACTCGCGTAAACTATCTTTGACTTAATTATACCATATTATGTTTATCTTATTTTCTCTTTGAGATTTCTTCGGCCAGGCTATCCCACTCCCTTGATTGAATAGTTACATTCTCCGATGAGCAATTTCCGACTAAGCTCGGACACTTCCAGGTTGAATGTTTGCATTCTCTGGAAGTCGCTTCTTCTACAAGAGTAGGTCGTGCAACCGGAATGAATACTTACATTCTACGACAGTTAAATTGAATATTCATATTCTCCTCTAACACTGCAAGCCAACGTCCTACCATCGCCAGTGCTTGCCCCCTCACGATCGCACCTCTGGATTGAATACTTACATTTTATGGCAGTTGAATTGAATACACACATTCTCCTCCAATACTGAAAGCCAACGTCCCGCCATCTTCAGGGCCTTCCCCCCTCGCGATCGGGCCTCCGGATTGAATACATACATTCTACGGCAATCGGCTCATTGCCAGGCTAGGTCACGAAACCAGATTGAATACTTACATTCTCTGGCAGTTGGATTGAATACTCACATTCTCCCCTATTACAACAGGCAAACGCCCCGCCACCGTCAGGGACTGCCCCCTTGCGGTCACGTCATCGGATTGAATACTTATATTCTACGATACCTGGATTGAATATTCACATTCTCCAGCAATACTCTCTTGTCCAAGTTCGGCCTCGCAGCCGGATAGAATCCTTACATTCTCCGACCCTTGGATTGAGTTAAGACACTTTGATGCCACTGGGAGCTTGCATCCCACCAGCTACTAGAGCTCAGACAAAAGAAGAAAAAGAGCACAATCATCACAACAACATACAAATACATGCGCAAACGTGCCAATCAAGAATCGTCCAACAGTAAAGACGACATACAAGACACATAACTAGAAAAACAAAAGATGCAAACACACTAATATAAGGAAATAACGCCGCTACAAATCAACCATGTCAACATATGAACTCTCATTTCAAGAGATATCATCAAAGCTAAAGCCGGATACGTCGCATCCCAAGCTCCTGCTAACAAGAAGAAAAGCCTTTGAGACCCCACGCCTGATGGCCAGCTCTCAAACGTCTTCCATCTGAGGCTCCACCTCCTTGATTCGGATCTCATCACGAACTTCCTCGCTAATCAAGCAACAATCCCGCATATAATCCAAAGATTCAATGTACTCCGCAAAACTAGCATCCTTGAACTCTGACACACAACTATCAAAAGATAATGCCTCCACTTGGGATTTCTCCGCACAAAGCTCCATCTCCAAATGAGAAGTCTCCTCTTAAGCACGGTTCAACATCTGTGTAGTCCTTTCCACCAGAGATTTCTCCACATCCATAGTAGCTCGAATCTCCTCCAAATACGCCTTCAGCTCCGATCCAATCCGGCAAAATCGATAAATGTCCCGGTCATGATCATCATTCAAAGCGACAAGAGAACCCGCCATAGCTCGAAACTTCTCCTAGAGGACAAGATACCTATCCTTCAAGCTCACGTAATGATCATTCTAGGTGACGGCAATTTGAACCTGAGCCTCAATTTTCAAAAGAAAGGACGGAGAGAACTAGGCACCTAACAATAATAAAGAAGAGAGAAAAATTGTCAAGCTCGTTTACCACTTCATTCATCGACTTCAAAGAAGAAGATAGCCTTAAAGCCGCCTCCGTAGGGAAAGACTGGGGGGCATATTATCCAAGCACCTGTACCTTGGAAGGCAAAGCGCCATGGACTCTAGAAAGAGAGTCGTCACCCAGAGAAGAAGAGCAAGGCGCCACGCTACCGCTATCCCGAGAAACTACAATGGCCTTCCGTTTCTGATTGCAAACCAAAGATTTCTCAGCGGTCCGCCTAGAGTTTGAAGAAATGCCACACTACAGCAAGCGCTTCTCTACCACAAACGAAGAAATACTGAAAAGACGGTTCGCAAACTCGTGAGGCTCTAAAAATCCAAGTATTGGAGAAAACTCCCGCTCTTTCCCCTTTTGACGACGGGAACGATCAAACAGTGCATTCCATAGCTCCGGCAACCCCCCAAGTTTTCCTGACATAACCAAACAAAGTATTTCCATTGAGGCGGTCTGTCCGAATCTCAAAATCAAGCAATCTCTTATTGCTATTAATCTCCATACGCTCACCACCATCCGAATGATCATCGTACCAATCTCAAAAGCTGTCCAGAGAAAGTTTCCCACCATATTAGCGGAAGTGGACAACCAAACCCATGAGGCGTACTACCCCCAAGGTAGTAAACTGGGAAATCGGCACGTCGCAGAATTTCAGAATCTTAATCACTTTCTCACATGGAGGGAACCAAAATCCCTATCTCAAGGTGGTCTCGCAGATCGGCAACTAGCCATGAGGAGGATTTTGAACCCTCTCCTAACCATGTGGTATCCTCACTTTAAGCTCGTCGAGCATGCCGAACCTCTTCCTCCAAATTGCAACCTGATCCTCGGTAAGAGAGGAGCGAAGACACATCAGCCTCGTAGTACGCTTCAAGCCCTGTCACAAAACAAATTTAGACTAAAAAGTCTGATCAAAGGTCATCCACCCTCCATGCACTAAAAGGGCCTCACTGGATATAATCAAAAATATACGCGACACACCAGAGCACATAAACGCGCCCTGGAACGCACGCGCTCGCGCAATAGGCCCCCGTGAGCATGCCCGCGCGTGGCCAGGCACACACGGTCATGGGTGCAAGCCCGCGCGCGAACGCGAGGCCAGGCGCGTGCCCGCATGCGCCCGTGCAGGTGCGTCTGCACGTTGTCATGCACAAGTTCGCGCGCGCGCATTATCGCGCACGGCTAAGAATACACAAGCCCATGCGCGAACTCGTGCGCGCATTCGCGCTCACCCTCATGACAATGGGTGCGCCAGCTCGCCTCTCCGGCCGCGTTCATCGCCTCTCCTACACCATAATATATTCAAACATTTTTACCCGAGTTTGTAGGGTGCAATTACTCGCAGTCTCAAGTCCATCACCGCTTGTCATCGTCGCCGCCATAAAAGATGAAAAAGAAAAGATCCTTGTTTTTCTTCGTCCGAAGCGGTCTCGCGCAACAAGGATCTGGGGGAAAATTGTTGGGGATTACTCCAATTTTATAAAGGTTGGGTGTGCACATAACCACACACCCATGATGTTCACCTCAAAAGAAGTGGGATCATGAGATTGACTGTGTGCACGATCACCGCTCCCGATCCCACGCGCACTGATCCTATCACACGTAAGTGGCAAACAGCCGCGACCCCCATCTCGTCGGCGATGGGTGGTCGACCTCCTCCTCGGATGTCGGGCGCCCGCCCTCTCTTGCCGCATCGGACTCGGCCGCGGCCGAGGAATCGGCCACCCAGGTCGCGGCTCCCTCGGCCGCCGGGCAGCCTAGGGGCTGCCGCTCGGGCCGCCCCCACGCTCGACCGCCGACATGGCCAAGGGGGTCGGCCGGGGGCCCTCCCGAACCGCCGTCAGCTGTCCTCCCCTCGTCAGCGAATTTGGCTGCAAGTTCGTTGGCCGCCCGTGGAGTCCGGCTCGCATCGTCCGATCGATGGGGGCACTCCCGGACGTCCGATCCACGCGTAACCACCCACTAACCACCAGGTTAGTGGGGGGAATTTAATTAATAATTTTATAACTTATTTAAATGGTAACCAAATAGTGAAATACGCGCATTTAAACTATACCAAAAGTAATCATGATAGTGGTTACTGTGTGCGGATAGCCGTGTAACCACCATAACCACCACTCGGAGCTTATAAAAGGAGCCCCAAACCTCCATATTTATTACCTTTTTTCCGAGTCTTCTTCCTCAGGTTGGAGCTCTGCAGAATTCCTCCTACGAGAAGCACCTGAGCCGCACCCGAGCCGCACCCAAGCTACAAGCGAGTCAAGTCAAAGCCACCTAACGAAGCCAAATCTCACAAGTCCCAAGTGGCACCTGCAACCGCAAGTCTTGGTGCTCCGCCCCACATCCAGAGCCAGCAAGCCGCTATCGAAGACAACCAGCACGAAGCGCAAATTGAAACAACCCCCGGAGCGACGGCTTGTCGTCCGCCGTGTGTAAGTGTTCTTTCACCCCAAAGTTGTAATGAGAGGTGGTATGTCACCCTCGACATCACAATCAAGCTGTAACCGCCAGGAAATAGTGGACTTTGACTGACACAGATCCGGTCATGTGATTTTTTACCCAGTTAAGGGGTTTTTCCACGTTAAAACTGCTTGTGCACAATCGACCTACTATATTGATTGTGCGCGCGCTCGACCGTTCCGAGAGCTAAAATGATTCAAGTTATTCCGGTCCGACCGGGACGTCAAGTTAGACCGCAACAATTTTGTTATTTTGTTTATAAGATATTTGTCTTGTGCAAAAATCTCCCTTACTTTAGTCTCCTCAAGTAGCTCAATTTCCTGAACGAGCTTCTGAGAAATTCTTACATTAATAAGGTAAAAGTTGTATTACTAGTGGAAAAGATCTCATGCTTTCGGTTGCTCGGCACCTTTTGGTGTCTGAATGAGAAGGTAGGAAGAATTTTGTGATATTCTCAACATGTCCTTTGACTCTCTTACAACTTCCTTTTATAGTTCTGATATATTGCTCTTTTGGAGATGTATGTTTTTTCATACTTTCATTAAAATTTGTAACTCAGCCCATTTGGATGGATTTATATAGATTATTTATCAAAGCATAGTCCTTTGATTTGAACTCTCTTAGGATGCCATTATACCAATCTTTTATTGTTGCTTTAACAAATATTTTTGGGAGGTTGTTGGGCCATTCTATCTTATAAAGGTAACTGTGTCTTAAGATCAAGAAATTTGCTCCTGTGGGAGCACTTTGACTAATATCTTCTAATCCAATAAGAGCCTTCTTCATGAAATTTCCTGTGGGTGAACTCCTCATTTCACCAATTGTTCTAGTTAGAGTTGCGTCTTTATCCTCAGTGGAGGAAGATAATCCTGAGGCTTTTTGCTTCTTAGATTCAACTCTCTTCCAGCCAAAATGTATTTTTACATCAATCTCAATTTTGAGCATATCAATTTTTTTTTGCAATTTTACTTCCTGACAAGGTACATTTCTAAAATCATAGCAAAAAAGATCAGCGACAAAGTTACAATATCCTAGAATATATTTGACATCATACAAAAACATTTCAAAATACATAGCAATTTTGATTCTTCTGAAATTTTCTTCATATTGTTGATAGTGCACTTTGTTAAGAATTGAGAAACCACATTATCATCTGTTTCAATCCAAAAGATTTTGCTAAAAGATGAACTTTTAAACTTTTTATTATTAGTTTAATAGCTAAGAGTTCTTTGTGAAAGAGTATATTTGCTCTGATTTACCGAACTTCCTAGAAGAGTATGCTTCTACTTAAAATTCATTTTGTTTTTTTCTTGTTAAAATAATTCAGCCTAAAGAAATGATGTACTTAGGCATTAGTTAGATTATGAAAAAAGATAGGGCACAATAACGACAAAGGATCCATATAGCCGACCCCATTATGATGGGATAAAGGCTTGAGTGTTGTTGTTGTTGTTGTAAAATAATTCCAATCAAAAATAATAAAATGCATTGGTTTGCAGTGTAATCAAATCTTCTCCCGTAGGATAGTATAGAATTTTTGGAGCAATTCTTAAATTTTTATTATGTTGGATCCCGTCTTTTTCTTAGTTGTTTAGTGTAATATAAATTTTATCCGTATTTTATTTTTTAGGTTGATCTTCATGTTCCGGTCTATATTTTTCTTGATAACCATTTAACTTTTTTGGTAAGCTTTCCACTTCAGCTGAAAGATTTAGGCTCTATTTGGGACAGCTTATCCTGATGAATAATCTCTATTAAAAATGCAAATGCAGTTTTTCAGCTGTTTGTTTGTGCAGCTTATAGAAAATCACATATTAAAAAAATTGATGATAAGTTGATTTTTCATAAGCTATCCTGGTCCAGCTTATGACTTCTCATAAGCGCATATCCCTTAAAAAAACTCAAAGTTGATTTTTTTGCCCGAGCGTGATTTTTTTACAAGGGTGTGATTTGTTAATAATGGTGCAATTTTTTCGCCAGAGCGTGATTTTTTCGCACGGGGCGTATTTTTCGCCAAAGAGATATTTTTCGCACGGGGGCATATTTTTTGCCCGACCGCGATTTTTTCGCACGGGCGCGAGATTTTCGCTCGGGCTCGTGTTTTCCGCCGAGGCGCGCGTTTTTCTTTCGGGCGCGTGTTTTCCTCCCGAGTGCGTGTTTTCCGCCCGGGCGCGTGTTTTCAGCCCGGCGCAAAATTTTCGCAAGGGAAAGAATTTTTCCACCCGGACGCGATTTTTCCGCTCGGGGACGATTTTTCCGGTCAGACGCGATTTTTTTGCACGGGAGCTGTTTTTTCGCCCGACATTGATTTTTTCGCTCGACAGTGAGTTTTTTCGCCCGAGCACAAATTTTTTGCCCACGAGTTATGTTGAAGCCAAAAATGACCTCTTTGGAGTTCGGGGTCGCAAAAGAGGGGTGACCACGCACCTACTACCCTCAAGCGAACGACCTTGGCCCTAGACTAGGAACATGTGGGACAGACCCAAGATCTCAGCGTGGAGGTCTCACGGCATACTCAGAAGACTAACAAACTCTTCCCCTCCCAAGCCAAAGACTGAGCTAAGACACCTTCGGAGGGCGCTCTTGGCCGACCAGGAACATCTAAGGAGGATCTCAAGACCAAACTCTCTCCTCTCCAGATGTGTCTTCTTGGGTCAATACAAAATGCTCCTCACCCTCCCTACTAATTACGCAAACATTCCGAGCAATTCTTCTTTACACAGCTCCAACTGGGCTGCAAACAGCGCGACTCCGTTGTCTTAAAAGGCTTTCAACAAGCCATCAGGGACTTCCCGGCAACGTTACCTCGGGGCTCCCACGAGGCAAGTGGCTCACGAGCACACAACTCGCCCAAGACAGAAGAAGCAAACTACACATACACAGAGCATCACAAGCATTATAAATAATTACAGGAATATGAATTCCATACTTCGGCACGCAGGCCGGCAATATAAAAAAAATAGGCCTTCGAGAGCCGGCACAAGCTTGGGCTTAAGCACGCTACTCCCCACTTGGTACTGCAACACCTGTACGCCAACGTCTCGAATGGCGGCAATAGGCCAAACAAAGGTCGACTAAGAGCGACGCAAAACCATCGCACCCACCCCTTTTTTGGGGGGCTGTGGCGCACATTCCCTGCAAATAGATAATATACAACTTCCTCGGAGTCTTCTCTGGGAACCCCAGAACATCACCAATCCGGCTCACACGTCCGGATGGGCTTCACACAGCATGCCCAAGCCCGTACTCACGCTTCCGGGTGCTAAATTTAATTAATTGCAGGGACGTACACGTCAACCCGTCGGAGAGCTCTCGTCCCCCCCACCCGTTGGTGGAGCGGGGCTTCCATGCAAATTTGTAAACTGAGGGCTTCACCTGCCCAAGTAGAAACATCGTTACCCTTGGCGCCTTCTTGGCGGCGGAGTCGGGAGAGAAGCTCCAAGCTGTTATTGCTGAAAGTGATGTCGGGAGGACGAACCTCGGCCGGCCTTGCTAGGAATGACGAAGTAAATATCTCTTAGTGGTCTACCTTGTCGGGAGAAGTAGATCCCCTCTTTTGCTCCATTTTCCATGGTGGCCGAGCCTCTTGCCGGCAGTGGGAGAGAGGAAATCTCCATTTCCGGCTTGGTGTACGATTCGAGCTCCGGCCGGCGTCGGGAGAGAAGCTCCCGACCGACGTAACTCCAGATGGCCGAACTTGACTCCATGAGGCCGATCCCGGCTCCAAATGACCAAACTCAGCCCTACATGGCCGATTCATGCTCCAAGGGATCGGATCTGACCATAAGCGGCTGCGACGGGAGAGGTGGAGGGAGGCCGAGCCTTTGCTCCTTGCTTAGGCCGGCGACGGGAGAGGTGCAGGGAGGCCGAGCCTTTGCTCCTTGCTTAGGCCGGCGACGGGAGAGGAGAAGGGAGGCGGCATCGGGTTGCTCCAGACTGGCTGGAGAGAGAGAGGGGCGACTGAGGTAGAGGGGTTGTTGCCGTAGGCCAACGGGAGGAAGAAAAAGGGCAGCGACGGGTTGCTCCCGGCGGCCGATCGGGAAAGCCCTAAGGGAAAAAAATGCCGCTCCGCCTCCTCTTCTTCTTTTTTTCTTCTCCTGCTTTGCTGCCTTTTTATACCCGAGCCACCCTGCTCTCTTTAATCCTTTTTCCCCCTTTGTATATAAAATCTTATATCTTATATATATATATATATATATATATATATATATATATATATATATATATATATATATATATATATATGGGGGCATGAATTTCCGCGCAGCGCTTTTTGGACAAAAAAACGCGCTCCCTGGAAAAATGAAAAAAACACCCTCTTAACAGCATTTTTAGAAAACGTGATCAACATGAAAGTTGTAGATCTCGACGAGATCTACAACTTTCATGTTGACCACTTTTTCTAAAAATGCTGTTTAGGGGGTCTATTTTCAAAAGGCGCGAAGGGGGTCCGGGCAAAAAAAAAATTCGTAATATTTACCGGGCGGAACCCCCTTCGCGCCTTTTGAAAATAGACCCTCTAAACAGCATTTTTAGAAAATGTGGTCAACATGAAAGTTGTAGATCTCGACGAGATCTACAACTTTCATGTTGACCACTTTTTCTAAAAATGCGTTTTAGAGGGTGTATTTTTCATTTTTCCGAGAAGCGCGTTTTTTAGAGCAAAACGCGCTGCGCGAAAATTCATTAATCTCTCTCTCTCTCTCTCTCTCTCTCTCTCTCTCTCTCTCTCTCTCTCTATATATATATATATATATATATATATATATATATATATATATATATATTAAAAGCTTACGTACGTAAAACCTCCGCACGCACGCACGAGCACTCGCACGTTTTCGAATGGGGCTGCACCACATTGTCGCTCATAGCATGTCCCAAGCCCGCCACTTGGGGAGGATCCCGCTCGGCCGGATACGGGGTTGTACAAGTGTTTTTTTCGGTAGAATGAATAAAAATATCGCGTGCGTGAAAAAATATCGCTTCCGGACAAAAATATCGCTTTCGAGGGAAAAATTGGCTCATGGGCAAAAAATTCGCGTTCGGCAGAAAATTCGAGTTCGGGTGGAAAATTCGTGCCCGTGCGGAACATTTGCTCCCGGGCGGAACATTCGCGCCCGAGCGAAAAATTTGTGCCCGGGCGAAAAATTCTTGTCTGGGCGAAAAATTTGTGCCCGACCGAAAAAAACGCTTCCTGGAAAAAATCGCACCTGAGCGAAATAACCGCGCCAGAGCGAAAAACCGCATCCGAGCGAAAAATTTGCGCCCGGGTGACTAATTCGATCTCAGGCGGCAAATTCGCGCCCGGGCGAAAAAACCATGTCAAGGCGAAAAAACTGCATCCCGGTGGAAAAACCGCATTCGGGTGTGTCCGGGCGAAATATTTGCGCCCGGGTGAAAATATCGCAGTCGTAAGTAAAAATCACGTCTGTGTGAAAAAATCTCACATAGGCAAAACAACGTGCTTGAGTGAAAAAATCGCATCCGGGCGGAAAAAACGTGTCCAAATGAACGGACTTTTATGACTGTATGAAACTTTAGATAAGCACTTATGAACAAAACATCCAAACAGTCTACTGCTTATACATCATTGTTTTTATAAAATCTCTATCCAAGGACCAATTTTAAATTAGCAGCTTATTCATCATCATAAGTTGTCTCAAACAGAACCTTATGATGATTTTTCTTCCGTAATTTAGGAATCCTAGGAACCCTTGAAATTCTTCAAGTATTTGGAGGTTTTCAAGAATTCTTTTATTTTTGTATACATATGTTATTGTAACTCTATTTTACGATTTTTGGGATTCATTTGAGAGAGCGACTGCGGTTGTGAATGAAGTGGTTATAAATAAAGGTTTGTAAATATAGTTGTTGGAAACTGGTTGCGACAAATGGAGATATGTTTGAATAGTCTGTGTGTCTTCCCGTGTTTAAAGTATTAAAGATGTAAGTGGACGGTCAGAATGGTGCAGACCGTGAAGGCCGTGCAAGTAGCGTGGCTAGGCTATGGTTAACTAGCTTGTTCCTTGGCCATCCTTCTTCTTGCGTCCTGTCCTAGTAAGCCCCCTGGGGTGTTAACTGCGTGATTAAATTCGAGTTAATCGCGGACTATGCGGTCTTGATTGGGAGACCGCAGAGACCGGCAGACCATCGTTGGCGATGTTGGGCTTCAGGTCGCGTGGCTGTTTGCTTAGCTATTTAAGTCAACGCGACATGAGGTTGTTGTCCGCATAAGCAGTGCGGACTGGTGGTGTTAATGTAACATCCCATTTCCGGCTAGACCCCTAGGAGTCGGTTGGTCGTGACAGAACCCTGTGAAGCCCAAAAATTGAAATAAATCGGTCGAGGTTTCGGGTCACGGGTTGGTCACGCCCGTGACCGACCCGTCACCCCCGTGACTTTGGGCGTGACTACTTCGACGATCGTCGATCTCCGCGAGACGATCGTCGAACTTGCTGCCCGGGCATGTCACGCCCGTGACCAAGGTGTCACGCCCGTGACCTAGGGCGTGACCCCTTCGACGATCGTCGATCTCCGTGAGACGAACGTCGATCTGGCAGCCTGGACATGTCACGCCCGTGACCAGGGGCGTGACTCCTTCGACGATCGTCGATCCCCGTAAAACGATCGTCGAAATTGAACTCGGGCCTGTCACGCCCGTGACCTAAGTGTCACGCCCGTGACCTAGGGCGTGACCAGCCTTCGACGACCGTCGATCTCAGTTCGACGATCGTCGACCTCAAAATTGCCGTTCGGGCCTGTCACGCCCGTGACCTAGGTGTCACGCCCGTGACCTAGGGCGTGACCACCCTTCGACGACCGTCGATCTCAGTTCGACGATCGTCGACCCCAAAAATTGTCACCCGGGCCTGTCACGCCCGTGACCTATGTGTCACTCCCGTGATATTGGCCGAAACGACGGTTCAGGCCCGAAATTATTCTAAGACGCGTGGAAATAAATGCTGGTGTGGGAAGTTACACCAGGAGTAATTACGGGCCGTTTTTCCTTCTATAATTATATAATAAAGGAGGAAGTGTTGGTCCAATAGGAAACCGCCAACTGGACACACCTGTTCATCTTCCACCGTTTCTTATCCCTTCATTGTAACCGAAAGGCCATTAAGAGGAGCCTTCATGGCCATTACGGCTTTACCCCTTCACCTCCCCACTTTCTGACTTATAAAAGCCCACTTGGGGCAAGAGGAGAAGTTTACACGCTCAAGTAAACGGATCAGATCTTTGTTCTTGCTTTAGGAGAAGTTCGGCTACGCCACCACTGCGCCATGGCACCCCGTCGCTCTTCTCGCCTCCAAACCGCGAACAAGGTCCTCCTCTGCTTCTTCTCTTTCATGGGTAGATCTTAGGTTTCTTAGAAATGAAGTTCGCGCTCAACGGAGCCGGACCCATCTCTCGTTTTCATGGGAAAACCATGAAAAAGGTATTTTTGAGTTCGCCGGAAACCGCCACCTCCGGCGGCCAAACCATCGCTGACCGCTAGCCATCGCCTCAACGGAGGTGGTGGTGGTGGTGGCTGGCCAGGGAAGTGACCGGACGGCCGGCGATGGATCACGGAATGCTTACAGGAAAAATTGTTTTCTGTGTCTGATTTCGGTTTCATGAAGAAGATGAACAGTAGAATAAATTTTATAATATATAGATTATTATATATTACATAATGGAAAGATGTATTATTTGAATATATATTGGGGCTGCAAAATGAGGCACTTAGAGGCCGTTTTAGGAAAAGTGATCAGACACGAAAGTTGTAGCCCTTCGAGTTTAGATAAATCTAAAATTGGTTTCAACTCGTTTGGGTAAGCGGTTCGGCCGCATCACCCGTTTTAGTGGGGGCTGTACCTAGAGTTGGGCAGAAATTAAAATGGATGCCCACTCTTCGTCCCTTGTCCAAATGACCTGAAATTTGGGCAGGGGGTTAACCTCAGCTATACCTAACGGCAGACCAAAAATGGGAATTTTTGGAGATACTTTGCCTAAAGTTTTTGTTTTAATTTAATAAACTTAGAGGAATTTATTTAAGTGGTCAAATGACCTCCAAACCCTCCCAAATTTTGGTGAGTGGTCCCTGGCTATTAAACCTAGGTCTGTACAAAATTCCAACTGATTTGGTGGAGTTTTGGGTGGGAAACCTTCTACCCTCAACTAGGCATTAGTGAGACATCTTTTAGTAAAAAGTGCACTAAGAGTTTGGAAAGGTCAAATCACCTCAACAGAGGCTGAAATTCTGACCCCTGACTTAGAAGGATGTTATAACCTGCTTGGAGAAAAATGGTGAGGATTAGGGTGGATTTTACCCTAAGAGATCGGCTCAAATCCAGTGGGTAGGAGTTTGAGGTTTGTGAAGGACATAGGAGCAAAAGCTCTTGTATGCCCTTGAAACTTGGAGGAGAGTGGGATGATATGCTGAAAACCCTCTGGTTGAAACAGTGAAGGAATTGGAGGTAATTAGGTACCTCGGAAGTTGAGATTTTAGATTAGGATAAACATGTAATTTAGTTATTTTAAGCACTAAATCTAATCTAAAAATTATGAAACTCGGGAGGAGGGAGTTTTAGGATGTTTTAGACTTATGGTAATTTTCCTGG
The DNA here is from genome assembly GCA_039513925.1 of Platanthera zijinensis. Taxonomy (NCBI): domain Eukaryota; kingdom Viridiplantae; phylum Streptophyta; class Magnoliopsida; order Asparagales; family Orchidaceae; genus Platanthera; species Platanthera zijinensis. The sequence goes on from CM077098.1 coordinate 22,033,727, forward strand.
AATTTTATGATTAATAAATATTATACTTCATGTGTTAAAGAATTAATAGCTCGATTTGTTGTTTCAAATATTTGGATGTTTTAGATTAATTATAATCAGTTAAAATTCTGGATTTAGATCTTGACTAGTAGAACAGTGGTCCCTGAATTTTTATAGAATTTTATGTTGAGTAAATCTAGTACTTTGTTCACAGATATTAGAGAGGGGTTTATTGTTTAAAAATTAATTAATGGATAAAGTACTTGCTGGAAAATTATGAAACTTGGCCAGTGCTAATTTTAGGTCTTTATCTGCATGGCATAAATTATTTATAATTTTTGGAAGAATATTTTCTGTACTTGATTCATAAACAACAGAAGTTAGAGATTATTTCGAAAATAGTTTTCATGCCCTTTTAATGATAGAAAAATTATGATACTTAGGATTTAACCTATTAAGATAACCTACTATTTATCATGAATTTGCTGGACATCTTGCATGATTACTTAGGGTAGTTCATGTTCAAACCGGTAACCCTTGGGATTTTCGAGGAATTTAATTAAATGCCAAATAGATTACGAAAATTTCCATTTTCTGGATTTAGGTCATTTATATCATGGTGAGTCTCCAGTAAATAATTTAGGGCATTTGGATGAGTATTGGATCATTGCATAACCGGTTCGACATGAAGTCTAGGTCGGTCTGCATATAGCAATTGTGAAATGCAATAGGACACGATCTGAGGAAGGCATTGGAGTTAATCATATTGTCTGGGTGGGCAATGGTGGAGGAATTCACAATAGGAAGGTATAAGGAGTAGTGAGAAGGGGTGATAGCTAGAGTTAAGAGGTGCTCGGGTTTCGGCGAAAGATCGCCTTTTCCCGAAGAGAGGAAGGTTAAAAATCACCCTAGGATAGTCTATCGTAATATGAGAAGGGAATTGGGTTAAGGGAGATAAACCAATAACAATAAGTGCCTTGCGAAAGGGAACTTCGGGCCGTAATGACGCCGTCTTGGTTCCTAGTGCCCCTTGAGAGCCCTTCACGGGGAATACCGGGGGCAGTCCTGGGCTAACGTAAACTGTAATAACAAACCGACAAGAGTAACTTAGTAACTAGGGCTGCACTTTTCACAAACACTGTTGGCACAGGAAGCTTGATGAGAGCTTCGGCTCGGTTGGTTTGGAGACGGACGTTTTGGTCCGGGGAGCTTCGGCTCGGTTGGTTTGGAGACGGACGGGATGGTCCGGGGAGCTTCGGCTCGGTTGGTTTGGAGACGGACGGGATGGTCCGGGGAGCTTCGGCTCGGTTGGTTTGGAGACGGACGTTTTGGTCCGGGGAGCTTCGGCTCGGTTTTTGTATGTTTACGATTAAACTTGCATGTGCATAAAATAGGAAAAGTTAAGGTGGTGGGTTTTTCGATATCGGGGAGTTCGATTGCACCGACACCGATATCGTTGACTCGGCGGGGTGATTAGCACTTCGCCAACAGAAGTCCGGTGCGCCAGCCGGCAAGAGTACGCAGGCGTCCGCTTAGTGCACCAAGCGTTGAGGCATACGATAGGTCAGACCAGTGGTGCTTTTACTGGTTTTGAGGTGGGCGAGGCCCAACCCACCGCTTCCGTCCGCCACTACAGAGGTATCCTGAGAGGTAACGGCTCCGAAAGGGGGAACTGAAGGTCTGTGTGCACAGAGTCGGGTGTGTGAGTTGCACTTGCATGTTTCATCATACCCACTAGCATGTCATAGCATAATCGATTCATTTAACCCTGACACCTAAGGTATAAGTGGTATGGGACGCTTATACATTAGGACCTGCAAAACGACCCCTTGGTCTATAAGCTTGTGTGGGCAAGTTTATAAATCAAAGGTTAATTTCAATATATAACAACCATTGCTGTTTGATAACCGACACCCCAAGGTATAAGTGGTATGGGACACTTATACGATGGGAGCCTTGCAAAAGATCCCTTTTGCTTATGTGTTCTCGCATAAGTGAAGGTTAAATTCATATATTTGCTTTTCTTACTGCTAGACCTATTATAACAATTATATTAACTGCTCACCGAATACGACTTGTTAGATTAGTTCCGCTGTCATCTGTTTCTTGATTAATCTCTACCGTCATGTCCTTCCCTTTCTTCCTCCCCGCTCGGTACCTAGGAGCCATGGGGGAAGGGGTGGGGGATGATAGGGCTTAGTCTTTATGACTAACGGTTTTCGAACCGCATCATTTAGGGGATCGTGGAGCCCAGCATGGAGGAGCAGCCCCAGAGATCGGTGCGCCTAGAGATGGGGCAGTCTAGCTCCGGAGTTCATACAGCCGGGACCGTGAGTCTCGACCCTGAGTAGTATCTGTTTTAGCTTCCGCATGAGTGATATTGTAGTGAGGACATGATGTACCGGGCATAAGCCCGCATTTATAGTACTCTGATGTTTTTTTTGTGGACACTCCCTTCGTGGAGATTTTTATTCTATATATGTGATTTATTGCTGTGGACTGCATTGCTCTTACTTCATTTATTGTGCTACCTTTCAGTGATCCAATTGGCCGGCAGAATCGGCGCCTTGTGGTGATAACCCTTCAGGACGAGAGGTGTCACCGCAAAGCGGCGGCTCTGGGCCTAAGACCCCGGTGGTTGAAAAAGAAAAAAAAAGGGGGTCTTACAAGTGGTATCAGAGGCAAACATCGATCAGAAGGAAGTAGCAGTCCACAAACCCTGGGTCACCCCCGCTCGAGTTTAGTTTGGGGACAAACTAAGCAGCGGAAGCAGTGGTGTGCCCAAAGGGGGATCACATATAACTTGTCCACTTTTATTTAAGTTTGAACGTTTTCTCAGCGTGTGTTTTTGTTACGCAGCCTCCAGCACGGACTACGCCGCAAGGTGGAGTTCAACAGGCTCGGGATGTTGCACCACCCCCACCGGTCCCCACTCCTTTCCTTCAGTCAGACATGGGACAGACCCTGACTGCCATCCTGGAGGCCTTCAGGGCCCAGCAGGTTCCGGCCCCGCAGCCAAATCCGGGGGCCAACTGGCTAAGCATCTTCCGAGGATTGTCTCCCCCGTCCTATTTGGGGACTGAGTCGGCGGTTCGGACGGAAGAGTGGCTAGATATCATGTACGAGATGCTGACCGAGATACGGTGTCCCTGGGAGGAGAGGGTGGCTCTGGTCGTCTCTTGCCTGGAATCCCATGCAAAGAGGTGGTGGAAGACGCTGTTGGACACGACATTTGCCGACAGGGAGGTTGCGGAGGTTACCTGGGAGGAGTTCAGGGCCGCTCTGCTGGAGCATTTCGTTCCGCAGTCGGCCAGGGATGATTTGGAGGAGCGGTTCTTACAGCTGAAGCAGGGCACCCGGACCGTGGTGGAGTACCATCGAGAGTTCGACCATCTGGCTCGATACGCAGATTCCTACCAGCTGGACGAGCAGGGTATATCAGGAGGTTCTATAAGGGCCTGCGGGAGGACTTGAGGGAGGCCCTGTTGTTTGTATCTGACGGGCCCATCTCCCGGATTTTGGAGATGGCAAAAAGGATTGAGGCAGATTGGCACGCCACCCGGGGCCGGAAACGGCCAGCAGAGGATCAGGGACGGAGAGGCAGAAATGACCAGCGGCGAGGTGTTGTACCAGAGGGGAGGAGGACAGAGGACCAGCCTCGTCGGGACGTGAGGCAGGAGCCGAGGGAACAGGTGATATTGGCCCCTCCACCTCTTCGGATGCAGGAGATGCCGAGACCCGGGGGAATGGCGTATCCCCCACCGGAGTGCTTCCTTTGTCATCAGATTGGGCACATTCGGAGGAACTGCCCGATGAGGGGGGCACCACCTCCAGCACCACAGGGCGGCCCACCAGCTCAGCATTACGGAGGCCGAGGACGCGGCCGCGGTCGTGGATACCAGGAGGGAGATCGTAGACAAGGAAGAGAGCAGGTATATGCTTTGGACCTTGCGCAGCCTCGGAATCCGGAGCAGGTCATCGCAGGTACGCTGCAATGCTTCTTTATTTTCATAGAATTTCCCTTTAAGTTGTTAAAACTTTGAATCGCACTAGATGGATTAACAAGGAAAGAAAAATTCTTTATAGAACCCTAAGATATTTAATCACCCCAGGTATAGTCTTCATCAGCGGCAAGCCTGCCCGCACGCTTTTTGATACTGGAGCTACTCACTCCTTTGTGTCGGAGACGTTCGTAGAAGGACTAGAAGGCGTGGAGCGGTTCACAGGCTCGAGGATGAGGGTGCGACTACCGGATGGATCTGAGCTCCTTACCACGGATCACTGCAATATGGAGGCAGAAATTGGTGGAAAAGCGTTCGAGGCTCCAGCGACGATTTTGAAGCTGACGGACTACGACCTGATCCTGGGCATGGTATGGCTGCACTGGAACCATGCCCAGATTGACTGCCAGGCAAAGAGGATCACCGTGAGACACGGGGACTCTTTCATTACCATCGAAGGTATAAGACCTGTCTCTCGTATACTCTTATCTTCGGTACAGGCCGTTAAGGCCCATCTGCAGGGAGAGGAGGTCTATCAGATTCTATTTGAGATGGCGGAAGTTAAGGAGTCGGTGACGGACATCCCGGTGGTGCGAGATTTCGCTGACATCTTTCCAGAGAAACTGCCAGGACTACCTCCACACCGAGAGCAGGACTTTCAGATACAGCTTGTGCCGGGGGCCAAGCCGGCGTCTAGGGCCCCTTATCGGATGGCCCCAAAGGAGTTGGCAGAGTTTCGGACTCAGTTGCAGGAATTAGTTGAGGCAGGATTTGTTAGACCGAGTTCCTCGCCATGGGGAGCACCGGTCCTATTCGTGAAGAAGAAGGATGGGACACTCCGCCTGTGCATCGATTATCGAGCACTAAACAGGCTGACCGTCCGGAATACCTATCCGCTCCCACGGATAGACGAATTGTTCGACCAGCTGGAGGGGGCCCATTATTTCTCGAAGCTGGACTTGAGATCAGGATACTACCAGCTGCGGATCCAGGATGAGGATATCCCGAAGACGGCCTTCAGTAGCAGATATGGCCTGTATGAGTTCACCGTGATGCCCTTCGGGCTCACGAATGCTCCGTCGGCGTTCATGAGCCTCATGAACCGGGTTTTCGAGGCCTACTTGGATGTGTTCGTCATAGTGTTCATAGACGACATCCTGATCTACTCTAGGACGGAGGAGGAGCACACTCGACATCTGGCACTGACTTTGGAGAGGTTGCGGGAGCATCACCTTTATGCAAAATTCAGCAAGTGTCAGTTTTGGTTGAAGGAGGTGGCTTTTCTGGGCCACATTATCAGCGGAGCCGGGTTGGCAGTGGACCCGGCAAAGATTCAGGCAGTTCGAGATTGGCCGCAGTTGAAGACAGCCACCGATGTACGAAGTTTCTTGGGACTTGCCGGCTATTACCGGAAGTTCGTGGAGGGGTTCTCTCGGATTGCCCTCCCCCTCACATCTTTGACAAAGAAGGAGGCACCTTTTGTTTGGACCCCGCAGTGCCAGGCGGCCTTCCAGGAACTGAAGGACCGACTCATCTCAGCCCCTATTCTGGCCCTTCCATCTGGAAAGGAAGGATTCCAGGTGTATACCGACGCATCATACCAGGGAATGGGAGCAGTGCTGATGCAGAATGGACACGTCATAGCATATGCCTCCCGCCAGCTGAAGACCCATGAGAAGAACTACCCAGTGCACGACCTTGAGATGGGAGCGGTCGTTTTTGCTCTGAAGGTCTGGCGCCATTATCTTTACGGAGTCCACTGCGACATCTACTCCGACCACAAGAACCTGAAATACGTGGACACGCAGAAGGAGCTGAATATCAGGCAGAGGCGCTGGGTGGAGTTCTTAGCAGATTATCAGTATGAGATGCACTACCATCCAGGGAAGGCAAACGTGGTGGCCGACGCGTTGAGCCGGCGAGCTGCCACTTCCGAAGCTGGGCCCCAGGTTATGTCCATGGAGCTAGTCCGGTCATTCAGAGATATGCAGATATCCCTAGTGTCCGAGGATGACCCAGCTCTGTATAGGGAGTATCTGGCATCGATAGTGGCCATAGACGATATTCGGGATCGCATTCGGGACGGACAGAGGACAGATGCGTGGGCAGAGCCGATGTTCCGAGCTTTGGAGGAAGGCTCGACAGGAGATTATTCCCTGAGAGATGGATTACTACATTTCAGAGGCAGAGTATATATACCCGCAGGTGGCCAGATCCGAGAGGATATTATTATGGAGGCGCATTGCAGCCGGTACTCTGTGCACCCAGGGATCACAAAGATGACCGCTGATCTGAAGAAGACGATGTTTTGGCCGGGCATGAAGAAGGACATTACGTACTTCGTGACCCATTGCGAGGCATGTCAGTTGGTGAAGGCGGAGTGCAGGAACCCCGCAGGATTGCTGCAGCCACTCCCGGTGCCGGAGTGGAAGTTCGACGATATAGCTATGGATTTTATACATGGTCTCCCCCGGTCTCGGACGGGGAACGACTCGATCTGGGTGATTGTTGATCGGTTGACGAAGGTGGCCCGCTTTATACCGATCAGGAAGGATGACTCGGTGGGAGTGCTGGTACGGAAGTTTGTGGAGCAATATGTCCGATATCATGGCGTGCCCCGGACGATAGTGTCGGACCGCGATGGACGGTTTACATCCAGGGAGTGGCGGTCAGTGCAGGCTTACCTGGGCACCCGTTTGACTTTTAGCACGGCCTTCCACCCTCAGACGGACGGGCAGACAGAGCGCACCAACCGGACCTTGGAGGATTTATTACGACTGTGTATACTGGACCGAGGGGAGCCGTGGGAGAAGATGTTACCGTTGGTCGAGTTCTCCTATAATAATAGCTACCAGTCCAGCATCAGGATGGCGCCTTATGAAGCCTTGTATGGAAGAAAATGTAGGACCCCGCTTTCTTGGGTTCAAGACGAGGATCCGAAGGTGTTGGGATCGGATTTTGTTGAAGACACCGAGGCTCAGGTGAGACTGATCAGAGATAGGATGTTGGAGGCGCAGAGCAGACATGCTAAATACTATGACGCCCGGCATCGTCATGTGGAGTTTCGGGTAGGGGATCGAGTGTTCTTGAAGATCCGGCCCATGCACGGAGTCTCACGGGTGCGCGGTCGGAGGAAGAAGCTCAGCCCTAGGTATATGGGCCCTTACCGGATCCTGGAGCGGATCGGACCCCTAGCCTACAGGCTAGAGTTGCCGCCAGAGCTGGCAGCTCTACACGACGTCTTCCATATTTCTTCGCTGAGAAGGGCTCTACTACGCCCGGAGCAGCGGATTTTGACCACCGAAGGGCCGGTAGCTTCAGACCGATCTGTTCACTTGGAGCCGGTTCGGATCGACGACAAAGGAGTACGGATCTTGCGCCGCAAGAAGATCCCCTTAGTCAAGGTTCTGTGGAGAAACCACGGTCAGGAGGAGCACACCTGGGAACCGCAGGATCTGATGAGGCAGAGATACCCGGAGTTGTTCAGTCAGGTACACCTCACCACCTCTTGGTATACTATAGATTGCCTTCTTGTTTTGGACAGTTAAGATTAGATAAGGAAAATTCAGGACCTAGGCATGCGCACTCAATCAGAAAGGTAGGGGCTAATCTTTTGTTTATTGGGGAGATTGTCTTCGTTTATCAAACAAATAGTCGCTTAAACCCGATAGAAAGATCGTATGGGATGTTACAAGTTTAATTTATTCCGATAGAAATCCCCGTAGGCTCAACCTCAATTTCGGGGGCGAAATTTTTGTTTTGTTTATTGGGATTTGTAACATCCCATTTCCGGCTAGACCCCTAGGAGTCGGTTGGTCGTGACAGAACCCTGTGAAGCCCAAAAATTGAAATAAATCGGTCGAGGTTTCGGGTCACGGGTTGGTCACGCCCGTGACCGACCCGTCACGCCCGTGACTTTGGGCGTGACTACTTCGACGATCGTCGATCTCCGCGAGACGATCGTCGAACTTGCTGCCCGGGCATGTCACGCCCGTGACCAAGGTGTCACGCCCGTGACCTAGGGCGTGACCCCTTCGACGATCGTCGATCTCCGTGAGACGATCGTCGATCTGGCAGCCCGGACATGTCACGCCCGTGACCAAAGTGTCACGCCCGTGACCAGGGGTGTGACTCCTTCGACGATCGTCGATCCCCGTAAAACGATCGTCGAAATTGAACTCGGGCCTGTCACGCCCGTGACCTAAGTGTCACGCCCGTGACCTAGGGCGTGACCAGCCTTCGACGACCGTCGATCTCAGTTCGGCGATTGTCGACCACAAAATTGCCGTTCGGGCCTGTCACGCCCGTGACCTAGGTGTCACGCCCGTGACCTAGGGCGTGACCACCCTTCGACGACCGTCGATCTCAGTTCGACGATCGTCGACCCCAAAAATTGTCACCCGGGCCTGTCACGCCCGTGACCTATGTGTCACGCCCGTGATATTGGCCGAAACGACGGTTCAGGCCCGAAATTATTCTAACACGCGTGGAAATAAATGCTGGTGTGGGAAGTTACACCAGGAGTAATTACGGGCCGTTTTTCCTTCTATAATTATATAATAAAGGAGGAAGTGTTGGTCCAATAGGAAACCGCCAACTGGACACACCTGTTCATCTTCCACCGTTTCTTATCCCTTCACTGTAACCGAAAGGCCATTAAGAGGAGCCTTCATGGCCATTACGGCTTTACCCCTTCACCTCCCCACTTTCTGACTTATAAAAGCCCACTTGGGGCAAGAGGAGAAGTTTACACGCTCAAGTAAACGGATCAGATCTTTGTTCTTGCTGTAGGAGAAGTTCGGTTACGCCACCACTGCGCCATGGCACCCCGTCGCTCTTCACGCCTCCAAACCGCGAACAAGGTCCTCCTCTGCTTCTTCTCTTTCATGGGTAGATCTTAGGTTTCTTAGAAAGGAAGTTCGCGCTCAACGGAGCCGGACCCATCTCTCGTTTTCATGGGAAAACCATGAAAAAGGTATTTTTGAGTTCGCAGGAAACCGTCACCTCCGGCGGCCAAACCACCGCCGACCGCTAGCCATCGCCTCAACGGAGGTGGTGGTGGTGGTGGCTGGCCAGGGAAGTGACCGGACGGCCGGCGACGGATCACGGAATGCTTACAGGAAAAATTGTTTTCTGTGTCTGATTTCGGTTTCATGAAGAAGATGAACAGTAGAATAAATTTTATAATATATAGATTATTATATATTACATAATGGAAAGATGTATTATTTGAATATATTTTGGGGCTGCAAAATGAGGCACTTAGAGGCCGTTTTAGGAAAAGTGACCAGACACGAAAGTTGTAGCCCTTCGAGTCTAGATAAATCTAAAATTGGTTTCAACTCGTTTGGGTAAGCGGTTCGGCCGCAGCACCCGTTTTAGTGGGGGCTGTACCTAGAGTTGGGCAGAAATTAAAATGGATGCCCACTCTTCGTCCCTTGTCCAAATGACCTGAAATTTGGGCAGTGGGTTAACCTCAGTTATACCTAACGGCAGACCAAAAATGGAAATTTTTGGAGATACTTTGCCTAAAGTATTTGTTTTAATTTAATAAACTTAGAGGAATTTATTTAAGTGGTCAAATGACCTCCAAACCCTCCCAAATTTTGGTGAGTGGTCCCTGGCTATTAAACCTAGGTCTGTACAAAATTCCAACTGATTTGGTGGAGTTTTGGGTGGGAAACCTTCTACCCTCAACTAGGCATTAGTGAGACATCTTTTAGTAAAAAGTGCACTAAGAGTTTGGAAAGGTCAAATCACCTCAACAGAGGCTGAAATTCTGACCCCTGACTTAGAAGGATGTTATAACCTGCTTGGAGAAAAATGGTGAGGATTAGGGTGGATTTTACCCTAAGAGATCGGCTCAAATCCAGTGGGTGGGAGTTTGAGGTTTGTGAAGGACATAGGAGCAAAAGCTCTTGTATGCCCTTGAAACTTGGAGGAGAGTGGGATGATATGCTGAAAACCCTCTGGTTGAAACAGTGAAGGAATTGGAGGTAATTAGGTACCTCGGAAGTTGAGATTTTAGATTAGGATAAACATGTAATTTAGTTATTTTAAGCACTAAATCTAATCTAAAAATTATGAAACTCGGGAGGAGGAAGTTTTAGGATGTTTTAGACTTATGGTAATTTTCCTGGAATTTTATGATTAATAAATATTATACTTCATGTGTTAAAGAATTAATAGCTCGATTTGTTGTTTCAAATATTTAGAGGTTTTAGATTAATTATAATCAGTTAAAATTCTGGATTTAGATCTTGACTAGTAGAACAGTGGTCCCTGAATTTTTATAGAATTTTATGTTGAATAAATCTAGTACTTTGTTCACAGATATTAGAGAGGGGTTTATTGTTTAAAAATTAATTATGGATAAAGTACTTGCTGGAAAATTATGAAACTTGGCCAGTGCTAATTTTAGGTCTTTATCTACATGACATAAATTATTTATAATTTTTGGAAGAATATTTTCTGTACTTGATTCATAAACAACAGAAGTTAGAGATTATTTCGAAAATAGTTTTCATGCCCTTTTAATGATAGAAAAATTATGATACTTAGGATTTAACCTATTGAGATAACCTACTATTTATCATGAATTTGCTGGACATCTTGCATGATTACTTAGGGTAGTTCATGTTCAAACCGGTAACCCTTGGGATTTTTGAGGAATTTAATTAAATGCCAAATAGATTACGAAAATTTCCATTTTCTGGATTTAGGTCATTTATATCATGGTGAGTCTCCAGTAAATAATTTAGGGCATTTGGATGAGTATTGGATCATTGCATAACCGGTTCGACATAAAGTCTAGGTCGGTCTGCATATAGCAATTGTGAAATGCAATAGGACACGATCTGAGGAAGGCATTGGAGTTAATCATATTGTCTGGGTGGGCAATGGTGGAGGAAATCACAATAGGAAGGTATAAGGAGTAGTGAGAAGGGGTGATAGCTAGAGTTAAGAGGTGCTCGGGTTTCGGCGAAAGATCGCCTTTTCCCGAAGAGAGGAAGGTTAAAAATCACCCTAGGATAGTCTATCGTAATATTAGAAGGGAATCGGGTTAAGGGAGATAAACCAATAACAATAAGTGCCTTGCAAAAGGGAACTTCGGGCCGTAATGCCGCCGTCTTGGTTCCTAGTGCCCCTTGAGAGCCCTTCACGGGGAATACCGGGGGCAGTCCTGGGCTAACGTAAACTGTAATAACAAACCGATAAGAGTAACTTAGTAACTAGGGCTGCACTTTTCACAAACACTGTTGGCACAGGAAGCTTGATGAGAGCTTTGGCTCGGTTGGTTTGGAGACGGACGTTTTGGTCCGGGGAGCTTCGGCTCGGTTGGTTTGGAGACGGACGGGATGGTCCGGGGAGCTTCGGCTCGGTTGGTTTGGAGACGGACAGGATGGTCCGGGGAGCTTCGGCTCGGTTGGTTTGGAGACGGACGTTTTGGTCCGGGGAGCTTCGGCTCGGTTTTTGTATGTTTACGATTAAACTTGCATGTGCATAAAATAGGAAAAGTTAAGGTGGTGGGTTTTTCGATATCGGGGAGTTCGATTGCACTGACACCGATATCGTTGACTCAGCGGGGTGATTAGCACTTCGCCAACAGAAGTCCGGTGTGCGAGCCGGCAAGAGTACGCAGGTGTCCGCTTAGTGCACCAAGCATTGAGGCGTACGATAGGTCAGACCAGTGGTGCTTTTACTGGTTTTGAGGTGGGCGAGGCCCAACCCACCGCTTCCGTCCTCCACTACGGAGGTATCCTGGGAGGTAACGGCTCCGAAAGGGGGAACTGAAGGTCTGTGTGCACAGAGTCGGGTGTGTGAGTTGCACTTGCATGTTTCATCATACCCACTAGCATGTCATAGCATAATCGATTCATTTAACCCTGACACCTAAGGTATAAGTGGTATGGGACGCTTATACATTAGGACCTGCAAAACGACCCCTTGGTCTATAAGCTTGTGTGGGCAAGTTTATAAATCAAAGGTTAATTTCAATATATAACAACCATTGCTGTTTGATAACCGACACCCCAAGGTATAAGTGGTATGGGACACTTATACGATGGGAGCCTTGCAAAAGATCCCTTTTGCTTATGTGTTCTCGCATAAGTGAAGGTTAAATTCATATATTTGTTTTTCTTACTGCTAGACCTATTATAACAATTAAATTAACTGCTCACCGAGTACGACTTGTTAGATTAGTTCCGCTGTCATCTGTTTCTTGATTAATCTCTACCGTCATGTCCTTCCCTTTCTTCCTCCCCGCTCGGTACCTAGGAGCCATGGGGGAAGGGGTGGGGGATGATAGGGCTTAGTCTTTATGACTAACGGTTTTCGAACCACATCATTTAGGGGATCGTGGAGCCCAGCATGGAGGAGCAGCCCCAGAGATCGGTGCGCCTAGAGATGGGGCAGTCTAGCTCCGGAGTTCATACAGCCGGGACCGTGAGTCTCGACCCTGAGTAGTATCTATTTTAGCTTCCGCATGAGTGATATTGTAGTGAGGACATGATGTACCGGGCATAAGCCCGCATTTATAGTACTCTGATGTTTTTTTTGTGGACACTCCCTTCGTGGAGATTTTTATTCTATATATGTGATCTATTGCTGTGGACTGCATTGCTCTTACTTCATTTATTGTGCTACCTTTCAGTGATCGAATTGGTCGGCAGAATCGGCGCCTTGTAGTGATAACCCTTCAGGACGAGAAGGTGTCACCGCAAAGCGGCGGCTCTGGGCCTAAGACCCCGGTGGTTGAAAAAGAAAAAAAAAGGGGGGTCTTACAGTTAACCACACATTGTTTGGTGTTGGAAGTCCGCATGTTGGGTGGACTGGTGCTGATAGCTGCCATGTAACTAGAAATTATCCCATCCCCCTTGGCATTGATAGTATCTGCCTGCCCGTCTATAAATAGGGGTGTTGGCCTATTCATAAATAATGGGCACTGTAAGAACTGTAGCTTGGGCTAAACTTGGCGGTTGCGATTTACTAACCGCACGGCAAGGAGTAGTGACAGTTTTTTGTTGGGTATTGTATCCACAATGTACCTGATTTGAAGAAGCCCCTGGACCAGCTAAGGTGAATTGACATTGTATTTGATCATTTGTCTTCAAGTTGTGCTTGCAGTTATTCCTCGCTAAGTACACACCAATGTCAGGGTGCAGTAGGTCAATATTCACGGGTCTGCGCAACGTCATCCCTCGTTGAGCAAATCAGTGTGTTGGCTTACATGTACTCTCTCTATTGGAGTGTACTTATTTACAAGTACAGGGCTGTGATAGATCAAGATCAGTCAAGGAGCAAGGATGGGCCAAAGAGCAGCTCACGGGTGGAAATACGAAAAATCATCTAAGTAGAAATCGTCGAGAATCACTCAGTGATTCTCGCCGATTCGACGAGAATCACTATTTATTCTCCCCGAATCGTCGAGAATCACTCGCTGATTCTTGCCGATTGCAGCCGGCTGTCTCAACGCCGTCTTGATTTCTGCTTAAGGCAGAATCGTCGAGAATCACTAGTTGATTCTCGCCGAATCGTCGAGAATGACTTTGCATTCTCGCCGATTCGTCGAGAATGAATGTTGATTCTCGCCGATTCTTTCCGGATGGCTAGATCTTCAGCCAGAATTCTGCCAAGTAGATTTCGGCGAGAATCATAAGTGATTCTCGCCGATTCGTCGAGAATCACCAATGATTCTCGCTGAATTTGCCTTAGGCGAATTTTTTCTGCTCGCTGGACCGGACCAAATATTCTGGCGCTTGTTTTGAACCGGAGCTAGGGTTTCATTGGTGGGGCCCACAACGGTCATAATGTATGACCTACAGTATAAATACTGTTGTATTTCGATCTTTACAGACACGCAATACTACGAATACACAAGAAAGAAAACCGAGCCGCCGACGTGACCTAGATCGCGGATTTCTCTTCCGTCGCCGCCGTCGCCGCTCGGGAAGTTGTCGCCGCCATTGATCGTGGATACCTCTTGATCCCCCGGTGACAAAAGCTTTGCCAAGCAACGCGTCTCACTTGTACTTCTTGAGATCCTTTGTCTCTTGGTTTGTTGATCGGGAATACCTTCCCTTTCCGAATCGATCAAGTTGATTGATCCAAGAAAGACCGTTGGTAGACCTTGCTAGCATAGCTACGAAGGTTTGATCTCTAAAGCTCAGCCGCCGCACTTCTTGCTGCCGCCGATCCCAAACGCCAAGCCGCCGCTCTTCTTGCCGCCGCAGGTTTCGTGGAGATTCATTCTAAGTTAGAGCTAAGGTCGTGGACTCTTCATCTTCGTCAAGAACGCGTCATCGAACGAAGAGGGACACCTAGCCTCCATAAGAAGTTTGTATATTTTATACATTCCATTTTATTTTTATTGTAAAGGAACGTAGGTTCCTCGTTGTAAGGGTTGGGTGCAACCCGTGGTGGAGGAGTGGTGACTCCTTCGCTTGGAACGGTTCCTTCCGTTAGTGTGTGGATTGGATTTCAATCCGGTTGGTGAAGTGACCGAGTCGTCCCTTGTTGGGAGATAGGTCGAAGGGGTAAAGTGGACGTACCCAAATCGGGGAACCACTATAAATTGCCTGTGTATTTCTGTGCTGTGTTGTTTTGTTTATTTGTGCAGATATGGTTTTAATTCCGCAAAAACGCTGCAAGACACCTATTCCCCCCCCCCCCATAGGTGAAGGTAGTTGGCACTAGGTGGACTTTCAAGTGGTATCAGAGGGAGGTTACTAATCAAAGGGGTTAACACCTCGAGTAAGTTCCTGCCACTAGTGTCAAGAAGAAGGCAGATATCTACTATGGACGGACTCAAGTACTCAGGCAAGATCCTAGTGTGCACCAGGCTAAACTTTCCTATCTGGAAGGAAAGGATTAGATTTTACATGGAAGCAGTCGACCCTCGACTCTTCATGGTTGTGGAGGAGGGACATTATATTCCCACTAAGGCCTCCACCATTGATCCTACCAAAAAGGTGCCGAAGAAGCTTTCTGAAATGGACAAGGACGAGATGGTGCTGGTCGGACTTGACAAGAAGACACAGAAAATACTAATCAGCGCAGTCGATGACTCCATGATGCAGAACTTCTGCAACTATAGGAAAGCCAAGGATATCTGGCACAACTTGATTATCCTGATGGAGGGAATAGATGAAGTGAGGGATGATCGGAAATCCCTCCTGAACCAGAAATATGAGGCCTTCAGGCAGGGTCCCAAGGAAGAGATCGGAGTTACCTTCGAGAACTTCCTCAAGATCGTCATTGCTCTCAAGGGATATGGAAGAGTGTTCACTGATGGTGAACTTAATGATAAATTCCTTAGGTCCCTTACTAAGGAATGAGACACGAAGATCTGCGCCATCCGAGAGTTTGGCAGATTAGCTGAAACTGATCCTCAGATACTCTTTGGGAAGCTCATGTCCTATGATCTCCAGTTGAACACGAGGAAAGCTGAAGAAGAAGCAGAGAAGGCTGCAGCCAAGAAAAAGACTGTGGCCCTAAAAGACATTCACTCCAGGAAGGGCAATGGTGCGGCTTCATCCCGTGCGGGGAAAAGGATGAGGAGGAAGACTCCGAGCCATGCTCCTCCGGCTCAGAGTTGTCTGAAGAAGACTTCTCCCTCATCACCCTAGAATTCAAGAAGTTCCTCAAGATGAGAAATCAAAGAAAGAGAGGGCAATCTCAAGAAAACCCTAGTGGTAGAGGAATCAATAAATGTTGTATTTGATGAAGGAAGCTTGCTTAATTGCAATTCTTCCAGTGGTTTTCTTAAAGATGCAGGAAGCAGGGATGATCGGAAAAGCACTTCCGGGGCATTTCAATTCCTCGGAAGAAGGCTTAAATCATGGAATAGTAAGAAGCAAAATTGTGTTGCAACCTCCATAGCTGAATCTGAGTATATCTCAGCAGGCAGCTGTTGCGCACAACTACTACGGATCAGAAACCAGTTAGCAGACTATGACCTTCAGTTCAAGGAAGTACCAATGTACTGCGACTCCTCCAGTGCAATTGCCATTGCGAACAATCCAGTATCGCACAGCAGGACGAAGCATATTGAAGTGCGCTACCACTTCATTCGGGAGCACGTGGAAAACAAGGACATCTCTCTCTGCTATGTCCCCACGGATAAGCAGATTGCAGATATTTTCACAAAGCCCCTAGACGAGGCCAAGTTCAGTCTCTTCAAAACTTTACTGGGGATGCTAAACTATGAGGAATGAAGACTACAGAAGCTCCAGGCTCGTGCATCTAGGGGGAGCATCCGCAAGAAACTCAAGTGTAAGCCCAAATGCAAGAACTGAGGGGGAGCATTGTGGCAAGTGCTAAAGTCTCAGATTTGTAGAAGCCAAAAAGGGGGAGATTTCCCTCTCGGCTAAGGTGCTCTCGCAAAGTATGCTCCAAATGCTCTAAATATAATGGTATGGAAATTCTTTCTCAACTGATTATTCAGTTTATGTTTTTCTTCCATCCGTTATATTCACCTTAGCTTGTAGGGTTTTGGCTTCTTCAAATAGGGGGATATTGTTGGGTATTGTATCCATAATGTACCTGATGTGAAGAAGCCCTGGACCAGCTAAGGTGAATTGACATTGTATTTGATCATTTGTCTTCAAGTTGTGCTTGCAGTTATTCCTCGCTAAGTACACACCAATGTCAGGGTGCAGTAGGTCAATATTCACGGGTCTACGCAACATAATCCCTCGTTGAGCAGATCAGTGTCTTGGCTTACGTGTACTCTCTCTATTGGAGTGTACTTATTTACAAGTACAGGGCTGTGATAGATCAAGAGCAGTCAAGGAGCAAGGATGGGCCAAAGAGCAGCTCACGGGTGGAAAGACGAAAAATCGTCTAAGTAGAAATCGTCGAGAATCACTAAGTGATTCTCGCCGATTCGACGAGAATCACTCGCTAATTCTTGCCGATTGCAGCCGGCTGTCTCAACGCCATCTTGATTTCTGCTTAAGGCAGAATCGTCGAGAATCACTAGTTGATTCTCGCCGAATCGACGAGAATGACTTTGCATTCTCGCCGATTCGTCAGAAATTAATGTTGATTCTCGCCGATTCTTTCCGGATGGCTAGATCTTCAGCCAGAATTCTGCCAAGTAGATTTCGGCGAGAATCATAAGTGATTCTCGCCGATTCGTCGAGAATCACCAATGATTCTCGCCGAATTTTCCTTAGGCAAATTTCTTCTGCTCGCTGGACCGGACCAAATATTTTGGCACTGTTTTGAACCGGAGCTAGGGTTTCCTTGGTGGGGCCCACAACGGTCATAATGTATGACCTACAGTATAAATACTGTTGTATTTCGATCTTTACACACACGCAATACTACGAATACACAAGAAAGAAAACCGAGTCACCGACGTGACCTAGATCGCGGATTTCTCTTTCACCACCGCCGTCGCCGCTCGGGAAGTTGTCGCCGCCGTTGATCGTGGATACCTCCTGATCCCCCGGCGACAAAAGCTTTGCCAAGCAACGCGTCTCACGTGTCCTTCTTGAGATCCTTTGTCTCTTGGTTTGTAGATCGGGAATGCCTTCCCTTTCCGAATTGATCAAGACGATTGATCCAAGGAAGACCGTTGGTAGACCTTGCTAGCATAGCTACGAAGGTTGGATCTCTAAAGCTCAGCCGCCGCACTTCTTGCCGCCGCCGATCCCGAACGCCAAGCCGCCGCTCTTTTTGCCTCCACCGGTTTCGTGGAGATTCATTCTAAGTGAGAGCTAAGGTCGTGGACTCTTCGTCTTCGTCAAGAACGCGTCATCGAACGAAGAGGGACACCTATCCTCCATAAGAAGTTTGTATATTTTATACATTCCATTTTATTTTTATTGTAAAGGAACGTAGGTTCCTCGTTATAAGGGTTGGGTGCAACCCGTGGTGGAGGAGTGGTGACTCCTTCGCTTGGAAGGGTTCCTTCTGTTAGTGTGTGGATTGGATTTCAATCCGGTTGGTGAAGTGACCGAGTCATCCCTTGTTGGGAGATAGGTCGAAGGGGCAAAGTGGACGTACCCAAATCGGGGAACCACTATAAATTGCCTATGTCTTTCCGTACTGTGTTGTTTTATTTATTTGTGCAGGTATAGTTTTAATTCCGCAAAAACGCTGCAAGACACTTATTCCCCCCCATAGGTGAAGGTAGTTTGCACTAGGTGGACTTTCAGTTTTTTTTTGTTGTGTTTACAGATTGTGCTGCTAGCACTTGGTAGCCAAGAAACTGGTTCTGACTGTGAAGTTAGAGGAAGAAGTGTGTATAGCTTGTAGCAGTCTAAAGTGGTTAGCAGCAGGTCGCGGATTCGGGGATTTGGCGGTCTTCTTCATTGATAGTTTTATCATCTTGTATAATCAGTTCGCCTTTAACGGGCTGATTAGCAGTTTGAATTAGCTATTCGTTCTACTTCGTGGTTAGGAGACCTTGGCAGTTAGTCGACCAAGTATTGCGGACAGATAGCTTAGTTCCAGTTCAGCTTGTTCGCGTTGACTTCTACGGTTAGGCGACCTTGCAGTCAAGCGACCAAGAAGTGCGAACATGGTTCTCTCCTCAACAGTCAATAAAGCAGTTCGTGTAGCTTTGCGGTTAGCAGGGCGGATAGGCTGCTAGGAGGTTATAGTACTATATACACCAGTTTTGTACTTGTCTATTTTTTTGGTGATCTCCATCGGGTGCATTTTGAAATCATGTCTCATAATTTATGTCACGCTTTGTAAAGTAGATAGTAAATACAATTTCAGCTCTTTCTCTTCTATCTACTACTGGTTTATTTGGCTTGGTTGGTTGAGTGTTCCTGCGACCTTATCGTATTGTAAAATTTTAAATGGTTTCAATGGAATAGAGTATTTAGTTATAACACCACCCCTGTAATGACCATATAATATGGGTCCGGCCAGGGCCCCACAATATATAGATGTCACATCTTTAGCATTAAAAAGTGATATAAAAGAACTACCCATCTCAAAACTCAGAATACAAGACAACGAAAACACACAACAAGACCAGAAGTTATCCACAACCATAGGAGTGCAACACAGCCTTAAGGCCTTATAACATAAAGAAGTTTAAAACTACATCAACACCAAACAAAACAAAGTTCCTTAGCACTCCTGTGCTACCTTGACATGCAAGCCAGATTACAGTACTGAAAGTCTTTAGTTTCAAGAGTAGTTAAACACCAAGAGGGGGGTGAATAGGTTTTTCAGTCTTTTAAAACTTTTTCCCTTGCTTTAGTGTGTTGTGACTTAGATTAAGTTAGCATTAAAGACAATCACACAACACACAAGAATTCTATAATTGTTTCCCAGATTATGAGTACAACCACTGTCCCTCCCATATTTCTAACCTTGTGTTAGATACGGCACTTCTCAAAAACTCGGCTCCTAAGAGCTTACAACTCAGATCCCTCAGGATCTCTCAGTCTCCTCCAAGACCTACCACAGGCACAAAGCACTACAACTCAGAGCAAGCTTTGATCCTACAGCTCAGTGATCCAAAGAACACCTACCTCATACTAAGTTAATAGTCCTACACTCAGGCTAGAAGGATAGACCTACAAATTAGAGAGGAATACAATCCTACCTCAGATCTGAAAAAGATCATACCTCAGGTAAATTGCCCTACAACTCAGATCCAGTCCTGGATCCTACCTCAGGCAAACTGTCCTACAACTCAAATCCAGTTCAGGATCCTACCTTAGATTCACCTCACAATCCTACCACTCAGATCTACAAAAGATCCTACACTCAGCCTTTATGAAATAGGCTTACACTCAGATCTGTTTAAATCCAACTTGATGAAAGTTTTGTTTATGTAGAATATACACTAGAGAAAGTTTCTCTATATCTTCCTCCTTCTTGTCTGAGTTGAATCAGTACAAATATCTTCTTCACCGTTCTAGAAAATATTCTTCAGGAAAAATCTGCTTGAACTGTGAAGTTGCTGCAGCTAGGGCTTTCCTTGTTGCTTCTTCTTTCTAAGAGAAGTATCTCTGAACTTATTATTGAGGATGAGAATGACAACAACTATCTGCTTGAACTCTCAGATCAGAAGTTTGGACTTGTTCTTCAGGCTCTGCAAGATTGTCGAGAGGAAGAAGATAAAGTCCA
Organism: Platanthera zijinensis; assembly: GCA_039513925.1. Taxonomy (NCBI): domain Eukaryota; kingdom Viridiplantae; phylum Streptophyta; class Magnoliopsida; order Asparagales; family Orchidaceae; genus Platanthera; species Platanthera zijinensis. The sequence goes on from CM077098.1 coordinate 22,053,811, forward strand.
GTCGTATCCCCAAAGTTTTTTTTCTTCACACTGATCTTCTCCATTTCCAATTTTGTCGTCCAATGGTTCTTTGAGCCTTGGAACCACTTGGATTTTATAGCTGTAATCTTGCTTTGGAATTAAATGTAGTACAAAGGTGTGCGATGCTGTTTGTTGCGTATTATAGACTTCATACAACGATTTTGAATTTTGTTGACATCAACATTTGTGGACTTAGCCAATTTCAAGCAATTCATCATAGGCGTTGAGTGAAGGTATGTCACTCAGCGCCAAAACACTTAGCCAAATAGTATGCAGCACCAGGTGTTGAGTGTGTTGACAATACTCAAAGAATATAGACTTTGTCCATCTTAACTCAGTAGGCATTGAGTGAACCATCATCACTCAACGCATTTGGACTTAGCCGATTTCCTCTGAATGGAAGCGTTGAGTGAGTGTCCTTCAGTCAACGCTTTTTTCCTTTGACAAAATTTCTTTTGATAGGCGTTGAGTGCGTTTAGAGAGCCTTCATCACTCAGCGTATACATGACTTTCCTGTCATCTTGATGAGGCATTTAGTGAACAGCCTTCACTCAATGCTTATGTACTTAGTTGATTTTCATCTGTATGAAGGCGTTGAGTGAGCTGTCTTTACTCAATGCTTTCTGCCTTTGTCTGTCTTCTCGATGAGGCGTTGAGTGAATGACTTTCACTCAACGCTTCTGTACTTAGCTGATTTCTCTATTGAGTTGGCGTTGAGTGAACTGTCCTTACTCAACGCATTTGGAGTTAGATTTTCTATCTACATCTTCTGAGGTTTTGACTGAAGCTTGTTCTGTTGACGCTTCTTGAGCTTAGCATTGAGTGAACTGGTTTCACTCAACGCTTCTGGACTTAGCAAGATTTTTTCTCAGTTTCTTTGGATTTCAAAGCATAGAGCTTTACTCGACCCTTCTTTCTTTAGGCGTCGAGTGAGCTATCCTCACTTGACGCTTCTAGACTTAACCAGAAATCTTCCTTGCCAATGCTAAAACTTTGATTGTCTGAACTTTACTCAACACCTCTTGTTATATGGCGTTGAGTGAACTGCCTTCACTCAATGCCTGTGTACTTGACCAAAATTCTGCTTTGTCAACAGTCAGACTTTCACTAACCATGCTTTACTCAGTGCTTTTTTACATTGTGCGTTGAGTGAACCTGTATCAACCTATTTAATCATTGAAACAAAGAACATCCTGCACATATTGAACTTTAAGCATGCATCAAATACATCTATGTGTATACCATTGACTTTTTTGACTTCTACTAATCTGGGACATTATGATCAATGGACCTAACAAGTACACAGAACATAAAATTCAACAATTCACAAAATAATAGAAGAGGGTACACTTAATGAGTCTTAGGCCTTTTTTGTCGGCGAGCTTGCTCCATCTTGCGATCCTTGCCAGGTAAAAATTTGTTATAACATGGGTCAGCAAAGGCTGACCTCAACTGTGTAACCAACACATCTCCTCCCAGTCGTCCCTAGCGGACCCTGGGGCACTCCATCACCCTGCAGGTCAGCACTTCATATGCACATGTAAGTAAATATAATTGAGCATATGAAACAATAGGTTTGGGTGTCTCATACATCAAACACGTTTTTATGTTGAGCACTTAAATAAAAAGGGGCTGACAATGCTGCATGCATACAAATCTGAGTTTCACCCAAGGCACCCTACAACGCATATGATTCTAACACATCATCACACATCAGTACATTACTTCATCCAAACGAGTACTTCCAAAGTCCCCCCTTCGGTATTCCATCCGCAACACGGAACTCTTTCATAGGCCCCACTTGCTCGTGGGTCTCAATACACGGGCTTGCCTGCAATCTCTGATTCTCACGTCAGTTCCGTCACAAAAAAAATAAATGTTAAGAACCCTTGCTTGACCCTGCCTACTCGTGGGCTTCATCATCCATCTTATCAAAAAGCTTGGGGTTCCTGTCAGTTTCCATAGACGGGGACTTGTCTGGCCGGGACACTCTCTAAACATGACTCGCAATATCACGGGCTTGCCAACTGACCACAAATACAAAGCTACGCCTTAGCATATCATTCAACAACCATAACATTTTTTCCCTAAATCACCATTTGTTCTCACACAAAATAGAGGGCATCGCAAATAGTGTCTTTACTGCAATCAGATTTCTAGCAAATTCCTTATAGTGCATGTCATACAACATCATTGAATCGAACCACCGGTTACAAATATGGCTTCACAACCAATGAATAATCTACTAACAAAGTGGATTTCTAGTGCAACAATATGCCGAGGATGAACTCAATCGACCTGCTGGTTCCTTTTGAACCATGGCGACCCAAACCCCTCTCATTTGAGAGATCTGGTGCCTAAATGCTTGAATAAAAACATAAAAAAGGGTATGTTATTCTCGCATCCTAAAAACTGAGAGGAAAAATATCATTACCTTAGGACTCCTCTTCATAGCCATGGAGATCTTAATTTGTATGGATGAAAGTGTGCGCCTTCAATCCCCCTCCATGAATCTGGCCTCGGATAGATGAACGGAGCTCGAAAGCTTCGTCAATGGCAAAAAAAGTCTCTTCTTCCTCCTCTAAACTCTCCCTCTCACAAACCCTAACTCTCACTCAAAGATGAGAAAAATGAGGGGAAAGAGTCCCTAAGCCTTACTTAAGGCTCATGGACGGAGGATTCTGGGCATAGTATAGAATTCTAAGAAGATCAGATGGCTAAATATTAACAGTTAAGAAACTATTTCCATCCACTACTACAGGTCAGTAGTTACCTATAGCGCCGCGGTAGTTCACAGACATGCCAGTCAATGTAGAACTCCACACTACCACCAGTGGTAGCGATACCCCCACGCGGTAGCTTCTCAACGCATTCATCTCGACGCTTTTATCTCGACTTCCTCGATTAAAAGAGGCTACCGCCGAGCGGCAGCTACCTAATATCGCGCGTTAACTACTCGATGATTTGCCTCGATTCTCCGGTCTTGACGAATGAAGACTATTGCCGGACAGTAGCTACCTACCACCGAGCGGTAGCTCCTAGAACCTCAAGTTCCAGAAAAATGGGGTGTTACATTAGTAGTGATCAGCAAAGGAGGTTTGCTAAGTACCTTTGGAAGTTTAAGTGAACTAGGAAAATAACAATGAAATGTGGTTACACAAGAGGCCTTATAATTGAGCTCCTGACACAGACTAACTACTGGAAGTGGAAATATTACATGGAGAGTTATCTTATAGCAGAGGATCTCTAGGAGGATAATGGTAGAGATGAGAGACAAGACGTTATTGCTGCCTGAGGAAATGATCAGGAGGTGAGGGATTGGAGGAAATCAAATGCAAAGGTACAGTTCACACTCAAGCGGGCAATCTCATTGAAGTTGTTTGACTACATCATTTGACTTAGGTAGGCTACTGAGATTTGGACTGCATTGGATGGCTTGTTTAATAAGTTGAACGTAGCTTGATGACTTGTTTTAGTCATTGTTTTTGGGGTAATTTAGTAGCCTCAATGCCTAAGTTTATTTATAATTTATGCTTGCCATTTCATGTTTTAATGTCTTTTTATAAAATCCTAGTTTTATTATAGTTATTTTATGTTTTGATATAAAAATCAATATAATCTTATTATATGTATTATGCTACTATATGTATTAGATTATATTATGTTTAGTAATTATAATTAATGTTATGTTTTATGTTAATGTTTTAATTTTAACGTTTTAATGTTTTTATATTATGTTGTTTTAATATTGTGTGTTATGTTTGTTGGTTATGATGTTTTGTTATTTTATGTCTTTGTTATTGTTATCTTATGTTTGTGTTACTTTATGATAATTTATGTTTGCTATGTTATATAACTAATATTATGTTCTATTCTATTTGTTTGTAGGTGCAGCCCAAGCACAAGTCCAAGCCCTTCTCATCAAGATGCAGCCCGGCCACTCCATACATGAAGCAACCCGAGCAGCCCTCCAACATGTGCAGCTCGGCCCTTCCTTTGGTGCAGCCCACAAAGCCTCCAAGCAGCCCTCCATGAAGAACTCGAGCCCTCAAGCAAGCAGCCCACTTCATAACAAAGCCTACCCGAGCCTCAATCCATGCATGGTCGAGCCCTACAAAGCCTACAAGTTCAGCCCAACAAGAAGCAACCCGAGCCCATAACTAAGCTTGGCCAGCCACATGCATGCATGCACCTTGCCACCTCATTCATCTCTCTCTCTCCCTTTTATTATTATTTTCTCCCCACACTTCAATTCATCCCCCCTCTTTATTTTTTATTTTTTATTTTCACTTCTCTTCAATACAATACAATGCATGTAGCCTCCTCTCTCTCCTTCCATTTATTAAAATACTTGAATCCTCCCATTCTCTCTCCCCTCATTTAAACTCATGCATGAACCATCTCCACCACCTATGGCCGGCCCCCCTTGTCTCCCCTCATTCTAGATCCTTCTCCCTCTCCTATAAAAGGAACCCCCTCCCTCTTGTTTTGAAAAGTAGTTTTTGTTTGAAGAAATTTTTGTTGTAGTTTTTAGAATGCTAATGTAGAGAGTTAGAGAGCAAGCTTCCATTTCAAGTATTTATTTTCTTGTTGTTTTATTTCATTTCTCCAAGCAATAGTGTAGTATTTTTCATCTTTTTATGTACTCTTATTCCTAGTTTTATGATAATGCAATTTTCTTTTCCTTTGTTTTCTTCCTCTATTATGCGTAGCTAACTTTATTTTGTGCCCGATCGCAATAAGCTTTGCGATAAAATAATATCTTTCATTTTATGTTGCATTTGTATTTTTATTTTTGATCCTCCCTTGATTTATTTCGTATCGACTCTGTATTTCTAGTATACAGTAGTAGATTCCGATCTCATATTTGAGTAGCCGAGAGGCTCGTGAATATGAAAGATCACTCAAGAAAGGAAGGAGTTGAACGCAACCCTAGAGATAGGATGACGTAAATCCTCCGGATTAGAGTAAAATCCAATAGTGCGGGTCACTTCGATAATGCGACTTTAGGCCATTTTGACTTGTAAAGAGATTTCAGTCAAAACGTCTATAAGTTAGGGGATTTATTGCTCTAGCGAGATTATTTCCTAATATCGGATCCGTCACGGTCTTAATAGAATTACAAATGTTAAACAAATTTATTCCGTTATTTTATTTCAAATTGAATCGTCGATCGAGCACTCTTTTGCAATAATTTATTTCTTCTCTTTTAATTAAGTTTATTTTATTTTATTTTCAAAAATCATTAATCGTTCGGTAGGATAATAGAGTCGTTGTGAGTAATAGTACTTGCCTGCCCCGAGTTTTTATACGACCTTGATTTATTTATATCACTATACTATAAAACGATAGGTACACTTGCCTATTCGGATTATAGTCCGTGAGATGATTTTTACGCATCAAGTTTTTGGCGCCGTTGTCGGGGACATTTTTTGGCAATATTACGAAAGCATCGAATTTATTACTTCTACTAAAATTAAAAAAATAATTATTATTATTATATATATTATAATCAACCCACATCATCTTATTTCTACCCAACCTAAATTCTCTCGAAAAGGGTAAGGGGCTTTAAGCGCCACCATTTTACCTAGTACCCTGCGAACCCTTCACCGGGTAGCCTTTGGGAAGTTCGGGAGCCAATCCATTAAAAAAAATCTATTTTTCAAAAAAAATATCAAAAAAAATAATAATTTTCTTTTTCTTTTTTGGTAACAGTTTATTTTTTTTATGGAATCATCTTATTTTTGCGCTTCTTGCGGGTCGCCCGACCACTTTTATTCTGAATGTCTTTCGGGAACCCCTCCCTCTTTTGATTTTAATTTTTCTAGGGAAGGTCAAAATGGTAAATTTGACCCTTACTCCAATTTTTATCCTACTTGGGAGATGGGGAACCCGTCTTTTTCTTCTTATGATTTTGCCCCGCAAAGCGCCACGCCTCAAAATTTTAATTTTAATTATATCAATAATCGGTTTCTTGAATTGGAAACTTCTATTGATAATATTAATTCGCATTTCAAAACCATTATGGATTATCTTTCTCGTGAGGCCGCAACTTTTTCTTTGTCTTCTTCTCCGTCTCCTCCAATTTCTTCATGTAATGAGTCACCGGATATCCCGGCTTGTCTTGTTCCTCTCGAGGTGGATAACTATTCGGATATCCCGGATTTTTTCCTTCCTCCTTTGGAAGACACCTCTATGGATATTCTGGTGTGCGTCTTACCCATTGAGGATGACGAGACGTCTCCTATTCCTCCTTCTGAAGACGTTTGTGATTCCATTACGCTTTCAACATTAACTATTCCAAATTTTTCTATTTTTAGCGAACCTTTTTCTTCTTCTTCTTTATTTTAGATGATTCTCCTTTAGTTCTCTCTACCCCTTCTTCTCTCGAAATTTCACAAGATTCCCCTTCTCCTTGTGAAATTTCTGTTGATGAAATTTCTTTTTCTACTTCTTTTATTCCTCTTTCTATTTCTTCTTCTTTTTTTTCTTCTACTTTTGACGACCCTTTCTTTCACATTTTTCATACGGCGGAGTTCTTCCATAACTCCGTCCGTTCATTTTCGGGCGTCATTTCTTTGAAGATTGCACCGCATGTCGGTGCGATTCTTCAATTTTTCTCTTTTTTGATTTACTCTCCTAAGCGCATACTTAGGGAGTTACCTCTTCACTTTAGTTTTTATTTTCCATTTAGCTAACGAATAACGTCGGGCTCAGCCGACGTTAAACATAGAGCGCTCTTAGGAGGCACCCCTTGCTTATCCTTTTTTTTCGTTTTCTTTTTTTTTGTTTGCTTGTTTTGTTTTGCAGGAATAAAACCTCCGGCGTTTCGTTTGGCTTCATCATTTCCTCTCTTCCTTAGGCCTGAGTCGGTGTCCAGCTCAAGCATGGGGGAGCAACATCAGCATTCGGCCTTCCAAATCCGGGGAAGTCATTTTCTTTTTATTTATTTACTTTATTGCCCCCCTTCCGTTTCTTCTTCTTTTTGCTTTTTTTAGTTTTTATTTTTCATTGAGGGCAATGAAAAATCTAAGCATGGGGGAGGGTTTAGTTAGTTTCTTTCTTCTTTTTTCTCTCAAAAATACAAAAAAAATCTTTTGCTTTCTTAAAATCAAAATTTCCAAAAAATTAGTATAGTTTTTTTTAGTTTCTTTAGTACCGCTTTTAGCCTTATCAAAAAGCCAAAAAAAAATAAAAAATGTCAAAAAAATCAAAACATATAATAAACCTCATGCTTAGCTTTTTGTTATTTTCAGAAATTTAGTTTGAGTTTGTTTATAAGCTTTCTTTTTATTATTTGCTAATCTTTTATTTCATCATATTTAGTTAAATTTAATATTTAGTGATTTAGTTTTGAGGATAATCTTATGATTTTAATTTGCTTAGAGTAATTTATTTAGCACTTTGTCTCTTTTTTTTAAATAGTTTCAATTTTGTAGTAATTTTGCTTAATAATTTTGGATTCCAATGATTATTACATCATGCTTTTAGATTCTTAGGAAATCTCAATCTACTAGTAGTTGCTCTCTAGTATTTTAGTTTATTTTCTATAATCTTGTTTAACCCCTTATCCTTACCCAATTCTCTTTTTCCTTTTTTTTATTTGTTAGATCATATGTCATGGGAATTAGGAGATGTTAGTTCCTTATTCTCTGGTACACAAATGCAACCCAAAATTGAAGAGAGGAATTAAAAGTTCATATATGTCGGGGGAAGTGATAGGATATAAGTCTATCATTTTCTGGTATTACATATATATTATTTTAAAAAAAAAATTGTGTGGTGTGTGAAGAAAAAATAATGATGATCACCTCCAATCAAAGACCTCTTCATGTTAATTTCCTCCCTAAACCCCTTAGCCAATATTATTGTCTTAGATTTTAAATTTAAATATTTGGAGAGCATAAGTAGTAGGTTGCACAATTTTTTCCTTTAGTTTCTTTCAAGTTATGGTTTTTATAATTTCAATCTAACATTGTTTGCAATTTACTCAATTTTGAGTGCTAGTTAATTTATTAGAGATTTTTTGGCTAAATATTTCTCTCTTTTCACTTTAATTTTATAATTTAGGACTTAATTCATAAATCCCTAAATTTTTATTTTTGGCTAGATGTTGGTGTAAATAAATTTTTAGTTTAATTGAAAATTTTATAATGTCTTATAAATATTTCTCTTACTTTTGCTCTGGAATAGCAAAAGCCTAAGCATGGGGGAGTTTGATGACTTGTTTTAGTCATCATTTTTGGGGTAATTTAGTAGCCTAAATGCCTAAGTTTATTTATAATTTATGCTTGCATTTCATATTTTAATGTCTTTTTATAAAATCCTAGTTTTATTATAGTTATTTTATGTTTTGATATAAAAATCAATATAATCTTATTATATGTATTATGCTACTATATGTATTAGATTATATTATGTTTAGTAATTATAATAAATGTTAATGTTTTAATTTTAACGTTTTAATGTTTTTATATTATATTGTTTTAATATTGTGTGTTATGTTTGTTGGTTATGATGTTTTGTTATTTTATGTCTTTGTTATTGTTATCTTATGTTTGTGTTACTTTATGATAATTTATGTTTGCTATGTTATATAACTAATATTATTTTCTATTCTATTTTTTTGTAGGTGCAGCCCAAGCACAAGTCTAAGCCCTTCTCATCAAGATGCAGCCCGGCCACTCCATACATGAAGCAACCCGAGCCTCCCTCCAACATGTGCAGCCCGGCCCTTCATTTGGTGCAGCCCACAAAGCCTCAAAGCAGCCCTCCATGAAGAACCCGAGCCCTCAAGCAAGCAGCCCACTTCATAACCAAGCCTACCTGAGCCTCAATCCATGCATGGTCGAGCCTTACAAAGCCTACAAGTTCAGCCCAACAAGAAGCAACCCGAGCCCATAACCAAGCTTGGCCGGCCAAATGCATGCATGCACCTGCCCACCTCATTCATCTCTCTCTCTCCCTTTTATTATTATTTTCTCCCCACACTTCCATTCATCCCCCTCTTTATTTTATATTTTTTATTTTCACTTCCCTTCAATACAATACAATGCATGTAGCCTCCTCTCTCTCCTTCCATTTATTAAAATACATGAATCCTCCTATTCTCTCTCCCCTCATTTAAACTCATGCATGAACCATCTCCACCACCTATGGCTGGCCCTCCTTGTCTCCCCTCATTCTAGATCCTTCTCCCTCTCCAATACAGGAACCCCCTCCCTATTATTTTGAAAAGTAGTTTTTGTTTGAAGAAGTTTTTGTTGAAGTTTTTAGAATGCTAATGTAGAGAGTTAGAGAGCATGCTTCCATTTCAAGTATTTATTTTCTTGTTGTTTTATTTCATTTCTCCAAGCAATAGTGCAGTATTTTTCATCTTTTTATGTACTCTTATTCCTAGTTTAATGATAATGCAATTTTGTTTTCTTTTGTTTTCTTCCTCTATTATGCGTAGCTAACTTTATTTTGTGCCCGATCGCGATAAGCTTTGCGATAAAATAATATATTTCATTTTATGTTGCATTTGTATTTTTATTTTTGATCCTCCCTTGATTTATTTCATATCGACTCCGTATTTCTAGTATACGATAGTAGATTCCGATCTCATATTTGAGTAGCCGAGAGGCTCATGAATATGAATGATCACTCAAGAAAGGAAGGAGTTGAACGCAACCCTAGATATAGGATGACGTAAATCCTCCGGATTAGAGTCAAATCCAATAGTGCGGGTCACATCGATAATGCGACTTTAGGCCATTTTGACTTGTAAAGAGATTTCGGTCAAAACGTCTATAAGTTAGGGGATTTAATGCTCTAGCGAGATTATTTCCTAATATCGGATCCGTCACGGTCTAAATAGAATTACAAATGTTAAGCTAATTTATTCCGTTATTTTATTTCAAAGTGAATCGTCGATCGAGCACTTTTTTGCAATAGTTTATTTCTTCTCTTTTAATTAAGTTTATTTTATTTTATTTTCAAAAATCATCAATCGTTCGGTAGGATAATAGAGTCGTTGTGAGTAATAGTACTTGCCTGCCCCGAGTTTTTATACGACCTTGATTTATTTATATCACTATATTATAAAATGTTAGGTACACTTGCATATTCGGATTGTAGTCCGTGAGATGATTTTTACGCATCATAGCTCGACTACATTTTCTTGAGAATGTGTTGGCAAGAGAAACTTAGGGGGACATATCGATATCATCTTTCTTCTTAAATATGAAGAACCTGTATGCTGAGTTTTCAGCATTGAACCTGGATGAGCCAATCTCAGAGGAGAAACTTAAAAGGCACATCATCCACGACTTGTGGAAGGAGTACGTGGCATTTGTATAAACTTGGATCTGAGGGTACCACCCATGTGGTTTGGGCAGAATATTCGAAATCAATAGATTGGACACGTGGCCTTAACTTCTATGTAGGGCTGGACCAATCAGCCATCTTTGCTAGAGCTTGATAATCTATTGGCTTTGTAGGAGAGCTTGGCAAGGCATATGGCTATGTGTTTGAAAGTGAGGGATAGATCATATGATTACTCTAGAGGGGGAGTGAATAGAGTATTGAAATGATTTACTGTTTTTTATAGTGGATTAAAATAAAGTGATATATATAAGTATAAAACAGGAAATATCACAGCACATAAGCACAGAAATAATCAACACAGATGACACAAGAATAGTGGTTCCCCAATAAACCTGGGTACATCCACTCTTCTACAACTCTGGTAGGAATCCACTACAGGTTTTTGATCAGGCGTCCTGCCACCAAAGGTTTTTTCTCAGGTGCCCTGTCACTACAAGATCTATTTTTCTAAGGGAGATCTTGCAAACCTTTGAGCTTTTAATCAGGTGCCCAAAAACAAATCTAAGTCTTTTGATTAGGAAACTTCTCAACCAAAAGTCTAACTTTTGAAGGGAGTTAAAACCATGTACACAGTTGGATGAAATAAACAAAAAGATTGAAGATGTTCTTATCGGTCAATAATCTGAGAGAAGACTATTGGATTTTAATGAAGCAGAAAGAACCCCCTGATATGAATAAAGTTGATGATCATGTGAGGGAGTCCTTTTCTCTTCAGGGTGTAGGCCTTCAAATGATGTTGCTCTTCAAGCTTTTAGACAGATTTTGATTTTATCTCTTGAAAGCCTGAAGCAAGATGAAGAACACTGAGTGTGTGAGAGTTGTTTGTTCTTCACTATCTGCTAAAACTTTTTCACTGATTCACTGCCTTGTTGTTGTTTTCCTTTCTCTCTGTGTATCTCTCTCAAAAATAATGAATTCTTCTGAAAGAAAATCACTTTATATTATGTTTTCAGATTCAAGACTATTTGAATTTTAAATCTTTCCTTTGAAATTCTCTGCATAATTCTGGAATTCTTAATGGTTAATTTTTGTCTTGAATGTATTTCCCTAACTATCCCAGTAAATAAGGTAGAGCAATAACTCTGTGAAAACCATAATTAATGTTGCCCGTAATAGTTATATTCTTGAGATATTGAGCATTAATTATCAGAGCATTACTGTCTTAATATAATAGAATTTGAAATAAAACTGATAGTTGAACAGAGAGACTGTAGAGAAGAATAGTCGAACAAAACCTAGAATGAGTTAGTCGAACTCAGTAATGATTTCGTCAACCTGAACTCCAACTTTGTCGAGCTAAGAATTCTCCTTCGTCGAGCTGAGCTCCAAGATTATAGAACTAAAAATATACTTGCCAATCTGAACTCTAAGTTCGTCGAACTGAGATAGTCCTTTGTCGAGCTGAACTTTTGATATGAGATCATAGTTCGTCGATCTCAGCTAGAATTTCGTCGTGCTCAACTCAGAGAAGGAACTCTGAGTTCGTCGATCTGAGATCGACGATCGTCGAGTTGAGTTCAGCTATTATCGAACGGCTTTCCTGCAATCATTTTAACTGCTTTTCCTTTGAGGTCTTCTATCTCTAAAGTCTTCTGAAGTGGAGTACTGACAGTCTAAGAAGGTGTTGCTGACTTTGACCCTGGAAAACCTATGACCCTAGACTATACATATTGGGTTATTCTAAGCAATCCAAATAGTAGTCCTTGCCCAAATCAAAACTTGTGTTCCAACAGTGTTCAATCTCGGGAGGAGATAAAGAGGTTCTATATTCAAGAAAGAAGAAGGGATGGGATAGGAAGAAGAAGTCATTTGCAGAATATAGTCCTTCAACTTCATCACAGCGGAAAAGGAACAAGGCTCCTAAGTAAGATGGAGGGAAGAAGTGAGAACCCAAATGTTAGAGATTCAACAAGCCTGTCAATTCATAAAATACTGTAGAGTAAATCTTCAGCTTGGTCACACTACTGATAAAGAAGGAGCTGAATCTAGGAAGGAAGAAGGCGGATGTGAGAAGTGCTTCATGACATATATGGCAACAATGATTTTTCATACCTGTAACATCCCCTTCACTTATAGACCCCCTTTTTTAGGGTTAGGGCCTGAGTTGTGAGTAGATGCCATGAAATTGCTCTAGGTTAGTTTGAACCTAGGAAATTACTATAAGCACCCCAAAGGTGCACACGTCAACCTAGACCTATTCACTCGATATTGGGCTCACAAACTCAAATTGACCTCACCAATAGATCAATAACCCTAAGAGAAACCGAATTGACCCAAAAGCCCTATCATAGGGTGACCAAATTGGGTAGATTGGCCAAAGTACCCTTTAGGTCAACATAGGTCAATCCTTCACCATCAGGTCCAATTTGCCCACAATACATGAAATTGACCTCACCTCTGGTCTTAGGACATCATAAGGGACCCAATTGACTCAAAATCCCCATTATGATGTCATCAATTTGACTAATTTTACCAAATTAAAATTTAGCCCTAAATTGGTCAAAATCACAAATATTAGTTAAATTGGCCCAATTAGAGCATCACCATGACCCAACCAACATTGGGTGGTATCAAGGGAGTCAAGACACACACATTGGACCAGTAAACCCCTTAGTTGACCCTATCAAACCATCAAGTCAACCATGGTCAAAGTAAGCCCTTATTATGAAATTAAAAGCCAAAATGAAATTCATTTGGGCTAAGCCCTAATTCAAAGCCTATCCAGCAAGCCCACAAGACAAATGACCTCGTAAGCCCTTCTGAATTTGAATGTAGGAATTTCATGGAGGGCAAAAAAGGAATTTCCCCTATTTGGAGGATAAAGAGGAGGAATACATTGAGATCTTGCCACTTAGAACTCTCCTCCTCTTCACAAGGGCTGCTAAGTGAGTTCCCATGCATGGGGGCTGCCTTCTAATCAATTCTAGTCCGGTGACAACAAGGAGAGAAAAATAAAATGGTATTCAAGCTATGGCTGACACCCCCATTCCTTGGAAACTACTTATACACCCTATCTCAGCCCTATTAAAACCTTTCACCACCTTCACCACCTCACGAGCAGTCGAGCCCAATCTTTGGAGCAAGTTTTTGCTGAAGAATGGCTTAATTGAGCAAGCTCACCGGCGACAGTCACCACCATGGTCCACGGACACAACATTTGTCGCTAAGCACGTCTCCAAGTCTGTTTCTCCCCCCTCCCTCTGTGTTAGTATCCAAGATTAAGTAGGAGAGAAATCAGGATCATTTGAGCCCGATTCCATTAGATCAAGGTGAGATTTTGCCGAGCTTTTCTTCTTGCTTGGGATACCCGGAGGAGCCGCCTCAAGGAGCCATATCGCCAGCAATCGATGACCACCACCTCGACGGAGGTGGTGGTGATAGTGGCTGGCTATGGTGGTGGCCCAGTGGCTGGGAAATCCTTGTAGAAATGTTATAGGTTTGGTTGATCTGGGCCGTCGGCTCAAGGAGGAAGATGACCAGTAGCCGTCCGATTTAATTATGATCAAACTATTTAGTATTTTGAAAAATCTGCCACACTTAAACAGATATATGTATGCTAAAATTTGAGGCCCTTAGAAGTCTTTTTTTGAAACGTTTCCTCAGAAAAATTTTGTAGATATGAGTGTCTTCTTTAATTAGGAACTTGAATCAGCCCATTTGGAGCACTATAGCGCTCTGTAATCTAGATTTAGTGGGACTGCTCCTTAGGATGGGACATACCATAGTTTCTTAATATCATTCAAATGGTAAGGGCTATGAACTTGAAATTTGAGACATGCATGCATGTACTCTATATACACCTCCTATCCAAAAATGAGAATTTTTGGACAAAATGTTTCTATAGTTTTTGAATAAATATGGTTTTTAATATTAATGAAATTATTATGGTTTAAAAAACACTATTGACTCAAAATTTTGGGTGGGATGTTACTTAGGGCATTATAAATCCCTGGTAAAAATTTCAAGTCATTTAGACCTCCACATGTTGGTGGATCCAACTTGTATGTATAGATAAGGGTAGAGATTTTGGGGTGCCTTTAGAAAAAATGTGGAAATGGATATTTCAGCCCATTTGGCTTGTGCATGTCAATGGAACTTTGGCCATGGGGTTATGATGATGAAATACATCATCCATAGTAATGTTATGATTTTTCGGACAAAAATCATACGGTTTTTTTTATTTATTTTAATTATGTAGCCCTTTTAAATTAAAGAAATAGAATTGAGCAAATTAATTAGGAAAATTCTAGTTCTTTGCCACTAGCCATATATATAACATGATATACCTCTGGTAAATTATTTGGAATTTTTGTAAATAACTACATATGATGATTAACAAAAATTATAAATATGACCCTTAAATACTTTTGTGTAAATTATGATTTTATTGCCTGGAAAATTCTGAAAGTTTGACTTGAACATTTTTATAGTATTTTGAAGCTCTGAAAATTTTCTTAGAATTTTTTGTTGAATAATTATGGCACTTCATTTGAATAATGAAATTTTTTTAGTATTATTATTTTATAGAAATTATGGGTCAATACACCTTGGAAAAATTATTAATCTCTGGCTAGTTTATTAAAATAAAATTTGGACAACTAGAAATTTTCAAAGAATTTTGGATTCATATTTCTAGTACTTCCTTTGTAAAATGTCATTATAGACCGAATATTCATAAATAATGTTCTTGGATATATTTAATTTGAAAAATTATAAAACTTGGGCATTATTGTTATTTAGTATATTTATTGAAGTGGTAATTTTATTTTGGATTATTAGACTCAAAGAACTTGTACCTCTTGTGTAAATATTATATATGCCATTTAGTTTTGGAATTTTTATAATTATCAAATCATCATGGAAAATTATGAATTCCTTACCAAAGCATATTTATGTCATGACATATCAATGGTAATAATTTCAGGTCTTTTGGATTAAGCATTGGTCAGGGGCACCCTTAGAACATAACTAGTTCAATTGAAGGATGGTCTGCAGTTAGCTAAAATATTAACGTATAATTTAGACCATTAAGATCACTTGGGACATGAATGAAAATTGTAAATTAGATGTAAAATAGAACTTATATCAGTCCCTTAAATTTATAGAATTTTCGGAGAATAAATGAGCAAATGTTTGATGAGAAATTTTAATAGCGTAATACTCCTTAAGTAAATTATTTTAACTTGATCTCATCGTAATAATAGGTAGTCATAATACCTTGGATCATTCCTAAAGTCATTGTGCATTTGTAGATGGATACTTCGAGCATGTAGTGTATGGAGTTTTTAGTTTGTGCCATGGGTTATCGTAGAACTTAAGATCGTAACCAATATTAATAAATATCTTGAGAAAGGGAGATTTGGGATTCAGCCCATCATATCTCCTAGTACTGCTATGAGCCCTTCACCGGGTAGACCTCGAGAAGTCCAAGATTAACTGTAAATCACAAAGGAAAACTAAATGTTTGAAAAGAGTAGTCTAATAGGAGAAGGACTGATGAAGAGAAGCACTAATATTATTAAACATCTTGAGAAAGGGAGATTTTGGCTTCAGCCCATCGTATCTCCTTGTACCACTGCGAGCCCTTACTAGGTAGACCTCTTGAAGTCCAAGATTAACTTTAAATCGCTAAGGAAAACTAAATGTTAGACAAGAGTAGTCTAATAAGATGGAAAAACAACATAGCATCCTTAATCGGGTAAGGGTTAGAGGGGTTCATGACTTGTTAGTCCTACAAGCTGGAGGCTTGGTATAGTGATAAATTAAGGACGTGTTAGTCCTGCAGGATGAAGGCTCGGTAATGCATAATATTTGAGGATTGGTTGGTCCTACGGGCTGAAGGCTCGGATAGGTATTGTTATACCTAGATTGTGCTTGTTGTGGTGGGTCGTTCGGTACTGGTCCACTCGGCACACCGACGGAAGTACGTTGACACTAGTGAGGAGTGCAGGTTTTTGGGGCCAATAGGTTGTTTATATTGCGGTCTAAAGGTGTATCCCGTAAATGCACACCCGACTATAAAGACCTGTGGATTTATAACAAGAGTACGCAAGAGCTCTACTGTTGTGTTTTTAGCATTGAGGTGTACATAAAGTCTAAGCCTGGTAGTGTTCCTGCTCTCATAGGAGATGAACCCGCTCCACTATCACCGTAATCCATGATGGTTGGTATCTGAGAGGATAGCTACCTATAAAATGTTGTAAATGTTCGAAGTGTCTGTGTATAGAGTCAGGTGGGTGAGTTGCATCTCAAATCATTGCATTGCATAACATAGCATGACATACATTAATTAGTTTATTTTGATTGTAACTGTAGACTCTCATCATATAAATTATTATGGACTCTTTTTTATGATGAGTTACTTTGGAACCTTAACTTATAAGTTTTTATGAGCATTCAATTGTAAGATGCCATTTTTCTACACTTGGTCTTATGCATAGAACCACTGCTTTGTGGTGATACCATCCCTGTGGAGGTCGTCACTATAAATCGCCGATTTTGTCGATAGATTCTCAATCATATATCGCAGAGGAAAATAAGTAATCATATATATGAAATGAGAATCTGCTGGCAGAATTGGCGATTTGTAGTGACGACCTCCTCGGGGATAGTATCTCCACAAAGCGGCGATTCTAGGCATAAGACCCGGTGCAAAAAAAAGGAGTCTTACAACTTGTATTTGATGGAAACCTCGACCCGAAAAAAAGAAGTCCACAAACACTAGGACACCCCGCTCGAGTTTAGTTTGAGGAAAACTAAGCAGCGGAAGCTATGGTGTGTCCATATCGAGAATCACATGCAACAGTCTACTCTTAACTAGATTTTAGCCAACCACCTTACAAGTAAACCTTCCCTTTTGAAGCTTATAACAAACCCTGGCCTTCAATAGGGAATGCCTTAGGCTCAGAATGTCATTCTACCCCCGCCAGTTCCTACTCCATTCCAGCAACCAGAGATGGGACAGACACTGATTGCTATCTTGGAGGCTTTTAAGACATAGCAGGCTCTGATTCCTCAATCAAATCCCGGGGTAAATTGACTGAGTGCCTTCCGAGGCCTTTCCCCTCCATCATATCTATGTATGGAGTTAGTAGTATAGACAGAGGAATGGCTGGACATCATTTATGAGATGTTTGCTGGGATATGATGCCAGATTGATATGGTTGTATCCTTAGCAGTTTCATTTTTGGAGTCCCACATAAAGAGGTGGTGGAAGTCCTTTTTAGACACCACCTATACATTATTTGAGGGTGCAGATATCACATGGGATGAGTTCAAGAATACACTTTTGGAGAATTTGTTCCACAGACTGCGAGGGATGAGATAGAGGACAAATTTCCGCAGTTGAGGTAGGGCAACAGATCCGTTTTGGAGTACTACCAGGAGTTTACTCACTTAGCTTGCTTCACTGATTCATACTAGCTAGATGATGCCAGATATGCAAAAAGGTTCAACAAGGGTCTTCGGGATAATCTGAGACAGGTAATCCTTTTTGTTGCTAATGGTAGGCTAGCCCAGATCCTGGAGATGGAAAATAAGTTGGAGGTAGACCATCTCATGGCTCGGGTCAGGGGAAAAAGACCAGCAGACGACACAATTATTGGTGGTAGGAGGGAACAGTAGTGGGATCGGAGAAATGGAGATCAACCCCGCCCAAAGAATATACAAGAGCAGAGGGATCCGACAGTATTGGCCCCCCAGCCATTAAAAACACGGGAGATGCCAAGGCTAATAGATGGGGCACCTCCCCGTCGGTGTGCTATCACTATCACTAGGCTAGACATATTCGGATTAACTACCTCAGGAGACTGGCATCACGAATAGCACTGCAGGCTGCTCCACCTACTCTACAATTCAGGGGATGGGGACCAAGATTTAGTTTTTTGACTAACGTCCTGATGGGCATAACACCAGGGAGTACAGTTGAGAGACAGGGTGCAGCTCTAAGGGACCCAGCACAACCAGAGTACAATGCAGGAGGAGGTAAACAAGCTTAATCTAGGAGTTGCAGCACCAGCCACGGGATCCGTGAATGATTAGTAGCTTTTCTTCTGCGAGCATTTTATAGTGAGGATCATATGTAATGGGAAGGAGCCCATTTGAGTTTCCTTTTCAGATATACTTTTGTTGACTTATTTATATAACATTGTGATTGTGGACTCATTTCATATGTATAATTTCTTCTTTCCTTCTGTGATATATGATTAAGAATCTGCCGATAGAATCAGCGATTTGTAGTGACGACCTCCTTAGGGATGGTATCACCACAAAGTGGCGATTCTGGGCATAATAGCTAGAGCAAAAAAATGGGGTCTTACAATTGGTATTCCAACCCTAAATACTTCTAAAATTATTAATAGAGGTGTTTCAAGTGATAGCAATGTAGTGGCCAAGGTTTCACATTGTTTGGTAGAGGGTTAGGTCACTCAACTCCACTATGTGCACTTTTAATGAGCTAGGATTGCTCCCTCTAGGTAGCCATCTTTGATCACTAGATTACCCCCATCAAATCAACTCCAAATGGGCTGATATTTTTTTTCATGGGCATATAATGACCCCTCTGGTTATCCACCAGAGTTTGGGGGAACTTTGAGGTCCATAGACCCTATTTTCACCACATGTGTGACTTATTAAATTATTACAAAAACTATAGTAAAATCATCTACAAAAATTTTGATTTTTGGATATGATGGTGGTCGAGGCTAGGCCAGCCTTTGGTCAAAATTGCAAGTCATTTGACTGAGTGGGCCACTGGGGGCACTCATTTAAATTTCTAATTAACCTTTGGACACCTTGCACCAAAAAGTGTGCTGAGAAAAATGCAGTGAGGAAAATTAGATTATTCCAATTTTTATTTAAACTAGACCTCAAGGGCTAACTTTTCTTTGTTGGTCACATTTACTGTAAAGGCCTCTAGCTATTTTTAATAATTAAAACCATTCAAATGATATAATGTGACAAAATGTAATTAATATATTAATTAATTATTTCGGTCTGCGCATAACTATCGCGCCAGATCCAATGGTTGTTGGTCATCATGCCCGATGAGCCAAGGGATGGGATTGCCCTGACCTGGAGCTTTTCTAAAGTCTTTTCCCATCCATCCGACCACCTCCCTGGTCGGCCACCCCCACCACCTCCGTTGAGGTGGTGTCTATCGCTTGATGGCGGAACAGCCACTAGAGAGGCCATTTTTGGCGAACCCGAGAAGTTGATTTTCATGGAAAATCACACTTTTCTCCTCACTGATCGGCCTCGATTGAGCCCGATTTATCCACCTAGCGATCTATAGATCTAGTACAGAGGAAGGGGAAGAGAACTAGACCTGCAAGCGGGCTTGACAACGAGTGTGTTGGAGGTGTTCCAGGGCCGACGACCTCCAAGCTCCTCCATGCCATTTTCTCAATCCTATACCTAAAGAAGCGAAGTAAAATATCATTTTCATTGCTTGGGATTTTTTAAAGCTGATGGAGGGGTTAAATTGTGGAGTGGAAGGGTCAAGCCTTGAATGGCCATTAATGGCCATGAATAGAGGATATCGATAACCCACAAACTCCTGAAATTTTACCAATAGGTGGATGGGAAGACCCTTCCATCCCCTCCAAATTGATCAAGGGGGATGAATGAGGCCATTGAAGGGGGGTTGAGTGCCCCAATGGACTTCCAAAGCCATGAATGCTTCTCTATCTCTCTCCTCCCTTTAGGTAAAATTCCACTTTCTCTTTCCTAGTCACCCCCTCCAAAATTTGAGTGGCATTTCAGGTAATTTTTATTTTTTGTAGTTAGTGGGTCACCGTAATTTGGCCAATCCCAATTGGATTGAAGTTGGGATCAACTTTCCTCCCCATTTTGGGCTTAATTAACACTAATTAATTAGGCTTAACACTAGGTCATGCTTGATGATGTGGTTGACCCAATTGAGAGTGCATGGGTCGCTTGACACTACTCAAGTCCCTTTGTGACTTGGTGTAATCAATTTGAGTCAAATTAGGGCAACTTGACCTAACTTGGTTTAGGGTTCACTCTGGTATTCTTGACCTCCTTGGTTGACCCCCAATGCATTTTTAGAGCTCTAAAGGCCCCTTATAAGATTGAAAGTGTGATGGTGGGGTCAAATAGTAAACTTGGGACCCAAAAGCCAAACCCTATGCTAGGTAACTAGAAATTGCTATTTGCAGACTAAGGTGATTTCATCTATTTGGCCTTGGTAATCATGGTCCTCTTGGTCTAATTAGAGCCTTGTCATGACCTAGTCATGAAAAAAACTTCCTAGGGGTCTGGTTGTTAGTGGGATGTTGCATCATATAAGTTAAGGTACATTCTGTGATGTTTGAGTAGTTCATTAACTTTACTTTACTATACATTACTGCACTACTCTTACTTTACTGTTACTGCCTTTTAGTGTTTCCCTTTATACATATACACTCTTGATAATATAGTTCCATATCACCTATATACTATTGGTTTTGCCTTTTTTGTCCTCCATCATCATCCTCCTGCACGAAGCCTACGAGTCGGGGGGTGAGGCGTGGACAAAATGGCTTAGTCTTTATGACTAATGGTCGGTTGTGATGTTAGGAGTTCGAGGAGACACACCAGTCGCACGAAGAGATGTACTAGTCATATGAGGAGGACGTACATGCAGAGCAGTTATCGCAATCTACCGTTACTACTCGGCGACAGGTTGTAAGATAGATTTTGTAGCTTCCTCTTATAGTGAGTTGAGAGAGTGAGCTTTTTGATTTGGAAATGTATCGGGCTTAAGCCCTTGACTCTATTTTACTGTATTTCTCTCATTATGAACTATTTGCTCTTTTTAAGATTTATATATATACTGGGCTGTGATTATGGACTATGTTTTAGCAATTCCTTTCATTTACTTGTTAAATGATCGTACTAGCCTCTAGGATCGACGTTGTGTGGTGGCAACTAACTTGGTAGTTCGTGTCACCATAAAGTGGTGGTTTTGGGCATAAAACTCGGGTAACTCCTTCGTTTTGGAAGGTGTTTTTGAAAGTATTTAGTTTTAATTGTAGCTAAACACCTAGAGGGGGGGGGGGTGAATAGGTTTTCGTGTCTTTTTTTGACTATTTTCTTACTTAGGTGTGTAGTGACTTAGTGTTATGTTAGATTTCAAGAATACACAATCAACTCACAATTATTTTTAGTGGTTCCCCAAGGTTTTGGCACATCCAATGTCCCTCCCACCTTTCTAATAGTGTGTTAGACAAGGCCAACTTATCCAAACTCGGCTCCAAGAGCTTACAACACAGATCCCTCAGGACCTCTCAGACTCCTCGAAGTCCTACCTCGAGCCCAAGGCCCTACTACTCAGAGCAAATGATGCTGCTACAGCTCAGTGATCCATAGATCACCTATATCAGATTTTAGCCAAAGTCCTACAGCTCAGGCTAGGAGGATAGACCTATAATCAGATCCATAGGAGGATCCTACTCTCAGTGTATAAACTCACCTATAGCTCAGGCACATAGGACCTACCTCAGATCCATAGAAGGACCCTACACTCAGCCTTTATAAATCAGGCTTAAACCTCAGTTCAGCAAAGATCCTAAATCAGAAATGTTGTTTGTTGTTGATGATTTGTCTCGAAAGAAAAGATCTCTAAGTCTGCCTCTTCCTGAACTGAGAATACTCAGTCCTACACCTTTCAGAACAACAAGAATGGATCTTTAAGAATATTCTGCTTGTGCTATAAAACCACTTAAGAAGAAGTCTTCCTAAACTTAGCTGTTGAAGGTGAGACTATCAGCAGCTACCTGGTTGAACATTAGAACAACAATTAGATAGTTTTTTTTAAGATCTCCAACTCTATCAAAAGGAAGAAGATGAAGCTCAAAAACCTTTATCCCAAAGTTAAGTTCCTTTTCCTCGGAACTCCGAATTAGTATTCTATTGTCACACGGCTCTCTGAGCAGTATGTATCACTATAATATTTAACTACACCACCACTTTTGACTTAATTAGTGTACACCAGGCAAGGCACAAGTAGTGCCTTTTATCCTGTAGCAAAACGATCTCGCATTATTTGAATTTTTGCTGATATCAGCATGACTCAGCTATTGTGGACTTAGACAAAAACTAGTAATTCTTCTTGGGCATTGAGTGAGGCCTTATCACTCAACGCACTGGTACTTAGCTGAATTCTGACTGCTTGCATTGAGTGCACTGAGTGATCCTTCATCACTCAACAAATATAGAAAATTCTTGTCTAATAGCATGGGCATCGAGTGAACCTTCATCACTCGATGCATCTGGACTTACTTAATTTGCTATGTTAGAAGGCATTGCATGAGGTTTCTTCACTCAATGCTTTCTAACTTTGGTAGTTTTCTTGATGTGGCGTTGAGTGGTCTGTCTTCACTCAATGCTTCTGTAAATGGTAGGATTATTTATTGAGGAGTCATTGAGTGAACTGACTTCACTCAATGCTTCTACACTTTGCTAGATTTTTTTGACAGCAACCCTGTTGCTTTGACTGCAAGTTGTCCTATCGATTCTTTTTCATCTTTGCGTTGAGTGAACTGTCTTCACTCAACTCTTCTGGGCTTAGCCAGAATCCTGCTTTGGCAATACCGAGGCTTTGACTGCCTGAGCATCAGTCGATTCTTTTAGCTCTTTGAATTAGGTGAACTCTCTTCACTCAATGCTTCCGGACTTAGCCCGAATTCTGCTTTTCCATCTTCCAGTCATGAGTTCATCTGACTTTGTGACTTTGACAACCTATCAAATCAGTTCAAAAAAGGCCAACTTGCATACATTGAACTAAGAGCATGCATCAAACACATTCATGTGTATACCATTGACTTATTGTCCTTCTTCAAATCTGGAAGATTGTGATCAATGGAACCAACAATCTCCCCATATTTAAATAAGTCAGAACCTTAGTCAATGATATACACTATCTTAATTAAGCAGATAAACAATATAGAATATGAAATCAATAATATTTAAATGAAGATTAGAAGATTTAAACACACAGAAATAAGATTTTCATTTAAGGAAATGTTCATAAATAGAAAGTGGGCAAAATACAAAATTTTCATATTCCTACAACCCCTTAAGGAAAGAAAGAAACATCTCAAGTTTCAGGTTCCTTAATCAAAATCCCTTGTTTGGTTTCTTGGAAGCTTGCACTTTGTCTTTGTTATCCTTTTCCTTTTCCCCTGTCTTTCAAAATAACTGTAGGGTTTGGGAAAATACATGTTGGGCTCCACAACATCTGGTGGCAGTGCACCCATCTTTTTATCCCTTTTGAATCTTCTCCTTAGATCTTCATTCCTTTCAAGCTTTGACCATTCTAGTGAGATGTAGAGCTTTCCTCTTTTAGTTTTATTTTATTTGACTTGGTCCTAGGCGGACAATATTATGGTCCTTGATTGAGTACTCCACTGCTCAAAGTCTGGTCTGGACTCCATCACTTCCCTATATCTCTTCTTGTTGAGCCTAACTTCTTCTTCATCAGCAACTGATTTGCCTTTGGCCCTAACAATCTGCTCAATAGTGGGGCTGAATATAAGAATTCCATCAGTAGTTGAAGGTTCAATCCACTAAGCACCACTCTGATCAGTAAATTGGCCACCACTCTAATCAGCACCATCCTAAGCACTATACAGATCTTCAGGGATTGGTGCAGTTTCACTGTTTTCATATGAGGGTTGCTCAAGACCCATTGAGCCTCTGATTACACTTGTGGTCCAAAATGCATTCTTAGTATTTTCCCTTTTCATTTCTTTCTCCCCCTTTCTTACTTCTTCAGAGGTAGTAGCAGATAGAGTGTTCTTTGTAATTGTGAGTCTCTCATCCAAGAAGTTAATTCCTTTAGTAACATGATTCTTGACTTCAAGCATTTGGTCATCCAGAATTTGTGTGCATGCATCCATTCTCCTTTCAGTTGTGATCTTGTGATCATTCATAGGTTTTTGTTGGGCATTGTGAACTATCTCCATATTACATGATGTGATGTTCTGGTTCAGTAGAATGTCATTTTGGGTTTGCCTGATCTCTCGTAGTTTGCTCTCAGTGAATGTGACAATAGGTGTAGTGTTGGGAATTTTGTCCTTCAATGTTCCGTGGATTTGAAGAGGCATCACCATCTATACTAAGAGCATAGATATATTTGATGCATGCTCTAAGTTCAATGCGTGCAGGATGTTCTTTTTCACAATCATTAGACAGGTTGTCTAAGTGATAGTGATAGGTGGACACAAGGAAGACTGCTGGAAAGATAGAAATTTGTCTAAGTCCACAGGCATTTAGTGAAGGTAGTTCACTGAATGCCTAAAGAATAAAGCATCGATAGAACAGAGTGATGTCAAAGCTTAAGAAAAAGTGGACAAGAAATATGTCTAAGTCCAGTAGTATTGAGTGAAAGCAGTTCACTCAACGCCAACTCAACAAAAAATAGGCTAAGTACAAAAGCGTTGAGTTAAGGCAGTTCACTCAACGATGTTTGATCTAGTGGACAACCCTAAGGGGGGGTGGGGTGAATAAGGTTTTAACATTAAATAGAATTTAAAAATATTTTGACTCAAAAAATCGAGTTCTGGAAGCTACCGCGGGGCGTTAGGTAGCTAATGCGCGGTGGAAAGTCATAGTGCTCGTTTTTGTGTGCAGATCTGAGTTCCAACCCCACAAACACACACACTCACTAAATAATTATTGCACACACCCAGAAGTAATTAGCACAAAAATAACAGATTTCATTGCATGAATTCAAAACAAAATTAGTTCTAGATGTGTACAAAAAGGTGATCTCTGTGACGCCAAAGATCTAAGGTGAAAAGTAGAAACAATCTTTTGGTTTCTATACCGATCCGCTCCATGGACCGGTTGGCTCTCTCCATTTCCCTCCAGGAAAAGTCTTTGAGCCGGCTCTTCACCTCCTCATAAGGAAGGGTCTTAGAGCCTCGCTAGATCCTTCGATCTAGACGTCCTTATCCCTAGGACGATTTATCACGAAATCCTACCCGGATTCCGACGACCTTCCCCGGTCGATTTCTCACGAAACCCTTCCCGGATTTCGATGACCCTCCAGTCGATTTCCCTCACACAAGATTTAGAAAATGAAAAGATTACAAGAATAAAAGATGTAAATAATATAAAAGTTGAAGTTATCCCTCTTAACGACTTCTCCATTGAGCAATCAACGGTCGGCGCTTAAGATCTTCGTTTGCTACCAATCGGTTGACACTTCGTATTTGATATAGATCTTGGATCGGCGGAGTTATTCGTTCACGAATGGGAGATAGATGACTTTCTTCTACTTCGACGGAGACTTTTGGAACGGAGCACAAGAAGGCGAGCGAATCCTAGAATTCACGAACTCCTATCGCACTTCAGTCCTTCAATCAGTGGGCACAGAAACCAAGGCGGCCTTTTATATGTCTTCATGAAAATAGGCTACCGCCGACGGTAAGACTAGCGCCTGACAGTAGGTTTGCACGCTTATTTTGCCAGATGTCCAAATCTTGAGTAATATTCAAAACAAATATTTCCCATTTTATCATTGCTAGCATCGCGTAGTTAAAGCTACCGCCACGCGGTAGTTTAGGACACGATGATTCAAAAATAGCTTGTCGATATTCATCGAGCGGCTAGCGCGGCACGGTAACTGCTATCGCCTAGGCGGTAGGTCAATTCTCGAGAAATCCTGTTTGACGTTCGTTAAGAGATTAACGTTTCGCGAGAAGACCTTCACGACATTCGTCAAGAGGCAAGCACGACGCGATAAGCACTGTCGCCTGCGAAAATTTCGCAAGAGCCAGGCCAAATTAATTCCTTGTGTTAGCGCATGCGGTAGGACTAGCACGGAGCGGTAAATTCCCAAGAACCCTGTCCAATTTATTTAGGACTACCGCATGGCGGTAACTTCTACCGCTCGGCGTTAGTGTCCATATGAATCTTTTTCTTCTTTGCTTGAACCTGTCAACTTGCACACTCTATCAACAGAAGACATGATCAAATACAACATGGGAGTTGATATTCTCAAACACAGGGAATGTGAACATCAGTTCCAACAAACTCTCCCTTTTTATAATATCAACATCTGTTCATGAAAAATAATAATGAGATAGAGTACATATAAAAAAAGAGTTATAGGCTATAATTAGGTTGCAAGTTTGCCATGTAGCTCCCCAACGCACACGCTCCCCCTATCTACTTGTTCGACATGCTCCACCTATCTTTGTGCACACATTGTTAACATGCTCCCCCTACATGTGCCCTCTCCTAACCCATGACTCATACTCATAACCATACTGATGAATAATTTATTCTGCCCCTTTGATAATATAAAAAGGGCGGGCAAGGCCAACCAGACATGCAAGATGAAAAATAGTAAATATGAGCGTTTAGACAAAGAGCATATAGTGCACACACAAAGTAAATTTAGAAATGATAATCATATAGGTGACTCAAAATGGAATACATATCAGAGAATTGTAAGCACATGGGTCACAAAATAGAGCAATGTATACAGACAGAGAAAATCAATTTTCAGAGTTCATATGAATTGGACAGCACAGATTAAACTAAGCACACAATGAGTACGTCTACAATACTAGGAGAGTAAGGAAGTAATAAAGTGAGACAAACATTGAAAACGTCAAGAGTGTTAATCATGTGCTAGTACGTATTGTGCTAAAAAGAGATAGTGTAGTTGCAGTCCAATTATTATGTGCGGAAGTCTTAGAGAAGGCAATGACATATGGACGTGTAGCATGGAAAGCGAGATAACACCAAGGGAAAAATAGCATATTGTCCTTGTGAATCTCAATCGTCTAGAAACCTAACACAAGAGAAATAATGTGAATAATCACCTGACATGTCATTCGTTGTCATACCTAGGTAAAAACTAGGGGCCACAAGCTAAATATAGAGTCGATGCACAAGATCGAAGTGACTCTTTGACCAAGGTGCTGATTCTCACAATGCTCATGAAGACTTATCAGGAGGAATGAGTAGTGCTTGGGGGGGGGGGCGTGATAAGATATGTGACACCGTCCATAGTTTTATTTTGTTAGCGTAGATCAATCACTTTAATCATTTTTTAGAAGGTTCACGGAGCCCCGAGTCAATCGAAATCTATCCACCTAGATAGATACACTTTTACTTGTATACATATGACTTTTGTACTAGAGTTTTGTCCCAAAGTTTCACACCTAGTATAATCACAAGTGTATCGTGACATTGATTATTCAACGTATTTCTAGCGTGTTAGAATATAGTGTAATGATTTATATCATGTACGCATAGAATTTTTCTTCTTGAGTGCACCGTCTAGGGATGTGTGTATCATGTGAAGTTATTCCCCTATCAAAGTCCTCACGTATACCTAGAGGCATAGATAACAGACATGACAACATCTTATCGCACTCAATAGCTAAGCATTTATAGATTCAGCCCACTATGACCGAAGGACAATGTTTGCATAGATTAAGAGTCTGAACTCAAACATTGTACGTACATGCTATGGTTTAATTCACAGTCATGTGAGCCCTAGAGCATTATATTTCTACAGCAGTTTTTTTAATTTTGGGTTTTCTATTTTTTGTTGCTTTTTGGATGAAACAAAAACACTAAACACTGAGCAAAAATAAGAGACATAATAAGGAATACACGAACAACACTGAGCAACACATTGAGAAAACCAAACAACACAAAAACACCTCAAGATAGCATGATATTCCACTATGCTTGTAACTGAGTATTACGAGGTATGAAATATTGCTCGTGCTATGAATTAGGGCCTAGTAGAATACTCAATGCACATTTCTCCTAAGCATTGTGTCCACACTCTAGCCCCGTACTGAGTGATGGATAGGCATGAGGTGTTGCATAAAAGCCGTAGGGTAGAGTGTTAGTCCCATATGTCTCCACTAAAACCTGCTAAACCTACTACTCATTTCCCCAAGCATCACACAAGGACCCACTAGAACCCTTCCCTTGTTAAGAACACGACGTGACTCACGGGTTAGCGATCCTAGTGACGACACACCTACACCAATGCTATTGTGAGACACATCACAGTGAAACACGTATTATTGATGGTATTACCAGAGGAGCAACGACACCGTGTCTAAGAATCTATAACCCGCGGTAATATTAGCACACCATGGTAGCATCGGGATATATAAGTTACGGGTCAGATCTAATCACGCATGCCTTGATGTTTTCCTTGCTTTAATGTTGACGCTCTTCTTCCCTACAACACTTCTTCACTACTTTAAGGTTCTCTCCCTCCCCTCTCTCTCTCTCTCTCTCTCTCTAAAATTTCTTGTAATTTAGATTTCAGATCTAAAGGATTTGACTCTTTGTATTTTTGATCACGATCTAAGACGATTTTCAGATGTTTGTTACTTGATTCTTTAGTTTTTGTTATGGATCACTTCCGTTTCTCATAGATCCAGCTTGTGTAGGCTCGGATCATGTGTTTTTTGTTTTCAAACTGCCGATTTATCAAAAAATCCCGTATTTTGGTAAGATCTGGAGCCGAATTTTCATCCGTGTAGCTATCCGCGAGAGATCCATGTTTGCCCCCCTTTTTTTCACAGATCTTTGTTCTTTTCTTAGATCTACTAGTTATAGACATGAATCATCATTTTCTATCAATTTTTGAAGGAAATTTCGTCCAAATAGGAATTTCGGAGACATTTCGGCAGAAGAAGATGATACAGTCCGTTATACTACCGCCGGGCGATAACACATTATCTCCCCATGGTAGTTTCTAGTGACCGGTCTCGAATCAAAAAAAAATCGTTGAATTTCCCATTTTTGTGTATTTGCTGCTAAGATAATTTTTTGTGTTTGGTTCACTTTCAGGAACTGCTTTGTCGAGCTCCCAGTCTACACGCCCCAGTTTTCAAAAAGTTCTCGGGTGCTGGTCTCCACCTACCCAACCATAGATGAAGCTACTGTGAGCATTCCGATGATTTTCCCATTGATTTTCCCGTTTCTCGAATAAAAAAATCGTTGATATTCCCTTTTTTGTGTATTTGCTGCTGAGATGGTTTTTTGTGTTTGGTTCACTTTCAGGAAATGGCTTCGTCGAGCTCCTAGTCTGCGCGCCGTAGTTTTTCAAAGAGGTCCCGGGT
The DNA here is from genome assembly GCA_039513925.1 of Platanthera zijinensis. Taxonomy (NCBI): domain Eukaryota; kingdom Viridiplantae; phylum Streptophyta; class Magnoliopsida; order Asparagales; family Orchidaceae; genus Platanthera; species Platanthera zijinensis. Next base: position 22,083,315 of record CM077098.1, read on the forward strand.
GCTAGTCTCCACCTACCCAGCCATAGATGAAGCTACTATGAGCATTCCGATGATTATAGATATTGATGATCTGTATACTTATATCTATGAGTACATAGAGGGATCTGTTGTACTTGCATTGATCTCATCCGGTTCTCCATTCTCCTCAGCCCTCACTCGAGAATTCTACAATAACCTTCGGGATCCTGCTCAGATGTGCCTCGGTGGGGATGTCCAATCCTGCATTGTCACCGAGATAGTCACAATAACCCGTGCGAATCTCGACACTAAATATGTCTGGAAACCCAATTGTCCATTCCTCGACATTGTGGAATCCTTTAGAACTACAAGGGACTGGCGGGAGATGAATGAGGTACTTCACGGTGTGGTGGGGCTTTCAGATCTCTTCACCTTAGTTGACACTCTCACTCCCAACGCTCGCAGTATCCAGGATATCCTATGTCATTCCCTCATGTTCAAAGCTGGGGACACCAGGAAGGTTAAGGCTCAGGTGTCGATGGCGACATATTATATCCTTGCCCAAAAGTCCTTCAGTGTCTCAGATCTCATAATTACCATGATGCGCTACACTTTTCGCCTAAAATCTCCTGATCGCCAACAGGTGAACACACTGCCTCTGGTGGTGTAATCCAGAGCATCTTGACAGAGAAGTACCCGACCATTGACTGGACTGCCTAACCCATAGATAGCTTCTCACAGGTCTACAAGGTAAGTGAGATTCCTTCTTCCTCACGTGCACGAGCATCTTCATCGCAACCACTGATGCACTGCTCAGGGTCCCTTAGGGAAACTAGCCTGGACATCTACGTCCTGGTAGAGGAGCAAGGTCGGGAGATCAAGCAGACAGCGAAGGAGGTGAAAGCGATGAAAAAGTTGCATAGAAAGATCATGGGGAAGCCTAATATTTCTCCCACTTCTTTAGAAGAGTAGCGTCTTATATGTATTGTTCATGTTTTTATTAGTTATATTTTTTTACGTAATAAACAGGTGAACCCCCAGACTCAGCTAATAATGGTTTATCATGTGATGTGTTCTGTGCAACCACCGTACTTGTTGTGATTTTCTGATATCATGCTCTAATTTATTTAATATTGTCGTCTTATCGTGCTAGCTCACAACAAGTACCAACAAAAGGAGATACCCTGCGTGCTAGACTAAAGAATATTTTCCAAAAATAATTTATCGAGCATATCGTGAAGTGCAAGCAAAAAAATAATAATAATGAAATAAAATAAAAAAATGAACATATCATGGTGTAGATTATCGAGTAGTTTTGGTTTGATTATTTTCTACACCATGCAATTCGTGGATACTAATGAATACGAGATTTAGGTATCCAAAAGGGACCAAGAGTGGCGGTTCCTTTGGGTACCCAAACATAACGTGTTATGCCTTGGGGAGATGACAGTGAGTAACCCCTTTTGAGTGAAATCGGTGCGCTCTTTTGAACTATGAGCCTCCATTCATACTTTGTCTTATTGTCATTCTTATGTTACAAGTTTCCGCTTAAATGTCTAGGAGTCCTTACATGATCTCTAGCTGTGCAAAGTTGCGTTTGTGGTTTAACATTTTTGAGTAGGCTGTTGGAGTTGTGATAATTGTGCATTGTGTAATGACTCATAGCGTAACGAGTTTTTGAAGGAACCTTGCTTTCATTTTATTTTATGACTAGAGTAGTTTGTTTGTACATGTAAAGATGATTTTTTTTGTTTTGTAGTCTCATGTATATCTGCTTGACATTTCTCATTTCCTTTGATTAATTCGGCCTTTTGACGGTGGTTCATATTCAACGTGCTTTTGGGTTTCAAGTGCAACTAAGGAATTGGATTTTGCGTGTTTTTAAGCATTATTTCCTTAAGCATGTTGATTTTTATAGTTAGCTCCTTGTTGTTCAGTTTGAGGTTGTGTCTATCTTTGTTGTATGCGACTGTAATATTTTTTAGAGTGGAGACAATAGATTCGATATGAGGTTTATACTTACTCCTAAACTCATCGAATGTCTCATTCATCTCTTCGATTTCAACCTTATGAGTTTTGTATTCAGCGTTGTCACTTGTCACTGATGAGTTTTTTGAACACCATTTATCACTTTGTTCTTTTGCGACACGAAGCTCCCGTTCAAGAACCTTATACTTTTCTTTTAACTTATTATAGTCTACATATGGTTCAGAAACGTTATCTAAAGAACAAACAGGCAAACTAGACTCAACAATGTTGGATTCTACATTAACACATGCTTTTAAGCGATTATTTCCAGAACGTAGTATTGAATTGAACTTCGTCAATTTATTAATCCGAAATTTAGCATTTTTTAGCATTCGTAATATAAAGATAGAGTTACGAGCAGTAGAGGAGTTTGACTTCTTACAGTATTTTTGTACACAGCTTGATTTGAACACACTGTCCCTTTGTCATCTTCCTCTTGGCTTGATGTGTCCGAGATGCCCATCTCCAATAGTAAATCTTCATTTGAGTCTCCACTTGGATCCGTAAGGAATTGATCTGTTTCCTGATTTATAGAATAAGAACCATACGTTAGCTCAAGAAATTTACAGATATAATATGCAAGAGTATAACTGAGTTTTAAAATGTCTTGTCCAAGCCCTCAGAATAGACTATTCATAGCTTTGGCATTCAAATAGCATTCATGCTTATTTAAGTTATTCGGGGGCTTGACACACGTCAAGTTCCAAACTTCTATGTCTAACAATATAAGGAATTTCTTGATCAGTGTTCTCCATTCGTTATAGTTCGATCCTATGAATAGAAGTGGTGCAAACGAATTTTCAATGTATAATTTTTTTCCCCACTTGTCGATTCAAGGTCAGGGTTGGACATTATTCCCGGTGGTGAAACCATATTGGAATAACCTTCCTCTGATACCACTTATTGAATCTAGTGGCCAACCTTAGAGAGGGAGGGGGTGAATAAGGTTTTAACGTTAAATAGAATTTAAAAATATTTTGCATCAGAAAATCGAGTTCTGGAAGCAATCACATGGCGTTAGGTAGCTAACGCGCGGCGGTAAGTCACAGTGCTCATTTTCCTGTGCAGATCCGAGTTCCAACCCCAAAAACACACACTCATTAAACAATCATAGCACACACCCAGAAGTAATTAGCACAGAAATAACAGATTTCATTCCATGAATTCAAAACAATAATAGTTCTAGATGAGTATAAAAAGGTGATCTTCGTGACGCCTGAGATCTAAGGCGAAGAGTAGAAACAATCTTTTGGTTTTTATACCGATCCGCTCCACGGACCGGTTGGCTCTCTCCTTTTCCCTCCAGGAAAAGTCTTCAAGCCGGCTCTTCACCTCCTCATAAGGTAGGGTCTTAGAGCCCCGCTAGATCCTCCGATCTAGACGTCCCTATCGCCAGGACGATTTACAGTGGAATCCTACCCGGATTCAGACGACCTTCCCTGATCGATTTCTCACAAAAACCTTTTCGGATTTCGATGACCCTCCGGTCGATTTCCCTCACACAAGATTTAGAAAACGAAAAGTTACAAGAATAAAAGATGTAAATAATCTAAAAGTTGAAGTTCTCCTTCTTAACGACTTCACCGTTGAGAGATCTGCAGCCGGTGCTTAAGATCTTCATTTTCTAGCAATCGGTCGGTACTTCGTATTTGATGTAGATCTTAGATCGCCAGAGGTCTTCATTCACGAACGGGAGGGAGACAACTTTCTTCTTCTTCGACGGAGACTTTTGGAATGGAGCACAAAAAGACGGCCGAACCCTAGAATTCACGAACTCCCATCTCTCTTCAGTCCTTCAATCAATGGGCACATAAACCAAGGTGGCATTTTATACGTCTTAATGAAAATAGGCTTCCGCCGGCGGTGAGACTAGCGCCCGGCTGTAGGTTCGTCCACTTGTTGTGCCTGCTGCCGTCCAAATCTGGAATAATATTCAAAACAAATATTTGTCTTTTTATCGTTGTTAGTGCCACGGGGTTACAGCTACCGCCGTGCGGTAATTTAGGACACAACGATTATAAAATAGCGTATTGATATTCGTCGAGCGGCTAGCGCGGTGCGGTAACTACTATTGCCTACCGGTAGGTAATTTCTCAAGAAATCCTACTTGACGTTCGTCGAGAGATTAGCGTTTTGCAAGAAGTCCTTTGCGACATTCGTCGAGAGGTTAGCGCGGCGCGGTAAGCACTACCGCCTGCGGTAATTTCCTGAGAGCCAGGCCAAATTAATTCCTTGCGTTAGCGCATGCGGTAGGACTAACGCGGAGAGGTAATTTTCCGAGAACTTTGTCACATTTATTCGCGGCTACTGCTCGGCGATAACATCTACTGCTCGGCTTTAGTGTCCATAGGAATTCTTTTCTTCTTCGCATTCACTTGTCAACCTGCAGACTCTATCAACAGAAGATATGATCAAATACAACCCAAGAGTTGATATTCTCAAACAAAGCAAATGTGAAACATCAGTTCCAACAAACGCCTCATCGAGAAGATAGGGAAAGGCAAAACCGTTGAGTGAAGACAGCTCACTGAATGCCTTCATACTGATGGAAATCAGCTAAGTACAGAAAAATTTAGTGAAGGCTGTTCACTCAACGAATCATCAAAATGACAGGAAAGTCTAGTATCTGTTGAGTGATGAAGGCTCACTCAACGCACTCAACGCCTATCAACAAAAAGTTTTCCTAAGGACAAAAGCGTTGAGTGAAGTTAACTCACTCAACGCCTATCAATAGAAAGTTTGTCTAAGGACAAAAGCGTTGAGTGAAGCCAACGCACTCAACGCCTATCAATAGAAAGTTTATCTAAGGACAAAAGCGTTGAATGAAGGCCGTTCACTCAATGTTTCCTCAATAGAAATATTAGTTAAGTGTTTTTGCGTTGAGTGAAAATTATTCACTCAACGCCTGTACTAATTTGCTTGAATTTGGCTAAGTACACAGATGTTGACGTCAGAAAAATTCAAAATCATTGCGGGAAGTTTACATTACGCGATAAATGGCACCGCAGGCCTACTATATGACATTTACTGATAAAGCAAAGTTGTAGTTGTTGGGAAAATTGCCCTCATTATTCCCTAGATTTTATTTGAAGAGGCATCACCATCAACACTAAGAGCATAGTTGTATTTGATGTTGGTTATGCTCATCATGTGCAGGATGTTCCTTGGAATAAGGTTAGAAAGGTTGTATAAGTGATTGTGATAGGTGGTCATACGGTAGAGATGTGGAGAGACAAAAATCTGTCTAAGTCTACATGCATTGAGTGAAGCTAGTTCACTCAACGCTAGATGTCAAAGAAGAATGCTGGAAAGGCTTAAAATCTGCCAAGTCTATAGGCATTGAGTTAAGCCAGTTCACTCAATGCCAAATGCCAAAAAGCACTGAGTAAGGTGTTGATATTTAAAGCCCAGCAGTCTGCAAAGTAATTCTGCAGCTTAGTCCACAGGCATTGAGTGAAGGCAGTTCACTCAATGCCATATATCAAGAGGCATCGAGTATAGCTGATTCTGTCAAAGCCTCAACATTAGCAAGCTGAAAAATCAACTAAGTCCAGAATCATTGAGTGAGGACAGCTCACTCAATGCCTGATTAAAGAAGCATTGAGTCAAGCACAAGCAGTTGAAGATTCTGTCCAGAATTCAAGCTAAGTCCAAAATCATCGAGTGAATACAGCTCACTTAACACCAGAGAAGAAAGCGTCGTTTGATGTTAAAGATCAAGAAGAGATAGACAGAAAAATCTGTTCAAGTCCAGAAGAATTGAGTGAGGACAGCTCACTCAATGCCTCAGCAAGCTAGCAGACTTTAGAGATGCGTCTAAGTACAAAAGTGTTGAGTGATGAAGCTTCACTCAACGCTCTCAATGCCTGTAGATGCAGAAAGTTGCGGCTAAGTACAGAAGCATTGAGTGAAGACAATTCACTCAATGCCTCATCATGAAGATACGTAGAAGAATTTGGCCAAGTCCAAAAGCGTTGAGTGATGGATATTCACTCAACGCACTGAACACCTAAGCAAGGAAAAAGAATTGGCCAAGTACAGAGGCATTGAGTGAAGCCAGTTCACTCAACGCACTCAATGTCTGATGGTGCAGAGAAAACAACTAAGTCCAAATTCGTTTAGTGAAGGTCATTCACTCAACACACTAAACGTATGGATTGAATTAGAGAATTTGGCTAAGTCCACAAATGTTGACATCAGCAAAAGTCAACCGAATTCAAATTAGTTGCGGGAAAGCTACATAACAGGACAAATAACGTCGCAGGTCTACAATGATACTTTTTCTGTAAAGCCAAGTTACAGCCAACAACTAATGTGGGGCCCACGGGTCATATAGCTATTGGATGGCTGAAGATAAAAGGGACAAGGTTGGCAGATGCAATATAACTTTTAGTGTTTTCTCATTTCGAATGGTTGTGGCTGAACTTCTTCTTCCTCGCCATTATTGCCGATCTCAAAGCTTGAAGTTAAATATGCTGATCAAAAAGTTCTTTCAACTTAGCTGTAGCAATTTCTTCTACTATAGCAGGTTTAGATAAGGTTCTGATAAAGAAGAAGCAGAGGTTTCAGGTTTCTGCAGGTCCAGGTAAGCTTATTGAAGAACACAAGAACTATCAAATCTTTAGTCTTCTTCAGCAAGTTCAGAAACAAGTTTATAAGTTACTTCCAGCACAAGCTCCAACTTATTGAAGATCATTCTCTTACTGGTGAGAAGAAGATTCGGCTGAGGTAATCTCAGCTCAGGATGCTGAAATAGAGAAAATTCTCTGGTGTCAAATCAACCACACCAACTAACTACTCTTCCTGTAGGATCCTTTTGGATCTAATTTATAAGCCTGATTTATAAAGGATGAGGTAGGATCCCTGTGTGGATCTGAGTATAGGGTTGTTTTCCTGAGTGTCGGGCAGATTTGCCTGAGGTAGAAAAGTCATTCTTTTTGAGGTAGGGCTGTTGAGCCTGAGATTGTAGGATCTAGTTTTGGATCTAGGGTAGAGCCTTGTGCCTGAGCTATAGGAGAGTGATCCTCTCTGAGTTAGGTCTAAAATCCATAGCCTGAGCTGTAGGAGTTGTTTTCAAGTCTGAGGTAGGTGATCTTTTGATCACTGAGTTATAGGAGCATGTTTGCTCTGAGGTAGGGCTTTGTGCCCGAGCTATAGGTCTTGGAGGAGAGTGAGGGATCCAACGGGATCTGTGTTGTAAAGTGCCTTATCTAACACACTTTTAGAAAGGTGGGAGGGAAAGTGGAAGTACCCATAATCTAGGGAACCACTATAAACCATGTGTGTGGTTTGTGTGATTCTCTTGGAAGCAATATATAACTCACCCACATCACACTAAGTAGAGGGAAAATTATAAAAGACCAAAAACCTATTCACTCCCTCTAGGTGATTAGCTACACTTGAATTAAAGACTTTATGTATCCAACAACTATAGTGGGACCCACTGCTCAAAAAGCTGTTGGACGGTGGAAGATAAGAAGAGACAGATCAGATAATAGAAAATTAACTTTTGGAAAAGCAGAAATTAAACTTCTTTCTCGTGAAATTGTTCCAGAGCCGGAAGAACAAGTTCAATATTCTGATCTAAGAGATCAACAAGTTAGTTATTGCAATTCTCATCTTCATCAGCAAGTTCAGAGATACTTCTCTGAGAAAGAAGAAGCAGCAAGGAAAGCCTTAGCTGCAATAACTTCACAGCCCTAACAGATAATTCCTAAAGAACAATTTCTGGAGCTGTGAAGAAGAAGATAGGACTTAGTTTCTTTCTTAGTTCAAGAATAAGTAGTGCTTTGTAAGATAATTCTCAACACAAGCTAAGTCAACTTGAAGATCAACCATCTTATTATTGTGAAGGAGATAGAATTGAGCTTTCTCAGTTCAGCAAGAAGCAGGCTCAAAGAATCATCTCTCTAGAGTAAAAGTTAGGGTTGAGTTATTCTAGGTCCAGGAAGGAAGGATCAGAGTTCATTTCTCGGGAGTTAAATCAACATCAACCATCAAACTTTCATCTGTAGGATCTTAAGAGATTTGAGTGTAAGCCTAGTTTATATAGACTGAGGTAGGATCCCTGATGTGGATTTGAGGTAGGGAAATTTGCCTGAGGTAGGAGAGTCATTCTCTCTGAGTTATAGGGCCTTTTTGTTTGAGTTATAGGATCCTTCTATGGATTTGAGCTAGGGCCTTTGTGCCTGAGCTGTATGTGAGTCATTCTCTCTGAGTTGTTGGGCTATCCTCCTAGCCTGAGTGTAGGACTTGTGCTCAAGTCTGAGCTAGGTGATCTTTGGATAACTGAGCTGTAGGAGCAAATCTTGCTCTGATTTGTAGGTACTTATGCCTAAGGTAGGTCTTGGAGGAGACTGAGAGATCTTGAGGGATCTGTGTTATAAGCTATTTGGAGCTGAGATTGGAGAAGTGCCTTGTATAACACACTATTAGAAAGGTGGGAGGGACAGTGGATGTACACATAATCTGGGGAACCACTATAAAATTCCTGTGTGTTTTGTGATTGTCTTGAAAGCTAACTTAATCTAACTCACAACACATTAAAGCAAGGAAAAAGTCTAAAAAGACTGAAAAACCTTTTCACCCCCTCTCTAGGTGTTTAGCTACTCTTGAAACCAAAGACTTACAAGTTATATTAGAGTGAGGTTACTCAAAAAAGGACTTAATAGTCTGAGTTGGTCTCCAAGTGTAGCACAAGTATATCATTATGGGTTCAAGAGAGAACCATAAGGAGCTTGGTTCTATGAAGCTTCCAATTTGCAAAAATGAGAGATTTGGGATCTCGAAGGAGAGGGTCAGGCTTTTCATGAAAGAATCTGACCCAAGGATCTTCATAACTGTTAGAGAGGGACCTTTCATCCCCATGAAGGTCTCAGATCTTGATACAACTATCTATATACCCAAGAAGTATTCATAGATGACCAAGGATGAGGTCATTCTGGCCACCATGGAAAAGAGAGCTCAGAACATCATAGTTAGTGCTATTGATGATTCTACTTTCCAAAATCTTGTTCACTGCAATAATTCGAAGGAGATGTGGGACACTTAAATGGTCTATATGGAATGGATTGAGGATTTCAAGGATGAAAGGAAATCCCTAATAAACCAAGTGTATGAGCCCTTTAGACAGAACAAGAAGGATAACATTGCAGAATGCTATGAAAGTTTTTTTAGAATTATGAATGAGCTGATGACCTATGGGAGGGTCTTCATCCACTATGAGCTAAATGACAAGTTCCTCAAGTATCTCACTAGAGACTGGGACACAAAGATCTATGCCATCAGAGAAGTGGCAAAGTTGATTGATTCTCCACCTCACACACTATTTGGGAAGCTGTTCTCTTATGAGATGCAGCTATCTTACAGGAAGGAGGAGGAGACTATCAGCAATTCCCAGGCCAAGGAAAATACTATGGCCTTCAAATTTGAGTGCACCAAGAAGAGCAAGGATAGGATTGCCTCTCCTCGAAGGAGGCCGGCTGAATCAGACAACTCAGAGCCAAGCACATCAGACAGCAAGGAGAGGATTTTGTTGTCTTCTCTAGGAAATTTAGGAGGATGATGAAGAGAAAGAAGTGGAGGAGAATACCTTCCTCCTCCTCTCATCACAGTAAGGACCACCACAAAGTTGAGAAGAAGTACTCCAAGTGAGGCAAATATGAATAAAAACCAAGTAAACATATTTCTTCTAAAGTTGTTTGTTATTGCTGCAGTAAACTTAGGCATGTAATTACTGACTGCCCAGTAAAGAGAAAAGCGTATGGTGAGAAAAAGGTCCACCATCACAAGAGCAATAAGGAAAAGACCTTAGTTGCAAAGAAAGAGAAGAGCTAGAATCAGTCTGACTCATCATCTTCTTAGTCTGAAGAAGAAGAAGACTACATAGGACTATTTACTACTAAAGAAGCTGAATAATATCCTGCTGCTAGGATAGGTATCAGGGCCCTCTGTCACACTCAGACTGTGACTCAAAGGAGGATGATTAGGATGAAGATGCCAACAAATGCTATGGGCTGATGTCCATATCAAATGAAGAATCCTGCATGGATCAGCCTGATCCAAACACGGTACATTCTCTATCAAGTTCTTCTTCTAAGAATGGATATGAGACTAGTGCAGATTCTGATGCATCATCATCCTGTGATGAAGATGGGTCAGAATCTGAGGAATATGCAATCAATTGATTGACAAGTATGGTTCCCTTCGGGATTCTTTAAAAAGAAACAAGAAGTTGGTCAAAAAGCAAGCTGAGGAGATAGTATCCTAATAGCTTGTTGCTTCCCTAAAGTTTGAGTCAGCATCCTTGCTGGAGCAAAAGATAAGTGAAGTTAGCAAATAGAAAAACATCACAATTATCCAGATTGGGACCATTTAAAATAAGGACAGTTTCATTAGGGATCTTGAAGAGAAACCCCAGAGGGAGAAAATGATTATGGCTAGTTACTCTAAGCCCAAGTCTTTGTTGCCCATAATTGACTCCTTCACCTCTCAGAGAAACAAGAGGGGCTTAGGATTCAAGGGAAACACTAGAGCTTCTCCTTTCAAAGGAAAGAGAAAAGCTCCAATTCAGCCTCCCATAACCTTTGGAAAGGTAATGCTCCCTTCAAATAGGTATGACCAGGACATCAAGTATGGTCACTAAAAGAATGGGAATTCTTCTTGGAAGAATACAAATGTACCTTCCAATGGAAGGAGAAAAGGAATAGGATTGAGTGCCTTTAAGTCTCCTTATGAAGAAAGTCAAATGGCCCATTTGTATTTGGTGCTCTAGCCCCCACTCTAAAGAATGTGGAAGTGGCCAACTCTCAAGGCCATCTAGCAAAGACCCAGACCAAGAGTAATACTATCAGTAAGCCTAATTTGGCTATCTCTAATACTATCAAGAGCCTGTTCTTTGCAAAGAAAACTACTATTAATGACATTCAGAGCAAGCGAAATAAGTCTACTAGAAGACTCATTTTCAATCAGATCCTTGTTGAAACGAACCTAAAGAAGGCTGCTGCTCTTCCTTCTTAACAGACAGCTGTTGTTAGCTTAGCTACTAGACCTACTCAGAAAAGAAGGTATACTATTCATGAGTGTTGGTGCTATGCCAAAGTGGCCACTTTGCGTTAGATTGCTGGCACAATCCTAATGTGCACAGAGCAAAAGTTAGTGTTCTTGTCAGAAAATCCGCAGGAAGATAGGTTCATTTTTAAGCTAACCAGAACCAAGGACCCAATATCTCTTGGGGTCCTAAGGTAAAATAAAATATATTTTGCAGGATAGTCCAAGTACTCATACACCTATATGGTACTTAGATAGTGGATATTCCAGGCACATGACTGGAGCAAGGAGCAACTTGAAGGATTACACTCCAGTGAAGGATGGACATAAAGTAATTTTTGTTAGTTTAGATAGAGGAGTCACCAAGGGATATGGTAAGATCACCAATGAAACACAAAAGTATCTTATGTGGAAGGTTTGCAACATAACCTGATAAGCATAAGCCAGCTATGTGATCTAGGCTATATCATTATATTCCACAAGGATGAGTGCCATATTAATAGGTTAAGTGACCAAGAGGTCATCTTGACAGGCACTAAGAGTGGAAATATCTAATGGTTTAATTTTTTATGTTTGGATATAGACTCTCCTATATGCCTAGTTGCAAATGAGAATGTCTCATTCTATGTCCAATGGCAAAAAAGTCTAGCTCATTTGAACTTTAAGACATTGGTAGGCTTTTTAGTGAAGTGCTTGTTAGGAATGGTCCTAAGATGAAATGCACTAAGGAGGGTATCTGCTCTGCATACCAAGAGGGAAAGTAGACCAAGGCTTCCTTCAAGAGCATTGGGGCCTAAGACTTTGTGAGGTGCCTATACCTCATGCATATGGACTTGTTTGGTCCTATGGCAGTTCATAGTCTAGGTAGGAAAGATTACACACTTGTGGTTATTGATGACTTTTCTAGGTTTGCTTGGGTTTTCTTTCTTAAGAAGAAGTCTGAAACCCTTGATATCTTCAAGACTTTTGTTAAGAAAATTCAGAATGAATTGGACAGTACTGTGGTCAAAATTAGAAGTGACCATGAGACTTAATTTCAGTCTGAAAGCATTACAAGGTTCTGTGAAGAGCAAAGGTTTCATCAAGAATTTTCTTCTCCAAGAACACCCCCAACAAAATGGGATTGCTGGGAGGAAGAATAGAACTCTCATAGAAGTTACTAGGGCTTTGCTAAGTGACACATCTCTCCCAGAATATTTATGGGTTGAGGCAGTAAATACTGCGTTTCATGTCCTAAATAGAGCTTCTATCACCAAGAGCCACAAGAAGACTCCCTATGAGATTTTGAAAGGCAGAAAACCAAACCTGGCATATCTCAAGATCTTTAGTAGCAAATTCTATGTGCTAAATAATTGAAATTCCTATGTGACTAAGTTTGCTGCCAAGTCATATGACAGGATATTTGTTGAGTACAACAATCATAGTAAGGCCTATAGGATCTACAACTTGAAAAATCAAGTTGTAGAAGAGTCTGTTAATGTAGTATTTGATGAGTCAACTATGATTAATAGTGAGCTGCCAATCTCCAAATCTAGACCTACAGGTATAGAGCTAATAATGGATAAGCTAACCATCAAGGAAGCTGCTGCAATAGTCCAAGATGAAGATGATGGAGTGAATATTCTTGAAGAAGTGCAATGCACACATGATGTGGATGAAGATCATCAAGATGTAGTCACTAAAGCTCAAGATGTTGAAAGAAGATTGCCTCCAGCTGTCAGGCATTTAAGGGATCGTCCCAGACATCAAATAATTGGTGATGCTAACCAAGGAGTTATAATAAGGAGCAGAAGTCTCAACACAGCCTTATATTCATTCATTTCACAAGTTTAGCGCAAGAGATTTTGAAGAGGCCAATATAGACCAGTTCTGGATTGTGGAAATGCAAGAGGAACTGAACCAGTTCAAGACGTGTAAGGTCTGGAAGATGGTTCCCAGCCACAAGGACATAAGTTCATTGGATCCAAGTGGATCTACTAAAACAAGCTTGATGAAAATGGCATTATAATCAAAAACAAAGCTAGGCTGGTGGCTAAGGGATACAGACAAGAAGAAGGTATTGACTTTGATCAAACCTTTGCCCTAGTAGCTAGATTGGATGTCATCAGACTATTCCTTGCATATGTTGCACACAAGGGATTCAAAGTCTACTAGATGGATGTGAAGTCAGCCTTCCTGAATGGTGACTTAAGGAAAGAAGTCTATGTTGAACAACCATCATCTTTTGTTATTCCAAACTCTCTTGATTATGTTTATAGACATAGGAAAGCTCTATATGGGTTTAACCAATCCCCCAGGGCATGGTATGAGACCCTATATAACTTCCTCATTGAGAACAAATTCTCAAGGGGGAAGATAGACAAGACTATATTCCTAAGGGAATCTAAGGGAAAGATCATCCTAGTCCAAATTTATGTAGATGATATAATTTTTGGGTCTACTAATGATAATATTTGCAAGAAGTTTTCCAATCTTAGGCAAGGAAAATTTGAGATGAGTAGTATGGGTGAGCTTAAGTTCTTCTTGGGCCTCCAAGTAAGGCAGACTGAAGATGTATTGTCTATCTCACAATCTATGTTCACTAGGGAGTTAATTAAAAAGTTTTGAATGGTGTGTGCCTCCACTATGAAAACTCACATGGGGTGTCTAAAGACAAATATGAGGCAGGGAAACCTATTGATGAAACTTTATATAGAGGGATAATTGGTTCCCTCTTATATCTTATTGCAAGTAGGACATACATCATGTATGCTACATGTGTTTGTGCTAGATATCAGGCTATCCCTAAGTATTCTCACTACTCTGCTGCTAAGAGAATTTTGAGATATCTTAAGGGCACACACGATCTTGGCCTATTTTACCCTTGGAATAGGGATTTTGAACTAACTGGCTATTCAGATGTAGATTTTGCAGGATGTAGAGAGGATAGGAAAAGCACATCAGGCACCTGTATGTTCTTAGGAGGAAGACTTGTGTCTTGGAGAAGCAAGTAGCAAACTAGTGTGGCTATTTTCACAGCTGAGTCAGAGTATATATCACCAGGAAGTTGTTGTGCACAGTTGCTATGGATCCAGCATCAGCTCCAGGACTACAACATCAAGATAAATAACACCCCCATGTACTGTGATTTAATAAGTGCAATCTCCATTGCTAGGAATCCTATCTCTCATAGCAGGACTAAGCATATTGAGATTAGGTATCATTTTATTAGGGAGCATGTGGATCAGGAAGATATTAGTCTTGTATTTTTCCCTACAGACTTACCAGTGGCTGATATCTTCAATAAGCCACCAGATGAAGTCAAGTGCAACACCTTAAAGTTTAAGTTGGGTATGTTGAACTTGGGATAGCTTCAGTTGCTCCTTATATTACTATTGGAATTACTACTTCTTGTAGGTTGTTAAGACTTTCAGTGGTATCAAGACAGAAAAGTACTAAAGTGTCCAATAGAGAGGATGATAGTAGATTCTCCTATTGAGGGCGAGCAAGTGTAGCAATTGAAGGAACAGGTTCAGCTTCCTGTTAAGTAGGAGCAAGCAGTTGAAATAGTGAAATTTCAAAATCAACATTGCTATTCTGTAATTCCTAAGGACAATGCACAGACTGTGGGGAGATCAACTCTGAACTCCCTGCACCAAGGATGGAATGTTGTTTCTTAAAATACAAAGGAAGGCTAGCACCTCCCAGACTATTGTTACTTCTAAAGATGTCAAAAAGGGGAAGAAGATAATAATCATGTAAATCCCCACTCCCGGAAAACATGACACGACCGAGGGGAGTCTTATGCCGAAAACAGCTGCCTTGCGGTAACGCCAACATACATGTTGACCGATACTACAAGACGCCTATACTGCCGGCTAAAATTAAAATCATCCATGCACAACAAACATCAATAACAAACAGAAGTCAAAATCCACATAAGTATAAAAGTCCACAAGTACATCAATAATAAGAAGAATTAGCAGGCTTCTATAATATCAGAGTACATAAATACTTTGACCAAAGGAAAAAAAATAAGAGTCTCTCAAAAACTCATATCTGTAACTGATGACAACGATGGTAATGTCGTATCAAGTTCTATCACCCTGGCTTGGCTGCCGTCCTGCAAAACCTGTTGCTGCTCTATCTGTGTGGTTTCCTCCTAAAAAGGAAGACATAAAAACCGTTAGTCATAAAGACTAAGTGGCTATCACATCCACTCCCCCGGTGAACCTTAAGCACCGGGAGGAGAAAGAAAAGTGAAAGTGAGGGATAAATCTAACTTTACTCTAGAGGGGGGGGGGTGAATAGAGTATTTTAAAAACTTTGATTTATTTTTATAGCAGACTTAAAATTAGTGATATATGTATATATAGAAAATAAACACATCACACAAAATAGAAAGCAACCATCAAAGACGACAGAAGGAATTTATAGTACGTCTACTCTTCTACCACCCTGGTAGGTATCCACTATAGGTTTTTGCTCAGGTGCCCTGTCACCAGAAGATATATTTTATAAGGGAGATCTCAAAACCCTTTGGGCTTTTGACCAGGTACCCAAAAATCAGGCTTAAGTCTTTTGATCAGGTGACTTAGGAACCATGAGTTAACTTTTGAGGGGAGTTAAAATCATATACACAGTTTAAAGGTAAACTAAAAGATTTAGAAGTTGTCTTCTCTATCAAGTATATCTGAGAAGACTTAGTGGATAATGTTACAAAAAGCTCCCCCTGATTTTAACAGAGATTGTGATCAGGATAGGGAACTTTTCTTCAGGGTGTAGGCCTTCTTGTGTGCTTCTGATCTCAAGTAGATGTTTCTGAAAGAATTATATTAGGATTTCTCTCAAATTTGAAGATTTGTCACTCGAAGAGTCTGAAGAAAAATATATGTATCACTATATATCTATATATGTGAGTCTGTATGTCTATCAATGTCTACTTCAAGCAGCAATCTTCTGAATATATATATAGAATGTCTGAGATGAATTCAAATATATGAATTAATCGATTCTAGAAACGTTTGAAGAATCTTATGAGAATGTAACTTCCTTGGAATTAATTAGCTTTAAAACTATGTGATAAATCCATATTTAATGTTGCCTTAAATGACAATAGTAATTATAATATTTAGCATTATATATCATAGTTTTAATTGACAGTTACTGAATATATGAAAACATTTTGTCTTCTGTAAAGAGACTGCCTGACGTCGAACTCAATAAAGATTTCATCGACCTGAGCTTAGCTTTCGTTGAACTGAGTTTTTGTGTTGAGATCAGAGTTCGTCGAACTGAGCTTGGCTTTCGTCGAACTGAGCTTTGAGTTGAGATCTGAGTTCGTTGAACTCAATTCACCGTTCGTTGAACTGATCTTAGAGTTAGGGAACGGAGTTCTTCGAACTGAGCTTTGTTTTCGTTGAACTAAGCTTCTCAGGAATACCTTCTAAAATAACACCTCTAAAAAATAACATATGACCCTAGTCTATACAAGTTGGGTCAAAAAAACATCATAAATAGAATAGTAATCCTAGCCGAAATCATTGATAAGGTGTTCCAAAAATCTCCCCTTATTTGGGTGAGGATACTATCAAACAAAGAAAATCATGAAGCATAATTATGAAGCGGAAATATAAATTTTCAGTATATATATAAAGTGCTTTGAGAAAGTTATAAATATAACAACAGTGTTCATAGACAAAAACAAAAATTAGGAATCCTTCTGAGGAGCATCAGATGAAGGATCTGAAGAAGACTTTGGTGAAAATCAATTGTCTTGTAGGATCTTCATACTCCCTTTTGCTCAGCATCAGATCTTGTGAACCAATAATCTTCTGAAAGAGACCGTGGGAACAATAGCTTCTTGATGCAAGCTTATATATTTAGTAACATTTAACAAGCTTTTCTTCTAATATTTGTCCAATTCCTTTTGCCTGTAAGAGGACATAGTAGTAAACTGTGAAGTGTCCTTACCTTAAGATCTCGCTTTCTTAATCTGAGAAAGAATAATTTATTATTTAAACCTAGCCATTCTGTATACTGGATCTAACAATGGTTTAATTATATTAGAGGCTGGCCAGTCTTGGCTAGAATGTTGCTGACTACTTTGACTGCTATAAGACTCAGACCTTATAGATATGTCTTGCATGTGCTTATTTGTTGTAGAATAATGAGAAGAAGGCTTCTTAGAAGAAGTTAAACTACCTGTAGATCCTACTATTGGAGGAGGAGGAGGAGGACCTCCCCAAGACTTTGGATAAGAATGAAACCTTTTCTATTTCTTCCTTCTCTTCTACTCATTCTTGGAATAACTCATCCAATTTGGATGGTCTTGAGTAAGAGTTATTCTATGCAGAATATAATAAGGGATATCAGTTGTAGATGAAGGTTGAGGAGCAACCTTGGCTAGAGCCTTTTTTTGGATTTCCTTTTTCTTAAAAGTAGATTTTCTGAATCATCAGAATCGGTATTATCATCAAACTCCTCCTCTAGCTATTCATATAATTCATCAATTTATTTATATACATTATCTTCCTCTTGGTCCTCTTCAATATCTTGATTAAATAAATCATCAAAATTAGGCATAAGAGTTTCATCCCATGCAAAAGTAGGAGGGGAAGATGCTTGCTAAGAAATATACATTAAATCATCAGTCATTGTAGACTGTGAGACTGGAGCAGAACTTGTAGAAACAACTCTGAGAATGGATCTAAGCAATTCTAAAGTAGAGGCAGGAATAGGAGCAGTGTAATAGACTATTACTCTAGAAAGATCCTCTCAAAGATCTGGTAAACTAAGAGTATGACTATGTAGGAAACCAAAATCTGATAATAAAGAATATACATTAATTGTGTGATTAATAATGAAATTACCAACAGTAATAACCTTTGGAATTGTTGAAAAATCATCCTCAATTATCACAAAATCTCTACAGTGAGCTAAACCAGCTAACACTGAGATGAATTTTGTCATTTCTGAATCAGGAATCTTAACAAACTCTACAACTATAACTAGAGCATCTACATTGGCTGCAACTGGAGATTCTGCATTTGGAGCTTCTTCATCAAGCATCTCCCCCTACCTAGATCCAGGGATAACAGAATCTTAGCCCTCAGAAGAAGGGAAAAAAATTAGAAGAGGCAACTTTAGAAGAGAGTTTTGAAGTAGAAGTAATAACAGGAGCCAAAGATTCATCCAAGAGCTTCTTGAGAGTCAGAGTGATGAAATCCAAAAGGTTAGAGGCAATAGAAGTGAAATACAGATACATAAACTCAGGTGATTCTGAGTAGATGCAGAGGATGGATTAGAAGAAGAGGGAGTTGATCTATTAGCATAGGTTATATAGAGGAAGGATGACTGTGGCATAGATGTTGGATTGATGACAGGGGGAATGTCATCAGGAATAATCTCCTGGATGGGTGAGTGAGTTGGAGATGAGTGAGGTGGAGATGATTTAACTATAGAGAAGTGAAGTGGAGATGAATGAGGTGACTGATGTGCTGGGGAATCTGTATGGAAGGCTGAGGATGGAACATCTTCAGATACAGTTGGTTGTTGATAAGGTAGTGTGGAAGGTCTAGGGGAATGATGTGGATATTGTGGAGTGGAAGAAACTAGGGGTGAATCTTCTTCTAGATGAGGGAGAGAAGCTGAGACAGCTCTTGTGCTTTTAGAAGCTGCCTTAGAGGGTGCTACCATGGAAGGCTTAGGAATCACCCTCTCCCATTTTCCAAATAGGGCAGAGGTTATCCTCTTGGAGGCATTAATTTATATTATCTGAGAGTCAAAAATCTCTGGACATTTGGCCTAGAGGAAAATGCCCAGAATTCTGTCATAACCCCCATTCTTTTTATTGATCATTTGCTTAATAGAATCAAACAAGATTATCCCCCAATTGAGGTTTTTCTGATCAACCAGAGCACACAACCATAAGAACTGGTTCCTAGTGACATAGTCATTGGCTAAATGCTTGCCCAGAAGAACTTTTCAGACCACATCTGCTAGGAATTTATATTCCACAGAAAAGTCCTTTTTCAAGAAATGGTTAGGGTTTCCTTTTGAGTGACCCATTCTATCTAGCATAATATGATAGTCAGTACTAGATAATTCTAATTCATCATCTCCATTTACAAAAAAAAAATTCAGATAAAATTACAGGTGTGAGAGAAACCTGATGTCCTGATATGGATCCAGTAATGGTTGAAAGATCTTGAACCTTTGCACTGTAAACCCATTCCTTTATTTCTACAACCGGGAGCTTGATTCGTGTGGTCATAAAATAACGCAGATGTTGTGCCTCAAAAAGTTTTAAGATGTCCAGAAATATTTGATCTGAATGTTGAAAAGTGTACAGGTCAATATTGAATCCAACATCGAACTTCATCACAGTAAGAATTATATGTGACACAAAAATTATCTTGCAAGACAAAAAGATCAAGTGCAAGAGAAATAGAGAATGTGTGAGATAGTGTTCGATGATTAACCTAAATATAAATTTTCAGAAGTTGAAAGGTTGAAAAATAATTCGTCGCTCTTCGTTCGACGAAAGTTTTACGAAAGGTTTAAAATTCGTCGAGCTCCATTAAATGAAAGGTTCATGAAAATAATTCGTCGATTTCCGTTGGATGAATGTTTTACGAAAGGTTCACAATTCGCTGATCTCCGTTCGATGAAATGTTCTCCATTCATCGATCTTCATTCAAAATCAATTTAAAGTCCACCATCAATCATTCCTAACTGATTTAAAAAGAAAATATGTTTCTTTTCATCAAATGGTTTGGTGAAAATGTCTGCTCTTTGTAAATCAGTAGAAATAAACACTAGGCTAATTTTATTTTTATCCACATTATCTCTGATAAAGTGGTGCCGAATTTATATATGTTTAGTCCTACTATGAAGGACTGGATTCTGTGCAATTGAAATTGCACTAATATTTTTACAGAATAAAATTGAATTATTTAATTTGTATCCAGAATCTAGTAGTTTATTTTGATTCCACAAAATCTGTGAATAACAACTACCTGCTGCAATATATTCAGCATCAGCAGTTAAAGTGGATAAAGAGGTTTGCTTCTTGTGAAACCATGACACAAGCATATCACATCAGGAACTGACAAGTTCCTGATGTGCTTTTTCCGTGAACTCTTCATCCAGCATAGTCAGCATATGTGAATCCAGTTAATTCATATCCTGACTCAGTAGGATACCACAGTCCTAGATTAGGACAACCCTTTATATATCTCAAAATTCTTTTTACTAAAATAAGGTGAGATTCTTTAGGGTTAACTTGAAACCTAGCACAAATATAGGTTACAAACATAATATCTGATCTGCTTGCTATTAAATACAATAGAGGCCCAATGATTGCTCTATATGTTTTCTGATCAACAGGTTTGCCCTGTTCATCATTATCAACTACAGTATTAGAGGGCATGGGGGTTTTCATAGACGAGGCATCTAACATCCCAAATCTTTTAATTAACTCTTCAACATATTTAGATTGAGAAATGAAGATGCCATCAGGTGTTTGCTTCACTTGTAATCTAAGAAAGTAAGATAATTCACCCGTGCTACTCATTTCAAACTTTGAAGGCATTAGGTCAGAGAACTTTTTGCAAAGTTTGGAATCAGTAGAACCAAAAATTATATCATCAACATATATTTGAACTAGTATAATTTTAGTTTAATTATGTCTAAAGAATAAAGTATTGTCTACCTTGCCTCTACAAAATTTATTTTCTAATAGAAAACAAGCAAGGGTCTCATACAAAGCTCTTGGAGCTTGTTTAAGACCATAAAGAGCTTTATTAAGCTTAAAGACATGAGATGAATGAGTTGAAGAGATAAAACCTAGAGGTTGTTCTACATAGACTTCCTCTTTGACTTCTCCATTTAGGAATGCTCTCTTTACATTCATCTGATATAATTTGAATTTCTTGAATGTAGCAAAAGCAAGAAATATTTTGATAGCTTCCAATCTTATAACAGGAGAAAATGTTTGATCATAGTCTATTCCTTCCTCCTGTAAATATCCTTGAGCTACCAATCTAGCTTTATTTCTCACTATTACTCCTTGAGCATCCAATTTATTCCTGAAGACCCATTTGGTTCCAATTACTAGATAGTCTTTGGGTCTTGGAACTAAGTCCCAAAATCTATATCTCTCAAATTGATTGAGTTCCTCTTGCATTACAATGATCCAATGAGGATCCTGTTCTGCATCTTTCATGGATTGAGGTTTAATCTTAGATAGAAAATAAGTATGCATCTGATCTGGATTGAGTTGATGCTTTATTTGCACACCAACTAATATGTCTCTAATCACTTGAGATCTAGGATGATCTCTAATAGTGACATAATCAACATGTGGAGTTTGTTCTTCAATGATTTGAGTTGTTAATTCATCTTGTCGAATTTCATTAGCTACAACTTCTTCAACATAAATTTCAGGATTATCTTAATCACTATCTTCAACAATCTGTTTAGAAGGATGCAATGTATCCTCTTGCTTTAGAGATAATTCATCTAATTTCTCACACCGAATTTGTACCTGAAAGGAATCTATGGTAGAGGTATTCTTCTCCTTGTAAAACATGTTAGATTCATCAAATATTATATGTACAGATTCCTCTATTTTAAAGGTAGATTTATTATAGACCCTATAAGCCTTACTGACAAGAGAGTATCCAAGAAATATTCCATCTGTAGCTTGGCTTCAAATTTTCTTAAATGTTTCTTGTCATTGTTATGAATATAACATTTACACCCAAATTTTTTAAAATAATTTACTTTAAGTTTCTTATTTTTAAGCAATTCATAGGGAGTCTTACCCTTAAGTTTATGAATGAGACTTTTATTAAGAACATAATTTGATGTGCTTACTACCTCTGCCCAAAATGATAGGGGCAAGTGAGAATCTGCAAGTAATGTTCTAGCAGATTCAATTAGGGTTCTATTTTTTCCTTTTTGCTAACCCCATTTTGTTGAGGAGTTCTAGGAGCAGAGAAACACTGTCTGATTCCTTATTTCTCAGAGAATTCTCTCATCAAAAGAGGTTCAATCTCAGTGCAATGATTACTTCTGATCAATGCAATCAAAGTAGAATACTCAATCTTGATGTCCCCAAGAAAGTCTATAAAAGCTTTGAAGTTATCTGACTTATTTCTACGAAAGAACACCTAAGTGAATCTAGAGAAATCAGCAATAATCACTAAAGTTATGACTTTCCTCCCAAACTTTTTATTACAATAGGTCCAAAAAGGTCTATATGTAGAAAATACAGAATTCTGGGTGAATCACTCTTAGATATGGATTAAAAACAATTTTTAGTTTGCTTGCCTAAATGACAAGCCCTACAAAGTCCTTCCTTCTTATAAGAACCAGAAGGTAGTCCTCTAATAAGGTTGTCCTTAGAAAATTTAGCAATAGTTCTAAGGTTTATATGCCCTAATCTTGTATGCCAAAGTTTATTTATTTTACTAACTGATTAAACAAACATGTTTCAGTTTTAGCTTAATTAAAATTGACTAAATATATGTTACCTTATCTAACCCCAGATAATATAATTTTGTTTTCATTAGATATAATAGAGCATAAAGACATAATAAATGATACCTGATAACCTTCATCACATAGTTTACTGATGCTGATTAGGTTATGCTTAAGGCCTTTCACATAAGCTACCTTTCTAAAGGTAATTACTCCAATTTTTACATTACAATAGCCCTCTGTCTAGCACAGTTGGAGTCTCCAAATATGACTTTTGGTCCAAGCTTTTCTTTGAAGTCACTCAGGTTAGCTTTTCATCCTGTCATGTGTTTAGAGGACCCACTATCCAAATACCACTGTTCCTTTGTGGTTGGATAGTTCTTAACCTGTATGAAAACAAGTTAGGTGTTCTTGAGCCAGGTTATCTTGGTTCCTAATTTTCTTTCATAATAAGTAGAGATATAAGAACATTCTGGTTGATTTTTATATCCAAGTGGATGATATCTCCTGGGAGAAATGATCCACTTGGTAAAAGGGTTTATCAAATTTTAAGTTTGATTATTCTTTTGAAAAGAATTAAATTTTATGTTTGGAAAATTTGAGTTCGACGAATTAATCTGATTTCGTCGAGCTCCGTTCGATGAATAATGGTGATTTCGTCGAGCTCCCTTTAGTGAATAATAGTGATTTCATCGAGCTCGGTTCGAGGAATTCTGTTGAACATGGTTTTTCTGAAAGGATTTTGATTTATTCTCTAGTTCATTATATGACAAAGATTCAGTGTCTTTATCTGTAATTGCTAATATTTCTTTTCCTTTAGCAGATATAAATTTTATAGGAGTAGTTAAAATATATTTCCTAAGAATGTGAGGGTGACTAGATGAAGCTCTCAAGCCTAGTTTGCCAATCAATCTGGCATTGAGTGTACTTGTAATATTCATCAGTTTGATACTTCTCTCATTCAGAGTTTCTTCAAATTTTTTAGCCTCAGATGATTTGTTTTCCAGAGAAACTATTTGTTCCTTAGAGATATCCAAATCTTCTTAAAGTTTAATATTTTCTGAAGATAGATTTTTTAATTCAGTTAACTTTTCTCTGAGAAGTTTTATTTCCTTCTCAGATTTTATCAAATCCTTACAAAGTAATTTAACATCTATTTTAACTTGTTCTGATATAAAATCAAAAGTTAAAATAATCTGGTCTTCTTCAGATTAGGATTCAGAATCAGAATTGTTGTTTGATGCATTGATTTCCATCAGACAAACTTTGATAAGTTGTAAATATAACTATTTTATGTATGTTAATTAAGTCATTTTTGTTTATTTTTCTTTGTTTTCAGTCAATTTCCTTCAATAAATTGTTCAGATTTTGTAAATTTTATTTCTAACTTAGTTTATTTTGTTTTTCTAGAAATTTTCAGAAAATTGTCAAAAAATGACCTGACACGCCCGTGTTCCAGACTCGACACGCCCGTGTCAGCCACTCAATGCCAAAGCAGCCACTCAACGCCCTCAGCCAGTCAATACTCAATGCCTTCGTCAATCCGAGAAGCACACGCCCGTGTCCGAACAATCGACACGCCCGTGTCAAGCCTCTCAACGCCACTCAACGCCATCAACTCGACACTCAACGATTTTTCTATTCACCTCTCAGAGCCACTCAACGCCTCCCGCCAGTCAACACTCAATGCCTCCCTCCAGTCAACACTCAATGCTTTCTTCAACCCAATAAGGACACTCCTACCAACACGCCTGTGTTCCCTGCCCGTGTCACCAGCTTAACTCAACGCCTGCCGACATCAAGTTGTAACGTTTCCCGACATGCCCGTGTCACCCAATCCGTCACGCCCGTGTCGGACACGTGTCCCTCCACGAAGCTTCCAGAAGGATGCCAGCTCGCCAAATTTCTCCTTCCCTAGATAACACTCCCCGACACGCCCGTGTCACTCGACCCGACATGCCTGTGTCACTCCCAACTTTTTTGTCTATAAATAAAATATTTCAGAAAGCTCTCTGGTTCCACTTTTTGGGCTACTTCACTTAGGTTTAGGGCTGCACTTGGGGGCTGTTTTATGAAATGTAAGGGATTTTTATCTCCCCCTTTTTATGTGTTTGTTTAAGATTTGTTGTAATCCCTTTATTTTTTACTTAATACAAATATTTCTTTTCTCCTTTATGTTGTATGGAAATCCGCCAAAGCGCCCTACCTTAATTGACTATTTTCATTCTTATTTCGTGCTTTTTATGTTTTTGTTTAGCTTTGATAACTTACTTTATTTTAGGAATTTCCCCAAAATTCTAGTCGTTGTAATCGCAATTTTATTTTCATGCACCGTACTTTTTTAGGTTTAGTTTGTTTTATTCTTTTTTCTTAAGATTTCATCCTTATGAATTTATAAAAGAGTTTTTAAAAGTGTTATTTACATTTTCTTTAACTTAGGATTTTTAGGATCCTAAAACTTTTTGTCTTTCTTTAGTTTTATTTTCAATTTTTCGGCTCTTTTATAAAATTATAAGAATGGATAAGTCCTTGTTTTAATTTTCCGTCAACTTAGCTTTTCATTTTATTTTCAAAACTTTTTGTCTGTTTAATTTTTATTTTGTCTTTTTACGCATTTCTATCGCATTCTAGCAGTAGAAATGTCGTTTTTTTAATTTTCCAGTCACTTTGTTTTTCCTATTTTTAAATTGCGTGTGTGCGTGTATGAGTTAACTTTTATAGCTTTCTTTTCATTTCCGTAGAGTACGTGCGTGCGAGCATTTATTTCCGCCTACTCGTTAAGAGTTAAATGGCGTGCTTTCAATTTTTCTCCTACTCATTTGAGTAGGAATTTGTGTGTGTGTGTTTTAATTTCTATAGAGTGCATGAGTGTGTTTCAATTTCTTTAGAGTGCGTGCATGTATGCGGTTGATTTTTCAGCTTTCATTTCTCGCCCACTCGTTTGAGCTGGGACTTGTCATTCATTGCTTTCATTTCCCGCCTACTCTTTTGAGTAGGACTCGCACTTTACTGCTTTCTTTACAGCTTTCAATTACTTATTCCATTTTCAACCTTCCATTTATCGCTTTCTTTCCGCTTTAGTCATCCCCATTCCGATGAGAGGCTTACCGCTCATAGCCCTCAATATCAAAGAGCATTGGGACAGAAAAAATCGCTTTAAATAATTAAAGGTCCTCTTTTTCTCATTAATTAAAATTACTTAAGGTTTACCCTGGGTTAACGACGCGTAGTACCACATATCGATGTGTGGGCTCTATTTTCGTTGTCCATACGCAGGTTCCGAGAGGAAGTGCGTATAGACCGATCACCCTTAGGTAAAGAGAGTTCCGTACTTACCCTCGAGAGAGGAGGCGTGTTACTCTACCATATTTGGTTCCCAACCAAATAGCGGGGTTCTTAGCGTAATGCGGGCATTAAGAGGAATCCTTGGTCGGACTAACGTTCGGTTGAATAGTCTTAATGTTCAGGTGAGCGATAGTTCTAGAGAAAAGTGAGCTCACTCTTTTGGAACCTCCACGACCAAGTCTCCGCCTTAAATAATTTGAAATTTAGGATCTCTTTTTATTAAAAGTTTATTTAAGTTCGAATTCTATTTGATATCATCGCGTTATTTCTTCATCGGCTTCCTTCATTAGTATGCTTTCATTTTCTGCACTTTAAATATTTGTATCTGCCCTTTTTTATATAACAACACAAAAATATTATCGGTAAAATAATAGTCCTTTCAGGGAAAGAGTAGAAATAGGCAAACCGACCACGAGAACAATACGACCCCGATATTCCTCCCCGGGAATATCCTGCACTACACGCGATAGGTGCACTTGCCTCCTTTCATTTAAAACAAAATATCGCCCGCGAGCTCCACCCTCTTTTATCTTTTAGCTAAATAAAAACTCTTCTCTTCTCTTCTCTTCTCTTCTCTTCTCTTCTTCTTCCATCTTTATAAAATAAAAACAAAATAAAAGGCGCTCGAGGCGCGCTTCATGTTTTTGGTGACGTTGCCGGGGAGTGTTCGATTTACTATTTTGAATTCCTGAAAACTATTAATTTTACCTTTTATTTCTACTTATATATATATAAAAAATTGGCCAACCAAAAAATTATATTAATAATAATAATAATAATAATAAATACTTTAAAAATTTTAAAAAAAATCAAAAACCTAAAAACTTAAAAACCTTAAAAATCGAAAACTAAAAAACTTTAAAAAAAATCAAAAAAACTAAAAAACACTAAAAACACTAAAAACTAAAAATTATATATTTATTTTGTCGCTTTGACGCGTTTCACTATTGTGAGCGCTAGGGGAACGCATATTTGTCACACTCATATAGCTAAGACGTTAGCTTATGAGTCACACTCACTTACCCCTATCACCCTCACACTTTTTGTCGAATTTATCTTTTTCATTTTTTTGTTATATTTTTGCTACTTCTTCTAATTTTTGTAGGGTCATTTCTTAACTGGCCTCCCAGAACGCGTTTCAGGGAAGTTTCCTCCCCCTATCTTTTTCTTTATTTGTACATATCTGCATCTTTATTTATCATTCCTCATACTTAGTGCAACATTGAGGACAATGTTGGATTTAAGTATTGGAGTGTTTTCTTAAACTTCTTTTTATTTTTTGCACCCAATCAAAAATATCAAAAAATTGCAAAATTAAAACTTCAAAAAAAAATTCATGTTTTTTAAAACAAAAATAAAAAAAACGAAATATCGCTCCGCGACGTTCGACTCAACGAACCAACCACCTAAATAAGAGTCTATTCGCGTGCGATCAAATTTTTTACTTTGTAATTTTTTTAAATACTCTCTTTCCTCTTTTTTTTTTAAAAAATAACACATCTTTCTTCCCCCTTTCTTGTAAATAACTCAAAAAATCAAAAAAGAAAAAAATTTTGAAAATCCAAAAATTCAAACAAAAAAAGAGAACAACTCTAAAAATTTAAAAAAAGATAATAATCAAAACACAAAAAAAGATAAAAACCCTAAAAATCCCCAAAAATCGATAATTATAAAATAAATAAATTGAATATCTCATGTCTTAACCCCTTT
This sequence comes from Platanthera zijinensis, assembly GCA_039513925.1. Lineage (NCBI taxonomy): Eukaryota > Viridiplantae > Streptophyta > Magnoliopsida > Asparagales > Orchidaceae > Platanthera > Platanthera zijinensis. Next base: position 22,110,870 of record CM077098.1, read on the forward strand.
TCGCTCTCTAAAAATCTAGTTTCGAGTTTATTTATAAGCGGATTATACTTATTCTTTATTTACTATTCGTTTATAATTTAAAGCTTGATAAATTTAAGTGTCTGGGGTTATGTTTTAAAGAATTTTTGTATATCTTTTCCTTATAATAGGGAACCTGTTTTTCACCACAACATCTAATTTTTGTAAGTAGAAGCTCGTCTTTTATGTTAGAAACTGATAACCATGTATTTCAATTATTTCTACTTAAAGCTTTTAGAAACATAGGAACGTTCATTTTAAAAAGGTTGCCTTCAAAACATTTTTATTAAAATCGAATTTTCTTTTTGAAAAAAAAAAATAAACCCATCTCCACTGAAAGTCTTTAGTGTCAACTAATTCCACCTATGGGGGGGGGGAATAGGTGTAGTGCTGTCTTTTGCGGAATTTAAATAACCTACACAATTAAACAAACACAGCACAGAAAAGCACACAAGCAACTATAGTGGTTCCCTGATTTGGGTACGTCCACTCTCCCCCTTCGACCTATCTCCCACCAAGGGACGACTCGGTCACTTCACCAAACGGATTGAAACCCAATCCTCACACTACGGAAGGCACCCTTCCAACTGAAGGAGTCACTACTCCTCCACCACGAGTTGCACCCAACCCTTACAACAAGGAATCACTATTCCTTTACAACAAAACGAAATTTGAATGTACAAGAAATACAAACTACACTTGTGGAGAACCCGATCTCCCTCTTCGTTCGTTGAAGCGTTCTTGATGAAGACGAAGAGTCCACGACCGGAGTACTCTCTTGGAGAGGATCTTGACAAGATCGGCGACAGCAAGTGAATGCGGCGGCGATGCTTTGTAGATCCAAACTTCTTGACAAAGCAAGCAAGGTCTACCAACGATCTCAATCGAATCGGTCGTCTCAATCGATTCAGAATGAAGAGCTAACTTCGTTCAACAAATCGAGAGACAAGGGATCTCAAGAGAGAAGCGTGAGACGCTATACTTAGCCTCGGTTCTGTCATCCGGAGATCAAAGAAGATCTAAGATCTGCGGCAGAGACAACTTGTGAGCAGCAACAGCTACGAAAGGAGTTCCGCGATAGGCTAGGTTACGCTCGGCGGCCTTTTTATTCTTCGTTAATCGCTACTGTTGAAGTTCGAAATAAGCAAGTATATATATACTGTAGAACAACCCTAAATGACTGTTGTGGGGCCCATAAGAAGAAACCCTAGTTCTGGTATAAACAGCGCCAAACATCTTGGTTCGGTCCAGCGTTCAGAGCAAATTTGCCCATTGCAAATTCGGCGAGAATCATTGGTGATTCTCGACGAAGTCGGCGGGAATCACTTGTGATTCCCGTCGAATTTGCCTTGGCATGATTCCAGTGGAAACTCTAGTCATTCGGAGGGAATCGGCGGAAATGCCACGTCATTCTCGACGAATCGGCGAGAATCAGTTAGTGATTCTCGTCGATTCTTCCTTAGCATATGTCTTGAAGGAGGACAGTCAGCCAGATGAAGTCGGCGGGAATCGGCGAGTGATTCTCGACGATTCGGCGAGAATCACTAGTGATTCCTGTCGAATCGGCGAGAATCACTTAGTGATTCCCGTTGATTTTGACTTAGAAGATTTCTTCTTCCTTCCTCTGAACTTGTTGTTTGACCCATCTTTGCTCCTCTTCTGCTCTTGATCTATCTCGACCCTGTACTTGAAAATAAGTACACTCCAATTGAGAGAGCGCACATGTGTCAACACACTGATCTGCTCAACGAGGGATTACGTTGCGCAGACCCGTATATATTGACCCACTGCACCCTGACATTGGTGTGTACATAACATGGAATAGCTGCAAGCACAACTTGATAGAAAATCATCAATACATTGTGAATTCTTCTTAGCTCGACAGGAGGCTTCTTCAAATCCAAGTAATTGTGGATACAATACCCAACAATCTCCCCCTATTTGAAGAAGCCAAAATCCTACTAGCTAAGATGAATTACACCAACCAGAGGAATATACAAAACAACATGAGCGAGACTAGACACAGAATAATAAATGCATTCAGAACAACAATTGAGGCAACATGTGATTATATATATATATATATATATATATATATATATATATATATAAAAGTTGTTCATATAAATACATGAAAAGATATACATGCATAAAGAAAATGATAGGTCTAGATCCCAAGACTATTTCTCCTTAGCCTGATCATCCTTAAGTTGTTTAGCCAAGAACTTCTTGCTTTGTCTCTCAAAGTACTCCTTTGTCTTCGGACAGTATCTGGGGGGAGGAGCTTTATGTTCCACAGTGTTAGTCCTGAAAAATATGTTTCTTTTAGCTTCATACACTTTGTGCATCTCCCACTCATACTAACTATACACTTCATTTCGATTAAGTTCCCCTTGCAGTTGTAGCATAAATGTCTCCAGTATGATGCTCCTCAATATAGGGCTCCATCGTTCATTCTTCACTTCACTTTCCTTCAATCTTACTTTCCTCTCAGCTGGAGTCTCTTTAGGAAGTCCCTTCTTGAAGTTTTCTTTTGCCTTTTTCAATGGCCTATTGATCAAACATAGCCCTGAGAGTAGCTTTGGCAGCGGCCCTGGCAGCCTTCCTGACCTCAGCTTCACTCAGGGGAACCTCCTCAGCACTTGCCACCTCATCAGCAACAGTGGTAACCTCATCAGGAGGAGGAACCAGAATTGGAATTTGTATACCGGATGCTTGCTGAACTAGCCAGTGACAGCTTTCAAAAACATACTTATTTGACTGCATGAAGTTGTCGACCATGATTTGTTCTAGCCCTGCCATCTTAGCTGTATATGCATTCTCCCCCTTTTTGGCTTCTAGGGCAATGAAGTTTGCATAGGTATGTAGTGACTCATCTATATGCTTAACAGTCTTAGTGAACTCGTTCAGTAGGGATGTCTGATTTGCGTTGAGTGTCACCATGCTGGCATCGAACAACTTTATGTTGTTGGCCACAACATGTGCATTTTGGTTTACCACTGCCAGATTAGCTGTGTTCTTCTAAAGCCCTTGCATTAGAAGATTGACGGCAGTGCCAGCCTCTACATACTTAGCTTCAAACTTTTGTTCCATCATATCCAACTTTTGATTTATCTCCACAACATTTTTAAGCATCAGATCCTCAGATTGCTTAATTTGTTTCAGCACCTTATTGTGAGATCGTTCAAAAGAGGCCTTCAGTTCATCCACTATACCTTGAATGATATTTACCGTGTGATTTGCTAGGCTAGGTCCTAGCGGATGAACATGATGAATGGTCTAGTCATGCTCATGGGGGATAGGACTCTGGGAGTCAGGATTTTCATCTGCAGAAACACTGGTGGAGCTGGATAGATTCACTATCTCTTGAGGGGGGATTGGGGCAGCCTCTGTCTTTTTTTCTATACTCATCATCCCCTGTCGGGAGGTCTCCCCCTCAATTGTTACACCAGATACATCAGGAACTGCTACCTGAACCTGTTCCACAGAGGGGAAATCAACATAAATTTCCCTCATGTACATCTCATTTCCTGCTTGGTCATTGTTCACATCATAAGGGGCTACATTCTCCGCATCATCCTCATCAGCAGCAGCATCCTCTATGTCATCCTCCACTTCCTCCTCATCAGCTTGATCGGTAGCGAGGGTATCTACTGCATCCTTAGCAATCTGGGTAATGTCAGTAACTGCATCTGCATGATCCGAACCTGAGACTTCCGTCCTGAGGGCATCAGAAGGAATGATTAACGACTCCCCCTCAGTTCCTGCATGCAGCAAATCAGGAACGTCACTGGGTTTATCCAAGGGATTTCTGTACTCCGGAGCTCTGTCATCTTCATCACCCTGTGCTTCAGCTGCACCTCCTTGGCCAATTCTCCTCTCCCATCTATCAAAAACGACGGAGTCCATCTTCTTTAAGTAGTGAAGAGAAACTAACTTGCTCATATAAAACCTGTCTTCGTCCATCTGATTCAGGTACAGGCTGATGATTCTCCCAAAGTTAGGAGTTCGTAGAGTATCTTTAATCTTCTCAAACAACATGGCCCCCCAGTTGTATATTTGTCTACACACCACAGCCATCAGGATTTTGAACATATCCCCTGAAATATGATCATGGGAGCCCGGTTAGCAGATCAGGACCTTCCCAATGATGTCAAAGAGGAGCTTTCCTTCCTCATTCATGTCCTTGCGTTTGATGGCCTTTGTCCCTCGTGCTAATCCACAGAACAGTAGTGTCCGTGCACGATCATTCTCATCCAGGTGGTCCTCTTGTTCAAAGCTGTTGAGCTGTAGATGACGTGACAATTTTGCTGCAGACATCTTGATCCTTAATCCAACAATCTTACTCTTTATCAAGGTATCCTCATGACATAGCTTGGCAGTTGCATAGAATTCAAGAACTTCTTTATCTAGAATTTTGCATGGGTGCTCAAGGATAAAGGAGAGCCCAGCTTGCTCAAGCATCAGGATGATGTTCCTGAATTCATTAGAGGCATGGGAGAAGCCAGTCCTAACCAACTCACTCCCGGTGAGGAGTCCAACCGTGGTTCGAGGAGCCATAGCAAACCCTTTCGCCGAGCGGAGAGAATCTCTAGTCGACTTGCGACGGGTCAGCTAGCGACGGGAATAGGAGTCAAAGAAAGGGGAAATGCTGGCGGTGAATCGGCAAGAACCTTGTGCCAAGTTGATGTCGGGGACGGGAGAACGAGCCGACAGAGAGAGGACAACGGCGGACTGCAATAGACATAGCTGGAGTCGACGAGAGGTGATCGGGAATCGATGAGAACACCAAGAGACTGAAGCACGGGAGGAATTTCCGCACGAACGACGGGAATCGGCGAGGTTTCCGCAGAGTCGACGGGATTTCCGCAGCGTACAGAATGCGAATGGGTCGGGATTTCCGTGGTTTACGCTATTTATTTCCTCCGAAATTTCCAGAATGCAGAGGGATGGGGTATCCGATATTTCCACTGACCGTATTTATATTGATAAATTTAAATTTTCGATTTGAATTTCGAGACTTTGCCCATTTTATTTTTTGGTCAGAATAGCTAAGCTGAGTCGAAGGGATGTTAACCCTAGAAATAAACATTGGCTATTTCTTGGTGAGTCAATAAATTAAAATTTTCGTTACATCTACCGGCACACGTCCCTTGAATTTCATCGGACCAATTGACACCCATTGTCACCCATTATCGATGATATATAAACCATTCACCAGATTCCAAACAAAGAATCATACAGTTATTAGCTCTCGCATCATACCATCAGGTGGGTGTATATATATCTATGTATATTTATTTTAGAGAGAGAATCTACATATTTGTTTGGATATATATATATATAAACATCTATGTAATGCGATTCAATTTTCGAAACTGAATGCGCGTACCTGGGATCATTAAGTTGATCATCGGATCCTCTATTTGAAGTACAACAGGTATCCAGTTGATGTAGGCTATTTAGTATTATCACTTATCCCATATACTTGTTCCATACCATTCCTGGAACATCTCTTGTCTAGGTCCCATCATGTTCACGGGAACCTAGACTATCCTGCAAAAACGAATTACCTTACCTTAGGAACCCAATATGCATTGGGTCCTAGGTTCCTGTCAGCATAAACTACTAAATGCCTTCCTACAGGATTCTTGTCAGGAAGGCTATATCTAGCCAAAGGAAGTGGACATACCCTTTCCCTTAGCACAGAAGGATTGTGCCAACAATCTATTGCAAAGTCACTTTGCCACAGCACCAACACTCATGAATGTTGTATCTCCTTTTCTGACCAGATCTACTGACTAAGTTAGTCATGATCCTAGGTCTGACAGGGGCAGAGCAGGTTCTTCTCACAGATTTTCCCTTTCCACCGAGACACGAGGGAGGGTGGATGGAGAACATGTGGTGAGTGTCATGAGGCCTTGGAGGTGGTGCCTTTTTTTTCAGCCAGCACACATCCGGGGGTCCCATGGGTACTTGCTACATGTTTCCCAACCCCCTTTACCTGTGTCCTAGGGTGGTGAGAGTTACTTTGAGAGCTGGTTCATGCACTTTCATGACGAGTTGGGACTGAGGTCGTGAATACAAAAGGTTCATGATGAGCCTTGTGTATTCCCTCATGGGTAGCTATAACAGCTCTTGCACTATGGGTATTTCCACATGAGGGCTGATTACTCTTGCAGTGACCATAGTTGTTCTTATGGTCATACCTGAAAGCATAATGTGTGCCCTTCCTACTCGGTGTGGGGGGTCTGAAAACAGTTTCCCCATTTCTCCACGATTTTATAATTCGTGAGATCCACCCGTTTTCTCCCTTTCTCTTAATAGCATCTACGCTTGAAAAGTTAGATACTATTCTCTTCTCGGTCTTTAGAGAAAACTCTAGATCCGAGATCTTTGAGTCCTTCACCTTGATGGATTCCAATTGGAGATCCATCATGGTCCTCAACTGAGCAATTTCCATAGCTTGTTTCTCTACAAGAAAGTTGCTCTTCTGAAGAGCACTGCGAAGGGAATCAAGAGTTTTAATCCTTTGATTGAAGCTGTCCATCACCCTTACATCACTTGATGGACACCCCCTTGAACTACTCCTATCTTAAGGAGATTCAAGAGGAAAGGAGCATGATGAGGAAGATACCTGATCCTGACTATGATGATCAGGGTTTGCGTTAAGATCTGCAGAGACTGATGTGTCAGCTTCATCAGAACTGTATTCCTCAATATCTTTTTCAGTCTCAGATAGAGACATGGGAGCCCTGATATTGAGAGATTAGTCTTGAATTTCATATTCAGAGATGAGGACCCCCACATAGGCTTCATCCTCTTGCTGGCATCAAGTCCCATCCGTCTCCGTTCCCTCCATGAGGTCAGAGATAGTTTGCCAAATAGACTTTGCAGACTTACACTTGTCCAATCTTGAACGAGATGATCCAGACCAAACGTCAGTCATGATCTAACGAACCAGCTTGTCCAGGTTGAAAAGTGAGAGCTCAGTCTCAGACATCTCTTCAGGACTCTTGGGGATTTAGAGATCTTTTCCAGGTTTGGAAGCCTTCATGGGAATGAAGGGACGCTCTTCCATAATGAATGATGCGCGAGGGTCAATGGCCTCCAGATGAAACATAACTCTCATCTTCCAGATGGGAAAAATACTCCATTGTGTAGGCAGGGAGTCTCAGAGGAGAAACATAAGAGTATAGCTCCATGCTTGAGTCTTGTTTTCTTCTTGACACTAGAGGCAGGATCTTACTTAAGGTGTTAACCTTATTGACGAGTAACCTCCCTTTGATACCACTTGAAAGTCTTTAGTGTCAACAAATTCCACCTATGGGGGGGGATAGGTGTAGTGCTGTCTTTTGCGAAATTTAAATAAACTGCACAATTAAACAAATGCAGCACAGAAAACCACACAAGCAATTATAGTGGTTCCCTGATTTGGGTACGTCCACTCTCCCCCTTCGACCTATCTCCCACCAAGGGATGACTCGGTCACTTCACCAAATGAATTGAAACCCAATCCGCACACTACGGAAGGCACCCTTCCATCCGAAGGAGTCACTACTCCTCCACCACGGGTTGTACCCAACCCGTACAACAAGGAATCACTATTCCTTTACAACAAAACAAAATTAGAATGTACAAGAAATACAAACTACACTTGTGGAGAACCCGATGTCCCTCTTCGTTCGTTGAAGCATTCTTGATGAAGACGAAGAGTCCACGACCGGAGTACTCTCTTGGAGAGGATCTTGATAAGATCGGCGGCGGCAAGTGAATGCGGCGGCGATACTTTATAGATCCAAACTTCTTGACGAAGCAAGCAAGGTATACCAACGATCTCAATTAAATCGGTCGTCTCAATCGATTCGGAATGAAGAGCAAACTTCATTCAACAAATCGAGAGACAAGGGATCTCGAGAGAGAAGCATGAGACGCTATACTTAGCCTCGGTTCTGTCGTCAGGAGATCAAATAAGATCTAAGATCTGCGGCGGCGACAACTTGCGAGCAGCGACGGCGACGGAAGGAGTTCCGCGATAGGCTAGGTTACGCTCGGCGGCCTTTATTCTTCATTAATCGCTACTGTTGAAGTTCGAAATAAGCGAGTATATATATACTGTAATACAACCCTAAATGACCGTTGTGGGGCCAATAAGAAGAAGCCCTAGTTCCGGTCAAAACAGCACCCAACATCTTGGTTCGGTCCAGCATTCAGAGCAAATTTGCCTAAGGCAAATTCTGCGAGAATCATTGGTGATTCTAGACGAAGTCGGCGGGAATCACTTGTGATTCCCGTCAAATTTGCCTTGGCATGATTCTAGTTGAAACTGTAGTCATTCGGAGGGAATCGGCAGAAATGAAACGTTATTCTCGACAAATCGGTGAGAATCAGTTAGTGATTCCCGTCGATTCAGCCTTAGCATAAGTCTTGAAGGAGGACAGTCAGCCAGATGAAGTCGGCGGGAATCAGCGAGTGATTCTCGACGATTTGGCGAGAATCACTAGTGATTCCCGTCGAATCGGCGAGAATCACTTAGTGATTCCCGTCGATTTTGACTTAGAAGATTTCTTCTTCCTTCCTCTGAACTTGGTGTTTGACCCATCTTTGCTCCTCTTCCTCTCTTGATCTATCTCGACCCTATACTTGAAAATAAGTACACTCCAATTTAGAGAGCGCACATGAGTCAACACACTGATCTGCTCAACGAGGGATTACGTTGCGCAGACCCGTATATATTGACCCACTGCACCCTGATATTGGTGTGTACTTAATATGGAATAGCTGCAAGCACAACTTGATAGAAAATCATCAAATACATTGTGATTCTTCTTAGCTCGACAGGAGGCTTCTTCAAATCCAGGTAATTGTGGACACAATACCCAACATCCACTTTTTTTTCATGTCTTACTTGGCATGATTACCCCTATTTATCCTTTAAAAGATTCTATGTCAATGGGAATAAGATTTCGTTCCGTAAACATAGGCACACAATATTTAAAAAGATTATATATTACAGAGTAAGAGGATAAAATTCATTACTCCTATACATATACATTGAGTTATTTATTTTTTATGAAGAAAGAAAAAAATTATTATATGTTAGGAAAATAAGATTTCATTTTCCTTAACATTCAAAAAAAAATATTTGGAGGTTCGAGAAAAAATTACCTCGCCTCTAAAATCCAAGTCCTCTTCAAAAACCGCCAAACCACTTAGCCTATTTCAATGATTCTAGAATTAATTTAAAACTTTTTGAGAGCATAATTTTTAAATTGCATTATTTCCTTTAACTTCTTTTAAGCTAAAGTTATTTATATAATTTCAATCTATCTTTGTTAAACTAACAAAAATAAATTTTTGCATTCTATTTGTTTTATCTAGAAGTCATTTTGAAACTCTTCCTTTATTTATAACATTTTCATAATTTAGGATTTAATCCTTTAACCCCGATGTTTATTTTGATCATACTTTTAATTAATTCAAGCGAAAGCTAAACTTAGGATTTCTTTAATTCCTTATAAGTTCATCTCCAACTTTTGCTCTGGAATAGCAAAAGCATAAGTTTGAAGGTATTTGATAAGTTGTAAATATACCTATTTTTATGTATATTAATTAAGTCATTTTTGTTTATTTTCTTTGTTTTCAGTCAACTTCCTTCAATAAATTGTTCAGATTTTGTAAATTTTATTTCTAACTTATTTTATTTTGTTTTTCTAGATTTTTTCAGAAATGGTCAAAAAATGACCTGACACGCCCGTATTCTAGACTAGATACGCATGTGTCAGCCACTCAACGCCACAGCAGCCACTCAACGCCCTAAGCCAGTCAACACTCAATGCCTTCGTCGACCCGAGAAGCAAACGCCGATGTCCGAACACTCTACACGCCCATGCCAAGCCTCTCAACGCCACTCAATGCCATCAACTCGACACTCAACGCTTTTACTATTCACCTCTTAGATCCACTCAATGCGTCCCGCCAGTCAACACTCAACGCCACCTACCAGTCAACACTCAACGCCTTCTTTAACACGATAAGGACACGCCTACCAACACGCCAGTATTCCCTGCCTGTGTTACCAGCTCAACTCAATGCCTGCCGACATCAAGTTACAACGTGTCCCGACATGCCTGTGTCACCCAACCTGACACGCCCATGTCGAACATGTGTCCCTCTCTGAAGCTTCCAAAAGGATGCCAGCTCACCAGATTTCACCTTCCCCAGATAACCCTCCCCGACACGCCCATGTCACACCACCCGACATGCCCGTGTCACTCAAAACTTTTTTGTTTATAAATAAAAGCTTTCAGAAAGCTCTCTGGTTCCACTTTTTGGGCCACTTCACTTAGGTTTAGGGTTGTTCTTGGGGGCTGTTTTATGCAATGTATGGGATTTTTCTCTCTCCCCTTTTTATGTGTTTGTTTAAGTTGTGTTCTAATCCCTTTATTTTTTACTTAATAAAAATATTTCTTTTCTCCTTTATGTTGTATGGAAATCCGCCAAAGCGCCCTACCTTAAGTGATTTTTTCGTTCTTATTTTGTGTTTTTTATGTTTTTGTTTAGGTTTGATAACTTACTTTAGTTTAGGAATTTCTCCTAATTTCTAGCCATTGTAATCACAATTTTATTTTCATGCACCGTACTTTTTTAGGTTTAGTTTGTTTTCTTCTTCTTTCTTAAGATATCATCCTTATGAATTTATAAAAGAGTTTTTAAAAGTGTTATTTTCATTTTATTTAACTTAGGATTTTTAGGATCGTAAAACTTTTTGTCCTTCTTTACTTTTATTTTCACTTTTTTTTGCTCTTTTATAAAATTATAAGAATGCAAAAGTCCTTGTTTTAATTTTCCATCAACTTAGATTTTCATTTTATTTTCAGAACTTTTTGTTTGTTTAATTTTTATTGTCTTTTTACGCAATTCTACTGCATTCTAGCGATAGAAATGTCGTTATTTCAATTTTTCACTCACTTTGTTTTTCCTATTTTTCAATTGCATGCGTGCGTGTATGAGTTAAATTTTATAGCTTTCTTTTCATTTCCGTAGAGTGCGTGCGTGCGAGAATTTATTTCCGCCTACTCGTTAAGAGTTAAATGACGTGCTTTCAATTTTTCTCTATAGAGTGTGTGCGTGTATGAGATAGCTTTCTCAACTTTCATTTCTCACCCACTCATTTGAACCGGGACTTGTCATTCATCGCTTTCATTTCCCGCATACTCGTTTGAATAGGACTCGCACTTTACTGCTTTCTTTACAGCTTTCTTTTACTGCTTTATTTACTGTTTTAATTTTCAGCCTTCCTTTTATCTCTTTCTTTCCGCTTTAGTCATCCCCATTCCGATGAGTGACTTACAGCTCTTAGCCCTCAATATCGAAGAGCATTGGGGCAGAAAAAATCGCTTTAAATAATTAAAGGTCATCTTTTTCTCATTAATTAAAATTAATTAAGGTTTTCCCCGTGTTAACGACGCGTAGGATCACATATCGATGTGTGGGCTCTATTTCCATTGTCCATATACAGGTGGCTGAGAGGCCGTGCGTATGGACCAATCACCCTTGGGTAAAGAGAGTTCCACACTTACCCTCAAGATTGGAGGCGTGTAACTCTATCGGATTGGGTTCCCCACCCAATAGCGGGGTTCTTAGCGTAATGCGAACATTAAGAGGAATTTTTCGTCGGACTAACGTTCGGTCGAATAGTCTTAATGTTCAGGTGAGCGATAGTCCTAGAGATAAGTGAGCTCATTCTTTTGGAACCTCCACGGCCAAGTCTCCACCTTAATTAATTTGAAATTTAGGATCTCGTTTTATTAAATGTTTATTTTAGTTCGAATTCTATTTGATATCGTCACGTTATTTCTTCATTGGCTTCCTTCATTTTTATGCTTTCATTTTTTGCACTTTAAATATATGTATATATGCCCTTTTTCTATATAACAACACCAAAATATTATCGGTAACATAATAGTCCTTTCAGGGAAAGAGTAGAAATAGGCAAACCGACCCTGAGAAAAATACGACCCCGATATTCCTCCCTGGGAATATCTTGTACTACAGGCGATAGGTGCACTTGCCTCCTTTCGTTTAAAATGAAATATTGCCCGTGAGCTCCACCCTCTTTTATCTTTTACCTAAATATAAACTCTTCTCTTCTCTTCTCTTATTCTTCCATCTTTATAAAATAAAAACAAAATAAAAGGCGCTCGTGGCGCGCATCTGACTTCTTTAGCTTTTCATTCTTCTTCATCTTCACTTGAACTGGAAGAAGATTCAGTGTCTGACTCACTCCATGTTTTAGCTACAAAGCCTCTCTCCTTCCGTCTGTGTTTACTAGAAGAGGGTTTGCTTAAATGCTTCTTAAAATCTTTCTCCTTCTTCTTATCTTTCTTCTGATTTTCATGACATTCTGGAAGAATGTGTCCTAGTTTCCTACAACAAAAGCAAACAATTTCCTTAGTAGGTGTTTTGTCATACCTTGGTTTTTCCTTGTTTCTAGAAAATCTTCTCCTGAAGTCTTTCCTTTCCATTTTGTAAAATCTTTTGTCCAAAAGACTCATGAGTTCTTCATTCTCTAGAAGTTGTTCTTCCTCTTCAATTGCTTGGAAAGCAATACTCTTTTCCTTCTTCACTGAGGGTGAAGTTATTTGTTCATCTTCTCTTGTTTTGATGAGCTGCTCATATGATTTGAGCTTGCCCAACAAAGTTTTTGTTGAAATTTCATTCACACTTCTAATTGGCCAAATTCTTTAATCCCATGTGCTAGGAAAACACATGAGAATTTTGTCATTGACTTCAGTCAATGTAATGTCTTTCTCCAAGGTTTTCAGTCCATTGATTATGAGACTGAGTCTTGTATACATGTCACCAACAGATTCAATTTCTAACTTTTTGAAATTCTCATTTTGAGAAATCAGGTGAGATCTTCTGTCTTTTCTTTCATCTGCTAATTCAGCTACCATTGCTGTGAGAGAGTCCCAGATATCTTTTGTTGAGGTGCATTCAACAACCTTCTGAAAAATATCATCAGACATTGTTTGGGCTAGTATATTCATAGCTTTTGCATCAACAATTCTTAGTTTTTTCTGAGCTTCTGTCGATTCTGGAGGTGGTGTAGCATTGGTGCTTGTTGTTGCAAGTGGAGAAGGTTCTCCTGTTAAAATAGAATTATAGATATCCTCATCAATAGAGTTTATATATAATCTAATTCTTATTTTCCATAGTGCAAACTTATTAAGATTCCAAATAGGAGGTCTAGTGCTTGAGCACTCCTTATTTTGTGTCATGATAAATTCCTAGATAAAATAAGATCTATCAGATCTGTTGGTTCAAGTGTTAGCCTTAAATACCAAAAACCAACCTTTGATACCAATTGAAAGTGAGAGATAGATCTAACTTTACTCTAGAGGGGGTGTGAATAGAGTATTTTAATAATTTTTATTTATTTTTATAGCGGATTTAAAATTAGTTATATATGTATATATAGATGATTAACACAACACACAAAATAGAAAGAAACAATCACAGATGGCATAAGGATTTTATAGTTGCTCCCAATAAATCTAGGTACATCTACTCTTCTACCACCCTGGTAGGTATCCACTATTATTTTTTGCTCAAGTGCCCTATCACCAGAAGATCTATTTTCTAAGGGAGATCTAGCAACCCCTTGGTCTTTTGACCAGGTACCCAAAAACCAAGCTTAAGTCTTTTAATCAGGTGACTTAGGAACCCAGAGTTAACGTTTTAAGGGAGTTAAAACACTGTACATAGTTTAAAGATAAACTAAAAGATTTAGATTTTGTCTTCTCTGTCAAGTATCTCTGAGAAGACTTAGTGGATGTTGTTGTAAAAATCTCCCCCTGATTTGAATAGAGATTGTGATCAGGAGAGGGAACTTTTCTTAAGGGTGTAGGCCTTCTTGTATGCTTCTGCTCTCCAGTAAATGTTTCTGAAAGAATTGTATTATGATGTCTCTCAGATTTGAAGATTTGTCACTGGAAGAGTTTGAAGCTGAATATCTGTATCTCTGTATATCTGTATATGTGAGTCTGTATGTCTATCAATTTCTACTTCAAGCAGCATTCTTCTGAATATATATATATATATATAATGTCTGAGAAGAATTCAAATAATTGATTTAATTGATTCTTGAAATGTTTGAAGAATCCCTTGAGAATGCAACTTCCTTGGAATTAATTAGCTTTAAAACTCTGTGATAAATCCATATTTAATGCTGCCTTATACGGCTATATTTGTTAGAATATTTAACATTAAATATTAGAGTTTTAATTGACAGTTACAGAACATTTGAAAACATTCTGCCTTCTATAAAGAGACTGCCTGACGTCAAACTCAGCAATGATTTCGTCGACCTGAGCTTAGCTTTCGTCAAAATGAGTTTTTGTGTTGAGATCAGAGTTCGTCGAACTGAGGTTGGCTTTCTTCGGACTGAGCTTTGAGTTGAGATCTGAGTTCGTCGAACTTAATTCAGTGTTCGTCTAACTCAATTCATTATTCATCGAAATGATCTTAGAGTTAGGGAACGGAGTTCGTCTAACTGAGCTCTGTGTTCGTCGAACTAAGCTCTACATTTGTCGAACTGAGCTTCTCTAGAAAACCTTCTGAAATAACAACACTTAAAATGACCTATGACCCTAGTCTATACAAGTTATGTCAAAATAAACATCCTAAACAGAATAGTAATCCTAGCCCAAATCAGTAATAGGGTGTTCCAACAAAAAGGGTACAATATATATATATGTAAGCAGTAGTACAAGCAGGTGGTATAATACTAATCAATATAAGAGTATCCAACATGTACATCAAGTGAGTATATCAATCTACATTGGCAGTTCTACTATTAAGAGTAGTATACCATTATGAACCTACAATAGGAAAGTAACTCAACTTATATGAATGCCCATACAGACATATAAGTTAAGGATCCACTTAACAGTAAAGTAACTCATCATATAAGAGTGCCCGTACAAACTTATATGATAAGGATCTTATGCAGTGCAATGTAATGATATGAATGCAATGTGATGACTCACCCATGCTCATACACACTCACACTACTATGTCGACACAGACTTGTAGTTCCCACATTTCGAGCAAGTAGATGACCTCTCAAGCGCCATCCATCATGGCCAGACGGTGACAGTGGAATGGGATTTCCACTACTAGGAGGGCATCCACACTTCCAAGCATTGTCCTCTGTACGCCTCAACACTAAGAACACAATAGTGAAGCTCACATTCGTACTACGGTTCAGAGGGGTCTCAGGTAGATGTGCACCAAGAACACAGCTCAAACTTGCCTATATTATTGCATAGAGAGGGTCTTCGTGAGCGTGTCACCAAAGAACACAGCCAAACCGTCCACTAGAATGGAGGGTGCCTCGAGAAGTAAGCATTGTCGACCAAGGCCCAAACGTCCAAGTCTATCTGTCTACTCCCGTTAGTGTGACAACTAGCGAGCCCGTAGACCTGCCATAATATCCTTAACCAAAGATTATGACACTGTGTGTCAACTCGCACCGCATGCAATTTCATCTTTAAGGCCTCCACACTGAGTCCCTTTTTATTATTCATATCCCGGGCTCAACAACACGCATGGGCTCCACACCGAGTCCCTTATCAACAAATCATTCTAGTGCGGCAAACACACACACACCTCCAACACTTTTACATATCCATACCACATAAGGGTTCATCATTTACACAAGTGGCATGCCACCTTATACAGTATACTAATCCCACACTACTACTCATAGGGAGACACAAATCAAAGCAGTGGACTATTATACACATTCCATTAATCATCATATCACATTGCCATGCATTAACCTCATCCAATTCCTTTCCACATAATCAAGCATCCACAATCAACTATGCTTCCATAAGTTAATAACAACAAAACCATGATACTTCACATACACATCAAGAATGATAATATATCTATGGGTTATACATTCAATTGTCGGACAACACACCCTATTTCCAAAACCTATGTCATTCTCCTGATTATAATTATGCACATCCCTACCAAATTTAACAAGAATATCATTTTTACAACTAAATCATATCAAATCATTTGTTCACTAACTTTCCCAAACCATTTGTTTATCAAACTCCTTCAAACCGTTTGTACTATCATGTTTCACCAAATCATTTGTTTACTTAAGGATCTATCAACTGAAACTCATCAACCATTTGCTTATTACGATTACGTATATACAAAGTTTACCAAAACCTCAACATTATTTTTCTAGGATCTCTCTACCAAATGAAAACCTGGTTCTACACTAACTAGAGAACAACATGTACTGAAGACATAACTGTATATCAACTTCGACTTGACATTCCTGAGGCTACAAGACTCGTATGAAAACATGTAACCATCTGTTGGAAAGGTATTTCTAAGGAATACGACTTTTGTGTTTAGTCAAAAACAAAAATCTAGCTGTAACCTACTCGAAAACGGCCTTGAAGTTTGCTGCGCACAAAAACAGATTTTTGCATGCATCTTAATGCAAGATGAATGACATCGGTTCATCTTCTTCCTTTAGTTATTTGTTCAAGGCTATATTCAGACTTTCCTCCTACATTATTAACCCTTAATAGACCATTCCTATTCACAAAACCAATTCCATCATCTCCACAGAGCAAAGAGGAGAGGTTGAAGACATCAAATCCCGAGGACAAGGTCCTAGCATGGTCTCTTCCTAGGAGATCATCATCTCGCAATTCAAACTCTTTTAAGTTGACATCTCTCCTAGATAATAACTACAGATCTAGCACCAAGAGAGAGGGTAGAAAGCTCACCTCATTTCCGGCCATGGATCTCGTCACTCTCTTTGGCGACATCTTCTTCCTCGTTGGTGTTGTTCTTCATAGAAAGGAGAAGTCTTTCCTCTAGAAAATCTGTCACTGGCGAGTCTCCCTCTTCCGACGGTTTCGGCACAGGTAACGATTCGGTAAGAAGTGAAGTGACGGCTAGGGTTTTCCGTAAGTATCCTTTTATAGGAAGAATTAGGGTTTGACCGTCTGCCACGTATCACCCTAGTATTTGACCGCCCATTATTATTTAAATTATGTCTTTTCAAAAAGACCGGGTCCTAATATGTCAATTGGCACATTTCCCGAAAACCCGGTTCAGCCCATTAATATGAACCCGCAACACAGTCTGCACAAAATGTTCTATGTCAAAATCACCGTGTATATCATATACACTCGACGTTTCATCGAGATTCGTCGTGATCACTCAATGCCTATAAAGTCCAGCACTTTCAAGTCAAAATCGTTGAGTATACATTACAATTCATCGAATGTCATCGAGTTTCCACAATGCACTCAACGCTTCATTGAGTGGCGTCGAGTTCACTCAATGCCTATAGTATCCAGAATAATTCTAAGTTTAAAAACTCAATGCCTCGTCGAATGGCGTTGAGAACACTCAACACTCACGATGCTTTCTGAGTTCAGAAATAATCTATGTCAAATCACTCAATGCCAAATCGAATGGCGTTGAGACCACTCAACGCTTTCGATGCTTTTTGATCCCAGAAATATTCTATGTCAAATCACTCAACGCCTCGTAGAATGGCATTGAGACCACTCAACACTCTCGATGCTTTCTTAGTCCAAAAATATTCTAAGTTAAATTTCATCGAGTGGCATTGAGACTACTCAACGCACTCGATGCTTTCTGAATTCAGGACAATTTATAAGTTAAACTGGAATGGAGTTGAGACCACTCAACGTACTTAATGCCTGGTGGATCAAGAATAGTTTTTCTAAATTAAACTAGAATGGTGTTGAGACCACTCAATAGAAGCAATGCCTGGTGGATCCAGAATAGTTTTTTAAGTTAAACTGGAATGGCATTGAGACCATTCAACACACTCAATGCCTGGTGAATCCAAAATAGTTTTCCTAAGTTAAACTAGAATGGAGTTGAGACCACCCAACACACTCAACGCCAGGTTGAGTCTAGAATTATTCTAAGTGAAATTTTCTCTATTAGTCGAGTTTCACTCGACACCTGTTACTGATTCACCCCTAGCTTGAGTCAGCTTTCTTGAATCAAAACCCGCGTGAGGGGTTTAGCATGAAATGGTACGTTACAAATCCTATAAACAAAATAAAATATTTCGTCCCCGAAATTAGGCTAAGGTTGTGGGGGAGATAAAGTATGGAAATATAATATGCTTAAATATTACCTTGGGGAAACAACTCCGGGTTGCGCTTCCTCATCAAGTCCATCGGCTCCCAAGTATATTCTTCCTTCCCATGGTTAAACCACTGGACCTTCACCAAAGGTAATCT
Source organism: Platanthera zijinensis (assembly GCA_039513925.1). Lineage (NCBI taxonomy): Eukaryota > Viridiplantae > Streptophyta > Magnoliopsida > Asparagales > Orchidaceae > Platanthera > Platanthera zijinensis. The sequence continues at coordinate 22,129,217 of CM077098.1, forward strand.
TTTCTGACGCAAGTTCCTCATCTCGGCGTCCATAATCCCTACTAGCTCTAGTCGAAATGATCTATCGGTTATTGTTTGGTACATTGAAAATTGTGTACCAGATTTGGAGAAGCCTGACATAACTCAATGATATATGTCAGTTTGTATTTGATTGCATTTTGAGTTTACTTGTGCAGGCTAATGATTGCTAAAAATATTCTAAGTACAAAAGTGTCGAGACACTTATAATGTGTCGACACCTTTGAAGGAGTAGCGTCGAGACTAGAAGCAAGGCTGTTTCGACATACTGGATTTGTGTCGATACACAGAATTTTAGCCGACAACAGCTGTGTAGACACTCAGGACTAGTGTCGACACACTTTGACTAGAAGTGCTTACATTAGCAGAATAAGCTATGTCGACACACAGGACTTGTGTCGACACATTCTACAAATGCTGTGTCGAGCCTGAATAAAGAGTTGTGCCGACAGATTCTGAAGATGTCGACAACAGCAAAAAAGTTGTGTCGTGTAATACCCCTATCCGTCACATAGCATATAACAGTAGGTCCGTCCGGGGCCCGACGCCATATACCACGGACAGATCGGTGGGTTACTCAATGAAACCATTCAACCAATACACACGTCCTACACAGAGCATCTAGTAGAAGTAATTTGTTAAGTTGCAACAATAAGAACCCAGTCAACAAGCATGAATGTCCACTAGCAAACCCAACATGAAAGAAATACAAAGTACCAAAGAGTACTTGCCTTATGGCCTTACAACAGTTCTGTTAAATAAATAGTGTTTTACAAACTTCGACTCGCAAGCCGGCCACACATAATTTAAAGTAAGTAAACAAATAAGGCCTTCGAGGGTCGGCTCAACAACTTGGGCTTTGGCACGATATTTGTCGCTCGGCTCCGCAGCACCTGCAAGCACAAATCACCGCAATGGTGGCAAACAAGAATAACGGTCAGCTAAAGCTGACCAAATATAATGATTCCGCCCCCAAACTCGGGGCGGCAAAGCTTATTCCCAGCACTTGTTAGCATAGTAAGTAATAAAGTGAACAAGAACATCATCACAGGTGCAGGCTCACACAGCCACACACCCCATGCTTTCAGGTCACTAACTCGGTGGACCCGGTCATAAACGTGGTCTCACCACCATCCCTTGGATGGCAAATCTCGTGAGCAATTTTAGTCTTTCCGGTCTAAGCCTAAGACTCGCACGACCATGCCAATGGCCAGTCCCTTTTTTAGGTATTTGACACCAAACCACATAGCCCGGGTCCATTTCCACTTGCCTGTTGCTCACACGGCCTAGTCTCTTTAAGATGTACGCGCGGGCCAAGCTTCTCGCGGATCCCAAAATTCGATCACACAAGCACATAACCCAGTTATGTTCAAGGTTGGCCCCCAGGCCACCAAGATGGCAGAAATGCGTTTCCGCCAAGTTTTCTGGGTGCGCCTTGGGGTTAATTCCCAAGGATCCCTGCTGCAATCTACCTCGTAGAAACCCGAAAACAATCAATGGCACGGAGTCTTCTCCAGCTACTTATGCAATGCAACATCACCGATCCAGACCAACTTGTCCGAGTAGGCTTCACGCACCATGCATATGTCCGTACTACGATTCTGGACTCTAAACAAGGGGGACTTTACATATCTACCAAAAAGAACACCGCAAACTAGCCGCATACTCGCGAGAGAGGGTTTTCCCATTTAGAGGAAGAAGAGCTTCACATGCTCAAGATGAGAATCGTTACCCTAGCATTTTTCCTCGGTGCCATGGAAAACTAAGTGGATGAAAAGCACCGTGATGATCTTGCCTCCGTAGATCTGGGCTTGGTTTGCGATTTGGCGCTCCGAATCTCCACCGGCGGGCGGATCTTCCACTTCCTCCAAACTCCTTGCTCTCCCTTCTCTCTAGGTTTTAGAAAGAGAATTGACAAAGTGAAAGTGAAGGGTTAAACCCCCAATCCCGGCCTTAAACCTAGCATGGAGAGCCCTGGGCTATTAGATCCCAAAATAAGGAAACGAATGGTTGTGATTCAACTCGAAATTAAACTTCCTGGGCCGAACACGGATTGCGATATGCCCGTGTCCAAGGCCTTATCACTCATTCACCGTCAAAACCGTCGCGTCTAAAAAAGAACACGAGCACTCGACATGCCCGTATCAGTCTTGACACGCCCGTGTCATACAGTACATGCCCGTGTAGCTAGGCGTGTTCCTCCAACGACACAGGTCTAAAACGTCCAGAGCACGACACGGCCATGTGACACGCCCGTGTCACATGATGTGTGATAGACACGCCCGTGTCCCAGGCTGTGTAGCTGCCTTAGCATAACTCATCAAACCACCCGAGCAGGACACAAGTGTAATGACTCCTCCCGTTAAACAACATATGATAGAAGGTCTGGCTGGGGCCTCACACTATATGCCACAAACAGACGGTGATGTCACAGGTTAATACCACCAACGTATCCTAACTCAGAGCATGTTAGCGGAAACATAAGCAATATGCTGAACTCATACTAGGAATATCCACTATATATATATAATACCAAGGTTATATATACAACCAATCAAATGAGGGGGTAGAAAATAACACAATTTGGCCTTAAGGCCTTACATTTCCTCTTTAAATAGTATGGATTACAGACATCAGCGCGCAGACCGGCCATACATGAACAAAAGAAAATACATTAGCTAGCCTTAAGGGCTAGCAGCAATAGCAACAGCAAGAGCGGCAATAGTAGCAGCAGTAGGGGAATCAACCCTTCATTTTCTGCTCAGCTCTCCAGCACCTGCATAGGGGCAATCCACCCAAAAGGTGGCAAACAAGGCAATGGTCAGCATTCAGCTTACCAATTTATAACAATCCTACCCCTTTCCTGGGGTAGTGGCATTCCTTCCCTGCAGATCAATACATCAATTGACAGATATCATAAATATTGTGCTTTCACGCAGAAGCAATCCATCATAACCGTCGTCCACCCGGCCCGACGATCTGTGCTCTCAGGCAAACCTTTGGGTACACTGGCGAACCGGGATCAACAGTATTGAGCATTTAGTATTAATAGCGCGCAGGCCTAAGACTCTTATTATGCTGCTGACGAAAGCCCATGACTTGGCACTTCCTTGTAAAGCCAACATAATGCAGGTACAGATCCACCACCCCCATTGCTCAAATCGCCTTGCCATCACCAAGCACATCATACTTGCGGCTATAATAAAAGACACGGGTCGGCTTCACCTTTCCTGTTCAGCACGAGGCATTTTAGAGCTCGCAGCTCCCCCATCGCCATAACGTCCGCCAAGGAATGGCGTCACATTAGCCACACTGTCCAAATAGGACCAGCTTCATTGTCTATCAAGGACTGGCTACATCGTAGCCACAGCACAAATAGCACAAGGGCATTTTTCTGGAATTCCACATTCCAATACTTCCTGCTACTCCCATTCACAGGCACAACCTAACGACCCCACTAACTACACGAGTATACGCAAAGTATTCTCCGATGCATAAATGCAACATCACCAATCCAGACCAACATGTCCAGATGGGCTTCACACAGCATGCTTATCCCGTACTACACCCTTCCGGGTCTAGATGCAGACTCAACAGGGGATAGTAAATATCAACCCACCGGAATCACTTACTCTTTCCACCTTTTGGTGGAGAGGATTGCTTACTCATGCATAAAGAAGGACTTCACATGTCCAAGAAGGAAGATCGTTACCCTTAACGATCTCTTGGGCGCCATCAAAAATCTGGCCGGTTGGAAAGCACCGCAGCAGCTTTGCCTCCACCGAACTTGCCTCGGATCTCGAATCGGACCGCGGGAGCACCACCAAATCCTTGCTCTCCTCCTCCTTCTCCTTCCTCCAAGATCTCTCTTTTTCTCTCTTGATAAGAATGAGAGAAGAGGCCAACCCTCAACCTTATCACTGCAGGAAATCACCTGGGCCATTGGATCCAAATAGAAATAATTGGATGGCCAAGATCTGCCCAAATGTTCAAATTTGACTTGACACGTCCTGTGACATGCCGGTTTCCCAGGCCGTGTACCCCAAGTGGGGTACGAAATGACTCATACTAAACCAGAACACGGGCTTCAACACGCCCGTGTCAAAAGGGCCGACACGCCCTTGTCAACTTTGACACGGCCGTGTGACTGGCCGTGTCACCCTTTCAACACAGGACCAAATCACCCGAGAAGCACACGGCTAAGGCACACGCCCGTGTCCCTGGCCATGTGCCCCAACACGCCCCTGTGACACGCCTGTGTCATAGGCCGTGTTCCACACTCAAAGCAATTCCACTCAGCGCCAATCAACGCCACTCAACACAGCACGGTATTCACCCGAGCAGGACATGCCCCGGGACACACCCGTGTCCCAGGCTGTGTCGCCTCTCGACGATCGTCGACCGTGCTATCTCGAGAACTCGAGTCGATGCCTAAATTAAAGGACACGCCCTGGGACACGCCCATGTCCCAGGCCGTGTGCACTTGACACGCCCTAGGACATGCCCGTGTCCCAGCCGTGTCACCCAGCCTGACTCCATTTTGGGACTTAAGGTTTTTGGAGTGTTACAATCCCCCCCTTAAGATAAATTTCGTCCCGAAATTTGTACTCAGCAAGGAAACAAGAATCACAAAGCTATAACGTTAAAAGATCTGTTATAAAAAAATGTACACGGTCCACAGTTTATACAAAAAGTTCGGGAAACTCAGCTCGCATGGTATGCTCTCGCTCCCATGTTAGTGTAATGCCCCAAAACTTAAGAGGGTGACGGGTGGTGTTTTGAGCAAAATATGTGTTTTGGTAGGGGTGACACGGCCTAGGACACGGGTGTCCCAGGGCGTGTCGTGCTCGGGTTCAGTGTTGGCCGCGCGGTAATCAATTTTGGGGTCGACGATCGTCGAGAGGCTGAACACGGCCTGGGACACGGGCGTGTCCCAGGGCGTGTCAGTCACTCGTCGAGTGTGGTGCACACGGGCCATGACACGGGCACAGACACGGGCGTGTCACATGTGACACGGGCACAGACACGGGCGTGTCACATGGTGCTGTGTCTGTGTCACAGGCCGTGTCCTTCTCGGGTTAAGAATGTTGGTCATTGCACAAGGGGGTGACACGGGTCGTGACACGGCAGTGTAGTATGCGACACGGGCGTGTCGGAGGCCGTGTCGAATGTCGTGTGCTGGTTATCGAGTCGGTCGAGACGACGAATGGGTGACACGGCCATGCACACGGCCGTGTTGCAACCCGTGTTCGGCCCAGATTTTGTAATTTCAGGGCTAATCGTGGCCGTTCGTTTCCTTGGCTTTGGATCCGACGGTGGGGGGCTATTCCTGAGAGGTTTTATCCGGGATTTAGGGCTAGAATCCCTCATTCCATCCAAGTGAATCTCTCTCTAAGTTTTAGAGAGAGGGGAGAGAAGGTGGAAGAGGAGACCAAGATCCGGCCACTGGTGGAGCGTCGGAGCTCCGAATCGCGATCCGAGTCCAGATCCGCGAAGGCGACGCCGTTGCGGTGCTTTCCAACTGTGTAGATTTTTCATGGCGCCGTGGAAGAATGCAAGGGTAACGATTTCTCATCCTAGGTCATGTGAATCCCTCTTTTCCTTTGCATAGGAAGCCCTCTTTCGCGAGTGAGCGAAGAGTTGGAGCGTTCCTTTGGGTAGATATGTGAAGTCCCCCTTGTATAGAGTCCGTATGCGAAAACGGGCATAGGCATTGTGTGTGAAGCCTATCCGGACAAGTAGAGCCGGATCGGTGATGTTGCATTACATATGAACCAAGGAAGACTCCGGTTGTTTGGGCGTTTTTCGGGTTTTCTACGTGGTAGATTGCAGCAGGGAGCCGTGGATATTAACTCCAAGGTGCACCCGAAAAACTGGGCAAAAGCGAGTTTTGCCAACACGATGGCCGGGGAGCCAACGTGAACATAACCGGGTTATGTGATTGTTGTGGCAGAAATGGGACTCGGTGAGTCTTGACCTGCGTATATGGCTTAAATTGTCATTGCGGAATGAGTACGGGTCAGGCGGAACCGTACCCGATCTATGTCATTCGGTGGGACCGTTGGCATGAACGAGAGTCTTCGGCAGTCTATGGATTAAATTGTCGTGACCAAGGCCATGAAGACAAAATGCTCATATGATTGGCCGTCCAAGGGGAGGTGGTGGAACAGGAACGTCTATGGCTTGAATTGACGTGACGTTGGCCTGTTCACCGTGAATGTGCCCTGTGTGCACGAGGTGTGTGGTCGTGCGAGCCTACGCCTGTGATGAAGTGTGTTTACACTATTTTATTGCCTATACTAATAAAGTACAGGGAAAGAGCATCGCCGCCCCGATTTTGGGGGCGGGATCATTATAATTGGTCAGCATAGCTGACTGTTGCTTTTGTTTACAACCGGGCGGTGGATTGTGGCTTGCAGGTGCTGCGGAGCCGAGCAGGAAATAGTGGGCTAAAGCCCAAGTTGCTGAGCTGGCCCTCGAAGGCCTAATTTTGAGTATTTCATTGTAATCATGTGTAGCCGGCCTGCGAGCCGAAGTATGAAAACACTTTTATATAAAGCAAACTGTGTAAGGCCTTAAGGCCATTTCTATTTCTATGTATTGAAACATTCCTACGGGTGTTATTGTAGTGGACATTCATTCCCTTTGGCCGGGTTCTTTCGTCTTGCAACTTAATTTTAATGCTTCCACTAGGTACTTGTGTAGGACGTGTAATTGGTTGAATTGTTTCAACGCGTAACCAACCGGTATGTCCGTAGCATATGGCGTCGGGCCCCGGCCGGACCTACTGCTATATGTCATGTGACGGATAGGGGTGTTACAGTTAGCTCCTCACGGCCACATTTGTCAAACAAGACTTTGACCATCCCGATTATCTTGTTCCACAACTGTTTCTCGGCTCAATCCTCGATCAGAATGGGTTTGACCTTCGTCGTTAGCCAATACTCGACCGGTACACGATCAGTCTCAACTACTTGAGCTGGATCCTTGACGGCTTTGCGAAGTACTGAGATGTGGAATACATCATGCAATCCACTCAACTCTTCTGAAAGTGCTAGCTGATAAGCAGCTTCCCCGACTCGCTCCACCACTTCAAATGGACCAAGGTATCTGGGACTTAGCTTTTTCAATCGCCGAATCCGAGGCACGCCTTTGAAGGGTTTAATCTTCAAATAGACCCAATCGCCCACCGCGAACTCCATGTTCTGATGCTTGGCATTGTAGTACTTTGCTTGTCGATCCTGGGCTATCAATACCCTCTCTCGAATAGAGCGTATTATCGAGGTAGCTTCTTCGACTTCCTTTCGCCCATTAAGCTTAGATTCGTCTACCTCTGCCCAAGCTAATGGTGTACGACATTTACGACCATAAAGAGCCTCAAACGGTGCCTTACCGATGCTCTCTTGGTAGCTGTTATTATAGGCAAATTCCACCAAATAAATGTACTCTTCCCATTTCTTACCGAAATCCAGGTAGCACATATGGAGCATATCTTCCATCCTCCTGTTGGTTCGCTCAGTCTGGCCATCCGTTTGGGGATGAAAGGCCGTACTGAATGCTAATTTTGTACCCAACATTTGATGAATTAGCCTCCAATCAGTTGAGGTGAACCGCCCATCACGATCACATACAATGCTCCGAGGAACACCGTGTAATCAAACAATCTGTTCCACATAGAGCTGAGCCAAAGTTTCCACTGAATCATCTCTTTTGTCAACCGGTCAACAATCACCCAAATAGAATCATGACCGCGTTGAGATCTCGGCAACCCTTGCACTAAATCCATTGAAATATCATTAAACTTCCACTCAGGAATCAGTAACGACTTCAGGAAACCACCAGGCTTCTGGCATTCCGCTTTCACCAAAGCACAAGTGTGGCATTCCTCCACATAACATGATATGTCTTTCTTTAGTCCGGGACACCAGAACAACTTAATAATGTCTCTTTACATTTTTGTGCTCCCAGGGTGAATTGAGTACTTGGCAAAGTGTGCTTCATACATCAACTCTTTTCTCAACTTCCCCATACTTGGGACGCACAATCGACTATATTTTCATAACAAGTCATCATCCCAGTAGAATTGGTCATGAGGACCATCCTTTGCATAGCGTTGGAGACTTTCATCAAGCTCCGTTGCTCGTCGAACTCTGTCCGCAAGGTCATATTGTACCTCCGTCCAGTTCAAGCATGCGTCAACCGTAGCATCCTTATCAACACAAGATATCTCAAACGCTTCCATCTCCTTGATTAGTCGCTCATCATGTCTCTGCAACCAGTTTGCCCATACTGGCGCCTTACGACTCAAAGCATCAACGACCACATTTCCCTTTCCGGGAGTATAGTGAATATCGAAAGTGTAGTCCCCAAGGAACTCCATCCACCTCCGTTGTCGTATATTCAGATCCTTCTGATCTAACAAATACTTTAGGCTCTTGTGATCTGTATAGATATCCACTTTAATGCCATAAAGATAGTGCCGCCACAACTTTAGTGCAAAGATTACCGCCGCCAACTCCAAATCGTGGACGGGGTAGTTCCGTTCATGTACCTTTAACTGGCGTGAGGAATAAGCGATCACTTTACCAAATTGCAGAAGAACGCAACCTAAGCCGCTCCCTGAAGCATCGCGGTAGATCTCATAGCCGTATGTACCACATGGCGATGTCAACATAGGCGCCGTGGTCAAATGACTCTTCAGCTCTTCAAAAGCTCGCGCGCACACCGGCGTCCAAATGGACTTCTGATCTTTTCTCGTCAACGTTGTCAGAGGTAAAGCAATCCGTGAGAAGTTTTCCACAAACTGTCTATAGTAGCATGCCAGTCCAAGGAAGCTCCTGACTTCGGCCACTGAAGACATCACTGGCCAATCTCGTATGGCACTTATCTTTGCCGGATCTACTATTATGCCCTCTCCACTTACCACATGGCCTAGAAAAGCCACTGACGATAGCCAGAACTCACACTTTGAGAACTTGACATACAGCTTATTCCTTCGCATGGTATGCAATACCAACTGCAAATGGTTTGCATGATCATCTCCCGACTAAGAGTACACAAGAATATCATAAATAAACACAAATACGAATAAATCCAAGTACTCTCGGAACGTCCGGTGCATTAAATCCATGAATACCGAAGGCGAATTACATAAGCTAAACGGCATCACCGTGAATTCATAATGACCATAGCGTGTCCCAAACGCTGTCTTAGGAATACCACCTTCCTGAATCCGCAATTGATAATATCTCGATTTCAAATCCAACTTTGAATAGACGGTTGACCCTGCTAGCTGATCAAATAGGTCATCGATTCGTGGAATCGGATATTTGTTCTTTTACATCAGCTTATTCAATTTGCGGTAGTCAATACACAAACGCAAACTACCGTCTTTCTTTTTCACAAATAGAACAGGCGCGCTCCAAGATGACATACTTGGGCGTATGTATCCCTGCTCCAACAACTCTTGCAATTGGACTTTCAACTCAACCATTTATTTTGGCGCGACACGATATGGTGAGTGGGGCCCAGGTTTTGCACCTGGCACCAACTCAATCGCGAAGTCAATCTCCCGCTGGGGAGGTAACCCAGGAAGATCCTTAGGAAATGCATCTGCAAACTCCGACACAATCGGAACTTCACTTATACTAGACTTCGGCTCAACATCCTGAATAAGCGTGAAGAATAACTCCGCGCCCTTCCGAACAGCACTGACGACTTGAAGTGCAGACAACAAGGTCCCGCCTACTCCTCGTATACCAGCAAACTTCGTCTCAAGTTCGGTATTCTGGCCCAGTGTGATCTCCTTTGAGTTGCAATCAATAAAGGCACGCTGCTCTGAGAGTCAGTCCTGCCAAAGATCACATCAAACTCCGATAGTGGCAGCACAGATGCTCTCAATCCTAAATCCCGATTTCCTATATGCACTTCCACATCGCAAGTCCTATCCGCAAGCATGATACTACCATTCGGTAATAGCACCTTTACACCATATGTCGTCACGTGACTTGGTACTCCAACTCGAGTTACGAAGTCCATAGACAGAAAAGAATGCGAAGAACCCGTATCAAATAGGGCTCTCGCCGAATTGTTCCAATTCAGGATAAATCCTGTAGCACACACATCATGCACAAGCTACAAATAAAATATGCAATCAATACAACAAACATTAACTTAACTTGTACCTATGACGACGTCAATTTGCTTGATAGCCTCCTGTTGGCCAAGATTGTAGACTCTAGGATGCGCCTGGGATGTAGAGGAATCAACCACTGCTTTGCCCTTCTCAGCATAAGACGCACTCGTCTTCTTTTCTCCTTTGGGTTGAGCAACCCGACAATCATGGGCTATATGCCCCCGCTTTGCCACAGGTAAAGCATGTACGAGACACCGGTCTCGACGTTGCTCCCGATGTAACCGTCACAGAAGTTTTCCCCGAAGGCTTGGACCTCATGCCCTACTTCTTCTAGTAGTGCGATTTGCCAGAGCGGGGTGCTTTGAACTCGGGCTTTGCCACAACCAAGTCCTTCTTGCCTTGCACCCGCTTCATGTCCTTCTCCAGCGCACCGATCGTATCAACCAAAGCCTGAAATCCCTGGTTCACTAAACTAGAAAGCAGGAACCTCAACTCGTCCCGCAATCCTTCATAGAACTGATTTGTTTTTCTTTGTTCATTACCGAAGATTGTTCCTGCATACCAACCCAATCTTGTAAATTCATGTAGGTACGCATCAACGCTATTTTATCCTTGCGTTAGCTGCTGAAACTCGTTCTCCATAGTAATACGTTGTTCCGTTGGTAGATGTTTTGCCAAAAACATGTGAGAGAACTCCTCAATCGATACTTGAGTCAATGGCCTACCCGCCAAATGGTGTAACTCAACCTCATCCCTGCATAACCTCGTCTCTCCTTCTAACAAGAAGGTGGCCAAAGTGACCTTTTGAGTTTCCTCCGTCCTGATCGCCCTCAAGATACGTTTGACTTGCGATAACCAGTCCTTGGCCTGTGTTGGGGATCCCAGTCCCGTGAACGTAGGAGGATTGAAGCGCATGAATTGCTTCAATTGTCATTCAGCTGCTCGTGGATCCACAGCCTCAACCGGTTCCGGTCGGACACCAACACGATCTGGCACCACTGCTGGCGGCGCCTGCCCGGTTGGCCGAATCTTCGCAAATAGAGCCTTAGCAACTAAGCGAAAAGTTTTCGCAGATGGAGGAGTTATTGGCACCTCAGCTGGTGCCGCACTCTCATCAGAGTGCTGGGGCTCAGATTGCCCAGCACCACTACGAGTTACCTATGGGTGGAAAAGACACACATTAGCGATAATACGCAAGCAATAACAACAAAGTAAGAACGCGTAGATTCCTCAAACAAGTGTATTTGCATTTCTTAGTGGATATTCCAGAGTTCACTAGCGTTACAGCGGTTCACACAGACACGTGCTCGCCACACCACAAAAGAATTCGACCACAAATTTGAAAGAGGAAGACCGAGACAAGCTGATACCAAAATGTAATGACTCCACCCATTAAACAACATATAATAGAAGGTCCGGCCGGGGCCCCACACTATATGCCACAAACAGATGGTGATGTCACAGGTTAATACCACCAGCTTATCCTAACTCAGAGCATGCTAGTGGAAACATAAGCAGTAGGCTGAAATCATACCAGGAATATCCACTATATATATAATACCAAGGTTATATATACAACCACTCAAATGAGTGGGTAGCAAATAACACAGTTTGGCCTTAAGGCCTTACATTTCCTCTTTAAATAGTATGAATTACAGACATCGGCGCGTATGCCGGCAATACATGAACAAAAGAAAATACATTAGCAAGCCTTTAAGGGCTAGCAGCAACAGCAACAGCAAGAGCGGCAATAGCAGCAGTAGGGGCATCATCCCTTCATTTTCCGCTCGGCTCTCCAGCACCTGCACATGGGCAATCCACCCAGAAGGTGGCAAACAAGGCAACGGTCAGCATTCAGCTGACAATTTTATAACAATCCTACCCCTTTCCCGGGGCAGTGGCATTCCTTCCCTGCAGAGCAATACATCAATTGACAGATATCATAAATATGGTGCTCTCACGCACAAGCAATCCATCACAACCGTCGGCCACCCGGCCTGACGATCTGTGCTCTCAGGCACACTTTTGGGTACACCAGCGAACCGGGATCAACACCATTGAGCATTTAGTCTTAATGGCGTGCAAGCCTAAAACTCTCATTATGCTGCTGACAAAAGCCCAATGCCTTGGCACTTCCTTGTAAAGCCAACATAACGCAGGTACAGATCCACCCCCCCCCCCCCTTGCTCAAATCGCCTTGCCATCACCAAGCAAATCGTACTTGCGGCTATAATACAATACGTGGGTCGGCTTCACCTTTCCTGTTCGGCACGAGGCCTTTTAGAGCTCGAAGCTCCCAATCGCCATAACGTCCGCCAAGGACTGGCGTCACATTAGCCACATTGTCAAAATAGGACTGGCTTCATTGTCCATCAAGGACTGGATACATCGTAGCCACAACACAAATAGCACAAGGGAATTTTCCTGGAATTTCACATTCCAGTATTTCCTACTACTCCGCTTCACAGGCACAACCCAACGACCCCACTAACTACACGAGTATACGCGGAGTCTTTTCTGGTACGTAAATGCAACATCACAATCCAGACCAACATGTCCAGATGGGCTTCACACAGCATGCCTATCCCGTACTACACACTTCCGGGTCTAGATGTAGACTCAACAAGGGATAATAACTATCAACCCGCCGGAATCACTTACTCTTTCCACCTTTTGGTAGAGAGGATTCCTTACTCATGCATAAAGAAGGACTTCGCATGTCCAAGAAGGAAGATCGTTACCCTTGATGATCTCTTGGGCGCCATCGAAAATCTGGTCGGTTGGAAAGCACCGCAGCAGCTTTGCCTCCACCGAACTAGCCTCAGATCTCGATTCGAACCGCGGGAGCACCACCAAATCCTTGCTCTTCTCCTTATTCCAAGCTCTTTCTTTTTCTCTCTTGATAAGAATGGGAGAAGAGGCCAACCCTCATCCTTATCACTTCAGGAAAACACCTGGGCCATTGGATCCAAATAGAAATAATTGGATGGCCAAGATCTTCCAAAAAGTTAAAATTTGACTTGACACGGCCTATAACACGCCCGTGTCCCAGGCCATGAACCCCAAGCGGTGTACGGACCGACTCAAACTGAACCAAAATATGGGCTCCAACACGCCCGTGTCACAGGGCGGACACACCCGTGTCAACTTTGACACGGCCGAGTGACTGGCCGTATCACCCTTTCAACACAGGACCAAATCACCCGAGAAGCACACGGCTAAGGCGTACGCCCGTGTCCCTGGCCGTGTGCCCAACACGCCCCTGTGACACGCCCGTGTCACAGGATATGTTCCACACTCAACTCCATTCCACTCAGTGCCACTCAACGCTGCCCGGTATTCACCCGAGCAGGACACGCCCGTGTCCCAGGCCATGTCGCCTCTCAACGATCATCGACCGTGCTATATCGAGGACTCGAGTCGATGCCTATAGTAAAGGACACGCCCTGGGACACGCCCGTGTCCCAGGCCGTGTGCACTGGACATGCCCTGGGACACGCCCGTGTCCCAGGCCGTGTCACCCAGCCTGACTCCATTTTGGGACTTAAGGTTTTTGGGGTGTTACAACGAGTATTCGACATGCCCGTGTTGAATTTCACACGCCCGTGTCGGACCGAAACACGCCTGGGCTCAGGCCGTGCGTCCTCACTCAACGATCCTTGAGTGAAAGTCTTTGAGTGACTGACACGCCCTTGGATACGCCCATGTCCCAGGCCGTATACACACCCCGACGACCGTTGACTACGATTTCATCAACCACGCGACCATCGCCGAACCCGAGCATGAAATGCCCTGGGACACGCCCGTGTCCCAGGACGTATCACCCTTACCAAATCACAGATTTGGCTAAAAATGCCACCCGTCACTCTTTTGAGTTTCGGGGCGTTACAACTCTCTCCCTCTTAAAAGAATTTTGTCCCCGAAATTACCAAAGGAAAAGAAAACTTAAAACAAAAAGCGGTACCTGAGTGAAATAACTCTGGGTACTCCTCAAGCATGGTCTGCTCCCGTTCCCAAGAGAGCTCATCATGACTGCAATTATCCCAACGGACCTTGACCATTCTTATCTCCTTGTTACGAAGTCGCTTGACTTCAGAGTCCTCAATACAAACGGGCTTGACCCTAGTTGTCAACCCTTCGTCCACCGGTACTTGATCAACTGCAATCACCTGCGAAGGCTCTTGCACCGCCTTCCACAACACTGATATGTGGAATACATTGTGTAGACCACTCAACTCCAACGATAGCTTCAGACGGTAAGCCGCTTCACCGATCCGCTCCAGAATCTCAAACGTTCCAAGGTATCTCGGGCTCAACTTCTTCAAGTGTCGTACCCGTGACACACCCTTGAACGGCTTTATCTTCAAATACACTCAATCGCCAACCGCGAACTCCACGTTCCGATGCTTGACATTGTAGTATTTAGCTTTTCTATCCTGAGCGATCAGCAAACGCTCCCGAATGGTTCGCACCAATGACGTAGAGTTTTCCACCTCTTGCTTTTTGTACATCCTTGCCTAACCCATTTGTAGACATGACAACGTCGTGCGACACTTCCTACCATATATGGCCTCGAAGGGCGTCATTTGTATACTCGCCTGGTAGGTATTGTTGTACGCAAATTCCACCAGATACAGGTAGTTTTCCCAATGCTTTCCGAAGCATAGAACGCACATGCAGAGCATGTCCTCCATGGTTCTGTTGACCCACTCGGTCTGCCCATCCGTCTGTGGATGGAAGGTTTTGCTGAACTTCAACTTAGTTCCAAGCATCTATTGCACCAACCTCCAATTATTGGACGTGAACCGCCCATCTCGTTCACTCACAATGTTGCGGGGCACACCATGAAGCCGCACAATATTATCCACATATAACTTCGCCAGTTTCTCCACAGAATCATCCTTCCAATGCGGAATAAAGTGCGACACTTTTGTTAACCGATCTACGATCACCCAAATAGCGTCGTTTCCCTTCTGCGACCTTGGCAAGCCATGCACAAAGTCCATCGAAATGTCGTCGAACTTCCACTCCGGAATAGTCAAGGATTTCAAGAAACCCCCTGGCTTTTTGCACTCTGCCTTTACTAAGGCACAAGTTCTACATTTAGCCACAAACAGTGCCACATCCTTCTTGAGCCCTGGCCACCAAAATAACTTCTTTAGATCCCGGTACATCTTCGTGCTCCCTGGGTGGATTGAGTACTTGGTATGATGAGCCTCGTACATCAACTCCGCCCGTAGATTTCCCACGTTTGGGATGCACAAACGATTGCCCTTCCTTAGTAGCCCATCTTCAGCTGAAAACTTGGAATTTGACCCATCCAATGCTGCATCCATGAGCTCCTTCATGCTGCTATCCAATTCCATAGCCTGTCGAATGCGATAAGCCAGGTCATACTGAACTTCCGTCCAGTTCAATAACGCTTTTGTGCTTGTCTGCTTGTCCACACAACAGATCTCTAATGCCTCCAACTCCCGAATTAACCTCTCATCATGAACCGAAACCTAGTTGGCTTGGGCGGGAGCCCTGCGAATCAACGCATCCGCAACTGCATTACCTTTCCCGGGCAAATAATGGATTTTGAACGTGTAGTCCCCCAGGAACTCCATCCATCTCCGCTTCCTCATGTTCAAATCTTTTTGATCCAGCAGGTATTTCAGGCTCTTGTGGTCGGTGTAAATATCGACCTTTACGCCGTATAAATAGTGCCTCCACAGCTTTAGCGCAAAAAATCACGGCCGCTAACTCCAAGTCGTGGATCGAATAATTCTTTTCGTGCACTTTCAACTGACGCGAGCCATACGCAATAACACTACCATGCTGCAGCAACACGCAGCCCAAACCACTGCCTGACGCATCACTTTTAACCTTCATTTCTCCATGGAAAGTGTTAGTGGATAGTGGAATTAGTCGTTACCCGTAAAGGAATATGAATGTTAGGCAAATTGTAACTACGATTGGGGTGTTTCCATAACTTAGGTATTGACCACCTTTGTATTCTGATAAGTATTGTGAGCGTTTGTGGCTACCCTTATACAAACATGACTAGTGGAATGAAAAGTCATGGTATCTAAGATGAGATCTATTGTAGTGATTTGCCGGATACTGATCGGATAGTGTTTAGGTTTGATGAAACCTAAAGTTTGATATCAATTGTAACATATCTGGTCTGCAAATAGTTTGTAACATGGGTCTGGTCGGGCCCCTATGACATACAAAATCCACAAAGCCTAAAATGTTAGTTATAGATAACAGGAAAACTAAATAACTCTGAGAATGAAACAACAATGTATGTTCATAAAATCCCAAACAATAGGGGCTCGAATGTCCACAACTAAAAGGAATAACATAATGAAAGTAAAGTACACGACCTTAGGGCCTTATATTGCTTTCAAATAGAAATGATTGTGTACAAAACGGGAGCTAAAAATAGGGGAGAGAATGATCTTCAGCTCCTCAACAAACACATGTAATGCGGCCCACTATGCTCCGCTATGAATTATTCTACCTGAAACTTAGAACAACCATGCAAAAAATTAAGGTTAGCATGGGGATAACAAACACAACGTAATGAACCCTCCCCCCATACCATCCTAGCCGACTCTAGTGTGAGTACATCACTATCCTGCAAGTACACACAAAAACCAAATAATAATAGTAAAGAACAAAGGGGCACACAAATGGTCCTTAAAGCAATACCATCACACATGTATCACTTACACCCAAAGTCATACGATCTAAGCTCTGAAGACATTCAAATTTGAGTACCAATGACAAGAGGCGTGTGATTGCCTTTCACACTCAACCATAGGCATAGGAGAATAGATTTCACATTTATCTTAAAGAGTGTGATAGAGAGGAACAAAGTCCACATTTATCGAAAAGAGTGTCATGAGAGGTGTGTGATCGCCTTCCACACTCATCTAAAATGGTCCATAATGGACCATTTTTGTTTTGTGTACCAGCCCCAACACTCAAGGACAGGGTAACAGCTCACTCATAAAGTCTGCCAGTTTATTATCAAGCTAAGGGAAAGTCTATTAGCAAAGCAGACGTAGGAATATTTGAAGCTATCGGCAGTACGCATTCTGAAAAGAAGCCAGCTGCTGATAGGGTTTAAGATATCCCAAGTAATTCTGCTACCAGACAAGTCCCTAAGCAAGACTTGGCTGAAAGACTTAAGAAAAGAGAGTATGTACCAACTGGTTTAAGAGCTGTAAACAACATTGATGTTAAGCCAGTTCTTAAAATAAGGTACAATGTGCATTAGTGCTGGTGGTGTGCCAAAGTGGGCCACTATGCCATTGATTGCTGGAACAATGAGACTGTCCAGAGAAGTAATGGTGGCTTACCTGTCAGAAGAACTGCAGGTAGGCATGTTCAGTTTAAGTCTAACTTGCACCTAGGATCCAATAAAATTTGGGGTCCTAAGGTTAGATAATATATTTGTTGTAGGTAAGTCCAACTGGCGATACACCTACATGGTATTTGGACAGTGGATGTTCCAGGAACATTACTGGAACAAGGAGCATGCTAAAGGAATACACTTCTATTAAGAATGCTCCCAAAGTTATCTTTGGGGGCTCATAAAAAGGGGTACCTAAAGGTTTAGGTAAAATAACTAATGGCATAGTAACTATCACACAAGTAGCTTATGTAAAAGGTTTGAAACATAATATAATAAGCATAAGTCAACTATGTGATCTTGGCTATGACATTTCTTTACTCATGGATGAGTGTCAAATTAGAAGGTCAAGTGACCAAGGGGTTATATTGACAGGCACTAGGAGAGGAAATGTTTAATGTCTAGACTTTGAGTATGAGAGTGAGGACTCTCCTATTTGCCTTGTTGCAGACGAGAAAGTTTCTCATTGTGTCTAATGGAACAAGAGGCTAGCTCACCTAAACTACAAGGCCATAGGTAGAATCTTTAGTGAAGAGTTGGTGAGGAATGGTCCTGAGGTTAAGTGCATTAAGTAGGGAATCTTCTCAGCTTGTCAAAAGGGCAAGCATACCAGGTCTTCCTTCCAAAGTCTTGATACCAAAGACTTAGTGAGGTGTTTATACCTCCTACATATGGATCTATTTAGTCCTATTCCAGTTCATAGTCTAGGTAGGAAAGTCTATACCCTTATGGTGGTTGATGACTTTTCCAGGTTTGCTTGGGTATTCTTCGTAAGGAAAAAATCTAAAACCCAAGATATCTTCCAGACTTTTGTCAAGCAAATTCAGAATGAACATAATAGTTCTGTGGTTAAGATCAGAAGTGATCATGGGACTGAGTTTCAGTTTGAATGCATGATAATGTTGAGTGAAGGGCTTGGGATTCATCAGGAATTCTCCTCACCTAGAACTCCCCAGCAAAATGGAATTACTGAAAGGAAGAACATAAATCTAATTGAGGCAGGTAGAACCTTGTTAAATGAACACTTCTCTCCCAGAATATTTCTGGGCTGAGGCAGTAAATACTGTTTGTCATGTTCTCAATAGAGCTTCCATAACCAAAAGACAAAAAAAGACTCCATATGAGATTCTGAAAGGCAAAAACCCTAATTTATCCTATTTTAGGATTTTTGGTAGCAAGTGTTATGTACTTAACAATGGTAAGTCTCATTTAAATAAGTTTGACGCCAAGTTCCAAGAAGGGATATTTGTTGGGTACAGTAACAATAGTAGGGCATATAGGATCTATAACTTGACAACACAAGTTGTAGAAGAATCTGTCCATGTTGTCTTTGATGAATCTAAGTTGATTAACTATGAGCTACTAAGCACTTCTTCTAGTCCTATAGGTTTAAAAGATAAGATGGAAAATCTGACCATCAGGTAAGATAAACTAGTAGGACAAGAGATTGAAGATGATTGATGTTGTCCAGGGGGATCTCAAGACTTATAAGCTGAGAATGAAGAACAACGAGCTGAATACTTTGAGGATCAGCAAGCTGAAGGAAATGAAGAACAGCAAGCTGAAGAAAGATTGCCTCTAGCTATGAGACATTTAAGAGACCATCAAGCTCACCAAATCATTGGTGATGCAAGTCATGATGTAATGACTAGAAGAAAGAGCTTGAACTCAGCACTATGTTTAAGCTTCCTATCTAAAATGGAACCAAAGAAGTTTTAAGAGGCTATCCAAGACTCATACTAGATTGGTGCTATGCAGGAAGAGCTGAACCAATTCAAGAGATGCAAAGTCTGGAAACTGGTTCCCAGAACTAAGGGACATAATGTCATAGGGACTAAGTGGATCTATAGGTATAAATTAGATGAAAATGGCATTATTGTCAAGAACAAGGCCAGATTGGTGGCAAAAGGCTACAGGCAGGAGGAATGAATAGACTTTGATCAGACCTTTTCCCTAGTAGCAAGGCTGGAGGTAATAAGACTATTCATTGCCTATGCAACTTATATAGAATTAAAGGTCATGCAGATAGATGTCAAGCCAGCATTTCTAAATGGAGATCTAAAAGAGGAAGTATATGTGGATCATCCATCAGGTTTTGTAGATCCTCACTTTCCAGATCATGTTTATAGTCTTAAGAAAGCTCTATATGGGTTGAAACAAGCCCCTAGAGCATGGTATAAGACATTGTCAACTTTCCTCATTGAGAACAAATTCTCAAGGGGGAAAATAGACAAGACCCTATTCTAGTCGGAATCAAACGGCGAGATCATCCTAGTCCAGATATATGTTGATGACATAATCTTTGGATCTACTTAGAACAACCTTTGCAGAAAGTTTTCCAAACTTATGCAAGGGAAGTTTGAGATGAGCAGCATGGGTGAGCTAAAGTTCTTCTTGGAACTCCAAGTAAGACAGACTGATGATGGCCCGTCCATATCCCAGTCTAATTTCACCAGGGAGTTGATTAAAAATATATGGCATGGAGGCTGCCTCCACCATGAAAACTCTAATGGGGTCAAGTATGCATATAGACAAAGATGACGTAGGGAAACCTGTTAACGAGTCTTTGTATAAAGGGATAATTGGCTCCTTACTATACTTGAATGCAAGCAGGCCTGACATTATGTATGTTACATGTGTCTATGCTAGATACCAGGAATGCCCTAAAGAGTCTCATTATTCTGTTACAAAGAGAATTTTAAGATATCTTAAGGGCACACAAGATCTTGGTCTATGGTACCCTAGAAATAGAGATTTTCTGGTAACAGGTTTTTCAGATGAAGACTTTGCAGGCTGCAAGGAGGAAAGAAAATGTACCACAAGTACATGCCAATTCCAATGTGGAAGATTAGTGTCATGGAGCAGCAAAAAGAAGACAAGTGTTGTTACATCCACGGTAAATTCAAAATATATTGTAGTTGGGAGTTGCTGTGCTCAGTTGCTTTGATACAACATCAACTTAAAGATTATGACATCAAGATAAGTAGAATACCCTTATATTGTTATTCTACTAGTGTTATATCAATTGCTTGAAACCCAGTTTCACATAGCTAAACAAAGCACATGGAAATTAGGTACCATTTTATTAGAGAACATGTTGAGAAAGAGGACATAAGTCTAGAGTTTGTTTCTACTGATAAATAAGTAGCTGATATATTCACTAAATCTCTATATGAAAGTAAATTCAATTATTTTAAAATTGAATTGGCATGTTGAACCTTGAATAAGATGATAGGTTAAGAAAAGTTCTACTCAACATATGACTAAGTAAAATATGTGTCGACACATTATAAATGTCTCGACACATTATAAATGTCTCGACACAAATATGTAATGTGTGTCGAGACCTTAGTAGTCTGTGTCGACACATAGTAGTTGGTGTCGACACATAGAGTTGTCGAGACTCTAAACCCTCTGTCGAGACTTTAGCAGTCAGTGTCAACACAAACAATCTTGTGTCGACAAATGGAACTCTAATTTCAGCGCGGCTTTTGACCTACCCTATTTAGAAAAGTATAAATAGGAGGAAATGAGACCTTATCGGCAATGCTCTCAGAAATCTTGAGACTAAACCATCATTGTCGACAAGAAATTTTTCTTCTCTCTGTTGCGCGGTAGGGTTCGAAGAAAATAAACGCAACCGAACTAGCAACCCAATGAGGCAAGTATACCTATCGAATTGTAACTAGGGGACACAAGTGTCGTATTGAAATCCGGGAACTGTTGAGTATGCTTACTCACACGAAAACTATTATCTTATCGACGGAAAAACTAGAGTTTTAGAAAATCTAATTGCAAGGAAGGATGTAAAGCTATACTAGAAAGAGAAATACCGCAATTAAGTAAAGTGCTATTGAGTAAAGAACAATACTAGAAAGGAAACTACTGTAGTTAATTAAAGAGCACAAGATAGGTGATTACTACGAAAGGTTGAACATATGAAATGGAAATGCACTCGATCAAGAATCACCTCGGCTAAAGACGATTAAGAAAATGCGATAAAAATGTAAACTTAATAGGATAAAGGTCCTTGACCGTGGAGGTTCCTAAAGCTTGAACACGCTTCTCTTGAAGTCGTGCCCAACTGAGTTTAGGAAGGTCCGACCGACTCTCATCTAAATCGGAGGCCTAAAACTTGCTTTACGCGGTGAACCCCTCTATTGGATTTTACTCCAATCCTGGAGATTTGTACGTCTGCCTCTCTCAAGGGGTGCGTACAACTCCCTTTACTCTTGAATGCTCACTTCATTCTATCGGCCTCTCGGCTAGCCCAGAATGAAAGCAAAGGTGGAGAGTATATATCGATAATATACCTCCAACCCATGATTAATCAAGAGTAATTCAAGGCCTTAACCTAAAAAGAAAAGATTAATCAAAACATAATAACTTAATCGCTCGAACATCGGATCATCAAGATCGAGTACAAGGAGGATTAGTTAATCATTAAGGAATGGAGGAGGGGGAATGAGTAGTAGAGCATAAAAAAACACAAGCTAAAAAAGAAAACTTTTATTAATGAAAAGGGGCAAGTTACACTATTGAAAAAGAAATTACAAGTGCATGAAAATTAAATCCTATTCTAGCCCTACAATTAGCACTAAGCAACACTAAAGATTACAAAGAAAACATAAACAAGTAAAGATTAAACTAGGGTTAAAAGAAAATTACAAAGAGAGAGAGAGAGAGAGAAAAAGCATAAGAAAGGATCAAGAAACAAAGGGGCAGCACCTCCCCCTCTCAACAAAAGCTTGCTGAAATGGAAGGGGGGTATGAATTTATAGGCAAAATTCTCAGGTTGGTCACGCCCTCCGACACGCCCTAGGGGGGGCCTGTCAGGGGGTGTGACATGTACGAATTTGACCTCGGGTTGTGGGATCTGGCAGGAGGGATGATTGCTTCGGTACGTCGGTCAACACGCCCATGGTCACGCCCGTGTAGGGGGGGCGTGATACTCACGTCATGTCGAAATCATTGGTCGGAAATCCGTCAGTCGTTGGAAAAGTTGATGTCACGCCCTATGTCACGCCCGTGACGGGGGGCGTTACAGTACTGTTGCGTGCTGTGGCGGAACCTACATTCAATGCGGCGGCAGGCTTTGCGGCAGAGGGCGACACGCTCATGGTCACGCCCGGCGACAAGCTCGGGGAGGGCGTGTCAAGGGGGCGTGACAGCCGTTTTGTTCATTTTTCTGTCCCTTCCAGCAGCAGTCCTCGGGATCGGGTAACACGCCCTAGGTCACACCCAGGGAGGGCGTGATAGTGGGGCGTGTCAGGTCATTTTTGACCAATTTTCTGAAAACCTGCAAAAGAACAAGAAAATGTTAGTGACAATAATATTTACATAAAAGGATAAAAGATAAACTAAAAAGACATGATTTATACATTATAAATTAGAAAAATACGATAATAGTTTAGGCTACAAAACGTATTATCACTCTATCTACTACTTCCACTTCTTCTCTCTCCAATGGCGCCCAGGATGGACAACAATATTAACGAAGGTTATGAGCTTTTCCGAGACGCATTCAACAATGCTGAACAGGAAATCAAGGCGGTTGTGGTCCTAATCCAAGCCGCTGGACAAGATTTTCTAGTTTCTTAACCAACAAGGATTTGGAAGAAGGATGCTTTAGAATTCTATTCCAACGCTTCGTTAAATTCTAAGGGACACAAGCTTAAGTCTACTGTTCATGGAGAAAAGATAAAAATAACTCTTAAAAGTCTGAGCAAATCCCTTCAACTTCCAAGGATTAAAGAAGAGACTGTGATTGATTCTACTTTAACTACTGAAACCCTAAAGTTGTGTGGGCTGCCCTCAAACACCAACATTGGATCATCCATAACAAGGAAAGGGATGAACTCCAAAGGAAAGTTTCTATCTGAATTATTGGAGAAGTAATTCTCTGCAAAATTGGGGGGCATGATAGGATCTCTTCCTACATGTTCAACCTCATGACCAGAGTCATCTTCCATATGAAGACTGACTGGAGAGTTGTAATCTTTAACAATATTAAAGAAAAGTATTAAGAAACCAAATCTAGGCTGAATCTTAAGTCTGTATCTGGCTATCAGCATACCTGATGTACTAAACTAGATTGTTGGTTCCAAAATTAACCATATGAGGAGAATGGATATAAGAATCCTATCTAGGTGGGATAGAGTATTGTCCAAGGAAGAACATGCCCCCAAAGCATCAGTCCACACAGGTCACTATAGCAAAGAAAGCTCCTGCGCAAGATGTAGAATCCTACACTGACTCAAAAGAAAGGGTTGAGTTCAATTCTGATGATGATAACACTGAAATACACAGGAAGTCTCCCATTCAAACACCTAGAGCTGAAGCTCAAATCTAGGGGAGACTAACCATCTGACAGAGAATCAAGAGATATCAGTCCAAGGGGGAGATATCAATGCAGCTGAGCTAGACAGTGAGACTACAAACCTCACTTCTATGGAAGTGGTTCAGGACATCAAAAAAGCTACTAAAACTTCTGAAAAAGAGGCATAAGATGTGCATATTCCTGATATAACAGCACAACCTCATAGTCCTGTATATGTGATAGTCCAAAAATAGGAAACAGACTTCCAGGGGAGCATGAAAAAGTAAACAAGGAAGACACTCCTGCTGATATTCAACCAGATGCAAGGGTTGAGGGGGAGGTACCTGACCTAGCCCTAGGACAAGGAGCAGATGCTCCAGAACAACTAGTGAAACTTGAAAGTTATTCTGATTCTGCTGATGAGCAAGAAACCTCTAGAATAAAGAAAAGGAAGCTTATGGAGCTAAGGAATAAAGAGCTCTAGACATAAGAAAGCCTTAAAGGCTGGATCCTCATCCACTGCTCCTAAAATGGACTTTAGTTCTCTGTTAGTGCAACTATAAGTAAAGCTTGATGAGCAAATACTTGCACTAGAAAAGTATGTGGATGAATGCCACAAAGATTTGCAGTTCAGTCTTTCACAGGACATCAAATCTATAAGATTTGAAGTAAATTTGCTTAAGAAGGAAATGACAGATTGTTTCTATAAGGGAGGCAATGTTGTGGTCTATATTGCCAAGCAACAGCAAGAGACAAAGTCTCAGGTAGATGATTTGGTTGTCAAGCAATGGTATGTGCTAGAGAACTAGATAAGAATGAATCAGAATTTGATTTACATCCATTCAATCACTTTGAAAAAATTGGCTGAACACACCACTGCAATACAAACACATCTGGATACCAAAGAATCTGCTATAGAAGCACAGATCACACTGGATCTGGGAGCAGTTGATAAAGCTATCAAAACTTATGAGTCTGTAATTTCATCTCAAATAAAGAAGTTCAAGGACTACTACACTACTGGAAATTATCATGTAGAAGATCAAGTCAGATTTCAGAAGAATGATCTCAGAGATCATAATTCTAGAGAAGTCTTAAAGGGGGAGAGAGTGCTTGTATTGGAAACCTAGTTTGGATTTGGGCAAGGAATACTATTAGGATGTTTTTAGATTGACCCAAAATGTATAGTCAGGGTCATAGGATTATTTCTAGGTCTGCCTCAAAAGAACTCAAAAGAAATGTTGTAGAAAAGAAATCATGCAGAAATAAGTTTTTTCTAGAGCAAAAAATCAGTTCGACGATAGTCGAACTCAGCTCGATGATAGTCAAACTCAGGTCGACGAAACTCAAAGTTCTATCTCTGAGTTGAGCTCTACGGTCTCCGAGCTCCGGTCGACGATAGCTGATCTCAAGACAGAATCTCAGCTCGACGCAAAGATTATTCAGGTCGACGATCTCAAAGCTGAGGTCGACGAATAGCAGACTGAGGTCAACGAAATCTTTGCAGTCTTACAAGACAGAGATTTTAACAGCTGGAAGAATTAATTAAGGCATTTAATATCTCTCAGATTTAATGCATATAGACGTTCAACAGCAGTAGTTAATGTGATTAATTCCCAGGCATTTTTCTCTCTCTCGGGAATGTCTCAGCCATTTCAAGATAGAGTTAATTAAAATATTTGATTACGGCTCGGGAGAAGACACACAGATTGGAGTTTTTCAGATATAATAACAACAACAAGAAGTGACTGAGAATAAGACCATGCAGCAGTCAGAATAAAGATTCTAAAGAACACAACACAGTTCTCTTTCATATAGTGTTCTTCATCATCTGCTCCAGGCGTTCAAGAGATACAAATCAATATCAGTCTAGAAAATTTGATAGAGAGCAACATCAATTTGAAGGCCTACACCCTAAAGCAAAGCTTCAACTCTTGAACCATTCTATATCTCAGGGGGAGCTTTGACATCAACAAATCCACTAGTCTTCTCTCAAATCCTTGAATAGAGAATAACACCATCACTCTCTCATCCCCACCTCTGTAAAGGGTTTTAATTCCCTTCAAAATTATTCTTGTTCACAAGTCTCCTTCTAAAAGACTTGAGGGTTGGTTTTTGGGCACCTGATAAAAAGCTCATTGGTGGCAGTCACATTATCAAAACCTGTAGTGGATTCCTACCAGGGTGGTAGAAGAGTGGATGTAACCATGTTAGGGAACCACTATAAATTTCCTTATGTTGTGTGGATTCCTTGCTCTTCTATTTCTTTATTTTTTTGTTGCGCCTTTTATGTTACATAACATATATAATATTCAAGTGTAAATTAAGATCTATCCCATATTTTTCAATTGGTATCAGAGGGTCGTTCTTTGGTTGTATAGGCTAACACCTGAACCAAAATGGTCTGATAGATCATATATTTCTTAAGCATTTTTCATGGCACAAAATGAAGAATGTTCAAGCACTGGACCTCCTAAGTGCAATTTGGATAAGCTTGCACTATGGAAGGTAAGGATTAGGCTGTTTATGAATTCTATTGATGAAGCCATTTACAACTCTATTTTTTAAGGTCCCACTACTCTCTCTGCAGACTCAGAAGCCCAAAAATTGCTAAAGATGGCTGATGCAAGATCAATGGACATCCTTGCTCAATCAATGCCTGATGAAATTTTTGAAAGAGTTGCAGAATATATTTCAGCAAAGGAAATCTGGGACTCCCTCATAGCAATGGCTGCTGGATCAGCAGAAGAAAGATCATTAAATGCTGAATCTTGGAGTGATTCTGAAGCTTCATCATGTACAACTTGCAGCAGCTATGATGAAGAATCTGAATCTGATGAAGAATCAGAAGCAGAATCAGAAGCAGAATCAGAAGAGGATCAGGTTATCTTTTCTTTTGATTTTTCCTCAAAATATTTTAAAGAAGACTTTAAAATTTTATGCAATGATTTAATTCAATCTGAGAAGGAAATTAAACTTCTCAGAGAGAAAGTGTATAATATATCTTCTGAAAACAAAAACCTTAAAGAAGATTTAAAAAATGTTTCTGAACAATTAGCTTCATTAGAATCAGTTAAAGGCAAAGAAAATATAAAAGATTTAGACAAAATAACTGAATTTTTACCAAAACAAACTAAAAATATTAAGAAATTTTTTGTTCAAAATAAATCATCGAACCAAGATCGACGATCTCAGTATTACTCGTCGAACGGCGATCGACGATCTCTGAACCCAGAGGTTGGGTTTAACTACTCAGCAAAAGGGGATCGACGATATCATCACTTTTCGTCGAGCAGAAATCGACGATCGTTGAACCCAGATAATAGACACTATTACTCTGAGAACCAAGATCGACGATATCAATAGAGTCGTCGAACGCAAATCGACGATCTCAACATAAATAATCGAACTTAGAATTTCAAAATAGAAATTTTTATCCTTCTGAAAAGTTTAATCAAACTCAAAACTTTAAAAATCCTTTTACTCAGTGGTTCATTCCTTTTAGGAAATTTCACCCTCTAGGTTACAAAGATCAACCTGTATGTTCTTTTATATCTAATTATTATGAAAAAGAACCAAGACCCAAGATAATCTGGGTCCAGAACTTCTAACCTCTTATTTCAGGAAAAGACCCTTCAGTACGGGGGTAGTTGTATAGGGGGAGACTGCTTTAAAGAATACAATAGTAGTAGTTTTAATTAGTCAAAAATCAGCAGGATTCTTTCAAGGAAATTGTTGAATACAGCAGGAGCAACATATCTGAAATATGCTCAGTTAAAGATTAGCAAAGAACAGTTACAGAGCCTATCAGAAGTTTTTCATATTTATATTTCAAAAAACTTTGTTGTTATATATTTTATTTCTCAAAGCACCCATTTAAAAATTTGCTTTGTATTCCTTTTATGTAAATAATATTCTCACTTAAATAGGGGGAGATTGTTGGAATCCAAGTTTTGATTTGGGCAAGGAATACTATTTTAATGTTTTTAGATTGACCCAAAATGTATTGTCAGGGTCATAGGATTATTTCTAAGTCTGTCTCAAAAGAACACCAGAGAAATGTTATAGAAAAAAAATCATGCAGAAATCAGTTTTGTCAAGAGCAGAAAATCAGTTCGACGATAGTCAAACTCCGCTCGATGATAGTCGAACTAAGGTCAATGAAACTCAAAGTTCTATCTCTGAGTTGAGCTCGACGATCTCCGAGCTCCGGTCGACGATCGCTGATCTCAAGACAGAATCTCAGCTCGACACAAAGATTATTCAGGTCGACGATCTCTGAGCTGAGGTCGATGTATAGTAGACTGAGGTCGACAAAATCTGTGCAGTCTTACAAGACAGAGATTTTAACAGCTAGCAGAATTAATTAAGGCATTTAATATCTCTCATATTTAATGCATATATCCGTTTAACAGCAGCAGTTAATGTGATTAATTCCAAGGAATATTTCTCTCTCTCTGGAATGTCACAGCCGTTTCAAGATACAGTTAATTCAAATGTTTGAATACGGCTCAGGAGAAGACACACAGATTGGAGTTTTGCAGATATAAAAACAACAAGAAGAAGTGACTGAGAACAAGACCATGTAGCAGTCAGAATAAAGATTCTGAAGAATACAACACAGTTCTCTTTCATATAGTGTTCTTCATCATCTACTCCAGGCTTTCAAGAGATACAAATCAATATCAGTCTAGAAAGTTTGCTGGAGAGCAACATCAATCTGAAGGCCTATACCCTGAAGCAAAGCTTCCACTCCTGAACCATTCTATATCTCAGGGGGAGCTTTGACATCATCAAATCCACTAGTCTTCTCTTAGATCCTTGAATAAAGAAGAACACCATCACTCTCTCATCCCCACCTCTATACAGGGTTTTAATTCCCTTCAAAATTATTCTGGTTCACAAGTATCCTTCCAAAAGACTTGAGGGTTAGTATTTGGGCACCTGATCAAAATCTCATTGGTGGCAGTCACCTGATAAAAACCTGTAGTGGATTCCTACCAGGGTGGTAGAAGAGTGGATGTACCCAAGTTGGGGAACCACTATAAATTTTCTTATGTTGTCTGGATTCCTTGCTCTTCTGTTTCTTTATTTTTGTGTTGTGCCTTTTATGTTACATAACATATATATTATTCAAATGTAAATTAAGATCTATCCCCTATCTTTCAGCTTGTCAAAGCTAGCTCTAATCATGCTAAATGGATATCTAACAGCCTCAGAGCTACATTGAGATATCCACCCTTATGTGATGACAACAATACTGCAGAATCTGGATGCCAACCAGCACTCTTGGAGGGGATGCAACCTGATGTAGCTCAAGTCATATATCCCCCTCCTGAGTATGAAGAAATTCAACAGGCAGTCCATAATATGCAACCCTCCATTGGAAAAATTTCCATTAATTTCTGAAGAAGTGGATATGGCTGATTCAGCTTTGCTTAAAGAGCAAGAGGCTCAGTTATCCAAGAAAAGATTCAGAGAATAAGCTGAGGCTAGGCCTGATTTTGAGAAATGGAGTCCAACCTCAAGAGGCATCATATTAACTGCATGGAATGCAGTTACTAATAATCAATATGACAGGGGTAAGTGATACTCCAAACAAGAGTGGGACAAATATCTTGCACAACAAGAAGTAATCCACAAATTCAGGAAAGACATGAAGGCTGGAAAAATCCCTGCAAATTCCATAAATACTTGCAAGTACTTACCTAAACCATTCCACTTCTTTGAAAGGCAAAAGCTGAATACAACTCAACTCAAGGAAAAAGACATCAAAGGTAAGAAGCCTGTTACTAATGCTGAAGTTGAAGTCAAAGCTACTATTCAGACAGGCAAAGGAATTGTCATCAAGGAACCAGACAAAGTTTAACTTTAGACTGACTAGGTTTTAG
This sequence comes from Platanthera zijinensis, assembly GCA_039513925.1. Lineage (NCBI taxonomy): Eukaryota > Viridiplantae > Streptophyta > Magnoliopsida > Asparagales > Orchidaceae > Platanthera > Platanthera zijinensis. The sequence continues at coordinate 22,158,985 of CM077098.1, forward strand.
AAGAACTATGTAAACTTTTTGTAGTTCTTATAAAAAAACCTTGTAATCTTATTCTGGTTAAATGATATAAATAAATCCTTGGTTGACAACAATATATCTATGTCTCTTAGTTGCAAGTTTTTTCTTTATGATGTTTCATTTTGGATATTTGTGTGTAACATACTATTTCTGCTTATGAATACCCTGTTCGAAATGTCTGTATACATCATTCTTGTTGCTTTTGTTATATTGGTGTATATCATTGACTATGAGTTATGACTTCTCCAAATTGGTTGTTGGGTATATTGAAAATTGTGTACCAGATTTGGAGAAGCCTCACATAACTCAATGATATATGTCAGTTCGTATTTGATGGCATTTTGAGTTTACTTGTGCAAGCTAAAGATTGCAGAAAATATTCAAAGTACAAAAGTGTCGAGATACTTATAATGTGTTGACACCTTTGAAGGAGCAACGTCGAGACTAGAAGCAAGGCCATGTCGATATACTGGACTTGTGTCGACACACAGAATTTGAGTCGACAATAGCTGTGTCGACAATCAGGACTAGTGTCGACACACTTTGACTATAAGTGCCGACATTATCACAAGAAGTTATGTCGACACATAGGACTTGTGTCGACACATTCTACAAATGCTGGGTCGAGACTGAATAAACAGCTGTGTCGAAAGATATTGAAGATTTCGACAACATCAAAGAAGCTATGTCGATAGCAAGGAATTGTGTCGACACATATTACATTTGTGTCGACATATTCTATATTTGTGACTCGACACATTCAGCCGAGTCAAATAACTTGTTGGAACCTTAGTTCTGATTTGGGTAAGGATCACTATTAGGAATATTAGATTGACCCAAAATGTATATTCATGGGTCATAGTTTTATTTCCAGGTTTGCTCATTCAGAAAGATTCCAGGGAAGTTCAGATTTGAAGATCAGAAAATTGCTGGAAGAAAATCTCTGAACTCAGTTCAAAGATCTTTGAGCGGAGATCAACGATCTCTGAGCTCAGTTCAAAGAAAACTGTAAAACTCAGATGCAGTTCAAAATCTCTGAACTCAGCTAAATGATCTCCGAGCTGAGATCAACGATCTCAGAGCTGAGTTCAACGATCTCTGAACCCAGTTTGAAGAAAGCTTCAAAATTGTGATCAACGATTCCTGTGCTGTTTTTTAGACATATTTACAGCTGGCAGAATTAATTAAGGCCTTAATTGCAGGCTTTATGATTCTCAGATTTAATACCATATATTCTCATTTGAATATAGCCGTTGAAGGGGAAAATTAAATATGGATTAAAAGCTAATTAACTCCCAAGGCTATTTCCCTTCTCGTAAATGAGTCAGCCATTAAAGTCAAAGCAAATTCAAATGTTTGAATTATGTTCAAACATATATAGTGATTTTTTGTTACAGAACAGAAGGTAGAAAGGGATGAAGCAGTGAAAGAGAAGAAGGAGAAACAATAATAATTAGCAATCAGTGAAGAACAACATAGCTCAGTTTCTCACAGATTTCTTCATCATCTGCTCTAGGCTTTCAAGAGACAATCAATCAATATCAGTCAAAAAGCTTGTTGGAGAGCAACATCAACTTGAAGGCCTACACCCTGAAGCAAAACTTCCACTCCTTAACTATTCTACATCTAAGGGGGAGCTTTGACATCATCAATAATCCACTAGTCTTCTCTCAGATCATTGACAGAGAAGACAATAACATTTCTTTTCCCTTTCTTGTTTACAGGGTTATAACTCCCTTCAAAAGTGAACTCTTTGGTGATAGGGCACCTGATCAAAAACCTATTGGTTTTTAGGCACCTGATCAAAAGCCTGAAGGGTCTCTAGATCGACCTGAAGCAGATCTTATGGTGGCAGGACACCTGATCAAAAACCTGTAGTAGATTCCTACCAGGGTGATAAAAGAGTGGATGTACCCAGATTTGGGGAACCACTATAATTTCTTGTGTCCTCTGTGTGCTAGCTTTTTCTTTCTTTATCTTTGTGTTGGGACTTTTTATATATTAACTCTAAATTATAAGAAAGTTAAGATCTACCCCTTCACTTTCAATTGGTATCATAGCCAGGTTCCTTTGGTTATACAGGCTAACACCTGAACAAAAACGATCTGATAGATCTTATTTTTCTTAAGAGTTTTTCGTGGAACAAAATGAAGAATGTTCAAGCATTGGACCTCCTAAGTGCAATCTGGATAAGCTTGCACTATGGAAGGCAAGAATTAGGATGTTTATGAATTCTATTGATGAAGCCATTTACAACTCTATTTTATCAGGTCTCACTACTCTATCTGCAGACTCAGATGCCCAAAAATGGCTAAAGATGGCTGATGCACAAGTAATGAACATCCTAGCTCAATTAATGTCTGATGAAATTTTTCAAGAAGTTGCTGAATGTACTTCAGCAAAGCAAATTTGGGACTCCCTCACAGCAATGGCTACTGGATCAGCAAAAGAAAGAACATTAAATGCTGAATCTTGGAGTGATTCTGAAGCTCCATCCTGTACAACTGTGGATGAAGAAGAAACAAGAGCAAGAGAATTTTGCTTGATGGCAATCAATGCATCTTGCAGCAGCCATGATGAAGAATTTTAATCTGATGAAGAATCAGTAGCAGAATCAGAAGAGGATCAGGTCATTTCTTCCTTTGATTTCTCTTCAAAACATTTTAAAGAAGATTTTAAAATTTTATGCAATGATTTAATTCAATCTGAGAAGGAAATAAAAATTCTAAGAGAGAAAGTGTATAATCTATCTTCTGAAAAAAAACAATCTTAAAGAAGATTTAAAAAATGTTTCTGAACAATTAGCTTCATTCGAATCAGTTAAAGGCAAAGAAAAATAATAGATTTAGACAAAATAACTGAATTTTTACCAAAACAAACTAAAAATATTCAGAAATTTTTTGTTCAAAATAAGTCGTCGAACCAAGATCGACGATCTCAGTATTATTCGTCGAACGGCGATCGACGATCTCTGAACCCAGAGGTTGGGTTTAACTACTCAGCAAAATGGGATCGACGATATCATCACTTTTTGTCGAGCAGAGATCGACGATCGTGGAACACAGATAGTAGTCATTATTACTCTGTGAATCGAGATCGATAAGATCAATACTGGTCGTCGAACGCAGATCGACGATCTCAACATAAATCATCGAACTCAGAATTTCAAAACAGAAATTTTTATCCTTTTGAAAATTATAATCGAACTCAAAATTTTGTCAATCCTTTTACCCAATGGTTCATCTCTCCTAGGAAATTTCAACCATTAGGTTACAAAGATCAACCTGAATATTCTTTTATTTCTGATTATTATGAAAAAGAACCAAGGCCCAAGGTAATCTTGGTCCAGAACTTCTAACCTCTTATTTAAGGAAAAGACCCTTCAGAGCAGGGGTAGTTGTATAGGGGGAGACTATTTTAGAGATTACAGTAGCAGCAGTTTAAATTATTCAGAAATCTGGGGGATGATATCAAGGAGTTTGTTGGAACCATGTTTTAGATATGCTGAAATGAACTTAGTTAAAGACAAGCAACAGAACAGCTGCATAGCCCTTTAGAAGTTTTTGTTCTCATTTTTATTTCGAACCATTGTTGCTCTTTTTTTAGGCACTCATTTTAAACTTGCTTTATATTTTTATATGAATAGTGTCCTCACCCAAATAGGGGGAGATTGTTGGAACCTTAGTTCTGATTTGGGTAAGGATCACTATTAGGAATATTAGATTGACCCAAAATGTATAGTCATGGGTCATAAGTTTATTTCCAGGTTTGCTCATTCAGAAAGATTCCAGAGAAGTTCAGATTTGAAGATCAGAAAATTGTTGGAAGAAAATGTTTGAACTCAGTTCAAAGATCTCTGAGCGGAGATCAACGATCTCTGAGCTCAGTTCAAAGAAAACTGTAAAACTCAGATGCAGTTCAAAATCTATGAACTCAGCTCAACGATCTCCGAGCTGAGATTAACGATCTCCGAGCTGAGTTCAATGATCTCCGAACCCAGTTTGAAGAAAGCTTTAAAATTGTGATCAACGATTCCTGTGCAGTTTTTTAGACAGATTTACAGCTGGCAGAATTAATTAAGGCCTTAATTGCAGGCTTTATGATTCTCTGATTTAATACCATATATTCTCATTTGAATATAGCCGTTGAAGGGGAGCATTAAATATGGATTAAAAGCTAATTAACTCCCAAGGCTATTTCCCTTCTCGGAAATGAGTCAGCCATTAAAGTCAAAGCAAATTCAAATGTTTGAATTATGTTCAGACATATATAGAGATTTTTTGTTACAGAACAGAAGGTAGAAAGGGATGAAGCAGTGAAAGAGAAGAAAGATAAACAATAACAATTAGCAATTAGTGAAGAACAACATAGCTCAGTTTCTCACAGATTTCTTCATCATCTGCTCCAGGCTTTCAAGAGACAATCAATCAATATCAGTCTAAAAGCTTGTTGGAGAGCAACATCAACTTGAAGGCCTACACCCTGAAGCAAAGCTTTCACTCCTGAACTATTCTACATCTCAGGGGGAGATTTGACATCATCAACAATCCACTAGTCTTCTCTCAAATCATTGACAAAGAAGACAACATCATTTCTTTTCCCTTTCTTATGTACATGGTTATTACTCCCTTCAAAAGTAAACTCTTTGGTGATAGGGCACCTGATAAAAACCTATTGGTTTTTAGGCACCTGATCAAAAGCATGAAGGGTCTCTAGATCTACTTGAAGCAGATCTTGTGGTGACAGGGCACCTGATAAAAAACCTGTAGTGGATTCCTACAAGGGTTGTAGAAGAGTGGATGTACCCAGATTTGGGGAACCACTATAATTTCTTGTGTCCTCTGTGTGCTTGCTTTTTCTTTCTTTATCTTTGTGCTGTGACTTTTTATATATTAACTCTAAATTAAAAGAAAGTTAAGATCTACCCCTTCACTTTCATAACTCTAAGTGCCAGATCTCAAGATTGAAGAATTAACATCTTTCAGAATCATCAAACCTGCCAAATATGTTTGAACTGTCATATGTCAGTTAACTACCGGATCAGTCGGTTGCCTCTGAAGAGATATATAAAAAGAGTTGATCTATCATAGAATAGACATTAAAAAAAGAGGGTGGAAAAATAAGAAGAAGGAGAATCACTCCAAAAAAATTTACAGAATTCTATACAACAAAAGATTTTTATTAATGATCAGAGAAGTAGACAACATCTCTTCAGATCTGTCAGTGTTTGCAGATTTTATTCTGAAAGGAAGAAGAAGTTAGATCTACACCAAATTCTCAAGAAGATTCAACCTAGGTTCTCTGAAAGTGAGGCTAAGATCTATCTCAACTCTAGAGGGGGGGTGAATAGAGTATTTTAAAATAATTTTTCACAGTTGAAATAAACAGCACATATAGAATTTAATTTATGATATAGTGTAGAGTGCTAGTAAGAGGTTAAAAACCAAGAAATAAAGGGCACAGCACACAGCAGACAAATCACACAAGCAAACCAGAAGACACAAGGAATTATAGTGGTTCCCCAAAAACCTGGGTACATCCACTCTTCTACCACCCTTGGTAGGAATCCACTCAGGATGAGTTGATCAGGTGTCCTGACACCAATGAGCTTTTGATAAGGTGCCCAAAAACCAAAACTAGATTTTTTGATAAGGTGCTTGCCACCACTGAGTTTTGACAAGGCTCTCAGAACCAAACAGAACTTTTGAAGGGAGTTCAAGAACCCTTTTACAGCAGGAAAAGAAAAATAAGAGTGAAGGGTGTCTTCTCTGTTCTCAATCAAATGAGAGAAGCACAAGTGGATTGATGATGTCAAAGCTCCCCCTGAGATGAAGAAAGGTTCAGGAAAAGAAGCTTTGCTCTAGGGTGATAGGTCTTCAGAACTTTGATCTCCAGCACAGGATGGTTTCAGCAAGAAGGCTGAAAATAAGGTGTCTGGAGTTCTGAGATGAGATTGTGAACACTTTTCAGTCAGCAAGAAGATTTTTGGAGTCACAGTTCTTCTGTTGTTCTTCTGCTATCAGTATTCTCTATTCTGTATGTTCACTTCCTTTCTTGTCAATCTCTGTGTGTCTCTTCTCTTGTGTATTCTGTATATCTTAAAACACAGGAGAAAGGAATTGATTTTCTGACGTTTCCTTGTCCAAAATTAGTCGTTGGGAGTCATAAATGTCTTCCAAAAATAGTCTTGTCTTCTAGAGGAAAGTCCAGCAAACATTCTCTGAATAATTCCTTGAAACTTGCTCCAGAATAAAGACAAACGGCTGGGAGATCTTCTGACATAAATACTGATAATATTCAAAAACATTCCAAAGAACAGCAGCATTTGAATTCCTGGAAGCGTCGATCTCTCCAAAGAAAACGTCGATCTGAGCTCTACGATCGTCGAACTGAGCTCAGAGATGAAATGGACAAGCAGACAGAAAACGTCGATCTGAGCTCGACGATCGTCGAACCGAGCTCAGAGACCTGAGAAATAACTTCAGGGAGGGATCGTCAAACTGAGCTAGAAGATAGTCGAGGGGAGTTCGACGATCAAGCTAGGCAAAAGCAGATAGTCGATCTGAGCTCGAAGATCGTCGACCGGAGCTCGACGATTTATTGAAGTTGAGCTCAGAGAGCGTCGAACGGAGTTCGACGATTCGTCGACCTGAGCTCGACGAAAATTGCCTTATACTTAGCTCTTCAACCTTGATCTTGGAATGATCCTGGGGGCAGCTCCAAACCTAAGTTCTAAGCCCTAGACTCATTCTAATGTTGACCTTCTTAACTATACAACTTGGTCAACTGGGATTCCTAAGACAAGCATAGTGATCCTTACCCAAATTAGTAATAGGGTGTTCCAACAATCTCCCCCTATTTGGGTTAGGATTACTATTTACAGACAATCATAGGAAATGAAAAGCATACAACAGTACAGAAGTTAATACAAAATTACAGAGAAGTTATATAGCAGCAAAGCATATCATAGATAAATAGCAGCAGATATCTAAAGGTGGATGAAATGTTTTAGCTTACACAGTTCACTTCCTTTCAGATCCCTTTTTAAATAAAATTTCTCTATTTGGATTCTGACTTTCTTTCTTTGACCTTCTGTCATCCTCTGCACCTAGAGAAGTTTGAGATTTGGGCCTTGGAACAACAGCCTCAGGGTGCAGCTTCATGTAATCTTCTGGGTTGAAAAATTTTCTTGATGCATATCTTTCCAGTTCTTTCTTTCTCTGCTCTGATAAGGTAGTTATGTTTGAAGTATCCTTGCCTTGTTCTCTGGCCTTTTTTATTTGATCAAGGGCAGCCAATTCTTTCATTCTGGCTGTCCAGGATACAGGGTTGTTCTCAGGATCTTCAAAAGGAATAGGAGGTTCATATCTATTGATGATTTCAGAAACAGTAGAAGGAGTCCTGGAGACAATTGTGTCTTTCAGCTTGTAAGGGAAAGGACCTGAAGAAGAGTCAGAGTGGCCTTGTCCTTCCCTTTGATAGGATCTTTGTTCTCTTTGATTTCCTCTGTAATTACCCCTTCTGGGTTGATATCCTCTTTGATGCTGTCCCCTTTGATATGATCTTTGATAATACTGGGAAGAACTGTGTCTGGAGACTGGAGCTTGAGGAGCTGAACCTGAGCCAGAATCTGGAGGAGGAGGAGGAGGAGGCTGATATTGAGAAGATCCTTAATTTGTCAAGCTTCCTCTTCTTCTTCATAGCTTTCAGTTGATTTTTGGAATATTGCATCCAAGGCTCAGAGATGGGGCAGTCATGCAGGATGTAGTATGGAATATCATTGGAGTCTTTGGCTTTGGCAGGAGGGACTGGCATCATTGCTTTACTTCTGGCTTTTCTCTTCTTGGCAATAGTGCTAGCAGAATCATCAGAATCAGTCCTGTATTGGTCACTCTCAGAACTTTGAGGTTGATCATACAGATCATCAATTCTTCTGATAAGCTCTTCTTGAGCTTTAAGTTTTGCAGAAACAACAGGAGCAGGAGGAGAGAGAGCAGCAGCAGAGCAGGCAGAAACAGGAGCAGACACTAGAGCAGGAGCAGCAATTTCATCAGCATCAGTTGCTGGAATCATTTCTATGTCAGCAGTAGCAGCAGCAGCAATTTCAACAGAAAGAGGCACAGTGGCCTTAGTAGCAGCATCAGAGATATTCACAGCCTTCCAGGACTTGATGTAGGAATCAATATGGCTGGGATCACAGGTAGATACAGGCACAATGGCCTTAGACAAATCTTCAGCAGGAGTTGCAGGCAGACAGCTGAAATGGACTGTATCAAATGTAGATAGCAGCCTCTGCAGATTAAGTGCAAAAGCACATCCAAGAGCTGGAGCTGGAGCAGACATAATATCAGCAGCTGGCACATCCACTTCTTTATAAGGCATCTCCCCCTACCTTGGTTCAGAAAGAGGTGAATCAAGGCACATAGAAGATGGGATAGCTAGGGAGGAGGAAAGGAAGGCAAGCTTGGTAGACAACTCCTGTACTTGCTTCAGGAGTGGAGCCAGGGAAGACTCCAGTAGAGATGTCAGCTTGGGAGCTAGCAACTCATACAGCCTGTCTGCCAAACTAGGAAGATCCACATGCTCAAGTGGGGCTTGAGCAGAGGTAGAGGCAAAGGTGGATGGAGGGATGGTGGCTGAAACTGAAAATGTGGAGAAAGGTGGAGAGGGAATGGTTGGTTCAGAAGATGGAATTATGGAGATAGAGAAGGTTGAGGTGGAGATAGGGGAAGTAAGAGATGGTGTGAAGGAGGGTTGAGAGAGAATGTCATGGAGCATTTGTTGAAAGGAGGAAGTTGAGGGTGGCTCAGGAGGAGTAGAGGGTGAATCATCCATGAAGGAATCATCAATGAGTGAGAAGGATGGTAGGGAGAAGGTTGAATAGGAAAAGAGGGGATGGAATTCCTCTGAGGTGGATAGAGGAGGGGATGACATAGGTGAGGTAATTGGGGATGAGATGATTATGGTGGTGACTGGTGGTGAGGAGGTGACGGCTTGGGTGGATGTGGCTGGAGGAGGGGAAGAAGCAGGCAGCTCTTTTGCTGGAGGAGTGACTGAGATAGTCCTTGTCCCTGAATGAAGTGGTGCAGCAGCCCTGGAGGGGTTTATGATCTGCCTGTCCCATTTACTGAAGAGGGCACAGGAAAGCCTCTTGGATGCATTGATAAACATGCCAGAGGAGGTTAATACGTCAGGGCATCTGTTGTGCAGAAAGACCCCTAATATTCTCCCATAACTAACTGCATTCTTGTTGATCTTCTTCTTAATCAGAGTGAAGAAGATGGAGCCCCAGTCCAGGTGTTTCTTATCTAATAGAGCTCCCATCAGGCAGAACTGATATCTGGAAATGGTGTCATGGGCTGAATGCTTGGCCAACAGCACCTTCCCAACTACATCAGCCAGGAATTGAAATTCTATAGCCAGATTTTTCTTCAGTAGCTTATTAGGGTTGACTGCATTGTGACCCATCCTATCCAGCATGGAGTCATACTCTTCTCCAGACAGTTCAATGGAGTCTTCTCCAGTACTGAGTTGAAAGACTTCTGTTAAAAGAGCCGGGGATAGAAATACCTGAGTCCCCTTAATGGTGCCGACAACAGAATTCTCAGTCTCGTCTGTTGCGGTAAAACACCACTCTTTAATTTCTTCTGAGGCGATCTTCATCCTTGTAGTCATTATTGGAGTCAGCTGTTGTTCTCTGAATAAGTTTAGGATGTCCTTGAAGTGCTGGTCGCTTCCGTCGAAGGAGTTTATGTCGATGTCAAAGCCTATGTCGAACTTCATCTTAGCAATAGCAGCACTTGATTCAGCCATATTCGCCTGCAACAGAAAACCAAAAACGACTAAGCGTAGAGAGTTTGGAGGGAAAAGAAAGAAAGTTGCAGAGTATGAAAGTGCAAAAGGAGAACGACGGCTGAAAGAAAGATTTTATATTAGGGTTCGACGGCGAAAAGGAAGATCGTTGAGCTTAGCTCGACGAAACGTCGAGCTTAGCTCGACGAAACGTCGAGCTTAGCTCGACGATTTGGGCTACAGAGGGAATCTGAAGAGTCTTCAAAATCGGCGATCTTAGTTCGACGATGTTGAAAAACGTCGAGCTCAGCTCGACGGCCTCTGATCAGAAAGAGAGAAAGCCGAGTTCTAGCGAGGGCTCTGAACTCAGATCGACGACTGCAAAAGCGTCGATCTCTGGTCGACGATTTTTGGAAAATCGTCGATCTTTGTTCGACGATTTTGGGGAAAACGTCGAGCGCAGTTCAGAGTCTAAACACATTCTACAGACACAAAAAGAAGGATTTTTGGCCTAGTCTTGGTCTGTTTTAGCTTTTCAAAATCTTGTAATTTAATTAAGGCTTCCTCCATCTAACATGCCTAACTGATTTAGGAAGAAACTGTGTTTCTTTTCATCCAAAGGTTTGGTGAAAATATCTCCCCTTTGCAAATCAGTAGGAATATATTGGAGTTCAATTTTATTTTTCTCTACATTATCTCTTAGAAAATGATGCCTAATTTCTATGTGTTTTGTCCTACTATGGAGGACTGGATTTTGAGCTATAGAGATAGAACTAGTATTATCACAGAAAATTTTAGACTTCTATAAGTTGTAGCCATAGTCTAAGAGCTGATTCTGTATCCACAATATTTGTGAACAGCAGCTGCCTGCAGCCATATACTCAGCTTCAGCAGTTGAGGTTGACACAGATGTTTGCTTCTTACAGAACTAGGAGACAAGTCTGTCACCAAGGAACTGACATGTTCCACTGGTGCTTTTCCTGTCTATTCTGCATCCAGCATAATCAGCATCTGAGAATCCAGTTAAATCAAATGCTGAATCTTTTGGATACCAGAGACCTAGATTTGGACAACTTTTAACATACCTAAGAATTCTCTTAACTAAGATTAAATGTGACTCTCTAGGGCTAACTTGGAATCTAGCACAAATACATGTGGCAAACATTATATCAGGCCTACTAGCTGTAAGGTACAATAAAGAGCCAATTATTGCTCTATATGTTGTCTGATCAACAGGTTTCCCATGTTCATCAACATCTACTACAGCATTTGAGGGCATGGGTGTTTTCATACATGATGCATCAGACATACCAAATTTCTTAACCAATTCTTTTGCATACTTGGTTTGAGAAATAAATATGCCTTCAGCATGTTGCCTAACTTGCAGTCCTAAGAAGAAGGACAGCTCACCCATGCTACTCATTTCAAATTTAGAGTGCTTAAGCTTGGAAAACTTTTTGCACAATTTTGAATCAGTAGAACCAAAAATAATATCATCTACATAAAGTTGCACTAGTAGGGTGTGGGACTTATGGGTTCTAATAAAAAGAGTTTGGTCTACTCTCCCCCTAACAAAATCATTTTCCAGAAGAAAGCATGCTAGGGTCTCATACCATGCTCTAGGAGCTTGCTTGAGACCATATAATGCTTTATGCAATTTGTAAATATAATCAGGGTGAGTTAGAGAGATAAAACCTGGAGGTTGTCTAACATAGACTTCCTCTTTGATGTCCCCATTGAGAAATGCACTCTTTACATCCATTTGATACACTTTGAAACCCTTGTGAGCAGCAAAGGCTAGAAATATTCTGATGGCTTCCAACCTTGCAACTGGTGCAAATGTCTGATCATAGTCTATTCCTTCTTGTTGAGAGTACCCTTGAGCAACTAGCCTTGCCTTGTTTCTGACTATAACTCCTTGATCATCCAGCTTGTTCCTGAATACCCACTTTGTTCCAACAATGGGATGATCCTTTGGCTTAGGCACTAGTTCCCAAACCTTGTTCCTTTTAAATTGATGCAACTCCTCTTGCATTGCAATGATCCAGTGTGGATCTTGCTTTGCATCTTGAATGGATTGAGGCTCAATTTGAGATAGGAAGCAAGTGTGCATCAGGTTCTGGTTGACCTGACTTCTAGTTTGCACACCAGCTGAGATCTCTCCAATTACTTGGGTGATTGGATGATCTCATGTTGTTACTAAGTCAACAGGGAGTGTTGATTGTTCACCAGCCTGTGTTGTTGTCTCCCTAGTGGAACAGCAACTGGCTTTTCAGGATGATTTCCTTCAAGATGTTGAACTTCTTCTTCATCATCACTGCTCTCATTCTTTTTAGCAACTTGCAGTTTGTTCAAGTCTTCAGCTAGAGAATGTACCTGCAGAGGTTTTATGGTAGAAGCATTCTTCTCCTTGAAAGACATGTTAGCTTCATCAAAAATAATATGAACAGATTCTTCAATTTTACAGGAAGATTTATTATAAACCCTATAGGCCTTGCTGATCATGGAGTATCCCAGAAACACTCCTTCATCAGCTTTAGCTTGGAATTTAGCTAGATATTTCTTGTCATTATTATGAATAAAACAAGTGCAACCAAAAACCTTGAAATAGCCTATTTTAGGTTTCTTCCCTTTGAGCAATTCATAAGGAGTCTTGCCCTTCAGCTTGTGTATCAGGCTTCTGTTCAATACATAGTTGGAGGTGTTCACTGCCTCAGCCCAAAAGGACAGAGGTAGGTGAGCATCTGCCAATAATGTAGTTGCAGATTCAATGAGTGTTCTATTTTTCCTTTCAGCTACCCCATTTTGTTGAGGAGTTCTAGGAGCTGAGAAAGTGTGCCTGATCCCTTCACTCTGACAGAAGTCTTGCATGAGAAGAGAATCAAACTCTGTCCCATGATCACTTCTGATCAGGGCAATGTGAGTGTTGAACTCAATCTGAATGCATTTGAGAAAATCTGTCAAACACTTGAAGTTATCAGACTTCTTCCTCAGAAAGAATACCCAAGTGAATCTTGAGAAGTCATCTACAACCACTAAAGTATAGGACTTCCCTCCTAGGCTTTGCACTGATATGGGTCTAAAAAGATCCATGTGCAACAGGTACAAAATCTAGGTGAATCACTCTTATTAATTGATTTAAAACTACTTTTAATTTGCTTGCCTAATTGACAAGCCTTGCAAAGTCCTTCCTTCTTGTAGGGACTAGAAGGTAGTCCTTTAACAAGGTTGTCTTTAGATAGCTTAGCAATGGTTCTAAGGTTAATATGCCCTAGTCTCTTATGCCATAAAATATTAGATTTTGAAATGGAGTTGAACAGGCAAATATCTACTATAGGTGAATGAAAATCCACTAAGTAAATGTTACCTCTTCTGTTACCTGTCAACACAGTTGTGTTGTCCTCTGTCTTGACCTTGCATATGGCTTTGTTGAATGTCACTTGATATCCTTCATCACACAGTTGACTGATACTTATCAAGTTGTGCTTGAGTCCTTCAACATATGCCACCTTTTTAATGTGACTGGGCCAATTTTGATTGCACCATATCCTTTTGTAGTTCCAAAGCTTGAGTCTCCAAAAATTACTTTGGGTCCAAGCTTGGCTTTGAAGGAAGTGAAGTTGTCCTTGTCCCCTGTCATGTGCTTTGAGCACCCACTATCCAGATACCATTGATGGTTTGATGCTGGATAGGTCTTCACCTACACAAAAATAGCTTATTTGTTTTTGACCCAGTTAACCTTGCGCCTAGGTTGATATCTCTTGAATTCTGAAATAAAGGACATCCCAGGTTGATCCTTATAACCTTCAGGATGGTATCTCCTAGGAGGTACTATCCATTCAGTATAGGGATTAAAGCCTTGGGATGTGGGACTTCTAGGATTGAATCTAGATGTGCCATTGAAGGATTGTTCACAGTCCTGATTTCTGTTCGACGATCGTCGAACTGAGGTCGACGATCTTGGGTCAGATCGTCGATCTCTGTTCGAAGATCGATTATGCTGAAGTTCAGAATTTGGATATCGTCGAGCTGAGGTCGACGATCTGTAGTTAGATCGTCGAGCTCTGTTCAACGATCGTCGAGCTCTACTCGACGCCATCTGTTGAACTGAGTTCTTCTCTGACAGATCTGCATTCTTCCTGGGTACCTCTATTACTCCCTTTCCTTTGTCAGAGACAAACTTGATTGGAGTTGTCAAAATTATAGGTTGGCTGGATGAGGCACCCAAGCCCAGTGTGCTATTAAATCTAGAGTTCACTGTGCTTGTGATGTCCATCAGTCTGATACTTCTCCCATTTAGGGATTCTTTAAACTTTTTGGCCTTTGATAGTTCACTTTTCAGTGAGGCTATCTCCTCCCTACAGCATTCTAACTCCTCAGAGAGTTTGAGGTTCTTTGAGTTTAGGACACTATGCTCAGATAATTGATTCCTGAGAGAGATTATCTCCTTCTCAGATTTTAATAGATCTAGACACAGTGTCTTAAATTCATCTTTGAAGTCCTCAGAATTAAAATCAAAAAAGTTGATTACCTGATCCTCATCTGGTTGACTTTCTGAATCTGAATCTGATTCTTCATCAGAGTTTTGCTGTGATGCATTGATAGCCATCATGCAAAATTCTTTTTCATCTGCATCATCCTCATCATCACTGGAGCTGGATGAGGCTTCAGATTCCTCTTCAGTCTCACTCCATGTCTCAGCAACAAAGCCCTTCCTTGTATGTTTGTTCTTGCTGGAGGAGGCTTTGTCTGAGCTATTCTTCTTGTAATCCTTTTCTTTTCTTCGTTCTCTTCTTTCCCTTTTGTCCTTATTCTTGTTTTCTGGACAGTCAGGCACAATGTGGCCTGGTTTCCTGCAACCAAAGCATATGATTTCTTTATTGTTATTTGATTTATCATACCTTGGTTTATCATGACCCTTGTATGGTCTCTTTCTGAAGTCTTTTCTGGCCATCTTGTAGAATCTTTTGGCCAGTAGACTTATGAGCTCATCATTTCCTGTAGCTTTATCTTCAGGCTCCTCTTCTACAGCTTTGAAGGCTATGGTCTTTTCTTTCCTTGTAGCTGGAGAGATAGCCTTTTGTTCTTCTTCTCTATTTTTAATGAGCAGCTCATAGGATTTGAGCTTGCCCAAGAGAGCTTCAGTAGTAATCTCATTTAAACTTCTGGCATCCTTGATTGGCCAGATTCTTGAATCCCAAGTACTGGGGAAGCACATCAGGATTTTGTCATTCAGCTCAGTCAGTGAGATTTCTTTGTCTAGGGTTTTTAGCTCATTGACAATTAGACTTAGTCTATTGTACATGTCAACCATTGATTCAGCTTCTCCCTTTTTGAAGTTCTTATATTGGCTTATCAGATGAGATCTTCTATCTTTCCTTTCATCAGCAGATCCTGAGACAATTTCAGAGAGTTTGTCCCAGATTTCTTTGGCTGAGTGGCATTCAGCTACCTTCTGAAAGATTTCATCAGACATTGTTTGGGCTAAGATGTTCATAGCCTTAGTATCTGCAGTCTTCCACTTCTTTATATCTGCATCTGTTCCAGAAGGAGGTGGAACATCACTTGTACTTGAGCTTGCTGGTGGAGTTGGACACACTGTCAAGACAGAATTAAAAATATCCTCATTAATAGAATTCATGTATAATCTAATCCTTGCCTTCCAGAGTGCAAACATGGAAAGGTTGCACACTGGTGGTCTGGTACTTGCATAATCTTTGTTCTGTGCCATGTCTTTAAATAAATAGGTAGATGTATAGAAAATAATCCCCTTAAGAGATTGATCTTATCAAGGATCTTTTGGTTCAGGTGTTAGCCTGTATGAGCAACCAAACCTGCCTCTGATACCAATTGAAAGTGAGGCTAAGATCTATCTCAACTCTAGAGGGGGGTGAATAGAGTATTTTAAAATAATTTTTCACAGTTGAAATAAACAACACATATAGAATTTAATTTATGATATAGTGTAGAGTGCTAGTAAGAGGTTAAAAACCAAGAAATAAAGGGCACAGCACACAGCAGACAAATCACACAAGCAAACCAGAAGACACAAGGAATTATAGTGGTTCCCCAAAAACCTGGGTACATCCACTCTTCTACCACCCTTGGTAGGAATCCACTCAGGATGAGTTGATCAGGTGTCCTGACACCAATGAGCTTTTGATAAGGTGCCCAAAAACCAAAACTAGATTTTTTGATAAGGTGTCTTGCCACCACTGAGTTTTGACAAGGCTCTCAGAACCAGACAGAACTTTTGAAGGGAGTTCAAGAACCCTTTTACAGCAGGAAAAGAAAAATAAGAGTGAAGGGTGTCTTCTCTGTTCTCAATCAAATGAGAGAAGCACAAGTGGATTGATGATGTCAAAGCTCCCCCTGAGATGAAGAAAGGTTCAGGAAAAGAAGCTTTGCTCTAGGGTGATAGGTCTTCAGAACTTTGATCTCCAGCACAGGATGGTTTCAGCAAGAAGGCTGAAAATAAGGTGTCTGGAGTTCTGAGATGAGATTGTGAACACTTTTCAGTCAGCAAGAAGATTTTTGGAGTCACAGTTCTTCTGTTGTTCTTCTGCTATCAGTATTCTCTATTCTATGTGTTCACTTCCTTTCTTGTCAATCTCTGTGTGTCTCTTCTCTTGTGTATTCTGTATATCTTAAAACACAGGAGAAAGGAATTGATTTTCTGACGTTTCCTTGTCCAAAATTAGCCGTTGGGAGTCATAAATGTCTTCCAAAAATAGTCTTGTCTTCTAGAGGAAAGTCCAGCAAACATTCTCTGAATAATTCCTTGAAACTTGCTCCAGAATAAAGACAAACGGCTGGGAGATCTTCTGACATAAATGCTGATAATATTCAAAAACATTCCAAAGAACAGCAGCATTTGAATTCCTGGAAGCGTCGATCTCTCCAAAGAAAACGTCGATCTGAGCTCTACGATCGTCGAACTGAGCTCAGAGATGAAATGGACAAGCAGACAGAAAACGTCGATCTGAGCTCGACGATCGTCGAACCGAGCTCAGAGACCTGAGAAATAACTTCAGGGAGGGATCGTCGAACTGAGCTAGAAGATAGTCGAGGGGAGTTCGACGATCAAGCTAGTCAAAAGCAGATAGTCGATCAGAGCTCGAAGATCGTCGACCGGAGCTCGACAATTTATTGAAGTTGAGCTCAGAGAGCGTCAAACGGAGTTCGACGATTCGTCGACCTGAGCTCGACAAAAATTGCCTTAGACTTAGCTCTTCAACCTTGATCTTGGAATGATCCTGGGGGCAGCTCCAAACCTAAGTTCTAAGCCCTAGACTCATTCTAATGTTGACCTTCTTAACTATACAACTAGGTCAACTGGGATTCCTAAGACAAGCATAGTGATCCTTACCCAAATTAGTAATAGGGTGTTCCAACATTCTCTCTTTCAAACTCTGAGTTGTAAGCTTGTAATTATGAAGGCTGAGGTAGGGTTGTTTGCCTGATGTAGGAGATTAAGTTCTCTGAGCTGTAGGACTAGTGATAAGGGCTGAGGTAGGGCTTGATAGACTGAGTGGTAGGAGTGTGGATTCACTATGGGGTAGGGTTCTTGGAAAGAGCTTGAGTTGTAGGACATGTTGAAGTCTGAGCTGTAGGAACCAATTTGGGTTCTGAGTTGTAAGATCTGAGGATCTGAGAAGGTGGAAGGAAGTTTGGCCGAATCTAGTGTACTGCTTGATAAGCAAAGAGGGAAAGTTGATGTACCCATCATTTAGGGAACCACTATTGATGGAGCCGACTTCCCACGACATGTGGCCAAGGAGCGTCCTCCCTCCGACGATGATGGTGACCCGGTAAATTTGAATGGAGATGTTGCTGATGCGGCCGCCATTGATCCCCATCGGAGAGAGTTTGTGGATTGGGACGATCGTTGCCGCAAGCTCGAGGATGGCTTTTCTTCCGCGACGCCACCGCCACCTCCGCCACATGTTTTGCTCGACGTCCGCCGCCATTTTATAAAAATATATAATTATAAATTAAATAATTATAATTATATATTTTTAATAATTTATTATTTTAAGCAATTTTATTTCAAGCATTTTTATATTTATTGCATTTAAATAAGTCATGTAATGATGGGGTGCTTATAACCATCATTGGTTGTTTTTATTATTTCATTTCTTGTATTATGATGGGTGCTTATAACCATCATAATTTTCATTTTGAATTTTGAATTTGAATGGTTATTGGAGAGAGATTGAGTGGTGTAGGCTATATATAGCCATGTTATGAAGGATTAATTAGTGAATGAATGAAAATTTAAAACCTAATTCCTCTCTAAGAGAAATTTCGGCCAAAGAGAACTCCTCCTTGCCGCCGCCCCTTGGCTTGTGGTGTGAAGCCGCCGCCCCCCCTTGCTCCCTCCATCCGTTCAGTGCGACTCCGGCGCGGCTTCCTTCGGTGCGACTCCTTGGAAGAAGGTTGCAAACCCCTCGGTGTGACGCCGGCGGATCCATGGAGAGAGTGATTCTCCCACAGTTATCTTGTGTAAAAGTTTTCTGGTTGGCGTGACACGAAGAAGGCGACGAATTTCTCTCCCTCCGTCGTATCTCCGGTGGTGCCGTTAAGGAACGATTCTAGTCGAGTGAAACCGGACTCATCCCATCTGGTTGGGTAACGAAAATTTCTACTTTATGTGTTTCTCTTCCCTTGATAATTCTTGTGGCATTGGCAAATTGCGTGGCTTGTGTAACGCTTGATTTTTCGTGGTTTAATTTATTTTAGTTATTGTCTTGTTTACTGTATTTTCGTTTAAGTTCGTGAGGCGTGGCGGCCCTCGTATGTATTTTGTTGGGAGAGAACCATCCTTGCCCGAATCGTTTGTTTTCGGTGGTTTCTCTTTTGGTACAACACGCTCGATCGAACCGTGTGGTTCTTTTCGCTTGAGAGGACCTTGGCCTATCGCCTTGGTATTATCTAAGGGGCTTTGCGAACCCCACGTAATTGTTAATCTAATAATAATTTTAATCGATCCGATGCTACGTTAAATGCTTGAGTGTGACGTGAGAGTTATCAGAGAGCGTCACGTTAATTTGTCGGCCACCAAAACGCTCGAAAGAGCGGGCCTACATCAATTTGGTATCAGAGGGAGGTCGTTTCAACTCCCAAGTTGCAAACATCCTCTCTGCGTTCTTCGTTGGTCGATCTCATCTTTCTAGGATCTGAAATTTTTGGATTGGTCTGCGTTTAGTAAAACCCTTCGGAATTTTAAACTTGTCAAAAAAATCTGAAAAAAAATCTGTAGCTTCCTGCACTTATTTCCAGCAACATTAAAACAGAAATTTTTTAGATTCGTCCTCGTTAGGTCAGCCTGAAAATTGGAACATCGTAATTCTGTCCAGTTGGTCTGCAAATAGCTGGCTGAAATCTTTATTTTTCAGCAAAATTTCAAAAAAAAAAATTCAAATCTCAAAATTCAAATTTCAAATTTCAAATTTAAAATTTAATATTTATAAAATTTCAAATTTCAAATTTCAAAATTTAAAATTCAAATTTCGAATTTTAAATTTCAAATTTTCAAAATAAAAATTTCAAAATTTAAAATTCAAATTTGAAATTGAATTTCAAATTTCAAATTTCAAATTTAAAATTTCAAAATTAAAAATTCAAATTTCAAATTTCAAAATTCAACTTCAAAATTCAAAATTCAAATTTCAAAATTCAAAATTTCAAATTTCAAATTTCAAATTTCAAATTTCAAATTTCAAAATTCAAATTTCAAATTTCAAATTTCAAATTTCAAAATTTCAAATTTCAAAATTTCAAATAATAAAATTCAACATTTCAAATTTCAAATTTCAAATTTCAAATAATAAATTTCAAATTTCAAATTTCCAACTTCAAATTCCAAATTTCAATTTTTCTCAAATTACAAAAAAAATAATAATTGTGGTCTGCAAATAGCAGCCTAAAAATGTTAATTTTTTTTCTCAAAATCTAAAATTTAAAATTTCTGGTATTTCTCCATCTAATTATTAGTAAGAAAACAAAAAAAAAATTTCATTCAGTAATTATTTTTATTAATTAATTTGAAAATTTAGTATTTGGTGTGCCAATAGCCGGCTAAATTTTTTTTTCTGCAATAAAAAAATCTGAAAAAATTTAATTAATAATCCTTATAATTTTCTTGCTCAAAAAATAAAAAAATATGCATGTATTATTTTTTTAAACTAGCGGGAATAATTAAATCTTTGAGGTTTAATTAGGGCCAATTTACTTTTCTTTGCATGTGCACAAGTATCGGATCGAGTTTCTTCTCCGGTTCTCACTAAATGACATATGACGTATATGCTTCTCGGTTAGACTATTTCTATGCTAAGGATATGGCTAAACACACCTGTTGGGTATTGCATCCACAATGTACCTGATTTGAAGAAGCCCCTGTGCAAGCCAAGGTAAATAGACAATGTATTTGATGAAATATTTCTAGTTGTACTTGCAGATATTCCATGCTAAGTACACACCAATGTCAGGGTACAGTGGGTCAATATACACGGGTCTGTGCAACGTAATCCCTCGTTGAGCAGATCAGTGTGTTGGCCTACGTGTACTCTCTCTATTGGGGTGTACTTAATTTCAAGTACAGGGCTATGATAAAGCAAGAGCAGACAAGGAGCAAGGATGGGCCAAAGACCAGCTCAAGGGGAGAAAGAGGAGAAACAGCCTAAGTACAAATCGACGAGAATCACTAAGTGATTCTCGCCGATTCGGCGAGAATCACTAGTGATTCTCGCCGAGTCGTCGAGAATCACTAGCTGATTCTCGCCGGTTGAAGCCGGCATCTTCGTCACAGACAGGGAAATTTTCTAAGGCAGAATCGTCGAGAATTACTTATGATTCTCGCCGATTCGTCGAGAATGACCTTGCATTCTCGACGATTCGGTGAG
This sequence comes from Platanthera zijinensis, assembly GCA_039513925.1. Classification (NCBI taxonomy): domain Eukaryota; kingdom Viridiplantae; phylum Streptophyta; class Magnoliopsida; order Asparagales; family Orchidaceae; genus Platanthera; species Platanthera zijinensis. Next base: position 22,179,699 of record CM077098.1, read on the forward strand.
AATCAAAAGTGACTCCCGCCGATTCTCCCCGGCTTCTGTATCTGTGCAGTCAGATTTCGGCTAAGTAGAAGTCGGCGAGAATCATAAGTGATTCTCGCCGATTCGGCGAGAATCACCTATGATTCTCGCCGAATTTGACTTGGCAATTTTTCTGAAAGTTCTGGACCGGTCCAAGTTACCTGCAGCTGTTTGAACCGGACTTTGGTCCTTACCTTGGTGGGACCCACAACGGTCATCTTCTTGACCTAGGGTATAAATACGATACATTGTGAACAGTAAAAGGGACGGATATACAGTATTTCAAAAAGAACGAGCGGCCGACGACAAACCCTAATCTCGCGATCTTGCTCCGCCGGTCATCTCCGCCGCTCGCACAGTTGTCGCCGCTGTTGATCTCAGGGTCTTCCAGATCTCCGGCGACAGAAGCTTAGGCTAGCATAGCATCTCACGCGTCTAACGAGAGATCCCTTGTCTCTTGATTCGTTGATCGGGAAAATCTTTCCCCTTCCGAATCGATCGAGACGATCGATCCTTGTGTGACCGTTGGTAGATCTTGCTCCCTTTGCTACGAAGTCTGAATCAAGTTGGCACTGCTGCTGCTCTTCATCGCCACTGCTGATTCCGAGAACGTTGCCGCCGCCTCAAGCCGCCGCCGGTCTCGGGAAAGATTCACTCCAAGTGAGATCTAGGGCTGTGCACTCTTCGTTGACTTCAAGAGCACGTCGTCAAACGAAGAGGGTCACCTTCTCTCCAAACGTTGTTTGTATTTCTTACAAGCTAGTTTTTAATTTCTTTGTAACGGACCGATTGGTCCCTAGTTGTAAGGGTTGGGTGCAACCCGGACTGTGGGAGTGTTGACTCCTACGTGTGGAAGGGTTCCTTCCGTGAGTGCAAGGATTGGATTTCAATCCTGTTGGTGAAGTGACCGAGTCGTCCCGTGTTGGGAGATAGGTCGAAGGGGGAAAGTGGACGTACCCAAATCGGGGAACCACTATAAATTGTCTTTGTATTTTCTGTGCTTGGTTGTTTTGTTTTCTTGTGCAGGTAAAATCATAATTCCGCAAATACATGACAGAGACACCTATTCCCCCCCCCCCCCCATAGGTGAAGATAGTTAACACTAGGTGAACTTTCAAGTGGTATCAGAGGGAGGTTACTCATCAAAAAGGTTCACACCTTGAGTAGAATCCTGCCCCCAGTGTCAAGAAGCAGACAGATATCCTCCATGGACGGACTCAAGCACTCCGGCAAAATCCCAGTATGCACCAGACTGAACTTTCCTATCTGGAAGGAAAGAATCAGATTCTACATGGAAGCGGTCGACCCTCGGCTCTTCATGATAGTGGAGGAGGGACCTTACATTCCCACTAAGGCCTCCACCATTGATCCTACCAGGAAAGTACCCAAGCAACTTTCGGAAATGGACAAGGACGAAATGGTGCTGTTCGGACTCGACAAGAAAGCTCAGAACATACTGGTGAGCGCAGTTGATGACTCTATGATGCAGAACTTCAGCAATTGCAGGACAGCCAAGGATCTCTGGAGCTGTCTGATTGTCTTAATGGAGGGCACAGATGAAGTGAGGGACGATCGGAGATCCCTCCTCAATCAGAAATATGAAGCCTTCAGACAAGGGCCAAAGGAGGAGATCGGAGTCACCTTCGAAAACTTCCTCAAGATCATCAATGCACTCAAAGGATATGGAAGAGTGTTCACTGACGGTGAACTCAATGATAAATTCCTTAGGTCCCTCACTAAGGAATGAGACACAAAGATCTGCGCCATCCGCGAGTTTGGCAGACTTGCGGAAACCGACCCTCAGATTCTGTTCGGGAAGCTCATGTCCTATGAGCTTCAGTTGAACACAAGGAAGGCTGAAGAGGAAGCAGAGAAAGCCGCGGCCAAGGAAAAGACGATGGCCCTGAAAGCCATTCACTCCAGAAAGGGTAAGGGTGTCGCCCCCTCCCGGGCATGGAAGAGGGATGAAGAGGAAGACTCTGAGCCAAGCTCCTCCGGATCAGAGTTATCTGAGGAAGATTTATCCCTTATCACAAGGGAATTCAAGAAGTTCCTCAAGCTGAGGAATCAGAGAAAGAGAACCGGCTCCTCCTCAAGGGATCAGAAGAAGAACTATTCCTCTGACAGGTATGTTTCCAAACCGAATAAACACCGCTCTTCTGACATTATATGTTTTGGTTGCAACAAGCCAGGACACGTCGTGGCCGACTTCCATCAAGGCAAGAGGGAAAAGGGAAAGGGCGAGGAGCACAGGTCCTCAAGAGACAAGAAGAAGGAGAGGAGTTACATCGCAAAGAAGCCAAAGACGCTGAGTGAATCTGACACGTCAGACACCAGCGATGATGAGGAGGCCTACTTTGGGCTAATGGGTCGCTCTGACTCAGAAGGAGATTGCCCCCCATTTACTGGGAAGGTAAAAGATCACACCCCTCTCTCCGACTCTGACTCTGATCCTGAGTCTCAGGATGATGATGCTGAGGATAGCTCTTCTGCCCGTGAAGCTGAGCTTCTCGATAAGTATGAGCTTCTGCTCAATACTTTTCTGGAATGTCGAAAGAGAATGAAGGCTGCGAAGAAGGAAGTAAAATCCCTTAAAAGTGAAAGTGTATCCCTGAGGGAAGAGATCACCAGTTTGATCTCTCTCCGACAGGAGCACTTGGAACTAACTTCAAAGCATTCAGAGTCTCTTAAGCTCCTTGATCTCAAGCAGGAAGAAGTCGACAAGTTGGAAGAACTACTTGCGGCAGAAAGGAAGATCGTCAAGAGCTTCTCTATGCCAAAAACTGTTCTCCCATTAGTTGATACCTTCTCTGCTCAGGCCAAAGGAGCTGGCTTGGGGCATGTAGGTGTGTTCAGTTCCTCGTCCAGGAGAAACAGGAACAGGAGAAAGAATAAGGCTGCCAAGAAAGCCTCTGCTGATGAGAAAGGAAAGGCCCCACTCAGTCCTGTTGAGTTCAGAAAGCCTAGCTTTCCCTGTAACCAACATGACTTTGAGTCAACATATGGGCATCACTTCAGGCCCTCGGTTGCAAAGCCGAAGAGCCGATATGATGGGTGGACCTTTCCCCGTAACTTCAGTGAGAGTGTCTTCAAGGCACCCTATGAGGAAATCCACTTGGGAAATTATGGTCAATTCTCTAGCGGCCATAATAGGAAGCTGGCACCTAAGGCCAAACATGTTACACTGAAAAGCCAAGAGGTGAAGAAGTCATGTGACTGTGGTCATCATGTTGCCTCCACCTCCAGGTCTTCGGCCCCAGTTGGACCCCACGTTTCAAGGGTAAAGCAGGCGCCCAAGAGGAAGTATAACAGGTTTGACTGCTGGTGCTGTGGCAAAATTGGTCACTTTGCCATGGATTATTGGTTTAATCCAAGGTATAACGAGACTCCTTATGTTAGCAATGCGAGGCCGACCACTCGTAGAGTTAACCAATCGAGGGGGAGTATGCTAACAAGGAATCTAGGACCCAAGTTTGATTGGGTTCCTAAGGCAAATTAATTCTGTTTTGCAGGGATGTCCAAAGGCCAACAAAACTCCTATTTGGTATTTGGACAGTGGATGCTCCCGTCATATGACTGGGACAAGAAGCCTGCTGCGGGAGTACACCCCAGTCGAGAATGGACCCAAAGTCATCTTTGGGGGATCTGATCGGGGAGTCACCAGAGGTTACGGTATGATTTCCAACGGTATACTCTCTATCTCTGACATAGCTTATGTTGAAGGGTTAAATCATAACCTGATCAGCGTAAGCCAGTTATGTGATAAAGTGTATGACGTTAAGTTCTGCAAGGATAAATGCCTGATAATATCATGTGACTCTTCGGAGACCGTATTAACAGGCATTAGGAGCAGAAATATTTTCTGTTTAGACTTTCTTAGTTTAGACTCTTCTACCCCTGTATGCCTAGTAGCAAAAGGCAGTGCATCTCTTTGCGAACAATGGCATAAGAGATTGGCACACATTAATTACAAGACAATTAATATGCTATTTTCAAAAGACTTAGTAAGGGATGCTCCCATTATTAAGTGCATTAGAGATAGTCCATGTCCTGCATGTCAAATGGGCAAGCAGACTCGGGCTACCTTTAAGAGCATCCCAGACAAATATTCCTCCAGATGTCTTTACCTTCTGCACATGGACCTGTTTGGTCCTATGCAAGTTCATAGCTTATGAGGGAAGTCATACACGCTAGTGATTGTAGATGATCACTCTCGGTTTACGTGGGTGTTCTTCTTAAAACGCAAGTCGGATACGTTTGACATCTTCACTAATTTTGTCAAGCAGATACAGAACGAACTTACCTGCTCGGTGGTCAAAATCAGAAGTGACCACAGAACAGAGTTTGAGTCTGGGGCTATGACAGAGTTCTGTGAAGAACTTGGTATCTTTCATGAATTCTCCTCCCCTCGCACTCCTCAACAGAACGGAGTGGCGGAGAGGAGAAATAGAACACTCATTGAGGCAAGCACGACAATGTTGAATGACGCTTCTCTCCCAGAATACTTCTAGGCCGAGGCTGTCAATACAGCTTGTCATGTACAAAACCGGGCATTGATTAACAAAAGCCATCGTAAGACTCCCTATGAGCTACTGAAAGGCAAGAAACCAACCATGTCCTACCTGAGGATCTTTGGCTGCAAATGTTATGTACTGAATAATGGGAAGTACCCGCGTACTAAGTTCGGTGAAAAATGCTTCGAAGGCATATTTATGGGTTATAGTAGCCGCAGCCGGGCTTATAGAGTTTTCAACAAGAAAACCCTAGTGGTAGAGGAGTCAATCAATGTTGTATTTGATGAAGGAAGTTTGCTTAATGGCAAGACTTCTAGTCTTCTTCCTGAAGATGCAGGTGACAGACTCGAAAGGTTGCAACTGGATGAGCCCGAGAAAGATGCACCTCCAACATACGTCAAGGTATCCACTTCTACGCAGATCGGAGAAGCTGAAAATCAAAATGGAGCAACTCCTTTAGAAGAAGGCGATGTCCAAGAAGTAGTCGACAATCCTGACGCCAGACTTCTACAGCTCAGACACATGCGGGATCATCCCAGAGATCAGATCATCGGAGATCCTCGTGACGGAGTCAGAACTTGCCGAGGTACTATTAACGAGATTCTGCATCTTAGCTTCCTGTCACAGGTTGAGCCAAAGAAGTTCGACGAGGCAAACAAAGATGCTGCATGGATTTTGGCCATGCAAGATGAATTGCATTAGTTCGAAAGATGCAACGTTTGGACGCTTGTGCCCAGACCTCACAAGCAAAATGTGATTGGCACCAAGTGGGTCTTCAGGAACAAACTGGATGAACATGGTGTCATCATAAAGAACAAGGCCAGGCTAGTGGCTCAAGGTTACCGTCAGGAAGAGGGGATTGATTTTGACCAGACGTTTGCACCAGTAGCACGGCTCGAAGCTATCCGGCTATTCCTAGCTTATGCCTCCCACAAAGGATTCACAGTTTATCAGATGGACGTGAAATCAGCTTTCTTGAATGGAGAGTTGAAAGAGGAAGTATACGTCGCTCAACCTCCAGGTTTTGTCAATCCTACTTATCCTAGTCATGTATATTTTCTTAATAAAACACTATATGGCTTAAAACAAGCTCCTCGAGCTTGGTATGAGACATTGTCTAGTTTTCTTCTTGAGAACAAATTCTCTCGAGGAAAAATAGACAAGACATTGTTTCTCAGGGAAGTCAAAGGCAAGATTTTGCTAGTGCAAATCTATGTTGACGACATTATATTTGGCTCCACGGACAACAATCTTTGCAAAAAGTTTTCCAAACTCATGCAAGGAAAGTTTGAAATGAGCAGTATGGGGGAGCTGAAGTACTTCTTGGGACTTCAAGTGAAACAGTCTGAGGATGGAATCTTCATCTCTCAGACAAAGTTCACAAATGATCTCCTCAAGAATTTCGGAATGGAGAATGCAACCTCTATGAGGACTCCAATGGGATCCACTATGTCTCTGGATAAGGATGAGAAAGGTAAACCTTTCGATGAAACCAAATACAGAAGCATCATTGGATCCCTGCTCTACCTTACTGCCAGTAGACCAGATATCATGTTCTCCACATGTGTTTGTGCCAGATATCAGGTGAACACTAAGGAATCTCACTATGTCGCTGCAAAGCGAATTCTTAGATACCTTAAAGGTACTCCAAATCTTGGCTTGTGGTACCCGAGAAACAATGATGTCGAGCTAATAGGTTTTTCAGATGCTGATTTTGCAGGGAGTAAGGATGACAGGAAAAGCACTTCCGGGACGTGCCAATTCCTTGGAAGAAGGCTTATCTCCTGGAACAGCAAGAAGCAAAATTGTGTCGCAACCTCCACAGCAGAGTCTGAATACATCTCGGCAGGGAGCTGTTGCGCACAACTCCTATGGATAAGGAACCAGTTAGCAGACTATGATCTTCAGTTCAAGGAAGTACCCATGTACTGTGACTCCTCAAGTGCAATTGCCATCGCAAACAATCCAATATCGCATAGCAGAACAAAGCATATTGAAGTGCGCTACCACTTCATTCGGGAGCACGTGGAGAACAAGGACATCTCTCTCTGCTATGTCCCCACGGACAAGCAGATTGCAGATATTTTCACAAAGCCCTTAGACGAGGCCAAGTTCAGTCTCTTCAAAACTGAATTGGGGATGCTCAACTATGAAGAATAAAGCCTCCAGACGCTCCTGGCTCGTGCCTCTAGGGGGAGCATCTGCCAGCTTTTCAAGTGACAACATAAGTGCACGAACTGAGGGGGAGCATGGTGTCCGGTGCACTAGACCCAAATTTGCAGAAGCCTAAAAGGGGGAGATTACCCTCTCGGCTAAGGCTAAGGTAGCTCAATGCTCTCGTTTGCTCTCAAGTAACGGGTAATGTTTATCCCTATCACCTCATTTTTAAGCTTCGGTTTTTCATTCCTATATGCTCTATTCACCTTAGCTTGTAGGGTTTAGGCTTCTTCAAATAGGGGGAGATTGTTGGGTATTGCATCCACAATGTACCTGATTTGAAGAAGCCCCTGTGCAAGCCAAGGTAAATAGACAATGTATTTGATGAAATATTTCTAGTTGTACTTGCAGATATTCCATGCTAAGTACACACCAATATTAGGGTACAGTGGGTCAATATACACGGGTCTGTGCAACGTAATCCCTCGTTGAGCAGATCAGTGTGTTGGCCTACGTGTACTCTCTCTATTGGGGTGTACTTAATTTCAAGTACAGGGCTATGATAAAGCAAGAGCAGACAAGGAGCAAGGATGGGCCAAAGACCAGCTCAAGGGGAGAAAGAGGAGAAACAGCCTAAGTACAAATCGACGAGAATCACTAAGTGATTCTCGCCGATTCGGCGAGAATCACTAGTGATTCTCGCCGAGTCGTCGAGAATCACTAGCTGATTCTCGCCGGTTGAAGCCGGCAGCTTCGTCACAGACAGGGAAATTTTCTAAGGCAGAATCGTCGAGAATTACTTATGATTCTCGCCGATTCGTCGAGAATGACCTTGCATTCTCGACGATTCGGTGAGAATCAAAAGTGACTCCCGCCGATTCTCCCCGGCTTCTGTATCTGTGCAGTCAGATTTCGGCTAAGTAGAAGTCGGCGAGAATCATAAGTGATTCTCGCCGATTCGGCAAGAATCACCTATGATTCTCGCCGAATTTGACTTGGCAATTTTTCTGAAAGTTCTTGACCGGTCCAAGTTACCTGCAACTGTTTGAACCGGACTTTGGTCCTTACCTTGGTGGGACCCACAACGGTCATCTTCTTGACCTAGGGTATAAATACGATACATTGTGAACAGTAAAAGGGACGGATATACGGTATTTCAAAAAGAACGAGCGGCCGACGACAAACCCTAATCTCGCGATCTTGCTCCGCCGGTCATCTCCGCCGCTCGCACGGTTGTCGCCGCTGTTGATCTCAGGGTCTTCCAGATCTCCGGCGACAGAAGCTTAGGCTAGCATAGCATCTCACGCGTCTAACGAGAGATCCCTTGTCTCTTGATTCGTTGATCGGGAAAATCTTTCCCCTTCCGAATCGATCGAGACGATCGATCCTTGTGTGACCGTTGGTAGATCTTGCTCCCTTTGCTACGAAGTCTGAATCAAGTTGGCACTGCTGCTGCTCTTCATCGCCACTGCTGATTCCGAGAACGTTGCCGCCGCCTCAAGCCGCCGCCGGTCTCGGGAAAGATTCACTCCAAGTGAGATCTAGGGCTGTGCACTCTTCGTTGACTTCAAGAGCACGTCGTCAAACGAAGAGGGTCACCTTCTCTCCAAACGTTGTTTGTATTTCTTACAAGCTAGTTTTTAATTTCTTTGTAACGGACCGATTGGTCCCTAATTGTAAGGGTTGGGTGCAACCCGGACTGTGGGAGTGTTGACTCCTACGTGTGGAAGGGTTCCTTCCGTGAGTGCAAGGATTGGATTTCAATCCTGTTGGTGAAGTGACCGAGTCGTCCCGTGTTGGGAGATAGGTCGAAGGGGGAAAGTGGACGTACCCAAATCGGGGAACCACTATAAATTGTCTGTGTATTTTCTGTGCTTGGTTGTTTTGTTTTCTTGTGCAGGTAAAATCATAATTCCGCAAATACGCGACAGAGACACCTATTCCCCCCCCCCCCATAGGTGAAGATAGTTAACACTAGGTGAACTTTCAACACCCCTAGGGCACACCACATTTATCCTACTTATGACGCTTTAGAGTATCCCAAAAATTTTAGAGACTGGCTTAAGGGATTAAAACAATATTTTAATTATCACTTATGGGATGACTACGAAAAGGTTAGCTTTGCCCGAGAGCAATTAGTAGGTCGGGCCCGATTATTTTGGTTAAACGAAGAGTGTCGTGTTGGTAGCTATCGTTATGCATGGCCGCATATGTGTAACCTCCTCTCGGATCAATTTGATCCCGCCTACCTGCGCACTAATAGCACCACACCCGTTAGTAAGAATAGTTACAGCACTAGACACGCATCGGCTTATAGGAGTGACCCTACGTCTCAGGATAGATCCTATCCCCAGAGAGGTAGTATTATCCAGAGTGTGCCTAGTCCCACTTATAGGAAACATAAGCCATTCCGACCCAAAAATTTGAACTCGAAAGAGGTTACTATTAGGGTGCTTGCTTCCTTAGCCTCGACATCTAAGCCCTCTGATATAGTGACTGATACCTCTGAGGATGCTTATGTGGATATAGAATCTCTGGAAGATGAAATTAATCAGCTAGGTGAGAGTCTTCCTTCACTTACGATAGTGCCTGACTCTCCTGTTGATCCTGAGGATGTGATTAGGACTGCGCCCGTCACTGAGGACGAGGCAAGTTTCACTGACGCTTTTAGTGACGTTGAGGAGATTGGTTACCCTAGTGACCTGGAAGAGGATTTCTCCCCTGAGGAATCATCTCCAATCCCCTTCGACAATAATTTAGTCATGGAATCTTCTGTTGACCCTGAGCTAGTAGACATTCCGGTTGAGTCGGTAGAGTCATCCGATGCTGAGAGCTTACATGTCACTGATTTAGGTGATGACTTGCTAGGATCCGACGTTATATTGGTTGACCCAGGATTATTAGAGGTTTCTACGGTATTGGTAGAGTCACCATGGGATGGATGTTCAGTTTGGGATAAGCTTAGTGTGATACATCCGGGAGTTAGTCCTTTGACTTTATTATCGCCGCTTGGAACTCAAGCTAATTATTATACTCCCGTGGATTCGATTTGCCCATCCCCCTATTCTTACTTAGACGATGTCCCCACCTCATGGGAAGAATTATGTTTGGATGACGATAGCACTGAGGGCCCAACTGACTTTTCTTTGATGATAGCCCCTTCGCCTGAGGCCCAAGTTAGTTTGAAAATTTTATCGGATACGAATTTGCCTATTATTGAGACGATCACTGTTTCTGACGTAAGTAAAATTTCTAATGATTTGGTGGATTCATTCTGTGGCGAAACGTTAACTGAGGATGAGTTTTCAGTGAGGACGAATCCACTATTCGAATTTACTTTTGATTTTAAAGGCTTGCAACCGGAGGCGTTCTCTTGGACGCTTAATCCATGCTTTGACGTTGAGTGCGACTTGGTTCCCCCTACGGAGTCAACCCTGTCGACTCTCCCTCCGGTTCCCTTAGCTCGAGTAGATGATTTAGTCATTTCTAGCCATTCATATTTAGAGAAGTTTATTATTCCCGTCATCCCGTTAAACTTACTTAGAAGGACGTGGGCGAACGTAGTTGATGACGAATGTTTTCCGCTGACTATTTATTATGATATTTTTAAATCAAAATTTTATTTTAAATTTAAAATGAAAACGTTGGAACCCACTACGTTAATTTTTGAATTTAAAGCACATGTGCCACCGGACATAATTCCGTTATTTTATTCTATTAATTCAAGTCATGTGGCACATGGATTCTCCCCTCATGGTTTTAATTTAATTAGGCGCATTTTTAATTTCTCGACCCTTCTAAATGCGTCCTTTAAATTACTTGCGAGGTTGTTTCGAATAGTCTTCCACCGTTATGTGAATGGTTTGGTTTTGATTTGTCTCACTCCTAAACGGATGCCCCCGGGCACTTTAGAAATATTAACGAATAGGCTAGTCCATTTTTTACGAATTTTACGGAAGTTTGGTGACATGACATTCCTGATAAAATTTTCCACTGATTGGGGCATAGCTCTTATTTTCATTGTTATATACTTTACGCTTTATGCTTTAATGCCACCAGAACTGTCTACCTCTCCGTATATATTTTCCACTATGCTTTCTTTTGGGTTGGGTGGTGATAGTTTTCTAGGATCGTTCCCCTTCTCGGTCTCCATCGGAGGTACGTTGGTGGATGTTGTTGAAATTCTTTTTCCTTCTTTGGCTAACGCGTATTTGAGGTCCCTCCAAGACCAGCTTTTGCCATACAGGTTCTTCTTCCCCGCTGACGACCTTCCAGGCGAGTACAAACAGGCATACTCATCAGTGATGAGTATTTTTAAGAGGGGGAGGATTGATGGAGCCGACTTCCCACGACATGTGGCCAAGGAGCGTCCTCCCTCCGACGATGATGGTGACCCGGTAAATTTGAATGGAGACGTTGCTGATGCGGCCGCCATTGATCCCCATCGGAGAGAGTTTGTGGATTGGGACGATCGTTGTCGCAAGCTCGAGGATGGCTTTTCTTCCACGACGCCACCGCCACCTCCGCCACATGTTTTGCTCGACGTCCGCCGCCATTTTATAAAAAAATATAATTATAAATTAAATAATTATAATTATATATTTTTAATAATTTATTATTTTAAGCAATTTTATTTCAAGCATTTTTATATTTATTGCATTTAAATATGTCATGTAATGATGGGGTGCTTATAACCATCATTGGTTGTTTTTATTATTTCATTTCTTGTATTATGATGGGTGCTTATAACCATCATAATTTTCATTTTGAATTTTCAATTTTGAATGTTGATTGGAGGGAGATTGAGTGGTGTAGGATATATATAGCCATGTTATGAAGGATTAATTAGTGAATGAATGAAAATTTAAAACCTAATTCCTCTCTAAGAGAAATTTTGGCCAAAGAGAACTCCTCCTTGCCGCCGCCCCTTGGCTTGTGGTGTGAAGCCGCCGCCCCCCTTGCTCCCTCCATCCGTTCGGTGCGACTCCGGCGCGGCTTCCTTCGGTGCGACTCCTTGGAAGAAGGTTGCACACCCCTCGGTGTGACGCCGGCGGATCCGTGGAGAGAGTGATTCTCCCACAGTTATCTTGTGTAAAAGTTTTCTGGTTGGCGTGACACGAAGAAGGCGACGAATTTCTCTCCCTCCGTCGTATCTCCGGTGGTGCCGTTAAGGAACGATTCTAGTCGAGTGAAACCGGACTCATCCCATCCGGTTGGGTAACGAAAATTTCTACTTTATGTGTTTCTCTTCCCTTGATAATTCTTATGGCATTGGCAAATTGCGTGGCTTGTGTAACGCTTGATTTTTCGTGGTTTAATTTATTTTAGTTATTGTCTTGTTTACCGTATTTTCGTTTAAGTTCGTGAGGCGTGGCGGCCCACGTATGTATTTTGTTGGGAGAGAACCATCCTTGCCCGAATCGTTTTTTTTCGGTGTTTTCTCTTTTGGTACAACACGCTCGATCGAATCGTGTGGGTTCTTTTCGCTTGAGAGGACCTTGGCCTATCGCCTTGGTATTATCTAAGGGGCTTTGCGAACCCCACGTAATTGTTAATCTAATAATAATTTTAATCGATCCGATGCTACGTTAAATGCTTGAGTGTGACGTGAGAGTTATCAGAGAGCGTCACGTTAATTTGTCGGCCACCAAAACGCTCGAAAGAGCGGGCCTACATCAACTATAAATCTATGTGTATGTTGTGGTTGTATTATTGTGTACTGTGGTAGCTGTAGAATTTATAGTTGTGATGTGATTAGTTTAGTAACTGCCTAATTAAAATGGAATTGAACCTATTCACCCCCCCCCTCTAGGTGTTTAGAAATTCTTGATACCTATTCCATAGTTGCCCCTGCTCCATCTACACTGCTTCATCTGTGGTGTAAACATGTTGATCGGGTCATAATAGTGCCTTTCAAATCAATGACACATGGAAGACATCATACAAATTTTCCAGCTCAGGTGGTAGATCCAGTCGATGGGACAAAGGGCCAATTCTTTCCAATATAGCATAGGACCCCACATATCTCAGGCTGAGCATCTTAATACCATGCACTCGTGACACTCCATGCATCATATTGATCTTCAAGAATACTTTGTCACTCACTAGAAATTCCACCATATGATTTTTCTTATTATGGTATTTTGCCTTTCGACTTTGAGCCTCAAGCATGCGGTCCCGTATCAATCTAACAGTAGCTTCAGTATCATCAATATATTCGATTACCAAAATCTTTGGATCCTAATCCTGCACCCATGACAATGGAGTTCTAAAAATCCTCCCATAAAAAGCTTCGTGGGGTGCCATCCCGATGCTAGCTTGTTAACTGTTGTTGTACGAAAATTCCAACAGTGGAAAGAGCCTTTCCATGGCTCTCCTCTATCCAGTACACACAATCTCAACAGATCTTCTATAGTTCTGATGGTCCTCTGATGGTTAAAACTCGCGACTTATTTCTTTGTTTAGGTGGTTTATTTAGTTTAGAAGGCGGGGAGCGCGGATTTTATTAGATATAAAAGTTAAAACCGATTTTTAATGAAAGGAGGCAAGTGCACCTATCGCGAGTAGTACATGATATTACGGTGGGGAATATCAGGGTCGTATTGTTCTCGGGGATGGGTTGATTATTTTTACTCTTCCCTGGAGGGACTATTATTTTACCGAAGATAACTTGTCGGGTTATATATATATAAGCAGAAAATATAAGTAGAAAAAGCAGAAAAAGCCGAAGAAGAAACAAGCACCGAATCAATTAGAACTACAATAATTTTTAATAACTAGAGATCAAAAATTTCAAATTAATTAAAGGGTGAGTTGGCCGTGGAGGTTCCAAAAGAATGAGCTCACCTAGCTCTAGGAATATCGCTCACCTGAACATAATGACTATTCGACCGAACTCTCATCCGACGAAGGATTCCACTTAATGCCTGAATTACGCTAAGAACCCCGCTATTGGGCGGGGAACCCAATCTCGGAGGATTACGCTTCTCCTCTCTCGAGTTTATGCATGCAATTCTCTTTACCAAAGGGTGATTGGTCCATACACACGGCCTCTCGGCTAGCTAGCGTATGGACAACGAAAATAGAGCCCACACATCTATATGTGGTCCTACATGTCATAAACCAGCGACAAACCTTAAGTGCTTTAATTAAAAATAAAAAGAGGACCTTTAATTATTTAAAGCGATTTTATCTGTCCCAATGCTCTTCGATACTAAGGGCTAAGAGCGATTTGCCACTTATCAGAATGGGTACGACTTAAGAAAAGAAATTACATAATTGGAATGCGAGTACTACTCAAACGAGTAGGCGGGAAATAAAAGCAGTAAAAGAAAGCAGTAAAGAAAGCAGTAAAGTGCAAGTCCTACTCAAACGAGTAGGCGGGAAATGAAAGCTGAAAATGGCGAGTCCTACTCAAACGAGTAGGCGGGAAATAAAAGCGATAAAATAACAAGTCCTACTCAAATGAATAGGCGGGAAATGAAAAGCTGAAAATTGTAACGCCTACATCCGTCACATGGAATATAATAGAGGGTCCGCCCGGGGCACCACGCCATATTTCACAGACAAACGGAAAAATATCGTGTGAATATCAAAATACTTTCTACTCGCATCTTAACTCAGAGCATTCTAGCGAAAGTTTATTACTTGCAAGAACTCATCCAACAAATGTCCACTACATATATAAATAACACATTTATATATAACACCAGGAATGTATACAAGTACACAAACACTCACGGCCTTAAGGCCTTACATGTTTCTCTTTACATGAGGTGGTTTCATACATCGGTACGCAGGCAGGCCACACATGAAATCCAATTCTTCGCACGGCCTTCATGGGCCTACAAGCAGTAGTAGTAAGGGCTTCAGCCCGCTCAATCCAAGTCTGCATCAACAACACCTGGATATGGACGTCCACCCAAAGGTGATAAACAAAGCAACGGTCAGCATTGAGCTGACCAATTATAACGACCCTACCCCTTACCCGGGGCAGTGGTTCCTTTGCTGCATACAATGCAATCAAAATGTATATATTAAAACAAGTGCACTCACGCACAACAACATTACAAACGCCAGCCTTCGTGTCTGACGCTCCTTGCACTCAGGGCATGCTTACGGTGTACCAAATAAGTAAAGGTCCCACCACCGATTAGAGGTTATTAGCTTGTTGGCCGGGCACTAGTCTACTACAACACGCATGTTGGAGACATTCTCGCCCATCCCACTCAGAGGTGTTCACCTCACGACAATAATGAGCACTATAGATCAACCTACGCCCGTAATGTAACAAGCCAAGAAGGCCCGCAACCCCCCATTTACAATGCTATAAATCGATCACTCATAACGCAGGTACATAGTACCTATAGATCAACATACAAGCTGGGAAGGGCCGTAGCCCCCCATTTGTATTTCTACCACTCGATCTCTAATAACAGTGCTGCTTCAGCACACAGCTCACGTAGAGCGTCCAATTCCATGCCACAAAGGCTCCACAATCCCAAAGAATGGTTCTCACGGACACATCGCATACAGCTCATGCAGAGCATAAAACACAAGAAGCTCACACTCCTTAAACACATATATTACATTCCTAGTGGACATTCATGAGTTTAATTATCTAAATGCATACTCCACCTCTTGGTGGAGGATTCCATGCACCTGCTGGAATCGCTTATGCTTTCAACCCGCTGGACATTCCATGCACCCGCTGGACATTCATGAGTTCCATGCCTATTCTATACTACTTATTTCTGTATCTAAATGCAGACTCAACCGGGGATATAAACCATCAACCCGCTGGAATCGCTTACGATTTCCACCTCTTGGTGGAGGATTCCATGCACATGCATAAAGGAGGACTTCACTTACCCAAGAAGGAGATCATTACCCTTGACGATCGCTTTGGAGCCATGGAAATCTAGCCGAATGGTAATCATCACGACGACTTTGACTCCATAATGCTGAACTCAGCTCTCGATTCGGATCGCTGAAGCTCCACCGGGGGCCGGAATCCTTCTTCGTCTTCCTTCCTTGCTCTCCTCTCTCTCTTCTCTTTAGAAAGAGAATGGTCAACATAGAATGAGAGTTTATCTCTCAGTCCTTGGTCTTATAACAGTAGAAGGAGTCCTGGACCATTAGATCAAAATTGAAGGAAATGAACGGCCACGATTCGTTTTGAAAAGCATCTTCCCTGGGCTTACACGGCTTGTGACATGCCCGTGTAACAGGTTGTGTACCTTAAGCGGCACACAACCGACTCAATACAGACCAGGACATGGGCTTATACACGCTCGTGTCAGCTCTTTACACGCCCGTATCAATCAGTACACGCCCGTGCTGAGGGGCGTGTCCATCAATCAACACAGGACCAACAATCCCGAAAGGGACCCGGGTTCCCAACACGCCCGTGTCACCTTTGACACGCCCGTGTCATCAAGAACACAGCAGGGATCCAGGCCGTGTTCCTCACCCAACACAGCCCGGCTACCAACCCGAGCAGGACACGCCCTGGGACATGCCCATGTCCCTGGCCGTATCACCTCTCGAAGATCGTCAACTGCACTTCGTCGAGAACTTGCAACAATACAGTAAAGGACATGCCCTGGGACACGCCTGTGTCCCAGGCCATGTGCCTCACTCAAGAAACACTCGAGGCCCACTCAAGTCGTACTCAAGACCCACTTGAGCACACAGAGCTGGACACGCCCTAGGACACGCCCGTGTCCAAGGCCGTGTCACCCTGCCTAAACTCCAAATCGGGATTTGGGTGTTACAACCCTCCCCTCCTTACAGAAATTTCATCCAGAAATTTAGCGTAACAATAGACACCAACAAAACAACTCCTTTGTTGTACCTTAACAAAAACAATCCGGGTTTATAGCTCAGAGGTCGCAGCTTGTCTCGCCCCATGGCATCGTGCAAACACAAGTTTTTATAAATAGACATACAATATTACATCACGACAACAGTAAAGTACACTCTTTACTTTATTTCCGCTCGTCCGCATCCTTCATAATCTGCTTTACGGCCTCCGGTAACTCCAGATTGTACACG
This sequence comes from Platanthera zijinensis, assembly GCA_039513925.1. Classification (NCBI taxonomy): domain Eukaryota; kingdom Viridiplantae; phylum Streptophyta; class Magnoliopsida; order Asparagales; family Orchidaceae; genus Platanthera; species Platanthera zijinensis. The sequence continues at coordinate 22,196,444 of CM077098.1, forward strand.
TTCTACCCATAATCACTATTTTCACCACGGCCATGACATTTCACTCTTATCTATGATACCAAGATAAGTTCACAGGGCATAAAAGTCTTAAACCAACAACTTCTTTATTCACAATCACAACATGTTTATATGTGCAAAACAAAGATCGTACACATTATTGTGGACTAGGAAATATATGGTACATAATTACATATAGATATGAACATAAAGTCTTTCCCTTCGTGCTTAGTGTCATCTAAGGGCCACTTTTGCAGTCTCAGGCTTTATGTCCTTCTTTGCCACACGAGTAACAAATGGTTGGAGTTTGCACTGTAACTGCTCCGGTCTTAGCTTTCTTTGACCTTACTGTAGTGCCATTATTGCATTGTTGGGCACGATGTCCTACCTTCCTATGAGAAAAACAAATATGGGGACCACACCTTTTCTTTGTTCCCATGATGGTGGAAGAGGTTGACACATTTACAAAGGTTGGCACATTGACACCGTGCCTCGCTCTTAACTTCTTTAAGTCCATTTCCAAAGACCTAGCTGCCATTACCAAGGCACAAAATCCAAGCAACTTTGGACCCACCAATAAACGTCGTAGTTCATCGCGCAGACCATTGTAAAATCTATTGGTCTTAGTCTCCTAGGTTTCAAACACAAACTCTGCATGTTGTCTCAACCCAACAAATGCATGAAAGTACTCCTTGACCATATGCATCCTTGGATCAGACACATATACAACAGCGGGATCGATGCTCATTCAATTGCCACCTACACACACACACCAACCGGCATGGGACACACCATAGGAATAGAGAGTTGTACATGTCCCTCATGGTGGGCCTTGATCATTGCAAAAACCACATCCGCGATCAACCAGACTGTCTTTACCGAAGGAGGAGGTGTGGGCACCTCAGCTGGTGCCACACTCTCATCTGAACGTTGGGGCTCAGACTGCCCAGCTCCAGTCCTTGTCTCCTATACGTGAACAAGACATCATTAACATCCTTTCCAAAATGGCAACCATGTCTAGTATATACGCTCACACTCCTCAAACACATATATTAAATTCCTAGTGGACATTCATGAGTTCAATTATATTATCCATACCAACCCTAACCTCTGATAGCACTTTGTAATGCCTCCATCCATCACATGGAATATAACAGAGGGTCCGACCGGGGCCCCATGCCATATTACACAGACAAACGGAGGAATCACATGTGAATATCAAAATACTTTCTACTTGCATCTTAACTCAGAGCATTCTAGCGGAAGTTTATTACTTGCAGGAACACATCCAACGAATGTCCACTACATATATAAATAATACATTTATATATAACACCAGGAATGTATACAAATACACAAATGCTTACGGCCTTAAGGCCTTACATGTTTCTCATTATAAGAGGTGGTTTCATACATCGGCACGCAGGCTGGCCACACATGAAATCAAATTCTTCGCATGGCCTTCATGGGCCTACAAGAAGCAGTTGTAAGGGCTTCTGCCCGCTCAATCCAAGTCGGCATCAGCAACACCTGCATATGTACATCCACCCCAAAGGTGATCAACAAAGCAACGGTCAACATTCAGCTGACCAATTATAGCGACCATACCCCTTACCCGGGGCAGTGGTTCCTTCCCTGCATACAATGCAATCAAAATATATATATCACAACAAGTGCACTCACGCACAACAACATTACAAATGCCGGCCTTCGTTCCTGACGCCCGTGCACTCAGGGCATGCTTACGGTGTACCGAATCAGTCAAGGTCCCACAACCGATTAGAGGTTATTAGCTTATTGGTCGGGCACTAGTCTACTACAACACGCATGTTGGAGACATACTCGCCCATCCCACTGAGAGGTGTTCACCTCACTGCAATAATGAGCACAATAGATCGACCTACGCCCGTAGTGTAACAAGCCCGGAAGGCCCGCCCGCAATCCCCCATTTACAGTGCTACAAATCGATCGCTCACAACGCAGGTACATAGTACCTATAGATCAACTTACAAACCGGGAAGGCCCACAACCCCCCATTTGTATTGCCACCACTCGATCTCTCATAACACTGCTGCTTTAGCACACAGCTCACGTAGAGCGTCCAATTCCAAGCCACAAAGGCTCCACAATCCCAAAGAATTTCTCTCACGGCTATATCGCATATAGATCATGCAGAGCATAGAACACAAGAAGATCACAAGCATCCTCACAAACTCCGTAACCTACTCGTTACATACACAAAGTCTTCTCCGATTCACAATATAAACATCACCAATCCAGACTAACCGTCCGGATGGGCTTCATACAGCATGCCTATTTCATACTACTTATTTCCGGATCTAGATGCAGACTTAACCGGGGATATCAACAATCAACACGCTGGAATCACTTACGCTTTCCACCTCTTTGAGGAGGATTTCATGCACATGCAAAAAGGAGGACTTCACTTATCCAAGAAGGAGATCGTTACCCTTGACGATTGCTTTGGAGCCATGGAAATCTAGCCGGATGGTAATCACCGCGATGGCTTTGCCTCCACAACGCTAAACTCGGCACTCGATTTGTATAACTGAAGCTCAACTGACGGCTGGAATCCTTCTCCTTCTTCCTTCCCATCACTCCTCTCTCTCTTCTCTTTATAAAGAGAATGGTCAACATAGAAAGAGAGCTTATCTCTCAGTCCTTAGTCTTATAACAGCAGAAGGATTCTTGGACCATTAGATCCAAATTGAAGGAAATGAATGGCCACGATTTGCTTTGAAAAGCAGCTTCCTTGGGCTGAAATGGCGTGTGACACTCCTGTGTCACAGCCCGTGTGTAACGCAACGAAAATTGTAATCAAACCGATCGCGTCCTAAGGAATTTTTGGAGCCTATATAGGGGTACACGGCCTAGGACACGGGCATGTCCAAGGATGTGTCTTTCTCTGTGTTGGCCGGCTGTGTCCAGTAAAGGACACAGTAGAAAACATGGCTATGAACTGTAGCAGCACGAGCATGTCAAGCGTGACACGGGCGTGTCCATACCCATGTCACCACCCGTGTCCACCAAGCGACGTGACGGTTGGCGTGGCGGTTATCTATGGCACTCCCCAAGGTCACGGGCGTGTCGAGGCCCGACACGGGCGTGTCAGGTTGAGACACGGGCATGTCTAAACCCGTGTATTTTTCTGTGTTCGACGATCGTGCCTGGATCGTGGCACATAGCCTAGAACACGGCCGTGTGCAAGGCCATGTTCGGCCCAGGATTTAGAGATTTCAGGCGAATCTGAGCCGTTCGTTTTCTTTAAGCAAGATCTAACGGTCCAGATGTGTTCCTACTTTAGTTAGACTGGGAATAGAGGATTAATTCCTCATTATCTCTTAAGCATTCTCTTTCTAAGGAGTTAGAGAGAGGAGAGCATGGTTGAGGAAGGAAGAGGAGGAATCCGGCTGCCGGTGGAGCATCAGAGCACCAAGTCGAGAACCGAGACTGGATCTACGGAGGAAATTCCCTTGCGAAGCTTTCCATCTGGATAGATTTCTATGGCGCAAAAGAGAACTTCAAGTGTAATGATTCTCTACTTGAGCATGTGAAGCTCTCTTTCTTTCTACATAGGAAACCCGCTCCCACGAGTGTGTGGTGAGTGTGCGGTCTTCCTTGTGGTAGATGTGAATAGTTCCCCTTGTGTTGCATATAGAGTCCGGAATCGAAGTACGGGCATAGGCATTGTGTGTGAAGCCTACCCGGGCATGTTGGTCTGCATCGGTGATGTTGCATATTTTATGGAATGCCAGATAAGACTCCGTGCTATGTGTTTTTTTGGGTTTCTATACGGTATATTTCAGCAGGGATCCTTAGAAATTAACTCCAAGGCGCACCCGAAAAAAAGAGCGGAAACGTAGTTTTGCTAACTTAGCGGTCGGGGAGCCAGCCTTGTACATAATTGGGTTATGTGATGATTGGAAATGTATTAGGATACGTGAGAAGCTTGGCCCGCGCGTATGTCTTAAAGTGACTAGACGGAGTGAGCAACGGGAAGTGGAAGCGGACCTGGGCCATGTGGCTCGGTGCTATAGGCCCAAAAGTGGAACTGGACGTTGGCATAGCTGGGAGTCTTAGACGATGGACAGAAAGACTAAAATGCTCATGATGTTACCATCCCGGGGATGGTTGTGAAGCCACGGAATTGACCGGATTCACCGAAAATGTGCCCTGAGTGCACGAGGTGTTTGGCCGTGCGATCCTACACCTGTGGCGAAGTATGTTTGCACTTTGTTGTTTAGCTGGGCTAATGAAATGCAGGGAAGGAGCACCGCCATCCCGAGTACCGGGGCGTTATAATTTGGTCAGCTTTAGCTAACCGTTGCTTTGTTTGCCACCGTGCAGTGGAATGTTGCTTGCAGGTGCTGCAGAGCCAGGTACTAAATAACGGTTTGAAGCCCATGCTACTTAGCTGGCCCTCGAAGGCCAAAGCGAATTGTTGTTTTACTTTTGTCATGTTTGGCTGGCCGGCGAGCCGATGTATGTAAAACATTACTTTGTTAAGTGAACTCTTGTAAGACCATAAGGACAAGTACTTTTAGTGTATTTGTTGTTTCATCCCTATGGTGGTAAGTGGACATTCACGATAGTTATTATTCAATTATGGGTTCTTTCAAACTGTTTAAAAGCTTCTGCTAGAAAGATCTGAGGTAGGGCGAGTAGTTATAGTTGAGTTTTGATATTCTTATGTAACCCTTCCGACTGTCTGTGGTATATGGCATCGGGTTCGAGCTGGACCTTTTGCTATATGCCATACGATGGATGGGGGTGTTACAATTTCGTATCAGACTAAGGTGTCGGTCTTTTTTATTTGAATTCGTGGGCGAATTCTTTTAAGGGGAGGTGAGCACATATATGCACGTCATCGTTATAACATAAAATAACCCATGAATGTCCACTTATGAATGAAAAATACACTTGTTCTGAGGAACCTGAGTGTTCCAATGAATGCTTTTAGCAATCTGTATGTCGCCTAATCAAGGGTTTATGCTACTATAGGTAACTATGAGCGGTGTTGGGCAATCGGAAAATCCGCGATCGGCGAAAAGTAGTGCACCGAATAACGTGCCTACAACACCTCTTTCAGCAGAAACCATCAGATTGGTGGTTGAAGCAGTCTTTGCTATAATAAATGCCCAACCTGCAAGGCAAGGGCAGCACGCACCACCTATTAATGAGTAAGAACCGATTACGGTGGCAGCGCTGGGAATGGTAGAATGCGTGGTAGTTGATCAAGTGGAACCAGGGAAAGCTACTGAGAAGCAGCTCAAGCATGTAATGAGCTTTAATCCTCCGGTGTTCGACAGGTTTGGAACGCCAACTCAAGCTGAGGACTGGCTCTCTACAATGAAGAGGGTCTTGACGGCAACAAAAACTATGGAGTGGCAGAAGACCATCTTAGTGACCTTCCTATTGGCTGGTGAGGCGAGGCTGTGGTGGGACGAGTTCGAGGTTCATCTCTTAGTGTGAAGGCAACTTGCTGATTTTCCTATGGAGGAATTCTCAAGGTTGTTTTTGGCCAGATACCTACCCTCTTCTCAAAAGCTTGAGATGGAGAATTAGTACCTTGGTTTGACTTAGGGAGACAGAAGCGTGGATGAGAATCTCCACGAGTTTACACGGTTTGATCGTTATGTTGGTGCTAGGCTTTGTGTTAATTTTTGATTGTCCGGCGAGAGCCCTGTTTGAAACGGGAGCTTCGCATTCCTTCTTATACGAAAGATTTTTATCGCGCATCGGAGTTCCTTCCTTGATGGCAAAGGACAAGTTGGATGTGTTGTTGCCTAATGGGTGCTCAATGCGCGCGGATAGAATCTGTGTGGTAAAGATACGGATTGGGGATCAGGAGTTTGACTTGCAAGCATCGGTACAACCGTTAATGGATTTCGACGTAATCTTTGGTATGGACTGGCACTTGGAGAAGCGAGCATGCATTGATTGCAACCGAAAGAAAGTTAAGTTGGTACTGAATACTGATCGGGAGACTACATTTGCCGGCATGAAAGGGTCGAGCAAGATTTTGATGTCGGCTCTTCAGGTAATTAAGGCAGTTCGGTCTTGGGCAGAGCAGTTTGTCACATTAGTGCAGGCTTCAATGCCTAAACCTAGTCTTGGCAATATTTTAGTTGTGTCTGAGTATCCTGATGTGTTCCCAGACGATCTCCCATAAGCCCCTCCTCAGCGGGAGATTGATTTTACAATTGAGCTGGTGTCGGGTGCCAAACCGGTGTCACGCACTCCGTATTGGATAGCGCCTAAGGAGATGGCGGATCTGATGGTGCAACTGCAAGAGTTATTGGAACACGTGTTTGTGCGTCCAAGTTCGTCGCCTTCGAGACACCGGTCCTCTTCGTTAAGAAGAAGGATGGGATCTTGCGACTCTGTATTGACTATCGGGAGTTGAACAAGCTTACGGAAAAGAATAAGTATCCGATCGCAAGGATTGACGATCTATTTGATCAGTTGGTTAGGTCAACAGTATATTCAAAGTTAGATCTGAAATCCGGATACTACGAATTAAGGATAAGGGAAAGGTACATCCCAAAGACAGCGTTCAGCATGCGGTTTGGGCATTACGAGTTCACGATCATGTCGTTTGTGTTGACCAATGCGCCATCCGTATTTATGGATCTGATGAATAGGAGGTTCAGAGAGTACCTGGACCGTTTCGTGATAGTATTTATCGGTGATATCTTGGTGTACTGTGAGGATAATCACTACAAGCATTTGTATATGGTGTTGTAGACGTTGAGGAAGAATCAGTTGTAAGCTAAGTTCTCCAAGTGTGAGTTCTGGTTATCCTCGATAGCGTTCCTTGGTCATATTGTTAGTGGAAAAGGGATAGCGGTGGATCAGGCAAAGATAGTGGCGATACAGCAGTGGTCTGTGTTGACTATAGTGGTGGAAGTCTGGAGCTTTCTGGGGCTTGACGGCTATTACAGGCACTTCGTAGAGAACTTCTCGCAGATAGCGCTACCACTCACAACGTTGAAAAGGAAGGATAAAAAGTTTGTTTGGTCGCTGGAGTGCAAGTAGGCTTTTGAAGAATTGAAGAGGCGGTTGACCACGACGCCTAATTTACGTTTGCCGAGTGGGACCGAAGGGTTTGAAATCTATAGTGATGCTTCGGGCACTGGTTTGGGCTGTGTTCAGCTACAGCGAGGGAGCGCGATAGCCAATGGTTCGCGACAATTGTAGGTTCACGAGAGGAATTATCCCGTCCATTTCTTGGAATTAGCGGCCGTAATATTTTCTCAGAAGTTGTGGAGGCACTACCTGTATGGTGTGAAGGTTGATATCTACACCGATCATAAGTGTCTGAAGTACTTGTTAGATCAGAAGGACCTAAACATGAGGCAGCGGAGGTGGATGGAGTTCTTGGGGGACTACACCTTAGAGATACATTATGTGCCTGGGAAAGGAAATGCAGTGGCAGATGAGTTAAGTCATAAGGCTCCTGCGCAGGCAAACTGGTTGACGGTACATGGTGAGAGTTTGGTCCATGATTTGGAGGCATTGGAGATCTCTTGCGTTGACATGAAGACTAGTGCCGAGGCGAAATTGTATTGGACAAAGGTGCAGTATGACCTAGCTGATAGGATTCGGCGGGCTTTGGTTCAGGATAGCAGCATGAAGCAGATCTTAGATGAATCTTTGGATGGGTCAAATTCCCAATTTGCTGTTGAGGATGGGCTACTGAGGAGGGATGATCGCCTATGTGTCCCAAGTGCGGATAATCTTTGGGAGGAGTTGATGTACGAGGCATATCAGACCAAGTACTCAATCCACCCGGGGAGCACGAAGATGTATAAAGACATGAAGAAGTTGTTCTGGTGGCCAGGATTAAATAAGGATGTAGCACTTTATGTGGCGAAGTGCCAAATATGTGCCTTGGTGAAGGCGGAGTGCCTGAATCCCGGAGGTTTCTTGATGTCCTTGCCTATCCCGGAGTGGAAGTTCGACGAAGTTTCTATGGATTTTGTGCATGGTTTGCTAAAGTCGCAGAGGGGAAACGATGCCATCTAGTTGGTCGTTGATAGATTGACAAAAGTGTCGCACTTCATTTTGAATAGGAAGGAAGATACGGTGGAAAAGTTAGCCAAACTTTATGTGGATAATATTGTACGATTGTGTGGTGTGCCCCACAGTATTGTTAGTGATCGAGATGGATGCTTCACGTCAAATGACTGGAGGCTGGTGCATAGAGTTTTGGGAACTAACCTGAGTTTAGGCACATCCCTCCATTTGCAGATGGATTGTCAGATCGAGTGGGTCAATAGAATGATGGAGGACATGCTTCACATGTGCGTTTGGATTTCAGAAAATAGTGGGAAGACCACCTATACATGGTGGAGTTTGCATATAACAACAGCTATCAAGCAAGTATTGGAATGGCGCCTTTCGAGGCCTTGTATGGGAGAAAGTGTCGCATTCCATTGTCTTGGTTGGAGACAGGCGAGTCTAAGTTATACAAATGTCAAGCCGTGGAAGACGCCACTTCAATGATACGTATAATTCAGGAACGGTTGAAGATCGCTCAGGGAAGGCAGGCAAAATACTATAACGCCAAGCATACGAACATGGAGTTCGGTGTTGACAACTGGGTGTATTTGAAAATCAAGCAATTCTAGGGTGTCTTGCGGGTTCGACGCTTGAAGAAGCTGAGTCCGAGATACCTTGGACCATTTGAGATCTTGGAGCGAGTTGGCGAAATAGTGTATCGACTAAAGCTGTCAATAGAATTGAGTGGGGTACATGAGTTGTTCCACATATCGGTGTTACGGAAGGCAGTGCAAGAGCCTCACAGGTCATTGTGGTCGATCAAGTGCCGGTTTGAAAGTGAGGGTAAGATCTATCTTAACTCTAGGGGGTGAATAGAGTGTTTTTAAAATAACTTTACAATTTAAACAAACAAAACAATTAAGATTTAATTTATGTATAAGTGTAAGGTGCCTTGCTATATAATTTAAAACTAAGACAGCAAAAAGAAAATCACAGCACACAGTAAAGAAAATACTCAAGCAACCAGAAGACACAAGGAGTTATAGTGGTTACCCAAAAACCTGGGTGCATCCACTCTTCTACCACCCTTGGTAGGAATCCAATGCAGGAAGGGTTGATCAGGTGTCCTGGGCACCAATGAGCTTTTGATAAGGTGCTCAAAAACCACACTAGATTTTTTGATCTGGTGTCTTGCTACCACTGAGTTTTGACAAGGTTCTCAGAACCAGAATCAAGACTTTAGAAGGGAGTTTTGGTAACCCTTTTACAGCAAGAAATAAAAAGGAAAAGAGTGAAGTTGTCTTCTCTGTCTAAATCAAAGAGAGAAGCACAAGTGGATTAATTTTGTTGTCAAGGCTCCCCCTGAGATGTAGACTAGTTTAGGAGTGGAAGCTTTGCTTCAGGGTGATAGGTCTTCAGAAGCTTCAGATCTCCAGCAGGAGATGGTTTCAGTAGAGGCTGAGAAAATTGAATTGTCTGGAGTCCTTGTGATGAAGCTATGATCACTCTTTCAGTATGCCAAAATGTTCAACTGATTCTTCAGAATTGATAACTTTTATTTTTGAATTGATCTCTCTATCTTGTGAATCTGTACTAAGAATTTCTTGTTGTTTTCTTCGTATGTATATCTGTCAGACCAAAAAGGATCATTTATTCTCTGAAGATCCTCCATCCAAGATAGCCGTTAGCAGACATTAAATGTCCTCCATAAAAGTCTTGTCTTCTAGAGGAAAGTCCAATAAACATTCTCAAAAAGAATTCCTTGAAACTTTCTCCAGAATAAAGGAAAACGGCTGGCAGATCTCTTGAAATAAATGCTGAGATAATTTGAAAAATATTCCAAAGTCTGACTTGATTTGAATCCTTAAAAACGTTGATCTCTTAGGAAAAACGTCGATCTGAGCTCTACGATCGTCGTCCTGAGCTCAGAGATTGGAATGAAGATCAGACAGAAAACGTCGACCTGAGCTCGAAGATCGTCGACCGGATCTCAGTGACCTTAAGGACAAGCCAAAGACAGATCGTCGATCTGAGCTCGAAGATCGTCGACCCGAGCTCGATGATTTAGCATAGTTGAGCTCAGAGAGCGTCGAACGGAGTTCGACGTTTCGTCGTGTAACACCCCTATCCGTCGTATAGCATATAGCAGTAGGTCCGGCCGGGGCCCGATGCCATATACTACAGACAGACCGGTTGGTTACGCGTTGAAACCATTCAACCAATCAAAACGTCCTACACAACACCTAGCGGAAGCAATTTATTAGGTTGCAAAAGAAGTAAGAACCCAGACACAGAGCATGAATGTCCACTACAAACCCAGGAATGTAAACATACACAAAAGATAAATGGCCTTAAGGCCTTACACTGTTCTCTTAACAAAAGTAGTGTTTTCCAAACTTCGGCACGCAGGCCGGCCATACATGATAAACGGGAAAGCATAAACAATTAGGCCTTCAAGGGCCGGCGCAGCAACATGGGCTTTAGCCCGCTATTTTCCACTCGGCTCCGCAACACCTGCAAGCAACAAACCACCGCCCGCTGGCAAACAATAGCAACGGCCAGCAATGCTGACCAAATTATAACGATCCCGCCCCCAAAATCGGGGCGGCGATGCTCTTTACCTGCACTTTATTAGTAGGCAACAACAATAGTGTAAACACACTTCAACACAGGCGTAGGCTCGCACGGCCACACACCCCATGCACTCAGGGCACATTCACGGCGAACCGGCCAACATCACGTCAATTCAAGCCATAGACGTTCCCGTTCCTCCACCGCCTCTCGGACGGCCAACCATATGAGCATTTTGCCTTCCTGGCTTTGGTCACGGTAATTTAAGCCATAGACGCCGAAGACCCTCATCCATGCCAACGGTCCGACCGAATGACATAGACCGGGTACGGTTCCGCCTGACCCGTGCTCATATCGCAACGGCAATTTAAGCCATATGCGCAAGTCAAGACTCACCGAGTCCCGTTTCCGCCACAACAATCACATAACCCGGTTATGTTCACGTTGCCTCCTCGGCCATCGTGTTGGCAAAACTCGCTTTTGCCCAGTTTTCCGGGTGCACCTTGGAGTTAATCTCCAAGGCTCCCTATTGCAATCTACCACGTAGAAAACCCAAAAAACGCCCAAACACCCGGAGTCTTCCCCGGTTCATATGCAATGCAACATCACCGATCCGGCTCTACTTGTCCGGATAGGCTTCACACACAATGCCTATGTCTGTTTTCGCATACGGACTCTACACAAGGGGGACTTTACATATCTACCCCAAGGAACGCTCCAACTCTTCGCTCACTCGCGAGAGAGGGCTTCCTATGCAAAGGGAAAGAGGGCTTCACATGCCCAAGGATGAGAAATCGTTACCCTTGCATTTTTCCGCGGTGCCATCAAAAACTATGCGGTTGGAAAGCACCGCAACGGCGTCACCTCCGCGGATCTGGACTCGGATCGCGATTCGTAGCTCCGAAGATCCTCCGGCGGCCGGATCTTGGACTCCTCCTTCCTCCTTGCTCTCCCTTCTCTCTAAACTCTTAGAGAGAGAATGGCTAAAGGAAATGAAGATTCCCAACCCTAAATCCCGGCTAAAACCACCCAGGAGCAGCCCCCCACCGTCGGATCCAAAATCAAGGAAACGAACGACCAAGATTAGATCTGAAATCATAAAATCTGGGCCGAACACGGGTTGCAACACGGCCGTGTGCCTGGTCATGTCACCCATTCGCCATCTCGACCGATTCGAAAAACCAGCACACGGCCTTTGACACGGCCTCCGACACGCCCGTGTCACCTGTGACACACCCGTGTCGGGACCCGTGTCACGCCCCCCCCCCCCTCCCGTGTGCAATCAGCCAGCTTTCCCAACCCGAGAAGGACACGGCCTGCGACACGGCACCCGACACGCCCGTGTCGAACTTGACACGCTCGTGTAAGGGCCCGTGTCATGGCCCGTGTGCCTTCCTTAGAAAACAGCCCTAAGTGACACGCCCTGGGACACGCCCGTGTCCCAGGCCGTGTGCCTGACACGCCCTGGGACACGCCCGTGTCCCAGCCGTGTTCCAGCCTCCTACGATCGTCGACCCCCAAAGCGTCGACCGCACGACCCGAGGTCGAACATGCCCTGACACGGCCTCCGACACTCCCGTGTCGAGACCCGTGTCACCTGCTTCAAAACCCCGTCTTGGCTTAAAATGCCACCCGTCTCTCTTTTGAGTTTCGGGATATTACAACTCTCTCCCCCTTAAAAGAATTTCGCCCACAAAATTACTAAAGGAAAGTAAACATAAAACCAAGAGCGGTACCTGAGCGAAATAACTCTGGGTACTCCTCCAGCATGGTCTGCTCCCGTTCCCAAGAGAGCTCCTCACGACCGCAATTGTCCCACCGGACCTTAACCATCCGGATCTCCTTGTTACGGAGCCTCTTGACCTCTGTATCTTCAATACAAACGGGCTTGACCCTAGTCGTCAACCCTTCGTCCACCGGCACTTGATCAACTGCGATCACCTGCGAAGGCTCCTACACCGCCTTCCGCAACATAGAAATGTGGAATACGTCGTGTAGTCCACTCAACTCTACCGATAACTTCAAACGGTAAGCCGCTTCGCCGACCCGCTCCAGAATCTCAATAGGTCCAAGGTATCTTGGGCTCAGCTTCTTCAAGCGTCTCACCCGCAAAACACACTTGAACGGCTTTACTTTCAAGTACATCCAATCGCCCACCGCGAACTCCACATTCCGATGCTTGGCATTGTAGTACTTAGCTTGCCTATCCTGAGCGATCAACAAACGCTCTCGAATGATCCGCACCAAAGAAGTAGCATTTTCCACCTCCTGCTTCTTGTACAACCTTGCCTCACCCGTTTCAAGCCACGATAACGGCGTGCGACACTTCCTACCATACAGGGCCTCGAAGGGGGCCATTTGTATACTCGCTTGGTAGCCATTGTTGTACGCAAATTCCACCAAATACAAGTGGTCCTCCCAATGCTTCCCGAAGTCCAGAACACACATGCGTAGCATGTCCTCCATCGTTCTATTGACTCTCTCGGTCTGCCCATCCGTCTGCGGATGGAAGGATGAGCTGAACTTTAACTTTGTTCCCAGCATTTGCTGCACCAATCTCCAATCATTTGACGTGAACCGCCCATCGCGATCACTCACAATGCTACGGCGCACACCATGCAGCCTAACAATGTTGTCAACATACAACTTCGCCAATTTCTCCACTGGATCATCCTTCCTATGCGGAATGAAGTGCGACACCTTTGTTAACCGATCTACGATCACCCAGATGGCGTCGTTCCCCTTCTGCGACCTTGGCAACCCATGCACAAAGTCCATAGATATGTCGTCGAATTTCCACTCCGGTATAGGCAAGGACTTCAGAAATCCTCCCGGCTTTTGGCACTCCGCCTTCACTAAGGCGCACGTTTGGCATTTAGCCACAAACAACGCTACGTCTTTCTTAAGCCCCGGCCACCAAAATAGCTTCTTGAGGTCACGGTACATCTTTGTGCTCCCTGGGTGGATCGAGTACTTGGTATGATGAGCCTCGTACATCAACTCCGCCCGTAGGTTACTCCCGCTTGGGACGCACAACCGATGATCCTTCCTTAGCAACCCATCTTCCACTAAAAACTGGGAATTTGACCCATCCAACGCTGCCTCCATAAGCTCCTTCATGGAGTCATCAAACTCCAATGCCTGCCGAACTCGGTCAGCCAGTTCATACTGAACTTCTGTCCAGTTTAACATTGCTTTGGCACTCGTCTTCCTGTCAACGCAACAGATCTCAAGCTCCTCCAACTCCCGTATCAGCCGCTCATCATGCACCGACAACCAGTTGGCTTGGGCGGGAGCCCTGCGACTCAATGCATCTGCAACTGCATTGCCCTTCTCGGGTACATAATGAATTTTGAAGGTGTAGACCCCCAGGAACTCCATCCACCTCCTCTGCCTCATATTAAGGTCCTTTTGATCCAACAAGTACTTTAGGCTCTTGTGATCGGTGTATATATCGACTCTTACGCCGTATAAGTAGTGCCTCCACAACTTGAGTGCAAATATCACGGCCGCCAACTCCAAGTCGTGCACCGGATAATTTCTTTCATGCACCTTCAGCTGACGCGATCCATAAGCTATCATGCTCCCATGCTGCAACAACACGCAGCCCAAACCACTACCCGAGGCATCACTATACACCTCGAAGCCCTCGGTCCCACTCGGCGAACTAAGTACTGGCGCCGTGGTCAACCATCTCTTCAGCTCCTCAAACGCTTGCACGCACTCCTGCGTCCACAAGAATCTCTAATCTTTCCTTGTCAACTTCGTGAGAGGTAGCGCTATCCGCGAGAAGTTCTCTACGAAGCGCCTGTAATATCCGGCAAGCCCGAGAAAACTACGGGCTCCCGCGACAGAAGACAACGCAGGCCACTCCCGTATCGCAACGATCTTCGCCGGATCCACTGCTATACCTTCCCCACTAACAATGTGACCAAGGAACGCTACTGAGCGTAGCCAGAACTCGCACTTGGAGAATTTCGCATAAAGCTCATTCCTCCTCAAAGTCTCCAACACTAGATGCAAGTGCTTGAAGTGATCTTCTTCGCACTGCGAGTACACCAATATATCGTGAATAAAGACGATCACAAAGCGATCCAGGAAATCTCGGAACGTCCTGTTCATCAAGTCCATAAAAACTGATGGCGCATTTGTCAGTCCAAACGGCATGACCGTGAACTCGAAATTCCCATACCTTGTGCTGAACGCCGTCTTCGGGATATCACATTCCCTTATCCTCAACTGATAGTACCCCGACTTCAAGTCCAACTTAGAATATACCGACGATCCGAGTAACTGATCAAAAGGATCATCAATCCTCGGGATCGGGTACTTGTTCTTTTCCATCAGCTTGTTCAACTCTCTGTAGTCGATACACAACCGCATACTACCATCCTTCTTCTTAACGAAGAGGACCGGTGCGCTCCAAGGCGATGAGCTTGGACGCACATAACCTTGTTCCATCAGCTCCTCTAGCTGAACTTTCAACTCTGCCATCTCCTTAGACGCCAACCTTTACGGAGCACGTGACACCGGTTTGGCCCCCGGTACGAGCTCGATGGTGAAATCAATCTCCCGCTGCGGTGGGGCTCCGGGAAGACTATCCGGGAACACATTGGGGTATTCGCAAACCACGGGAATGCTATCCAACGTGGACTTTGGCTCCACAGCCCCCACTATTGCGAAGAATAGCTCTGCACCAGCACGAACTGCCTTTACCACCTGAAGAGCAGACATCAGTGTCTTGCTAGACCCCTTGAGTCCCTCGAATGTTGTCCCCCGCCCAACACCCAGCTTGACCTCCTTCCGGTTGCAATCAATCCAAGCCTTCTGCTCCGAAAGCCAATCCACCCCAAAGATAATGTCGAACTCTACTAGCCGCAGCAATGACGCTAGCAAGTCGAACTCTTGGCTCCCAATGTGAACCTTTACGACGCACACTCTGTCCGCACGCATCGAGCACCCATTTGGTAGCAGCACATCCAACTTGTCCTTCGCCATCGAAGAAGGGACTCCGATGTGCGATATAAAATTTTCGGACAAGAAGGAGTGTGAAGCTCCCGTGTCGAACAATGCCTGTGCCGGACTATCGCTAATCAAAACAAAGCCTATACAAACAAAATTAGGCTAACAAGCATTAAACAACAGTATATAAAGTTAACTTGCTGTAAATTAACTCGTACCTGTCACCACATCTGCTTGTTTAATGGCCTCCTGCTGGCCCAAGTTATAGACTCTAGGCTGAGTCGGAGCATAGTGGGACGCGGTTGACTCCATCCGCCTTGCCCTTCTCTTCGTAAGTAGCTCCTTGCTTTCTCTCGGACTTTGGGCGTCCGCTCCAGCAATCACGGGCAAAGTGCCCCGTCTTTCCACACGTGAAACAAGCGCCCAGGGTTCGGTTGGTAGTTTCCCCCGAGGCACCTGTAGAAGAAGCTGGACCTGACGTCCTAGTCTTCTTGAAGAATTTTCGATAGCCCAACTTCGACGTAGCTGGCGCTTTGAACTCCGATTTCTTCCCGCCAGATTCCTTCTTAGCTTGCACATTTCTCATGTCCTTCTCCAAGGACCGGGCCGAGTTGACCAAGGTTAGGAAACCCTGCGTCATGGGCCCTGACAATAGCAACCTCAGCTCATCTCTTAACCCTTCGTAAAAGCGGTTAGTCTTTCGCTCCTCGTCGGCAAAGGTAGCGCTATCATATCTCCCCAACCGAGTAAACTCGTGGAGGTACTCGTCTACAGTGCTATCTCCTTGCACCAACTTTTGGAACTCGTTCTCCAATGCGATCCTCTGCGCTGAGGGGAGGTATCGAGCCATGAACAATCTTGCAAACTCCGCCATAGGAACTTCGGCCAACGGCCTTCCCCTCAACTGGTGTAGCTCTAGGCCTTCCCACTATAACCTTGCGTCCCCATCCAACAGGAACGTCTCTATTGTGGTCTTTTGCAACTCTTCCGTTTCAGTAGCTGTCATCACCCTATTGACTCTTGAGAGCCAATCTTCAGCCTAGGTCGGGGTTCCCGTTCCCGAGAACACCGGTGGGTGGAAGCCCATCACATGCTTCAACTGTCTTTCAGTTGCTCTCCGAGGCAACTCCGGCTCCACTGCCACCTGCTCAACCCTTCTAGGCTCCGCCGCTTGGAGCGGCACTTGCTCCCCCACAAGAGCAGGCTGCTGCACCTATCTTGCAGGTTGCGCATTAATCATAGCAAAGACAGCTTCTGCCACCAATCTAATGGTCTCGGCAGATGGAGGTGTTGCAGGCGCTTCACTTGGCGCACTACTTGCCTCAGAACCTGGCCGTTCTGACGGCCCAGCACAACTCCTGGTCACCTATAATCGTGCAAAACACCGATAAGCGACCAAAAATTACTGCAAACAGCAATTATAGGAACACGCAGGTTCCTCAAACATGTGTATTTTCATTCCTAAGTGGACATTCATTAGTTCTTTTCATGTTATAACGATGGCGCACACATGTGCTCAACACCCCTTAAAGTGAATTCGTCCACGAATTCATTTAAGTTTGACCGAAACCAGTAGTCTGATACCAATTTGTAACACCCCTATCCGTCGTATAGCATATAGCAGTAGGTCCTGCCGGGGCCCGACGCCATATACTACGGACAGACCGGTTGGTTACGCGTTGAAACCATTCAACTAATCAAAACGTCCTACACAACACCTAGCGGAAGCAATTTATTAAGTTGCAAAAGAAGTAAGAACCCAGACACAGAGCATGAATGTCCACTACAAACCCAGGAATGTAAACATACACAAAAGATAAATGGCCTTAAGGCCTTACACTGTTCTCTTAACAAAAGTAGTGTTTTCCAAACTTCGGCACGCAGGCCGGCCATACATGATAAACGGGAAAGCATAAACAATTAGGCCTTCAAGGGTCGGCGCAGCAACATGGGCTTTAGCCCGCTATTTTCCGCTTGGCTCCGCAGTACCTGCAAGCTACAAACCACCGCCCAGTGGCAAACAATAGCAACGGTCAGCAATGCTGACCAAATTATAACGATCCCGCCCCCAAAATTGGGGCGGCGATGCTCTTTCCCTGCACTTTATTAGTAGGCAACAACAATAGTGTAAACACACTTCAACACAGGCGTAGGCTCGCACGGCCACACACCTCATGCACTCAGGGCACATTCACGGCGAACCGGCCAACGTCACGTCAATTCAAGCCATAGACGTTCCCGTTCCACCACCGCCTCTCGGACGGCCAACCATATGAGCATTTTGCCTTCCTGGCTTTGGTCACGGAAATTTAAGCCATAGACCGCCGAAGACCCTCATCCATGCCAACGGTCCGACCGAACAACATAGACCGGGTACGGTTCCGCCTGACCCGTGCTCATATCGCAACGGCAATTTAAGCCATATGCGCAGGTCAAGACTCACCGAGTCTCGTTTCCGCCACAACAATCACATAACCCGGTTATGTTCACATTGGCTCCCCGACCATCGTGTTGGCAAAACTCGCTTTTGCCCAGTTTTCCGGGTGCACCTTGGAGTTAATCTCCAAGGCTCCCTGTTGCAATCTACCATATAGAAAACCCGAAAAACGCCCAAACACCCGGAGTCTTCCCCGATTCATATGCAATGCAACATCACCGATCCAGCTCTACTTGTCCGGATAGGCTTCACACACAATGCCTATGTCCGTTTTCGCATACGGACTCTACACAAGGGGGACTTTACATATCTACCCCAAGGAACTCTCCAACTCTTCGCTCACTCACGAGAGAGGGCTTCCTATGCAAAGGGAAAAAGGGCTTCACATGCCCAAGGATGAGAAATCGTTACACTTGCGTTTTTCCGCGGCGCCATCGAAAACTATGCGGTTGGAAAGCACCGCAACGGCGTCACCTCCGCGGATCTGGACTCGGATCGCGATTCGGAGCTCCGAAGCTCCTCCGGCGGCCGGATCTTGGACTCCTCCTTCCTCCTTGCTCTCCCATCTCTCTAAACTCTTAGAGAGAGAATGGCTAAAGGAAATGAGGATTCCCAACCCTAAATCTCGGCTAAAACCACCCAGGAGCAGCCCCACACCGTCGGATCCAAAGTCAAGGAAACGAACGGCCATGATTAGATCTGAAATCATAAAATGTGGGCCGAACACAGGTTGCAACATGGCCGTGTGCCTGGCCGTGTCACCCATTCGCCGTCTCGACCGATTTGAAAAACCAGCACACGGCCTTTGACACGGCCTCTGACACGCCCTATTACTAATTTGGGCTAGGATCACTATGTTTGTCTTAGGAAACCAGTTTGACCTAGATGTATAGTTAAAAAGGTAAACATTAGAATGTGTTTAGGGCTTAGAATTTAGGTTTGAAGCTGCCCCCAGGACCATTCAAGGAATCAGACTTAAAGCTGAGGCAAAGATAATTATCGTCGAGCTTAGGTCGACGTGTAACACCCTGAAACTCAAAAGAGAGACGGGTGGCATTTTAAGCCAAGATGGGGTTTTGAAGCAGGTGATACGGGTCTCGACACCGGCGTGTCGGAGGCCGTGTCAGGGCGTGTTCGACCTCGGGTCGTGCGGTCGACGCTTTGGCAGTCGACGATCGTAGGACGCTGGAACACGGCCTGGGACACGGGCGTGTCCCAGGGCGTGTCAGGCACACGGCCTGGGACACGGGCGTGTCCCAGGGAGTGTCACTTAGGGCTGTTTTCTGAGGAAGGCACACGGGCCATGACACGGGCGTGTCAAGTTCGACACGGGCGTGTCGGGTGCCGTGTCGGGTGCAGGCCGTGTCCTTCTCGGGTTGGGAAAGCTGGCCGATTGCACACGGGGGGGGGGGGGGGGGGGGGGGGACACGGGTCCCGACACGGGCGTGTCACAGGTGACACGCCTGTGTCGGGACCCGTGTCACCCCCCCCCCCCCCCCCCCCGTGTGCAATCGGCCAGCTTTCCCAACCCGAGAAGGACACGGCCTGCGACACGGCACCCGACACGCCCGTGTCGAACTTGACACGCCCGTGTCATGGCCCGTGTCATGGCCCGTGTGCCTTCCTCAGAAAACAGCCCTAAGTGACACTCCCTGGGACACGCCCGTGTCCCAGGCCGTGTGCCTGACACGCCCTGTGACACGCCCGTGTCCCAGGCCGTGTTCCAGCCTTCTACGATCGTCGACCGCATGACCCGAGGTCGAACACGCCCTGACACGGCCTCTGACACGCCCGTGTCGCGACCCGTGTCACCTGCTTCAAAACCCCGTCTTGGCTTAAAATGCCACCCGTCTCTCTTTTGAGTTTCGGGGTGTTATACGTCGACCTAAGCTCGACGATAATTGTCTTTGCCTCAGCTTTAAGTCTGATTCCTTGAATGGTCCTGGGGGCAGCTTCAAACCTAAATTCTAAGCCCTAAACACATTCTAATGTTTACCTTTTTAACTATACATCTAGGTCAAACTGGTTTCCTAAGACAAACATAGTGATCCTAGCCCAAATTAGTAATAGGGTGTTCCAACAATCTCCCCCTATTTGGGTTAGGATTACTATTTACAAATCTCAGAAATAGAAACAACAACAACATACAGAAGAGCAATAAACTAAAACAAAAGAATAGAGCAAGCAACAGGGTAGCAGTCATATGGAATATCAGCAAGTGTTCAGAATGATTGTATTGTCTGTTACAGATATTACTTCTTTTCACTTCCTTTCTTAAATAGAATTTCTCTGTTGGGATTAAGAGCTTCCTTCTTTGACCTTCTATCATCCTCTGCACCTAAGGAGGTTTGAGATCTAGCCCTGGGAACCACAGCCTCAGGATGCAATTTCATGTAGCCCACTAGGTCAAAGAATTTTCTTGATGCATACCTTTCCAGTTCTGCTTTTCTCTGATCTGATAAAGTAGTAATATTGGAGAAGTTTTTCCCTTGTTCTCTGGCTTTCTTCAACTGATCTAAAGTAGCAATTTCTTTCATCCTAGCAGTCCATGATAGTGGATTGTTCTCTAGATCTTCAAAAGGAACTGCAGGCTCATATCTGTTCACAGTTTCTGAAGCAGTAGGAGTTCTAGTATCAAAATTTTCTCTGAGTTTATAGGGGAAAGGACCTAGAGTTGAGTCCATGTGCCTTTGTCCTTCCCTTGCTTGAAATCTATGTTATCTTTGATTTCCTCTATACTGTCCCCTTCTGGACTGAGAACCCCTTTGGTATTGTCCCCTGGGATGATATCTTTGTGAGGTCTGGGAGGAACTATGCTTTGAAGCTGGGGTTTGAGAAGCTGAGCCTCCACCTGATCCTGAATCTGGAGGAGGAGGAGGAGGAGGAGGCTGAAACCGAGAAGATCCTTTCACATATCTATCCAATTTCCTTCTTTTCTTCATAGCTTTCGATTGATTTTTGGAGAACTGCATCCAGGGCTCAGAGATTGGACAGTCATGCATAATATAGTATGGAATGTCATTGGCATCTTTGGCTTGAGCAGGAGGAACCTTCATCATGGCCTTGCTTCTGGCCTTCCTTTTCTTGGCAATAGTACCAGAAGAGTCATCAGATTCAGTGTGAAACTGATCACTTTCTGAACTTTGGGGTCTATCATACAAATCATCAATACTCTTTATATATTTCTCTTGTTGTTTCAATTGATCAGGAGTTAGAGCAGGAACAGCAGCAGCAACAGAAATTGGAGGAACAGCAGGAGCAGAAGTTGGAGCAGCAGCAGGAGAAGATTCTTCCAGATATGTAGCAAGTTCTTTAGCAGCAGTATCATCAACAATAGGCAAACATTTCAATATCAGAAGATTCAATGGAAGCAGTAGCAGCAGCAATAACATCCACAGCCTTGAAAGAATTGACATATGAGGCAATCATGCTGGGATCACATACTGAGATAGGCACAATAGCCTTAGTAAGTTCTTCAACTTGTTGCACTGGCAGAGAACTGAGAGAACTGAAATACACAGAATCAAATACTGATAGCAGACTCTGAAGATCCACTGCAAAGACAGGAGCAGGAGCTGAACCTTCAGCAACCTCAGGCACAACCAGAGCTTCATAAGGCATCTCCCCCTGCCTGGATTCAGTGGCAACTGGATCAAGGCACCCAGAAGAAGGGATTGCCTGAGAGGAGAGGAAGGGAGATAGCCTGGTAGACAGCTCCTGAACACTTTTCAGAAGTGGAGCCAAGGTGGTCTCCAGCAATGAGGTTAGCCTGGCGGCTAGCAACTCATATAACTTGTCTGCCAAGGCTGAGAGATCTACATGCTCAAGAGGGGCTTGAGTAGAGGTAGGAGAGAAAGTGGCTGGAATGATGTTGGCTGGGGCTGATGGAATGGAGAATGTGGAGGAAGGAGGTGTAGGGATGGATGGCCTAGTAGTAGGAGGTGTTGAGATTGATGTAACTGGGTTGGAGATAGATGAGATGGTAGGGGAAAAGGATGGTTGAAAGTGTATGTCTTGAAGAAGTTGTTGGTAGGAGGATGTAGAGGGAAGCTCAGGAGGAGTTGGAGGAGAATCATCCATGAAGGAGTCATCCAAGAGAGAAAATGATGGAGTGGTGACAGGTGGATAGTAGAATAAAGGATGGAATTATTCTGAGGTAGTGGCTGGAGGAGGTGAAAGGGGTGAAGAGATTGTAATGGGGGAAGATATGGCTATGGTGGAGATTGGTGGTGAGGTTGAGATGACTGGGGCAGAGATAGCTGGAGGAGGAGGAGAAGCAGGCAAATCTTCTGCTGGGGCAGAGACCTGAGGAGGAGTGACTGAGGCAGTCCTTGTGCCTGAAGCAGGTGTTACTGTAGCAGCCCTGTTGGGGTTTATGATCTGCCTGTCCCACCTGCTGAAGAGGGCACAGGTAAGTCTTTTGGATGCATTGATATACATCCCACTTGAAGTCAGCAGTTTAGGGCACCTGGAGTGCAGGTAAACCCCTAAGATCCTCCCAAAGCTTACACAGCTTTTGCTAAGTTTCTTCTTGATCAAATTAAAGAAGATGGAGCCCCAGTCCAGATGTTTTTTGTCAACCAATGCTCCCATTAGACAGAACTGGTATCTTGAAATTGTGTCATGGGAGTAGTGCTTTTCCAGGAGCACTTTTCCAACAACATCAGCCAAGAATTGAAATTCAATAGATAAATTCTTTTTCAGCAATTTATTAGGGTTCACAGCAGAGTGACCCATTCTATCTAGCATTGAATCAAACTCTTCTATAGACAAATCAATATATTCATTTCCAGTACTGAGGTTGAAAACTTCTGTTAGTAGAGCGGGGGATAATGGTACCTGAGTCCCTTTGATCGAGCCGACTGTAGAATTCTCATTCTCATTTGTGGCAGAAAAACACCATTCTTTTATTTCGTCTGCTGCAAGCTTCACTCTGGTGGACATAATCTGAACTAACCGTTATTCTTGGAAAAGATTTAAGATGTCTTTGAATCTCTGGTCGCTTCCATCGAAAGAATTCATGTCGATGTCGAAGCCTATATCAAATTTCATTTTTGAAAGAGCAGCAACTGACGCAGCCATCTGTACCTGCAAAGATTGAGCAAACACGACCAAGTGTAGAAAGTTTGGGGGGAAAGAGTTGCAGAGAGTATGAAAGCGTAAACGACGAGCGGCGGCCGAAAAATGATTTTATATTAGGGTTCGACGCGAAAAATGAAGGATCGTCGACCTACGTTCGACGATCAGGACTCCTTATGGAAGCTGAAAGGTCTTCAATATCGTAGATCTCAGTTCGACGATCTAGGGAGAACGTCGAGCTCAGGTCGATGATCGAAGGCCTGAAGGAGATAGTATACAACTATCTGACACGCTCTGAACTCAGGTCGACATTTTGGGAAAACGTCGATCTCCGTTCGACATTTCTCTGGTAATCGTCGATCTTCGTTCGACGCTTTCTGGGGAAAACGTCGAGCGCAGTTCAGGGACAGAAACTATCCTACAGACACAAAAAGAGATGAGTTTTTAGCCTAATCTTGGTCTGTTTTTAGCTTTTCAAAATCTTGTAATTTATTTTAGGCTTCCTCCATCTAACATGCCTAACTGATTGAGGAAGAAGTTATGTTTCTTTTCATCCAAGGGCTTGGTGAAAATATCTCCCCTTTGCAAATCTGTTGGGATATATTGAAGTTCAATTTTATTTTTCTCAACATTATCCCTTAGAAAATGATGCCTAATTTCTATGTGTTTTGTCCTACTATGGAGGACTGGATTTTGTGCAATGGAAATAGCACTGGTGTTGTCACAAAATCTTTTAGACTTCTCTAAGTTGTAACCATAGTCAGGAGTTGGTTTTGTATAATTGTAAACAACAACTGTCTGCAGCCATGTATTCAACTTCAGCAGTTGAGGTTGACACAGATGTTTGTTTCTTACAATACCATGAGACAAGTCTATCACCAAGAAACTGACAAGTTCCACTGGTGCTTTTCCTGTCTATTCTGCATCAAGCATAATCAGCATCTGAAAATCCAATTAAGTCAAATGCTGAATCTTTTGGATACCAGAGACCTAGATTTGGACAGCTTTTAACATACCTAAGAATCCTCTTTACTAAAGTTAAGTGTGACTCTCTAGGGCTAACTTGAAATCTAGTACATATACATGTAGCAAACATTATGTCAGGCCTACTGGCTGTAAGGTACAATAGAGAGCCAATCATTGCTCTATATATTGTCTGATCAACTGGTTTCCCATGCTCATCAGCATCCAATACAGCATTGGTAGGCATGGGTGTTTTCATACATGATGCATCAGACATCCCAAATTTCTTAACCAATTCTTTTGCATATTTGGTTTGAGAAATAAACATGCCTTCAGCATGTTGTTTGACTTGCAATCCTAAGAAGAAGGATAGCTCACCCATGCTACTCATTTCAAATTTAGAGTGCATAAGCTTGGAAAACTTTTTGCACAAATTTGAATCAGTAGACCCAAATATAATATCATCTACATAAATTTGTACTAGTATGGTATGGGACTTATGGGTTCTAATAAAAAGAGTTTGGTCTACTCTCCCCTTAACAAAATCATTCTTCAGCAGAAAGCATGCTAGAGTCTCATACCATGCTCTAGGAGCTTGCTTGAGACCATATAGTGCTTTGTGTAGTTTAAAAACATAATCTGGATGAGTTAGAGAGATAAAACCTGGAGGTTGTCTGACATAGACTTCTTCTTTGATCTCCCCATTTAGAAAAGCACTCTTCACATCCATTTGATAGACTTCTAATCCCTTGTGAGCAGCATAAGCCAAGAAGATTCTTATGGCCTCTAATCTTGCAATAGGTGCAAAGGTCTGGTCATAATCTATCCCCTCTTCTTGAGAATATCCTTGAGCAACTAGCCTTGTATTGTTCCTTACAATAATTCCTTGAACATCCTGCTTATTTCTGAACACCCAATTTGATCCAACAATGGAATGATCCTTTGGCTTAGGCATTAGTTCCCAAACTTTGTTTCTTTCAAATTGATGCAACTCCTCTTGCATTGCAATGATCTAGTGTGGATCTTGCTCTGCATCTTGAATAGTTTGAGGTTCAATTTGAGAGAAAGCAATTGTGCATCAGGTTTTGATTGACCTGATTTCTGGTTTGCACACCAGCTGAGATGCCTCCAATCACTTGGGAGATTGGATGATCTCTTGTTGTTACTAGATCACCAGGGGGTGTTGATTGTTCACCAACCTGTGTTATTATTTCCTCTTGTGGGACAACAACTAGCTCTTCAAGAAGATTTTCTTCCAGATGTGGAGCAGCTTCTTCATCTTCACTACTTTCATCCTTTTGAGTAACTTGTAATCTGTCCAAGTCTTCAGCTAGAGAATGCACCTGCAAATGTTCTATGGTAGAAGTATTCTTCTCCTTGAAAAACATAATTGTTTCATCAAAGGAAATGTGGACAGATTCTTCTCTTTTTAGAACAGTTTTATTATAAACCCTATAAGCTTTACTGATCATGGAGTATCCCAGAAACACTCCTTCATCAGCTTTTGCTTGAAATTTTGCTAAATATTTCTTGTCATTATTGTGAATGTAACAAGTGCAACCAAAAACTTTAAAATAGTCTACTTTAGGTTTCTTCCCTTTGAGCAATTCATAGGGAGTCTTGCCCTTCAGTTTATGTATTAGACTTCTATTCAACACATAATTGGAGGTGTTCACTACCTCAGCCCAAAAGGATAGAGGTAGGTGAGCATCTGTCAATAATGTAGTTGAAGATTCAGTAAGGGTTCTATTTTTCCTTTCAGCTACCCCATTTTGTTGAGGAGTTCTAGGAGCTGAGAAAGTATGCTTGATCCCTTCACTTTGACAGAACTCTTGCATGAGAAGAGAATCAAACTCTGTCCCATGATCACTTCTGATCATGGCAATGTGAGTGTTGAACTCAATCTTAATGCATTTGAGAAACTCTGTCAAACACTTAAAGTTATCAGACTTCTTCCTCAGAAAGAATACCCATGTGAATCTTGAGAAGCCATCTACAATCACTAAAGTATAGGATTTCCCTCATAAGCTTTGTACTGTAATGGGTCCAAAAAGATCCATGTGTAACAGATACAAAATCCTAGGTGAATCACTCTTGTTAATTGATTTAAAGCAATTTTTAGTTTGCTTGCCTAATTGACAAGCCTTGCTGAGTCCTTCCTTCTTGTATGGGCTAGAAGGTAGTCCTCTGACAAGGTTGTCCTTGGATAGCCTAACAATGGTTCTAAGGTTAATATGTTCAAGTCTTTTATGCCATAGAATATTCGGTCTAGATATGGAATTAAACAGGCAAATATCTACCTTAGATGAATGAAAGTCTACTAAGTAAATATTACCTTTCCTGTTACCTGTCAACACAGTTGTGTTGTCTTCTGACTTGATCTTGCATATTTCTTTGTTGAAAGTCACTTGATATCCTTCATCACACAGCTGACTAATGCTTATCAGGTTGTGCTTGAGTCCTTCAACATAGGCTACTTTCTTGAAGGTGACTGTCCCAATTTGGACTACACCATATCCTTTTGTAGTTCCAAAGTTTGAATCACCAAAAATTACTTTGGGTCCAAGCTTGGCTTTAAAGGATGTGAAGTTGTCCTTATTCCCTGTCATGTGCTTTTAACATACCTAAGAATCCTCTTTACTAAAGTTAAGTGTGACTCTCTAGGGCTAACTTGAAATCTAGTACATATACATGTAGCAAACATTATGTCAGGCCTACTGGTTGTAAGGTACAATAGAGAGCCAATCATTGCTCTATATGTTGTCTGATCAATTGGTTTCCCATGCTTATCAGCATCCAATACAGCATTGGTAGGCATGGGTGTTTTCATACATGATGCATCAGACATCCCAAATTTCTTAACCAATTCTTTTGCATATTTGGTTTGAGAAATAAACATGCCTTCAGCATGTTGTTTGACTTGCAATCCTAAGAAGAAGGATAGCTCACTCATGCTACTCATTTCAAATTTAGAGTGCATAAGCTTGGAAAACTTTTTGCACAAATTTGAATCAGTAAACCCAAATATAATATCATCTACATAAATTTGTACTAGTATGGTATGGGACTTATGGGTTCTAATAAAAAGAGTTTGGTCTACTCTCCCCCCTAACAAAATCATTCTTCAGCAGAAAGCATGCTAGAGTCTCATACCATGCTCTAGGAGCTTGCTTGAGACCATATAGTGCTTTGTGTAGTTTAAAAACATAATCTGGATGAGTTAGAGAGAAAAAACCTGGAGGTTGTCTGACATAGACTTCTTCTTTGATCTCCCCATTTAGAAAAGCACTCTTTACATCCATTTGATAGACTTCTAATCCCTTGTGATCAGCATAAGCCAAGAAGATTCTTATGGCCTCTAACCTTGCAACAGGTGCAAAGGTCTGGTCATAATCTATCCCCTCTTCTTGAGAATATCCTTGAGCAACTAGCCATGCATTGTTCCTTACAATAATTCCTTGAACATCCTGCTTATTTCTGAACACCCATTTTGTTCCAACAATGGAATGATCCTTTGGCTTAGGCATTAGTTCCCAAACTTTGTTTCTTTCAAATTGATGCAACTCCTCTTGCATTGCAATGATCCAGTGTGGATCTTGCTCTGCATCTTGAATGGTTTGAGGTTCAATTTGAGAGAAAGCAAGTGTGCATCAGGTTTTGATTGACCTGATTTCTGGTTTGCACACCAGCTGAGATGTCTCCAATCACTTGGGAGATTGGATGATCTCTTGTTGTTACTAGATCACCAGGGGGTGTTGATTGTTCACCAACCTGTGTTATTGTTTCCTCTTGTGGGATAACAACTAGCTCTTCAAGAAGATTTTCTTCCAGATGTGGAGCAGCTTCTTCATCTTCACTACTTTCATCCTTTTGAGTAACTTGTAATCTGTCCAATTCTTCAGCTAGAGAATGCACCTGCAAATGTTCTATGGTAGAAGTATTCTTCTCCTTGAAAAACATAATAGTTTCATCAAAGGAAATGTGGACAGATTCTTCTATTTTTAGAGCAGTTTTGTTATAAACCCTATAAGCTTTACTGATCATGGAGTATCCCAGAAACACTCCTTCATCAGCTTTTGCTTGAAATTTTGCTAAATATTTCTTGTCATTATTGTGAATGTAACAAGTGCAACCAAAAACTTTAAAATAGTCTACTTTAGGTTTCTTCCCTTTGAGCAATTCATAGGGAGTCTTGCCCTTCAGTTTATGTATTAGACTTCTATTCAACACATAATTGGAGGTGTTCACTACCTCAGCCCAAAAGGATAGAGGTAGGTGAGCATCTGCCAATAATGTAGTTGCAGATTCAGTAAGGGTTCTATTTTTCCTTTCAGCTACCCCATTTTGTTGAGGAGTTCTAGGAGCTGAGAAAGTATGCTTGATCCCTTCACTTTGACAGAACTCTTGCATGAGAAGAGAATCAAACTCTGTCTCATGATCACTTCTGATCAGGGCAATGTGAGTGTTGAACTCAATCTTAATGCATTTGAGAAATTCTGTCAAACACTTAAAGTTATCAAACTTCTTCCTCAGAAAGAATACCCATGTGAATCTTGAGAAGCCATCTACAATCACTAAAGTATAGGATTTCCCTCCTAAGCTTTGTACTGTAATGGGTCCAAAAAGATCCATGTGTAACAGATACAAAATCCTAGGTGAATCACTCTTGTTAATTGATTTAAAGCTATTTTTAGTTTGCTTGCCTAATTGACAAGCCTTGCAGAGTCCTTCCTTCTTGTATGGGCCAGAAGGCAGTCCTTTGACAAGGTTGTCCTTGGATAGCCTAGCAATGGTTCTAAGGTTAATATGTCCTAGTCTTTTATGCCATAGAATATTAGGTCTAGATATGGAATTAAACAGGCAAATATCTACCTTAGATGAATGAAAGTCTACTAAGTAAATATTACCTTTCCTGTTACCTGTCAACACAGTTGTGTTGTCTTCTGACTTGATCTTGCATATTTCTTTGTTGAAAGTCACTTGATATCCTTCATCACACAGCTGACTAATGCTTATCAGGTTGTGCTTGAGTCCTTCAACATAGGCTACTTTCTTGAAGGTGACTGTCCCAATTTGGACTACACCATATCCTTTTGTAGTTCCAAAGTTTGAATCACCAAAAATTACTTTGGGTCCAAGCTTGGCTTTAAAGGATGTGAAGTTGTCCTTATTCCCTGTCATGTGCTTTGAGCACCCACTATCCAGATACCATAGCTGGTTTGATGTTGGATAGGTCTTCACCTGCACATAAACAGCTTATATGTTTTTGACCCAGTTTACCTTGGGCCTAGGTTGATATCCCTTAAATTCAAGAATAAAAGACATCCCAGGTTGATTCTTATAACCTTCAGGATGGTATCTCCTTGGAGGTATTATCAATTCAGTATAAGGATTAAAGCATTGGGATGAAGCACTTCTAGGATTGAATTGAGATTTGCCTCTGAAAGAAGGTTCGAAGCTCTGAACTCCATTCGACAATCGTCGAGCTGAGTTCAACGATCTTGGGTAAAATCGTCGAGCTCCGTTCGAAGATCGACTGTGAGGGAGTTCAGAGTTCAGGAATCGTTGAGCTGAGTTCGACATTTCAGCCTGAGATCGTCGATCACTGTTCAATGATCGTCGATCTCTGCTCGACGTTTTCTGTTGAACTTTGCTTTTCTTAGGTAGATATGAATTCTTCCTAGCTACCTCTACAACACCCTTCCCTTTATCAGAAATAAATTTGATTGGGGTGGTTTATACTATGGGTTGGCTAGATGAAGCACCCAAGCCCAGTGTACTATTTAATCTTGAGTTCACTATGCTTGTGATGTCCATTTATTTGTTACTTCTCCCATTAAGGGATTCTTCAAATTGCTTGGCCTTGGATAGTTCACTTTTCAGTGAAGCTATCTCCTCTCTATAGCATTCTAACTCTTCAGAGAGTTTGAGGTTCTCTGATTTTAAAGTGCTATACTCAGATAGTTGTTTTCTGAGGGAAGTGATTTACTTCTCAGACTCCAACAGATCTAGGCATAGTACTTTAAACTCATATTTAAAGTCCTCAGAACTGAAATCAAATGAATTGATTACCTGATCTTCTTCTAGTTGAGCTTCTGAATCTGATTCTGACTCTTCTGCTTCTGAATCTGTTTGAGAGGCATTGATAGCCATCATGCAAAATTCCTTTTCATCAGCATCATCCTCATCATCACTGGAGCTGGATGAGGCTTCAGAGTCCTCTTCAGTTTCACTCCATGTCTCAGCAACAAATCCCTTCCTTGTATGTTTGTTCTTACTGGAGGAGGGTTTGTCTGAGCTGTTCTTTCTGAAGTCTTTCTCCTTTCTTCTTTCTCTTCTATCTTTCTTGTCCTTGTTCTTGTTTTCTAGACAGTCAGGCACAATATGGCCTGGTTTCCTGCAACCAAAACATATAATTTCTTTATTGTTATTTGATTTATCATACCTTGGCTTATCATGTCCCTTGTATGATCTTTTTCTGAAGTCTTTTTTGGCCATCTTGTAGAATATTTTGGCCAGTAAACTTAGGAGCTCATCATTTCCTGTAGCTTTATCTTCAAGCTCCTCTTCTGTAGCTTTGAAGGCTATGGTCTTCTCTTTCCTTATGGCTGGTGATGCAGCCTTCTGTTCTTCTTCTCTATTTTTAATAAGCAACTCATAAGATTTGAGCTTGACTAGGAGAGCTTCAGTGGTAATCTCATTTAGACTTCTGGCATCTTTGATTGGCCAGATTCTTGAATCCCAAGTGTTGGGGAAGCACATTAGGATTTTGTTATTCAGCTCAGTCAATGAGACTTCTTTATCCAGAGTCTTTAACTCATTGACAATCAGACTTAGTCTATTGTACATGTCAGCCACTGATTCAGCTTCTCCCTTTTTAAAATTCTCATATTGGCTTATAAGATGGGATCTCCTATCTTTCCTTTCATCAGCAGATCCTGAGACAATTTCAGAGAGCTTGTCCCAAATTCCTTTGGTTGAGTTGTATTCAGCTACCTTCTGAAATATCTCATCAGAAATTGTCTGAGCTAAGATGTTCATGGCCTTGGCATCTGCAGTATTCCACTTCTATATTTCAGCATCTGTTCCTGAAGGAGGTGGAATAGCATTTGTACTTGAGCTTGCTGGTGGACTTGGGCACACTGTCAAAACAGAAATAAATATGTCTTTATCAATAGAGTTCATGTAAAGTCTAATCCTTGCTTTCCAAAGTGCAAACTTGGATAGATTGCACAGTGGAGGCCTGGTGCTTGCATAATCTTTGTTCTGTGCCATGTCTTTATATAAAATTAAATATAATGAAAAAAAACCCTCTTAAAAGATTGATCTTATCAAGGATCTTTTGGTTCAGGTGTTAGCCTGTATGAACAACCAACCTGGCTCTGATACCAATTGAAAGTGAGGGTAAGATCTATCTTAACTCTAGAGGGGGGGGGGGGGTGAATAGAGTATTTTTAAAATAACTTTACAATTTAAACAAGCAAAACAATTAAGATTTAATTTATGTATAAGTGTAAGGTGCCTTGCTATATAATTTAAAACTAAGACAGCAAAAAGAAAATCACAGCACACAGCAAAGAAAATACTCAAGCAACCAGAAGACACAAGGAGCTATAGTGGTTCCCCAAAAACCTGGGTACATCCACTCTTCTACCACCCTTGGTAGGAATCCACTGCAGGAAGGGTTGATCAGGTGTCCTGGGCACCAATGAGCTTTTGATAAGGTGCTCAAAAACCACACTAGATTTTTTGATCAGGTGTCTTTCCACCAATGAGTTTTGACAAGGTTCTCAGAACCAGAATCAAGACTTTTGAAGGGAGTTTTGATAACCCTTTTACAGCAGGAAAGAAAAAGGAAAAGAGTGAAGTTGTCTTCTCTGTCTCAATCAAAGAGAGAAGCACAAGTGGATTGATTTTGTTGTCAAGGCTCCCCCTGAGATGTAGACTAGTTCAGGAGTGGAAGCTTTGATTCAGGGTGATAGGTCTTCAGAAGCTTAAGATCTCCAGCAGGAGATGGTTTCAGCAGAGGCTGAGAAAATTGAATTGTCTGGAGTCCTTGTGATGAAGCTATGATCACTCTTTCAGTATGCCAAAATGTTCAACTGATTCTTCAGAATTGATCACTTTTATTTTTGAATTGATCTCTCTATCTTGTGAATCTGTACTAAGAATTTCTTGTTGTTTTCTTGGTATGTATATCTGTCAGACCAAAAAGGATCATTTATTCTCTGAAGATCCACCATCCAAGATAGCCGTTAGCAGACATTAAATGTCCTCCATAAAAGTCTTGTCTTTTAGAGGAAAGTCCAATAAACATTCTCAAAAAAAATTCCTTGAAACTTGCTCCAGAATAAAGGAAAACGGCTGGCAGATCTCTTGAAATAAATGCTGAGATAATTTGAAAAACATTCCAAAGTCTGACTTGATTTGAATCCTTAAAAACGCCGATCTCTTAGGAAAAACGTCGATCTGAGCTCTACGATCGTCGTCCTGAGCTCAGAGATTGGAATGAAGATCAGACAGAAAATGTCGACCTGAGCTCGAAGATCGTCGACCGGAGCTCAGCAACCTAAAGGACAAGCCGAAGACAGATCGTCGATCTGAGCTCGAAGATCGTCGACCGGAGCTCGACAATTTAGTATAGTTGAGCTCAGAGAGCATCGAACGGAGTTCGACGTTTCGTCGACCTAAGCTCGACGCTAATTGTCTTTGCCTCAGCTTTAAGTCTGATTCCTTGAATGGTCCTGGGGGCAGCTTCAAACCTAAATTCTAAGCACCTAAACACATTCTAATGTTGACCTTTTTAACTATACATCTAGGTCAAACTGGTTTCCTAAGACAAACATAGTGATCCTAGCCCAAATTAGTAATAGGGTGTTCCAACACGGTTGATAACAGATTAATGGCAATGGTCAAGCCAGTACGCATTGAAGATTTTGAAGTCAAACGACTCCGCAATAAGTAAATCTGAATGGTTAAAGTCCATTGGGATAACTGTGGACGTGAGGAGCTTTCATGGGAGAGAGAGCATACTATGTTGGAGGAATACACCGAGTTATTCCACTCAGGTAACATTTGTGTTTTGTGTACCTTTATATAATTTCGGGACAAAATTCTTTTAAGGGGGGAGATTTGTAACGCCCCAAAAATTGTAATCGAACCGGTCGCGTCCTAAGTAATTTTTGGTGCCTATATAGGGGTACACGGCCTGGGAAACGGACGCATGTCCAAGGCCGTGTCTTTCTCTTTATTAGCCAGCTGTGCCCAGTAAAGGACGCAGAAGAAAACACGGCTATGAACAGTCGCTACACGGGCGTGTCAAGCGTGACACGGGCATGTCCATACCCATGTCCACCAAGCAACGTAAGAGTTGGCATGGCGGTTATCTGTCGACACACCCCAAGATCACGCGCCTGTCGGGACCCGACACGGGCATGTTAGGTTGAGACACGGGCGTGTCTCAACCCGTGTCTTTTTCTTTGTTCGACGATTTTTCCTGGATCGGGGCACACGGCCTAGAACACGGTCGTGAGCAAGGCCGTGTTCGGCCCAGGATTGAGAGATTTCAGGCGAATCCGAGCCGTTTATTTTCTTTAAACAAGATCTGACGGCTCAGATGTGTTCCTGCTTTAATTAGGCCAGGAATAGAGGATTAATTCATCATTATCTCTTAAGCATTCTCTTTCTAAGGAGTTAGAGAGAGGAGAGACTGGTCTAGGAAGGAAGAGGAGGAATCCGGCCTCCGGCGGAGCATCAGAGCACTGAGTCGAGAACAGAGACCGGATCCATGGAGGAAATTCCCTTGCGAAGCTTTCCTTCCCGATAGATTTCCATGGCGCAAAAGCGAACTTCAAGGGTAACGTTCTCTACTTGAGCATGTTAAGCTCTCTTTCTTTATGCATGGGAAACCCGCTCCCGTGAGTGTGCGGTGGTCCTTAGGGTAGATGTGAATTGTCCCCCTTATGTTGCATATAGAGTCCGGAATCGATGTATGGACATAGGCATTGTGTGTGAAGCCTACCCGGGTGTGTTGTTCTGGATCGGTGATGTTGCATATTTTATGGATTGTCGGAGAAGACTCTGTGCTATGTGTTTTTTTGGTTTTCTACACGATAGATTGCAGCAGGGATCCGTGGGGATTAACTCCAAGGCGCAACCGGAAAACTGAGCAGAAACGTAGTTCTGCAACTTGGCGGCCGGGGAGCCAGCCTTTTATATAACTGGATTATGTGATGATTGGGAATGTATTAGGATTCAGGAGAAGCTTGGCCAGTGCGTACGTCTTAAAGTGACTAGACGGAGTGAGCAACGGGCAAGTGGAAGTGGACCTAGGCTATGCGGCTCGGTGCTAGAGGCCCAATAGTCAAGAGAATAGGTGCGCTCCAAGGTGACATACTTGGGCGTATATATTCTTGTTCCAGCAACACTTATAGTTAAAATTTCAGTTCTGCCATTTCCATTGGCTCTACACGATATGGCGAGCGGGCCACAGGTTTCGCACTTGGCACCAGCTCAATAGCGAATTCAATCTCCCATTGGGGCGGTAACCCAGGAAGATCTTGAGGAAACACATCAGCAAACTCCGATACAATTGGAATGTCACTCACACTAGCCTTTGGCTCAACAGCCTGAATAAGCGTGAAGAATAACTCTGCGCCCTTCCAAACAATATTGACGACTTGGAGAGTAGACATCAAGGTCCTTCTTGCTCCTCGCATACAGGTGAATTTAGTCTCAAGCTCAGTATTCTGACCCAGTGTGACTTCCTTTGAGTTACAATCAATACATGCATGCTGCTTCGAAAGCCAGTCCATACCAAAGATCACATCAAACTCAGTTATCGGCAGCAAGGATGTATCCAAAGCAAAATCCTAACTTCCTATGCGCACCTTCGCGTAGAAATCCCTAACCGCATGCATTACGCATCTGTTAGGCAACAACACTTTCACACTATCTTTCGTCAGACGACTAAGCACTCTTATTCACGCTACAAATTCGTCAGATAGAAATGAATGTGAAGCACTCGTATCAAATAGTGCTCTCATCGGATAGTCCCGTATTAGGACACAGACTAAGACAAACACATCATACACAAGGTACAAAAAAGGTATGAAGTATGAAAAGTAATAAAAGTATATCTTAGTTCGTACCAGTGACGACGTCACTTTGATTTATGGCCTCCTGTTGGCCAAGGTTATACACTCGGGGTTACACCTAGGATGTAGAGGACTCCACCACTACCTTTCCCTTATCATCATATGACACTCCTATCTTCTTTTCAACCTTTGGTGGAAAGACCTGATAGTCACGGGCTAGATGCCCCACCCTACCACATGTATAGCAAGCACGAGACTCTTGCCTCGAAGTTGCTCCCAACACAAATATAGAAGGAGCCTGTCCAGAAGACTTGGATCTCTTACCCCACTTCCTTCGGTAGTTCGATTTTCCCTGGCACGGTGCTTTGAATTCGGACTTTGTAACAGCCAAGTCCTTTTTTCCCTGTACCCGCTTCAAATCTTTTTCCAATGCACAGGCTGTATCCACCAACGCTTGAAACCCTTAGTTCACCGAACTCAAGAGAAGGAATCTCAACTCATCACGCAGCCCTTCGTAGATTCTATTGGTTTTATGTTGTTCATCAGCCAAGATAGACCCCGCATAGCATCCCAACCGTGTAAACTCATGTAAGTAGGTATCGACACTACTTTCTCCCTGAGTTAGACGCTAAAACTCATTATCCATGGAGATGCGATGTGTTGATGGCAAGTGCTTTTCCAAGAACAGTCTCAAAAACTCCTCTATCGAGACTTCTGTTAGTTGTCTGCCCGCTAAGTGGTGCAACTCTATTTCATCCCACCATAACCGAGCCGCTCCTTCCAGCAAGAAGGTGGTAAAGTGACATTTTGTTCTTCCTCCGTCCATATTGCTGTCAATATTCGCTTGTTGCGCGACAACCAATCCTCCGCCTTCATTGGGGATCCCACACCCGTAAATATAGGAGGATTAAAGCTCATAAACTGCTTCAACTACCGTTCAGCTGCTCGAGGATCAAAAACAGCCTCAACAGGTTCTGGCCTGACACCAACCTGTTTTGGCCCCATTGCAGGCTGCGCCTGCCCAGTAGGCCTTGCATGAATCATTGCAAACACCGCCTCAGCAACTAAACGTACTGTCTCTGCAGCTGCTTCCACTCTCTCATCAGAACGCTGGGGCTCAAACTGCCCCGCACCACTTCGAGTCACCTATACGTGTAAAATACACACATAGCGACTTTGCAAGAGCAACAACAACTTTATAAGAATGTGCAGGTTCGTCAAACAAGCGTATTTGCATTTCGTAGTGGACATTCTTGAGTTCATTTATGATATAGCGGGTCGCACATACACGTGCTCGCCACCCACACAAAAGAATTTGACCACGAATTCGAAAGAGGAAGATCAAGACAAGCGGATACCAAATTTTAACGTCTCCATCTGTTAAATGATATATAATAGAGGGTCCGTCCGGGGCCGAACACCATAGTTCACAAATAGACAGAAAGGTTACAGGTTAATATGAAAAACTATTCGCATCCTAACTCAGGGCATGCTAACAAAACATTTAAGGTTCTTTGAACTCAACTCATTTGAATGTCCACAATATATATAACACCATTCATACATAACAACACAAGAATGTCTCTTTTTACATACATAAAAGTTGGCCTTACGGTCTTATAGTTAACCTTCACAAGTGTGGATTACATACATTGGCATGCAGGCTGGCCACACATGAAAACAGTAAACTTTTCTTCATTCGGCCTTCGAGGGCCAGTAGAAGCAATAAGGGCTTCAACCCGCTATTTCCCGCTTGTCTCTCCAACACCTGCATGGGGACAATCCACCGCAACAGTGGTAAACTAGGCAACGATCAGCATTCAGCTTACCAATTTATAACGACCCTACCCCTTTCCCGGGGCAGTGGTATTACTTCTCTGCAGGCATAACATTTTTGCAAGCAGATATATCGCAAGATGTGCACTCACGCACAATCATTATATCACAAACGTCGACCACGCGACCCGAAGCTCCGTGCATTCAGGGCACATTATCGGTGTACCGGAAAACCAGGGTCCCACCACCGTTCTCAGGTCTCAAACCCAATGGTAAACTTTGATCATCCATGCTCCACGGCCCACGGCCAGAGACTTTAGTCTTGATGGTGAATAGCCCAAGAATCTCATTATGTGATCCTAATGAAGCGAATAACTTAGGCACTCAAGTTAGACAACCATAACGTGGATATAGTTCAGCCCTTACCCGTTGCTCAACTAGCTAGTTCAATATCTAGACTGATGCGGGTCGGCTTCCCCTTGTCCGTTCGGCTCACCGGCCTTTAAGAGAGCATAGCTCACAATAGCCATAATGTCCCCGAAGGATCAACCCAATGGAAATCCCTTAACATTCCACCTTTTGGTGGGAAAAATCCATGCACATGCAAAAATAACGACTTCACATGTCCAAGGAGAAAGATCGTTACCCTTAACGTTCCCTTCGGAGCCATGGAAAAGAATTTCTATGCGAATGGAAATGATCGCCTCCCTTTCTCCTTCGTGATTATCGCTTTGGCTCTTGATTCCGGCCATAAGAACTTCTCCAGTAACTCAACAAGTCCACTCAAACCCTAGTACCAGCCGAAAGTTCTCTGCTCCAGAACTCGGGAAGCAAGGAAGAGAGAGAGAAAGGAAATAATGATTTCTGAAATCTGATAAGGCCTCGTGTTTTACCCCAGCCATATGATTTCTTCATCAAAACAAAGAAATGGCTCGGGTTTAAGCTGGAAAGTCACCCACCGCCTACTGGCTGCTCACCATCCATCTAACACGATTCACCGCTCGACCATACTAAATTCGACAATTAGTCGAACCGGGTCATAACCCCGCTCAGCTTTTGCTCGATTTTTTTGTCGAGCTTTGCTCGACGTTTCGTCGAGCTCTTCTCGACGTTTCATCGAGCTCTGCTCGACATTTCATCCAGCTAGGTCGACCATTTTCATCCAGCCAGGTCGACCATTTTCGTCCAGCCAGGTCGACCATTTTTGTCAAGCCAGGTCGACTCTTTGCATGTTACTCTTTGGAGTATTACATTAGGCACCCATGGTATCCATACAAACTACTCCACAAAGAGGCGCACTAAAACATCAACATGTAACTCCTTCATTTGTATGAATCTGGCAACCTTCGTCAAGAGATCCACAATTACCCAAACTGAATCATTCCCAGACCACGAGCGAGACAACCCGTAAACAAAGTCAATGGAGAAATCCTCGAACTTCCACTCAGGGATGGGCAATGACTGTAATAATCCTCCAGGGCTCTTGCACTCCACCTTCACCTTCTGGCAAGCCACATAGTGTGTAACATAGTAATTAACAACACTCTTCATTCCTGGCCAGAACATGGTCTTTCGTAAGTCACTATACATCTTGGAAATCTCTAGATGCACAAAATACTTGGAGTAGTGTTCCTCTCTCAATATATTTTCCAAAATTTCACCGCCCTTAGGAATGTAGAGCCGACAACTTTAATGAACGAGGTCATCCTTTAGAGTATACTCTTCAGTAAATCCATCCTCTATAGCTTTAATCACAAGGGCAAGAGCAACATCCTTCCCTTACTCTATCTGAATTTGATCTCGAATGTGACAAACTATGCTCATGGCAGCTAGAAATTCAGTATATGTCTCAGAATAATCCTTACACACCAATTTGATCTCCATCTCCTCGAGCACTCGAGCCAATTTCATACTCATCAACCGAGACTCAAGGTTCGACTCTGGTACTTTTTTGCTCAAAGCATCAGCTAAGGAGTTTGTTTTCCCGGGGTGGTAGTTCCATGTAATTTCATAATCACACAAAAATTCTAACCACCAGTGCTGCCTCAAGTTTAGCTCTTTCTGAGTGTGAACATACTTCAAATTCTTGTGATCCTAAAAGATCTCGTAGTGGACGTCATATAAGTAGTGCCTCCAAACCTTTAAGGTGAACACTACTGCTCCCAACTCCAAATCATGTACCGGATAATTACTTCATGCTTCTTCAACTGCCTTGAAGCGTAAGCGATCGCGTTCACGTGCTACATAAACACTACTCCCATCCCTTGATAGGACACATCAGTGTAAACCTGAAATCCTTCTTTCCCTGATGGAAAATCCAAGATGGGTGCGGTGGTAAGTCGATCCTTCAGCTCTTGAAATGCAATTTCACACTAAAGTGTCCACTCATATGGCACACCTTTCTTTGTTAGGGCAGTGAGTTGAAGGGATATCTTTGAAAATCCCTTCACAAACTTACGATAATATCCGACAAGTCCAAGGAAGCTACGTACATCGGCCGCTGACTTCAAAGGTTACCATTCCTTCTCGACAGGCACCTTCGTCGGGTCCACAAATAATCCAGCTCCACAAATCACATCGCCCAAGAGGGAAACTTCTCGGAGCTAAAATTTGCATTTGCTGAACTTGGCAAACAGGGCATGCTCTTTTAGCTTCTTCAAAACTAAGGTCAAGTGCTCTACAACCTCTTATTCTATCTTCGAATAGACCAAAATATCATTGATGAAGATGATGATGAAGACATCTATGTATGGTTTGAACACCCGGTTCATGAAACTCATGAATGCAGAAGGGGCGTTTGTGAGTCCAAACAACATCACCGTGAACTCGTACAAACCATATCTCGAGCTAAACGCTGTCTTCGGGATATCTTCCTCTTGTATCAACAAATGGAAATACCCTGAGAACAGATCCAATTTATAAAACCAATGCGCTCCTACTAGCTGATCGGATAACTCATCAATCTGGGGTAGGGGATTGGTGTTTCACACCGTCAGTCGGTTGAGCTCCTGATAGTTTATGCACAATCTTAATGTTTCGTCCTTCTTCTTGACAAATAGAACAGGGGCTCCCCAAGGTGATGAACTGGGGAGAACAAACCCTGATTCTAATAACACCAGTAACTTAACCCTAAACTCGGCGAGTTCTAGTGGAACCATTTGGTAAGGTGTTCGAGAGACGGGCTTGGCACCCAGAACTAATTTAATCTGAAAGTCCACCTCTCTATGTGGGGGTAATCCTTGCAACTTCTCAAGAAATACATTAGGGAAGTCCCACACTACCCGCGCATCTTTCATACTTGGTGTAATCTCTTATAATTCAAAACATATCATATATACTTCGTCCCCTCCCATATGGGCCTTAAGGGCCTGAATCGAAGACAATAAAAAATGGGGTGCAAATTTGATACCTTGGAAAATGAACTCCGAGTCTCCATGCCTCAAGTTGATTTGCTTCACCGCATAATCTATCTTGGTGTGGTGCTAATGCAACCACGACATGC
The DNA here is from genome assembly GCA_039513925.1 of Platanthera zijinensis. Taxonomy (NCBI): domain Eukaryota; kingdom Viridiplantae; phylum Streptophyta; class Magnoliopsida; order Asparagales; family Orchidaceae; genus Platanthera; species Platanthera zijinensis. Next base: position 22,236,852 of record CM077098.1, read on the forward strand.
CCAAGATTAGATCGAATTCTGGTATTCTCAATAATGTTGCAGGGGTTTCAAAGATCTTTCCTCCAATACATACACCCAAGTCACACTTGGCAGACGAGGTCATCTCAGAGCCATCTGAAAGGTGTACTCTTCGAGTGGTACCAGTGACGTGTTGCACTACTTCTAAGTCTTTAATAAAGTCTATCGAAATGAACGAGTGAGTGGCACTGGTATCAAACAGTGTATGAGCTGGTTTCCCACTAACCATTACGGTGCCTATGTATCAATTATAAAGACTCAAAGCTAGCCTCCTAGCATATCGTACGCAATTGAAGAGAAATACTTATAACATATTAACCAAATCACGACATACCTGTAATCACATCTTAATGATTCCACTCCTACGCCATATCCAGTGCAAACATCTGCTTTCGAGCAGGTCCAGGATTCCTTCCTCATAGTCCTCGTCCTCGACCACGCACATGCCCCTGTCCTCGTGGGGCTACCAGAGAAAGAGCAGGGGGAGCATCTCCACCTAGTTGCGGGCAGTGATGTCTGATGTGGCGCGTATGATTGCACTGGATGAAAACTCGCTCGTACTACTCCCTGGGCTATATGTACAGTTGTTGTAGTTGGGGTAGTGTTGGATGCGGGGCCGGACGCTCTATTCTAAAATTCTAATGAAAGCGACCTCCACCTCTATTTTTTCCTCTTCCTCTGTTGTCATTCCTCCTTTTATAACTGGGGTCTGCTCCCATTATGCCCTCGGCTGGTCTCTTACTACTTCCAAAGTGATACGCCTCCAGCCTTTTCTCCATATCAATTATTTTTACCAAACTTGAGTCCTCTATAAACAAAAGGGCTTGCCTTAGGGGATCTCTCAAGCCTTTGTAAAACTACTTTGCATAACCACATTCATCCAACTCGTAGGCATCAGAGAACCTCGCGAGGTGCTGAAACTCTCTTTGATATTCCGTCGCGGACTTAGATCCTTGCTTTAACTGCAGGAATCTTTCTTCAAGCTCGTCTCGAGCGGTCGAGCGAATGAATTTCTCCAGGAATGTTCCAGAAAACTCATCCCAAATGATATCCGTGTACATTCGGCCTTGGAAAGCGGAACCCATTAGGTAATTCCACCACCTCTTCGCTTACAATTCCAAGACTGACACCACTATGATCACAACCATATTTGCCGGAGATTTGATTCCAGCCATTAACTCTTGCACAGTATCGTGCCACTGTTCCGTACGAATAGCCGACTCCGTCCCAAGATAAGCAGGTAGGGAGAGGGATCGAAAGGTGCTCGTACTACTCCCTGGCCTTGTCACCCTGGACTGGCTGCCCTCCTGCACAACCTGTTGTTGTTCTATATGCAGGGTTTCCTCCTAAAAAGGAATACATAGCAACTGTTAGTCATAAAGACTAAGTGGTTATCACATCCGCTCCCCCAGCAACTCTTAGGCACCGAGTGGAGAAACGAAAAGGGTACAATATATATATATATAAGCAGTAGTACAAGTAGGTGGTATAAGACTAATCAATATCAGAGTATCCAACATGTACAACAAGTGAGTATATCAATCTACACTTGAAGTTCTGCTATTCAAGAGCAGTATACAAGTACGAACCTACAACAAGAAAGTAACTCAACTTATATGAATGCTCATACAGACATATAAGTGAAGGATTGGCTTAACAATAAAGTAACTCATTATATAAGAGTGCCAATAAAAACTTATATGATAAGGCCCTTATGTGGTGCAATGCAATGATATGAATGCAATGTGATGACTCACCTATGCTCACACACACCCACACTGCTATGTCGACACAGAGTTGTAGTTCCCACTTTTCGAGCAAGTAGCTAACCTCTCATGCGCTATCAGTCATGGCCAGACCGTGATAGTGGAATGAGATTTCCACTACTAGGTGGGAATCAACACTACCAAGTCTAGGCCTCCATACGCCTCAATGCTAAGAACACAACAGTGGAGCTCACATGCGTCCTATGGCTCAGAGGGGTCTCGATAAGTAAGCACCGAGAACCAAGGCCCAATTGTCCAAGTCTATCTGTCAACTCCCGTCGGTGTGAGGAGTGGCGAGCCCGTATACCTGCTACACTATCCTTAACCAAGGATTATGACAATGCGTGGAAACTCACATCGCATGCAATTTCATATTTAAGGGTTCCACACTGATTCCCTTTTTATTATTCACATCCCGTGCTCAACAGCACGCAAGGGCTTCACACCATGTCCCTTATCAACATATCGTTCTAGTGCGGCAAACACACACGCACCTCCAACCTTCAATATCTCCATACCACATAAGGGTTCCTCATTTACACAGGTGGCAGGCCACCTTATATAGCATAACAATCCCATACTGCTACTGGTATGGAGACACAACTCTAAGCAGTGGACTACTATACACATTCCAATAATCATCATATCACATGGCCATGCAATAAGCTCCTCCAATTCATTTCCATATGATCAAGCATCCACAATCAACTATGTTTCCTTAAGTTGATCACAATAATACCAAGATACTTCATATACACATCAAGCATGATAACATAGATATGGGTTATATATTCATTTGTCGGACATCACACCCTCTTTCCAAAACCTATGTCATTCTCCTATTTATAATCATGCACATCCCTAACAGATTTCACAGGAAGATCATTTGTATAACCAAATCGTATCAAATCATTTGTTCACTAACTTTCCAAAACAATTTGTTTATCAAGCTCTTTCTAACCGTTTGTACAATCATGTCTCACCAAACCCTTTGTTTACTTAAGGATCTATCAACTAAATCCCATCAACCATTTACTTATCACAATTATGTATAGACTAATTTTACCAAAACCTCAACATTATTTTGCTATGATCTCTCTACCAAATCCAAGCCCGGTTCTACACTAACCAGAGAACATGTACTTAAGACATGACTGTACAATAACTTCAACTGGACATTCCCGAGGCTACATGACTTGTATGAAAATGTGTAACCATCTGTTGGAAAGGTATTTCCATGGACTACGACTTTCGTGTTTAGTCAAAAACCCAGATCAGGTTGTAACCTACTCGAAAATGGCCTTGAAGTTTGTTGCGCACAGAAAATAGATTTCTGCACATATCTTAAAGTAAGATGAACGACATCGGTTCATCTTCTTGCTTTAGTTATTTGTTCAAGGCTATATTAAGACTTTTCTCCTCCCTTATTCACCCTCAATAGACCATTCCTCTTCACGAAACCAAGTCCATCATCTTCACAAAGAAGAGAGGAGTCATTGAAGACATAAAATCCCTAGGACAAGGTCCTAGCATGGTCTCTTCCTAGGAGATCTTCATTTTGAAATTCAAGCTATTTTGATTTGACATCTCTCCTAGATATTAACTACAGGTCTAGCACCAAGGGAGAGGGTAGGAAGCTCACCTAATTTCCATCCATGGATCTTGTCACTCTACTTGGCGACATCTTCGTCCTCGTTGGTGTTGTTTTACACGGAAAGTAGAAGTCCTTCCTCCAGAAAATCCGTCACCAGCTGCTTTCCCTCTTCCGACTGTTTTAGGCAACAATTTTGCAAGAAGTGAAGTAACGGCTAGGGTTTTCCATAAGTATAATTTTATATGAAGAATTAGGGTTAGAACGCCTGCCACTTGTCACCCTAATATTGGACCGCCCATTATTAATTAAATTAGGCCTTGTCGAAAAGACCGGGTCCTAATAAGTCAATTGGCGCATTTCCCAAAATCCCGATTCAGCCCATTCATATGAACACGCAACACCGTCTACCAAAAATATTCTAAGTCAAAATCGTCGTGTATACCATACACACTAGACGATTCATGGAGATTCATCTTGATCACTCGACGCCTATAAAGTCCAGCACTTTCAATTCAAAATTGTCGAGTATACATGAAAATTAGTCGAATGATGTTGAGTTTACCTAATGCACTCGATGCTTCATCGAGTGGAATCAAGTTCACTCAACGCATATAATATCCAGAATAATTCAAAGTTAAAACACTCAACACCTCATCGAATGGAGTTGAGACCACTGAACGCTCAAGATTCTTTCTAAGTCAAGAAAAATTCTACGTCAAATCACTCAATGCCTCGTCGAATGGCGTTGAGACCACTCAAATCTCTCGACTCTTTCTAAGCCCAAAAATATTCTAAGTTAAATAACTCAATGCCTCGTCGAATGGCGTTGAGACCAATCAACGCTCTCGATACTTTCTTAGTCCAGAATTATTCTAAGTTAAATTTCGTCGAGTGGCGTTGAGACCACTCAACGCACTCGATGCTTTCTGAATCCAGGACAATTTCTAAGTTAAACTGGAATGGCGTTGAGACCACTCAATGCACTCAATTCCTGGTGGATCCAGAACAATTTATTTGAGTTAAATTGGAATGGCATTGAGACTACTCAACACACTCAACGCCTGGTGGATCCAAAACATTTTTTCTAGTTAAACTAGAATGGCATTGAGACCACTCAACACACTCAATGCCTGTTTGATCCAGAACAGTTTTCCTAAGTTAAACTTGAATGACATTGAGACCATCCAACACACTCAACGTCTTATTGAGTCCTGAATTCTTCAAAGTGAAATTTGCCCTATTACTCGAGTATCACTCGACGTCTGTTACCGGTGCACCCCAATCTTGAGTCATCTTTCTTGACTCAAAACGCGCGCGAGGGGTCTATCATGAAATTGGACATTATAGATTAAGGGGGAGAATTCACATGTTCCTACTCAGGATGAGGTCAGTCCATCCACCCAGTTGGCTGAGGAATCAACTCTTCCTGAGCATGATGGTCAAAAGGACCAAGAGTATATTCCACCCATGATCCTTTCTCCACCCTCAATAGATGAATGCTTATTGAAGAAGCCATAAAGGGGGAGGAGTGGGAGAGCAATGACTACTTGTTGAGTCAGTGCATAATACTTGGAAACTTTCAAGTGTTATGAGGAGAGCAATGACTTGACATGCTAAGTCACTACATTAAATTGGGGAACTTTAGACTAGCTACGTTTTCTTAATTAATTTTTTTTATGTACTAATGCATCTTAATATTGTAATGTATTCTTCCTTCTTCAAATAGGGGGAGATTGTTGGGAATATTGCCCTTCAATATTCCTTGGATTTGAAGAGGCATCACCATAAATACTAAGAGCATAGATGTATTTGATGCATACTCTAAGTTCAATGTGTGCAGGTTGTTCTTTGTCACCATGATTAGACAGGCTGTCTAAGTGACAGTGACAGGTGGACACAAGAAAGACTGCTGGAAAGATAGAAATTTATCGAAGTCCGCAAGCATTGAGTGAAGGCAGTTCACTCAATACCAGATGCTAAGAAGAACTGAGTAAAGCATGGGAAGTCAAAGCTTCACTATTAAGAAGAAAAATTTTTGCATAAGTCCACAGGCATTGAGTGAAGGATGTTCACTCAATGCCATATAAAAAGAGGTATTGGGTAAAGCTCAGACAGTCAAAGCTTCAGCATTGGCAAGGAAGAAATATGGCTAAGTCTAGAAGCATTGAGTGAGGACAACTAACTCAATTCCTGATGTTAGAAGCATTGAGTCAAGCTTAAGTTGTCAAAGCATCTGAGAATTAGAGCAAGATTCTGGCTAAGTCCAGAAGCGCTGAGTGAAGGGAGATCACTCAATGCCTAAAGAAGAAAGCATCGTCAAATAGAGTGATGTCAAAGATTAAGAAGAAGTGGATAAAAAATCTGTCTAAGTCCAGAAGAGTTTAGTGAAGGCAGTTCACTCAACGCCAACTCAACAAAAAGATCGGCTAAGTACAGGAGCATTAAGTGAAGGCAGTTCACTCAATGCCTCATCGAGAAGATATGCAAAGGCAAAAGAGTTGAGTGAAGACAGCTCACTCAATGCCTTCATACTGATGGAAATCAGCTAAGTATAGAATCATTGAGCGAAGGTTGTTCACTTAATGCCTCATCAAGACGACAGGAAAGTCAAGTATACGTTGAGTGATGAAAGCTCACTCAACGCACTCAATGCCTACCAACAGAAAGTTTGTCTAAGGACAAAAGCATTGAGTGAAGTCAATGCACTCAACGCCTATTAATAGAAAGTTTGTCTAAGGATAAAAGTGTTGAGTGAAGCCAACGCACTCAACGCCTATCAACAAAAACTTTGTTTAAGGACAAAAGAGTTGAGTGAAGGTCGTTCACTCAACGCTTCCTCAACAGAAATATTTGCTAATTGTTTTTGCATTGAGTGAATGTTGTTCACTCAACGCATGTACTAATTTGCTTGAATTTGGCTAAGTCCACAGATGCTGACGTCACCAAAATTCAAAATCATTGCGGGAAGTTTACAGTAGGCGACAAATGGCGCAGTAGGCCTACTGTATGACATTTACTGATAAAGCAAATTTGCAGCCAACAACTACTGCGGGTCCCACTGCGCAAAAGTCGTTGGACGATGGAAGATAATAAGCTACAGATCAGATAATAGAAAATTAACTTTTGGAAAAGCAGAACTTCGTCTTCTTCCTCTCGACATTGTTGCAGTGCCGGAAAAACAAGTTCAATCTTCTAATCTAAGAGTTCAATAAGTTAGAAGTTGTGATTCTCATCTTCAATAGCAAGTTTAGAGATACTTCCCTGAGAAAGAAGAAGCAACAAGGCAAGCCCTAATTGCAGCAACTTCACATCCCTAGCAGATCATTCCTGAAGAATAATTTTTGGAGCTGCGAAGAAGAAGATAGGACTGAGTTTGAAAGATAGGGGTTAGACCTGATTTACATTAGAGGGGGTGAATAGAGTATTTAAAACTTTGACTGTTTTCCATATTTATATCAGAGTAAAAGTAGGTGATACCAATAATGATATAAAGAAATAAATTAGGCTAAACTAAGTTATTACAGTCACAACAAGAACAAAAAGAAAATGAACACACACAGATAACACAAGAAATTTTATAGTGGTTCCCCAACTTGGGTACATCCACTCTTCTACCACCCTAGTAGGAATCCACTATCAAGTTTTTGATCAGGTGACTGCCACCACAAGATCTATTTTCAGTAAGATCTCACAACCCTTTAGGCTTTTGATTTGGTACCCAAAAACCAAGAATAAACATTTGAAGGGAGTTAATAAACCCATTGTATAGGAGGTGAGAGTGAGGAGTATTGAGGTCTTCTCTTTTCTCTAAACAACAGAGAAGATAAGTGGATATGTTATTGTCAAGATTCCTTCTGAGAGGTTGAGATGGTTCAAAAGATTGGAGCCTTGCTCTGGGTGTAGGTCTTCAGCCTTGTCTGAATTACTCCTAGAACTTTCTAACTGATTCAAGATGTTGTTCTTGAATGTTCCGGGAGAAGAAGGTTGAAGAAGACTCTTGATAGTGATGAATGTTCTTCTTCAATCTTCAGAATGGTCAAGGAAGAAAACAGAATGTTCAGTATTTGTCTCTTTGTATTCTTTGTGTGCTGTATATTCTCTTCTGATGTCTGGCTCAGTGTCTCTCGACTGAAAAGAGAAAATCTCTTTTATATTCTCCAATCAATAATTTCTCCTTTGAAATTTGAATTGCTGGCATTAATTTCTGATTGCCTCGAGAAAGAAACAGCTGTAATATTGACTTAAATGAGTTTCCCCAACTATCCCTAATAAAATAAGAAAGTAATTAACCTGATGAAGAACATAATTAATGCTGCCCATAATGGCAATATTCAGGGGAATATGAGCATTAATTACTCAGGAATATCACTGCTAAATAATATAGAAATTAAGGGATAAAAGTAAGGAAAACTTCTTATTCTGGCTCGGGACAGAAATCGTTGACCTCAGAATGGAATTCGTCGACCAGAGTTCCAAGTTCATCGACCTGAGAATTCATGTTCATCGACCTGAGCTCTGCGAACTGCATACTGAGAATAACTTGCTAATTTTGTGCTCTGAGTTCTCCGAGCTGAGAATCTGTCTGAAAGAATTGATCGTCGACCTGAGCTCTAATATCGTCCAGCTCAACTCAGAGAAATAACTCTGAGTTCGTCAATCTGAGATCGACGATCGTCGAGCTGAGTTCGAAGAACTTTGAACTGATCATTTTGATCTCTGAATCTTCAAAGTCTTGAATCTATTGAGGTCGTCTGCTTGCTGGTCCATGAAGGTTAACCTAAAGACTATCCTAAATTCTAGGACTCATGGACTTGACCCTAGCTATACAATGTGGGTCAAACTAAATCTAATTTAGTGAACCTAGCCCAAATCAAACTAGTGATCAACCAATCTCCCCCTATTTGGGTGAGGTCATTAAAAAAACAAATAACAAGAATAATCATAAAGCATAAACACATATATCTAATAGAAATAAAACATTCAACAGATATTTAAAAATAAGTGCTTCATGATTAGACACATAGAGTTAATAAAAATAACAATAAAACATAAACAAAATAACTTTTTCTGCTTATGCTTTTCTTTCTCAGGCTTCTCAGAAGGCTGTCAGAAAATGATTTCTCTATTAGGATCAGCAGCTTGTCTCTTTGTCATGGTCATATCAGATGCACCAATGATATTGATAGATGTGGCTCTTGGAACTACAACTTCTGGATGCAGGCTTATATAATCATCAACATTGAAAAATTTGTTAGCCTTGGCATACCTCTTTAGATCTTCTTTCCTGTATGATGACATAGTTGAATATTGGGAGGGATCCTTTCCTTCAGCATTTGCTTTGTTTATTTGAGAAAGTGCTATCAGCTCTTAGAACATGGCCATTTTTGTTGTTGTCTCCTGTTTTAGATCTACAAATTGTATTGGTGGAGATGTTGTCCGTTTAGGACTTGAGTCCATCTGTTAATCATCAAAGGAGTCTATAGTACTTCTCTTGTATGTAGCTGGAGGAGGTTTGCATTGAGATGACTACTGCTGACTGCATGGCTTTGAATGTCTCTGATAGGTTTTAATGACTGGTACAGAACTTTGAGATACATTTCCAAAGGACCCAGAAGATGTAGGAGGAGGAGGAGGAGGGTCTTTCCTAAATTGCTTAGGAGGAGACTTGTACCTCCTTCTCTTCTTTCTTTCTTTCTGCTCATTTTTAGATAGCCACATCCACTGTGGCATCCCTTGGTATGGAGTAATCTTTTGCAAGATATAGTATGGAGTATCATTGGTGGGATTTGGCTTAGGAGAAGCCTTTGGAACAACTTTTCTCTTCTTAGCAACCTTCTTTCTGGCCTTGGAATCATCAGATTCCTCAGAATCTTCTTAATCAATATCATCAGATGATCCTTGAGGATTATTATACATTGCATATATCTCCTTTAAAGTTTCTTTTGAGATTTGTTTTTCAGCTTGAGGAAGTGCTTGAGGTTCAGCAACTTCAGGTGGAGCAATATTCTCAGTGACCATCTGATAATCTTCTACATCTTTGTCAGCAAACAGGAATTCATCCAAATCAGGTTCATTCTGAATATGTGCAAGTTCTTGTTCCACATCTTGAGCAATCAAATCATCTAAATTTGGGATTGGGCTATCATCCATAATATAAGTTGGGCCTGATGGTTCCACAATTATTTTAATAGCAAAACTTTCCTTCAGTTGATTAACAACTTCAGGACTTATTGGTGCAGTTTAACAAACTATAGCCAAGGATGTCTCTGAGCAAACTGCTGGAAGATAATTTATATATCCATAAACAAAAGGTTTCAATAAACTAAATAAATCTACTGTGGGATTGATAAAACAATCACCAATAGTCACAATCTTTGGGAGAGTAGCTTGCTCATCTGCACTCAACATATAAAAATCAATTGATTCAGCCTCTATAATCATATGTACATCTTTTGCTCGGAACTCAACAATCTGCAAAACTGTTGCTTCTTCTATTGCTGCTTCTGCTGGAGGAGACACTGGAGCTTCTTTATAGGATATCTCCACCTACCTGGCTTTAGAGGGTCCTGAAGCCAGGCCCCTAGAAGAAGGAATAGTAGGGGCCGTAGATAGAAGAGCAGAGAGGTTTGAGATGGACTTAGCAAGAGGTTTAATGGCCTCTACTATGAGTTATTTGAGTAGTGGAGTGATGATTTGCAGAAGAGAGGGAATGGAAGGGGAATCCATTTTCATGAACTCAGAGAGTGTCTGAGTTTATACAGAAGGATTGATGGTGGATGATGATGGATGGAAGGGCGTGGAGTCTGGCATGTGCTCATCTTGAGGTGATGGAGTATGGATGGGGGATGACAGAAGATCAAAACTTGGTATGGATGTGATGTTGTGTAGGGGGATGTTAGCTAGATATTGAGTAAGAGGGGATTGAGGTGGAGTGACATACTTTTGAGTGAGAGGTGGAGTTGCATGCACTGGAGATTTGGGTGGAGTTGGTTGGTGTTCAGGTGATTAAACGTGTGAAGGATGATGGACTGGGGAAGCAGGAGGTGTTGGTGTATGGGCTTGAGATGTGGATATTTATTAGAGGGTTGTTGAAGGTGTTTGAACTTTAGGAGGTGTTGGTTGTTTATATTAAGGTGGAGGGGATGGAATCCTGATGGAGGGGACATCTTTAGTAGGTGGGGGAGCAGTTGATAATGCTCTGGTATCCTCAAATGCCCTAGAGGAGGAAGAAGCCTTGGATGGCTTGGGGATATTCCTCTCCCACCTGCCAAATAAGGCACATGTGAGCCTTTTGGAGGCATTAATTAATATTGTCTGGGAGACTAGGGATTCATTAGCCTTTGCTTGAAGGAAGATTCCAAGAATCCTTCCAAAGCACACCTCTTTCTTGGTGTTCTTCTTCTTTATCAGATCAAACAATATCTTAGCCAGTTTACTGGCATCCTATTCACAACTGCACACATCACCAGGAACTACTGCCTAGTGATATAATCATGGGTAGTATGCTTGCCCAGTAGTACCTTGCCCACCACACCAGCTAAAAACTTATAATCAGCGGACAAATGTTTCTTCAATAGTTTATTAGGGTTTTCTCCAGTATGACCAATCTTAATCAGCATTTCATCAAATTCACTACTGTCTATTTCCAAATCTTCTTCTCCATTCACTAATCTAAATAATTCAGATAAAACGGCGGTGGTGAGAGAAATGTTATTACTCGATATTATTCCTGTCATAGTATCGGCATCTGGTATTGAGGATGTGAAAACCCATTCTCAAATTTCTGTTGCAGCAATCTTTATCCTTGTTGTCATAAGGTTCTTCAAATGCTGTTCATCAAACAATTTCAGAATATCTAAGAAGATTTGATATGAGTGCTGGAATGACTCAATGTCTATGTTAAATCTAGTATCGAACTTCATCGCCGCAAGAGTGCTCGCCGGAATCGCCATGATCACCTACAAAAGGAAACAGAGAGACCAAGTGCAAGGGAAACAGAAAGCACGGGATGGAGCTCGAAGAAAACCTAGATATAAGGTTTTTCAGAATATGAAATGACAAACTCCGTCCTGCGAAATAAAGAAAAATTCTTCGATCTGAGGTCGACGAAATATTTTTTTAACAAAAGAGTTTGTCGATCTCAGTCTGAAGAAGGGAAAACTTTTCATCATTCTCAGGTCAACGAAAATTTTTCGAAGCCAGATCTTCGATCTACGGTCGACGAAAATGTCTCACACAGAGAGTTCATCGATCTCAGGTCGACGAATTTTCTCAAGAACTTTTCTCAGTTCGTCGGTCTCCGGTCGACGAACTGTGGAAAATTCTTTGACCTGAGACAGAAAGTAAAATTAAAGCTTCTCCATTAATCATACCAAGCTGACTCAAAAAGAATAGATGGTTCCTCTCATCCAAGGGTTTGGTGAAGATATCTGCTCTTTGTAAATCAGTGTAGATGTAGACAAGATTAATTTTCTTTATATCCATACACTCTCTAATGAAATGATGTCTTATCTGTATATGCTTAGTTCTACTATGATGCAGTGGATTCTAGGCAATAGAAATTGCACTAGTATTGTCACAAAGTTGAGTTGAATATTTAAGTTGAAACCATAATCTAGGAGTTGGTTTTGAATCAACAACATCTGTGAACAGCAACTGCCAGCTGCTATATACTCAGCTTCTACTGTTGATGTTGACACAGATGTTTGCTTTTTGCAAAACTAGGAGACAAGTCTAGCACCAATGAACTGGCGTGTTCCTGATGTACTCTTCCTGTCCACTCTACATCAAGCAAAGTCAGCATAAGAGTATCCAGTTAACTCAAATTCTGACTCTGTTGGATACTGGAGTCCTAAATTAGGGCAACTCTTTATATATCTTAAAATCCTTTTTAAGAAAATTAGGTGAGATTCTTTAGGATTCACCTGAAACCTAGCATAAAGATAAGTAGCAAACATAATATCTGGTCTACTTGCTGTAAGATATAATAGGGACCCAACAATGGCCCTAAACAAATTCTGATCAACTAGTTTCCCATGTTCATCAGAATAAACCACAGCATTTGTATCCATGGGTGTTTTCATAGCTGAGGCATCAGTCATCCCAAACCTTTTTATTAGCTCTTTAACATACTTGGATTGAGATATGAAGATGTCATTAGGGGTATGATTCACTTGGAGACCAAGGAAGTAGGAGAGCTCACCCATGCTACTCATCTCAAACTTGGAATGCATTAGGTTGGAGAACCTTTTGCATAGTTTGGGATCTGTAGAATCAAATATAATATCATCTACATATATTTGTAATGACAAGATTTTATCATGACGATGCTTATAAAATAAAGTATTATCTACTATGACTCTAAAAAAATTATGCTCTAAAAGAAAGCTAGCTAAGGTTTCATACCAAGCTATTGGAGCTTGCTTTAAACCATAGAGAGCCTTATGCAATTTGAAAACATAAGAGGGATGAGTTGAAGAGATAAAACCTGGTGATTGTTCAACATATACCTCTTCTTTAAGTTCACCATTTAGGAATGCACTCTTTACATCCATTTGATAAACTGTGAACCTTTTGTAGGCAGCATAGGCTAAGAATATCCTGATTTCTTCAAGCCTTGCAATAGGTGCAAATGTTTGGTCATAGTCTATGCCTTCCTCTTGTCTGTATCCTTGAGAAACTAGTCTGGCTTTGTTCCTTATGATAGTACCTTGAGTATCTAGTTTGTTTCTAAATACCCATTTTGTTCCAATGACTGGGTAGTCTCTGGGTCTTGGAACTAAATCCCAAACTCTACATCTCTCAAACTGGTTAAGCTCCTCTTGCATTGCAATTATCCAGTGTTGATCTTGCTCAGCATCTTTAATGGATTGGGGCTTTGTTTGATATATTAAATAGGCATGTATCATGTCCTGGTGGAGTTGATGCCTTATCTGCACACCCACTAATAAGTCTCCAATCACTTGAGATACAGGGTGATCTCTAAGTATGACTATCTCAGTAGGAGGAGCTGGTTGATTAACAACTTGGGGAGCTAATTCCTCCTGTGAAATTAAGATAGCTATTGTTGGCTCTTCATTGAACTCATTGTCTTCATCTTCACTTTCTTCAGCAATATGTGAAGAAGGATGTGTAACAGCCTCATTAGTGAGGGTCAACTCATCCAACTTCTCACACAAGTTAGGTACCTACAAAGTTTTACTGATAGAAGCTATCTTCTCCTTGTAAAACATATTAGTCTCATCAAATGAAATATGAATAGACTCTTCCATTTTCATAGTTTATTTAATATATACCCTATAAGCCTTTCTTACATGGGAATATCCAAGAAAAATTCCAACTTCAGACTTGGCTTCAAACTTTCTAATATATTTCTTGTTGTTATTATAAATGTAACATACACAACCAAAAACTCTAAAATAATCTACTTTAAGTTTCTTCCCTTTGATTAGTTCATAGGGGGTCTTTCCCTTGAGCTTGTGTATCAAACTTCTGCTCAGGACATAGTTTATTGTGCTCACTCCCTCCGCCCAAAAGTATAGGGGCAAGTGAGCATCTGCAAGTAATGTTCCTACAGCTTTAATGAGTGTTCTGTTTTTCCTTTCAGCTACCCCATATTGTTGAGGAGTTCTAGGAGCAGAGAAACAGTGTATGTGTCACAACCCGCATTTTCTCCGAATTAAGAATTATCAGAGTAAGAGAAAACACGCGTCATGATGCCACGTCAAGCAGGGGATAACTGCTGACGCTCAGGCAAATCCAACTACAATCTTTATGCAAGGAAATCATGTGCTTAATGAATAGAAAATCAGTTATGTTTAGAGTCCGTATCCCTCGGCTCAGTGGATCATCTAGTCCACAAAAGAAAACTATATTTAAACGCTGCGGAAAATACTTTAATTAGGTTTTACACCCTAAAGAGCGCATAAGGGTCCCAAGAGAACCACTCATGCTATGCAAGACACTATACTTAGTTTATATAATATATATAAGAAAACGGTTTTCGTACGTGATTTGGAAAATAGTGATTAAGTTTACAAAACATGCTGATCATGAGCTTCATTTATAATAGTATTTATAGTTTAAAAATAACTAGCAACCTAACATAAAACCTTCTCAAAGCAAGTAGACTATCTCCAGAAAATAAATGGTAGCAGTAATAGTATATATCTAGTACAAGGTAAAAACTACTAGTGGGCGCCAACAACCTGACACGAACCCACCAGCACACATATATGTCTGTAAGAAAGCACTGAAAACAACCTCACTAACAAGGTAAACAGAACTCCGAGGTCCGGAAGTCCACCAACAACACCACCTCCAACTAGCCACCAGACTGGCTACAGCTCAGAACCTGGGGTATTCCAAAAGAAAACAGAATACCTCAACAAGCTAAACAAAGAAAACTGCATGAAAGAGTCAACCAAAAGGACAAAATAACAGGAAACATGCAGTAGAAAGAGTCACAACTGTCCACAACAGGACCACAAGAAATGCACAACGTGCAAAGAAACAGCAACGACCCAGCCCAGGAACCACATCCTGCAGGGCCTACTAGGCTACCAAGAGCCAGAATGCTGCAAACTACCAAAGAAGAAACTTCTAACACCCTAAACTGCGGGAAGTGATAGTAGCAAAAACAATAACGAGGAACCGGATCGAAGGAAAACGCAGTCCCCCAATCCACCATGTCCAAGTCAAAAGCTCGAGGGTCAACACGTGAAAACACAAGGGACCTTCCACCCGACATGCCCAGCCCATACCTGGAGCAAGAAATCCATGGGTGGCCTTGGCTATATCACACAACTCCACCCCCATAAAGAGCTACAACCACCACTACTATCCACGACCCACGATTCGGCCTTTAGGAAAAATGAAGAAAACGGCCGACAAGGAAAACCCAGAAATACAACTGGAAATCCACTCAGAAATGAAATACAAGGTAAAGGAAGAGTGTTGAAATAAACCAACACGACTAGGCGTTGAGTGAAATGCACTCAGTGCCTACCTAAACTTTGGCGCTGAGTGAGCTAGCCTCACTTGCCGCCAAATTTATACCACTACCCACAAGCCCACTAAAGAATGCGGAGCTCGACGACAGTCGAACGACCAAGGCAAAAGATCCAGAACTCGAGTAGTTGCCTGCCACTTGAGTATCTAAACTCCCGCACTCGAAACCATCTAAATTCGCTTATCAACAGAAAATATACAAAGCGCACGATCAGTGTCGCACGATCAGTGGTCGTGCGCACTCATCGGCTGATGATCGTGCGAAACGAACCTGGAAAACCTGACAGAAAACCTAGCAACTGCGCACGATCAGTGTCGCACGATCAGTGGTCGTGCGCACTGATGTCAGCGCTCGTGCGATTGCCCGAGACAGAACTTTGGAAACTGAAATTTATACGCGCACGAACAGAGGCACACGACCAGTGGTCGTGCACCCTAAAGGTTGATGACCGTGCGCGGTCAACCTGCACCGTTTGGAATTTCCCGAACGACACCGGAACGCGCACACGACTCACGCCACTGTAGTAGCAGTAGACAACTCTCAACGCCGCACGCTACTACCATTCAAACTATGCCTAACCATTCGAATAATATCTTAACGAAGGAAATTGGCAACCACACCCCCCCTCCTAACTTTCCCTCTCGGCTATACCCGAACCAGAGCAACATTCAAAAATAAAGGAAAACAACGGCTCCACGCCGACAATTTGGATTCCAAACATCACAACATAGGGGGGGTTTCAGTAGGAAGAACTAAGCCCTACAGTTAGCAAGAAAATGAGAACAACAAGGCCTCTAACCTGGGCTAACCGGGATTTCAATTTCAGCAAATAAATTCAAAGAAAACACTTGGCATGGGCAAGAATACCACTTGCCTCAAATCTCAACGAAGCTTTGGACTGCTTTCCTCCTCTTCGCACGGATGAAAATGGCCGCAACACCTAGAACAAGGATTTGGCCATTAATGGCGGAAAACTTCCAAAACCGAAAATTCCAATCCTTCCAAAACTCCACGAAAATCGAATTTCATACCGCAGGAATGAAGGTCTCGACGAGAGCAATCCGTATCCACTCTCGGAATTGAATTCCGTCCACAAACGCTCCGGGAATCGGCGTCCGAAGGGAAGGCTCGGCGGTTACTCGTTTCTCTCGTACAAGGCCGGCGGTTTTCTATCGTGAAGAAGATGATGGCTTTTCCTTCATTCTATATATATATATATAATTATATAATTATATTATTAATTACAAAATTACATAAAGCACCAAATCGACTCGAAAACCGATTCACCTCGGAATTCGACGAAATTCGCACCGTAGCTAAATATCCACGCTACGAACACAACGGCGAAGTCAAAATTAACTTTCGACGAACAGAACTCGAGTTACACCCAAATGAAGCCAAACACAAACATTCCCCCGAGAGGCCACACCGGTCACCAAAACGACTCGGTTTGCTAGGGAGATCTTGCCAACAGGCTACCAAACAGGGCACTCAGTTCTAAGGAGCTAAACCATACTCCACACATGGCACAAGCCACGAAAACGCGTCATCGTAACGCCAAACGAGAATAAAAATAATCGCTGAAAAAAACGGGGCGTTACAGTCACTCCCCCTAAAAGAAAGTTTCGTCCCGAAACTTTACGCACAATCCTCCTACAAAAGAAGGAAAGGTAACAAATAGAAGTTACAAAGGGAAACATACCGATCAAATCAGAGAAACAGGTGAGGGTACGCCCTCCTCATGGCCGACTCTAGCTCCCAAGTCGCGCTCTCCAAATCCTGATTCTTCCATAGAATTTTCACCATCGGTATGGACTTCTTTCGCAGCACACGCTCCTGAGTATCCAAAATACGAACTGGCACCTCAACGAAAGAGAGGTTGGGCTCTAACTGGGGCACAACATCCAAGAGTTGCCCACTGCTGCGCACACACTTCCGCAATTGGCTAACATGAAAAACATTATGAACACCAGGGAAGTTCGCTGGCAAATCCAATCTATATGCAGACACACCAATCCGCTCCAAAACCTCAAACGGACCCACATACCTTGGGTCCAATTTCCGATTTTTACCAAATCTCTTTACACCAACCATTGGAGAAACCTTGAGGTATACATGATCCCCTACTAAAAATTCCAAGGCAGACCTACGCCGATTGGCGTTCTTTTCATACCTCTCCTGGGCTAAACGAAGCTTCTCCCGAATAAGCTTCACGGCGACTTCCATCTCTTCCAGAACATCAGGACCCAACAAAGGCTTCTCACCAGCCTCAGCCCAAAACAACGGAGTCCTACAGCGCCTCCCATACAAAGCTTCGAACGAAGCCATCTGCAAGCTTTCCTGATAACTGTTATTGTAAGCAAATTCCATGAGTCGCAGACGCTCATCCCACGCTCCACCGTGGTCTAAAATATAGCACCGGATCATATCCTCAACAATCTGATTGACCCGCTCCGTCTGCCCATTGGTCTGAGGGTGGTACGCAGTAGAATGCCTCAGATCCGTACCCAAACCCTCCTGCAGACTCTGCCAAAAACGAGAAGTAAACCGGGAGTCTCGATCAGAAATGATGCTAACCGGCACACCGTGGAGTCGGATGACTTCATTCAAGTACAACTCCGCTATCTTCTTCATCGGGTAATCAATCTTATAAGGCACGAAGTGAGCACACTTCGTCAATCTATCCACTATAACCCAAACAGAATCAAATCCTCTCGGGGATTTTGGCAAACCCGTAATGAAGTCCATAGATATACTCTCCCACTTCCAAGTCGGGATATCTAGCGGAGTCAACTTACCACCAGGCCTTCCATGATCGGCCTTCACACGCTTGCAAGTGTGACACTCAGCAACATATCGGGCTATATCTCCTTTCATACCATACCACCAAGCAATTTGCCTCAAGTCACGGTACATCTTCGTAGATCCTGGATGGTAGGCAACGCTGGAACCATGAGCCTCACTGCAAATCATACTCTTAATGTCCCCAACAGCGGGAACGCAAAACCTGTCGCGGTACTTCAAAGTACCCGCATCATCAATAGAAAAATCTGGAAACTCTCCCTTCTCTGTCCTGGTAAAAAGGTGCAACAGATCCGGATCGTCCTTCTGATGCAGTCTAGTCAAAGAAATCCAGGACGGCTCTTCCACTGATAAGCTACTCTGCAAACTACAGCATCCCACTGAAATATCCATAAGGAGGAACTCCTCAACTAATCGATCGGTGGAGAGGTTAAAGATCTTTCCCGTCTTTCGGCTCAGGGCGTCGGCCACCACATTGGCCTTGCCCGGATGATACTGGATTTCTACATCATAATCCGCCACATACTCAAGCCACCGCCGCTGACGCAGATTCAACTCCTTCTGCGTGAACACGTACTTCAGGCTCTTATGGTCAGTAAAAATCTTGCACTGAGCCCCATAAAGTAAGTGCCTCCACAACTTCAACGCATAGATAACCGCTGCAAACTCAAGGTCATGCGTTGGATAATTCCGCTCATGAGTTTTCAACTGCCTTGACCCATAAGCAATTACTTTTCCATCCTGCATTAATACGCATCCCAGTCCTATATGCGAAGCATCCACATACACATCATAATCCACGCCCTCAGTAGGAAGGGTCAGAACGGGAGCAGTACACAATCTCCTCTTTAACTCCTGAAAAGCTTCTTCGCACTTCTCGCTCCAAACAAATGCCACATTCTTCTGAGTCAGCTTGGTCAACGGTGCGGCTAGAGAAGAGAAACCCTCCACGAATCTCCTGTAATAGCCAGCCAACCCTAAGAAACTTCTGATCTCCTTAGGAGTATTCGGCCTACTCCAATCCGTCACTGCTGCAATCTTTTCTGGGTCAACCGAGATCCCATCCTTGTTCACCACGTGGCCTAGAAAAGAAACCTGAGGCAACCAAAATTCGCACTTGCTCAACTTGGCGAATAACTTGTGGTTCCTCAACTCTGATAGGACCAAACGCAAATGCTGCTCGTGCTCCTCAGCACTGTGAGAATAAACCAACACGTCATCAATGAAGACCACAACAAACTTGTCTAGGAAATCCTTGAACACCCTGTTCATCATATCCATGAAGGCTGATGGTGCGTTGGTCAGACCAAACGACATCACCAAAAACTCAAAGTGCCCATGCCTCGACCTAAACGCAGTCCGTGGAATATCTGCCTCACGGATCCTAAACTGATGATAGCACGAACGAAGATCGATCTTGGAGAACACCGTGCTACCACACAACTGGTCAAATAAATCATCGATCCTCGGCAGAGGGTACCTGTTCTTGATAGTGACCTTGTTCAACTCTCTATAGTCGATGTAAAGCCGCATCGACCCATCTTTCTTCTTTACGAACAAAACAGGAGCACCCCAAGGCGACAAACTCTGCCTGATAAAACCTTTAGCCAACAACTCATCTAACTGAATTCGCAACTCCTCTAACTCACGAGGGGCCATCCGGTACTGCGCCTTAGCAATAGGACGCGTACCCGGCTCCAAATCAATAACAAACTCCACATCCCGCTCAGGAGGGATACCAGGAAGATCATCAGGAAAAACATCGGCGAAACCACGAACAATAGGAATCTCCTCCAAGCGTGGCACGCTAACAACGGTTCCAACTGCCGAGACTAAACAAACACAACAATCAGAAAGAAACAATCTCTGAACACATACCGCAGAGAGAACAGGAGAATCCTGACACGAGTCAGCATACACGCTGCCGGGCTGACCGTCGTCCCTGATGAAGTCCAAGCGCTTTCCCTTGCACTGAATGACCGCATCATACCGAGAGAGCCAGTCCATGCCCAAAATGACATCGAAGTCCTCTAGATCAATCATCTTCAGATCCGCCTTCGCAAGAAAATCCCCCAACAAAACCGGGCAATCCAAAATACCCAAATCTGACAACACAGATTCACCAGAGGGAAACTTGACACGGAAGGAATCCCGAACACGATCTAGAGACAACCGATGACACTCCACAAAGGCTCTAGCCACGAACGAGTGGGTAGCGCCGGAGTCAAACAGAACACGCGCCCAGCGGTTCTTCACCTTAAATTTCCCTATAGAAACGCACAAAGCTAAGGAACTAGCACAACAGTACCGCAAATAATCTAGCAACTAAACTACCAGGCTAGAAAGAAAAACAACTAACTACTAACCTGAGATCACCTGGGTCGAAGTCTGAGCCTCCTCGGAAGAAATCACATTCAGCTTCCCTTTTCCCTTGTCCACACGCTGAGGTGGAGGTAATGCCTGCAATGGAACTGCAGGAAGAGCTGACTGGACCTGAGGACACCTCGACTTAACGTGACCCTTCTGCCCACACTGATAGCAGACTCTATCCCTGGACCAACACTGGGCTGCATCATGCCCGGATCGCTTGCAAACTGAACAGGAGACATCTCTCCCAGGAGCACTCTGAATAGCATGAACCTGCTCCTTCTTCTGAGTTGCCGCCTTCTTGAAACACCTCTCAACAGGATGGCCTAACCGGCCACAAAAACTGCACACCACCCTGCTCCTCTTTCCCGGAACAGCATCGGGTACCAGGGGTTTCTTCTCCTCTACCAACTTCCTCTTATCCTTCCTCAACTGCTGGCCTCTGCTCTTCGCCGTCTCAATGGCCTCAACCTTAAGAGCAGCCTCTACAACTCCAGCATAAGTCACTGACCCATAAGCACTAGCCAACTGCTGCACCTCACTCCTCAAACCACCGAGGAATCGCTTAACTCGATCAGCCTCAATGCTGACCAATCCAGGGGCAAAACGGCTCAACTTACTAAACTCTATCTCATACTCACCCACCGTGAGCTTCCTTTGCTTCAGATAGAGGAAATCATTCATGAGGCGGTCACGCTCGACCGAGGGTAAGAACTTCCTCAACAGCATCTCCTTGAACACTTCCCAAGAGCATCCGGCTACCAGGCTCTCCTTCTCTCTCAGCCACCAACTCTTAGCCAAACCTTTAAGCTGATAGGCGGCTATCATCACCCTCTGATCATCTGAAATCCCTGAGTACGAGAACATCTCCTCCATGGAGATCAGCCAGTCGTCTATCACCATGAAATCTGCCTTCCCATCATAAGTGGGAGGGCTCAGCCTCTGAAACTGTGAGATGAAGGCCATCTCTGCTGGCACCACCACTGGAGGCCTCAAGGGTGCAGGAGGAGGAGGAACAACTAACCCCCCTGCAGGAACTTGCGCACCCTGAGCCTGCCCTGCCACAACTGCCACCAAAGACTGAATCTGGGCTTGCACCTCCTCCAACTGCCTACCCATAGCTTCACTACTCTGACGCAGACCCTCGATCACCGCATCGTTCTGAGCTCCAGAAGATTCACCCTCAGACATGGGAGTCGATCGAGTCGCAGGACGCCTAGCCATCCTAAAAAAAATCAATACAACGCAATTCAGATCCCAAATCCCACGACGAGAACCGACTACCAGTACAGACAATACATATGTAGATATAGAATTAAAGCTGTTAAACTTGCTCTGAGAGTTTATCTTCTTCACAATAATTAGATGATATGCCCTAACCTAGGATGGTTAACCACCACCTCACTAACTCTTGTGCCTAGATCGGATGCATGAACTTATGTTAGTTTGAAAATTTATGTGTGTACATATGTCATCCTACAAATCTTTAGCTCGGCGCGTTGTGCTTATGCAATGTTATGATATGCATGATTGTGCTATGCATTCTAAAAAAAAGGCCCTAATGCATGATATGAGCGGCGTACACATGAAAATATTATGCATCCCATACTACATAACATTTCCATGCAACGAAAAAGAAACGTGCTAGTCGCAGTCATGTGGTGAGGTTATGCATCCCATACTACATAACCCTCACATGTAGCCCCTATGGTGGATCCATATACGAAGACATATTATGCATCCCATACTACATAATATGCCCCGTATACTTCATGTTATGCTATGAGTGTAGTGTTCATGCTTTTGCCAAGACGTGCTGATGACATATCGGTGTGTGAATGACATGATGCTGAACTACTAAAAGCATCCAAGGAAGGTTGCCCAACTAACTTGTCAAGCAACCTCCCTCTGATACCAACTGTCACAACCCGCATTTTCTCCGAATTAAGAATTATCAGAGTAAGAGAAAACACGCGTCATGATGCCACGTCAAGCAGGGGATAACTGCTGACGCTCAGGCAAATCCAACTACAATCTTTATGCAAGGAAATCATGTGCTTAATGAATAGAAAATCAGTTATGTTTAGAGTCCGTATCCCTCGGCTCAGTGGATCATCTAGTCCACAAAAGAAAACTATATTTAAATACTGCGAAAAATACTTTAATTAGGTTTCACACCCTAAAGAGCGCATAAGGGTCCCAAGAGAACCACTCATGCTATGCAAGACACTATACTTAGATTATATAATATATATAAGAAAACGGTTTTCGTACGTGATTTGGAAAATAGTGATTAAGTTTACAAAACATGCTGATCATGAGCTTCATTTATAATAGTATTTATAGTTTAAAAATAACTAGCAACCTAGCATAAAACCTTCTCAAAGCAAGTAGACTATCTCCAGAAAATAAATGGTAGCAGCAATAGTATATATCTAGTACAAGGTAAAAACTACTAGTGGGCGCCAACAACCTGACACGAACCCACCAGCACACATATATGTCTGTAAGAAAGTACTGAAAACAACCTCACTAACAAGGTAAACAGAACTCCGAGGTCCGGAAGTCCACGAACAACACCACCTCCAACTAGCCACCAGACTGGCTACAGCTCAGAACCTGGGGTATTCCAAAAGAAAACAGAATACCTCAGCAAGCTAAACAAAGAAAAACTGCATGAAAGAGTCAACCAAAAGGACAAAATAACAGAAAACATGCAGTAGAAAGAGTCACAACTGTCCACAACAGGACCACAAGAAATGCACAACGTGCAAAGAAACAGCAACGACCCAGCCCAGGAACCACATCCTGCAGGGCCTACTAGGCTACCAAGAGCCAGAATGCTGCAAACTACCAAAGAAGAAACTTCTAACACCCTAAACTGCGGGAAGTGATAGTAGCAAAAACAACAACGAGGAACCGGATCGAAGGCAAATGCAGTCCCCCAATCCACCATGTCCAAGTCAAAAGCTCGAGGGTCAACACGTGAAAACACAAGGGACCTTCCACCCGACATGCCCAGCCCGTACCTGGAGCAAGAAATCCATGGGTGGCCTTGGCTATATCACATAACTCCACCCCCATTAAGAGCTACAACCACCACTACTATCCACGACCCACGATTCGGCCTTTAGGAAAAATAAAGAAAACGGCCGACAAGGAAAACCCAGAAATACAACTGGAAATCCACTCGGAAATGAAATACAAGGTAAAGGAAGAGTGTTGAAATAAACCAACATGACTAGGCGTTGAGTGAAACGCACTCAGTGCCTACCTAAACTTTGGCGCTGAGTGAGCTAGCCTCACTTGCCGCCAAAATTATACCACTACCCACAAGCCCACTAAAGAATGCAGAGCTCGACGACAGTCGAACGACCAAGGCAAAAGATCCAGAACTCGAGTAGTTGCCTGCCACTTGAGTATCTAAACTCCCGCACTCGAAACCATCTAAATTCGCTTATCAACAGAAAATATACAAAGCGCACGATCAGTGTCGCACGATCAGTGGTCGTGCGCACTTATCGGTTGATGATCGTGCGAAATGAACCTGGAAAACCTGACAGAAAACCAAGCAACTGCGCACGATCAGTGTCGCACGATCAGTGGTCGTGCGCACTGATGTCAGCGCTCGTGCGATTGCCCGAGACAGAACTTTGGAAACTAAAATTTATACGCGCACGAACAGAGGCACACGACCAGTGGTCGTGCGCCCTAAAGGTTGATGACCATGCGCGGTCAACCTGCACCGTTTGGAATTTCCCGAACGACACCGGAATGCGCACACGACTCACGCCACTGCAGTAGCAGTAGACAACTCTCAACGCCGCACGCTACTACCATTCAAACTATGCCTAACCATTCGAATAATATCTTAACGAAGGAAATTGGCAACCACACCCCCCCCCCTCCTAACTTTCCCTCTCGGCTATACCCGAACCAGAGCAACATTCAAAAATAAAGGAAAACAACGGCTCCACGCCGACAATTTGGATTCCAAACATCACAACATCGGGGGGGGGTTTCAGTAGGAAGAACTAAGCCCTACAGTTAGCAAGAAAATGAGAACAACAAGGCCTCTAACCTGGGCTAACCGGGATTTCAATTTCAGCAAATAAATTCAAAGAAAACACTTGGCAAGGGCAAGAATACCACTTGCCTCAAATCTCAGCGAAGCTTTGGACTGCTTTCCTCCTCTTCGCACGGATCAAAATGGCCGCAACACCTAGAACAAGGATTTGGCCATTAATGGCGGAAAACTTCCAAAACCGAAAATTCCAATCCTTCCAAAACTCCACGAAAATCGAATTTCTTACCGCAGGAATGAAGGTCTCGACGAGAGCAATCCGTATCCACTCTCGGAATCGAATTCCGTCCACAAACGCTCCGGGAATCGGCGTCCAAAGGGAGGGCTCGGCGGTTACTCGTTTCTCTCGTACAAGGCCGGCGGTTTTCTATCGTGAAGAAGATGATGGCTTTTCCTTCATTCTATATATATATATATAATTATATAATTATATTATTAATTACAAAATTACATAAAGCACCAAATCGACTCGAAAACCGATTCACCTCGGAATTCGACGAAATTCGCACCGTAGCTAAATATCCACGCTACGAACACAACGGCGAAGTCAAAATTAACTTTCGACAAACAGAACTCGAGTTACACCCAAACGAAGCCAAACACAAACATTCCCCCGAGAGGCCACACCGGTCACCAAAACGACTCGGTTTGCTAGGGAGATCTTGCCAACAGGCTACCAAACAGGGCACTCAGTTCTAAGGAGCTAAACCATACTCCACACATGGCACAAGCCACGGAAACGCGTCATCGTAACGCCAAACGAGAATAAAAATAATCGCTGAAAAAAACGGGGTGTTACAGTATGATACCTTCCTTCTCACAGAATTCTTGTATGGGAAGAGACTCAAACTCTGTACCTTGATCACTTCTGATCAATGCAACTGGATTAGAGTACTCAATCTTTATGCACTTAATAAAATCTGTAAGAACCTTGAAGTTATCTAACTTGTTTCTCAAGAAGAACACCCAAGTGAACCTTGAGAAGCCATCAACAATTACAAAGGTATAAGACTTCCCTCCTAGGCTCTGTACAGTAATGGGTCCAAAAAGATCCATATGGAGCAAGTACAGTATCCTAGGTGAATCACTCTTTTTAAGTGACTTAAAACTATTTTTAGTTTGCTTGCTTAATTGACAATCCCTGCAGAGGCTTTCCTTCTTGAAGGGGCAAGAAGGCAATCCTCTAACAAGGTTGTCTCTAGAAAGTTTAGCAATGTTTTTCAAGTTTACATGACCTAATATCATATGCAGAAGATCATTGTTATTACTGGTTTGGTTAAACAAGCATATTTCTATTTTAGCAGACTTAAAATTAACTATATAAATATTTCCTATTCTATTACCAGTTAAGACTACTTGGTTATCAACTGAAGTAATAATATATGAAGTTTTGTTAAATGATACCTGAAACCTTTCATCATATAATGACTTATGGATATAAGGTTGTGCTTCAGTCCACTTATATATGCAGCCTTCTTTAAGGTGACTGCTCTATTTTTGACCTTTCAATATCCTTTAGTCTAGCCACAATTAGAATCACCAAATATTACATTTGGTCCATGCTTTGACTTATAGTTGATTAGGTTGTCCTTGTTTCCAGTCATATGCTTTGAACATCCACTATCCAGATACCACTATTGCTCTATGGTGGGATAGTCTTTCACCTACAATAAAACAAATTAGCTATTCTTGACCCAGGTTACCTTGGGTCCTTGTTGATTTACATAACTAAAGCTTGAAATATATGAGTATTCTTGTTGATTTTTGTAACCTAAGTGATGATATCTTCTGGGTGGAATTATCCATTGGTTATAGCGATTAATGTTTTGTCTTGGCTGATTAGGTAGTATGTTGGAGTTAAAGTTTTTGTTATTATAAACTAGGGTCAATGAATTCTGTTACGTTCGTCGATCTGAGGTCGACGAATGGGGATGTGTTCGTCGAACTCCACTCAGAGAATGAAGGTATTCATTTTCTAGGCCCCAATTTCGTCGATCTCTTGTTGATGAACCATACTAGTTTCGTCGATCGCAATTCAGAGAATAGTTATAATAGAAGTTTGCGTTCTGAGTTAGCCGACTTGAGTTTGATGAACTGTACATATTTCGTCGATCTGAGATTCACAAAATCTACTGAACATAGTTCTGGTTAAGATGTTTCTTGCTCCTTCTCCTTTTCTTATTCTTGTGTTTAAGTTCTGTTTGTTTAAGATTGTTATCTTCTATTTTCTATTTACCTTTTTCTGAAACAAATTTTATAGGAGTTGTTAAGATATTCTTCTGAATAAGTGGGGGTTGGCTTGATGAAGCACCTAAGTCCAGCTTACCATTGAGCCTGACATTCACTGTGCTTGTGATGTTCATCAGCTTGATACTTCTCCTTTTTAGGGATTCTTCAAGTTGCCTAGCATCAGCTAATTCAGATTTTAATGATATAATCTCTTCATTAGCTAATGTTATTTCATCTTTTAATTTGTTATTTTTGGAAAGCAGGTTTTCTTGTTCATTTAGTCTTTCTCTAAGTTGCTTAATCTCTTTTTTAGAATTAATTAAATCCATACATAAGGAATTGAATTTAGTTCTAAATTCTTCTGAATAAAAATCAAAAGAAGATAGTGTTGGGTACATTGGAAAATGTGTACCTGATTTGAAGAAGTCCAATTTAGCTCAATGATATACATCAAGGTATATTTGATGTTGTTTTGAGTTGACATGTGCAGGTGAAAAAAAGAATGCAGAAAAATATTCTAAGTCCATGTGTCGACACCTGAAGAAACAATGCTGACACTTCAGAATATTTGTGTCGACACTTGAAGGAAGCTGTGTCGACACAGAGTAAGATAGTCGACCATATTTGTGTCGACACTGGGAAGCAGTGTCGACTCACAGGAAGATAGTCGACCACATTTATGTCAACACTGGGAAGCAGTGTCGACTAACTAAAAGATAGTCGACCTCGACACAGAAGGAGATAGTCGACCACATTTATGTCGACACTGGGAGGCTGTGTCGACACAATGAGACAGAGTCGACACATTTTGGCAGAGTCAACAATTGATGTGTCGACACCTGAAGGCAGTGTCGACACATACTGAGTTCTGAATCTACAACAACTGTGTCGACACACGGGACTTGTGTCGACACACTGCAAAGTCAAGACCAAGTTATTTTCTGAAGAAAGATGAAGTGTTGAGTCGACATAAATTCTCTGTGTCGACTCATTCTCAAAATAAAGTTCTGAAGAAGTTGTGTCGACTTAAAGGCAAACTTGTCGACATCATCAAAGGTTGTGTCGACACCAAAGTTACTTGTGTCGACACGTATAGACAGTTGGTCTCGACACTTCCTGACAGTCTGTCTCAACACATTGCTGACCAAGACTAAGGCACAGGATCTGTTTGAAGACTTGACAGCTGTGGGTTGCAGGCAGTTAACTGATGTTGTCAGACTTGTCAGAAGACAGTTATAAACCGAATCAGCTGGTTACCATTAAGAAGGTCTATAAATAGACAGATTCAGAGGGAAGAAAAGAGGATTGAACTTTGGCAATCAAATTGAGAAATCAAATCAAGAAGGAGTAATACACTAAAGAAGATCTTCATCAGAAGATCTAAGAAGACGATCTCAGGATCGATCTAAGAAGAGTTCTAACAAGAATTCAGAAGTGTCGTCAAAGGTGTTGGATAGAGAGGGATCCACCCATTTTTAAGAAGAAGAAAGAAGCCATCAGTGGTTTCTCAAGAAGCTGTTTGGAAATCAACTCAGCTAAGTTCAGATTCAAGAAGCTTTGAAGAAAGCTCAGATTCAGTTTATTTCATCAGCTGATCAAGAATTGTCTTGTCCTCTTCTCTCTCAACAATGGTAAGACATTAAAACTTCTTTTCTAAATTTTTGTAGGATCTGTTTTACACAGATCTGAGTTGTAAGCCTGTGATATAAAGGCTGAGTGTAGGAGAGTTGATCTCTGAGTGGTAGGGCTGTTTGCCTGAGTGTAGGAGAAGGTTCTTCTCTGAGTTGTAGGCCTTGTGGCAAGGCTGAGGTAGGGCAGTTGTGCCTGAGTTGTAGGAACCTATCCAGGTTCTGAGCTGTAGGATCTGAGGATCTGAGAATAGTGGAAGTTTGGCCGAATCTAGCATACTGCTAGATAGGTGAAGGGGGAAAGTGGATGTACCCAAACCTTGGGGAACCACTATAAAACATTGTGCAATCTATGATGTTTGAATTTCTGTGATTGTTGTACTGAATGTTTTAATTCTGTGATTGAATTCTGCCTAAAAGTATAAACAAGCAATTAGAACCTATTCACCCCCCCTCTAGGTGTTTTAGATTGTCTTGAAAGTAAAACATCAAGTGGTATCAGAGGGAGGTTCCTCAAAAAAAAAAGGACTTAACAGTCTGAGGTAGATCTGAAAGGCAGAATCAAGATTCAAGAAGATGGGTTCTGGAGAGAATCATAAGGAGCTAGGGTCTATGAAATTACCCATATGCAAGAAGGAAATCTTTGGAATTTGGAAAGAAAGAGTCAGGTTGTTTATGGAGGCATCTGACCCAAGAATATACATCACAGTTCAGGAAGGACCTTTCATTCCAATGAAGGTATCAGTTCTTGATGCTAATATTCAAACTCCAAAGAGTTATTCTGAAATGACCAAGGATGAAATCATTTTGGCAACTATGGACAAGAGAGCACAGAATATTATTGTGAGTGCCATAGATGATTCTACATTTCAGAATCTGATTCACTGCAAGACCTCCAAAGAAATGTGGGACACATTGATTGTCTACATGGAGGGATCAGAAGAAGTAAGGCAGGACAGGAAATCTATGCTCAATCAGGAATATGAAAGTTTTAGACAAGGAAAATCTGATAGCATAACTGAGTGCTATAAGAAATTCTATAGAATTGTGAATGAGCTAATGTCCTATGGAAGAGTCTTCAGTACTTATGAACTGAATGACAAATTCTTGAGATCCTTAACAAAGGATTTGGACACAAAGATCTGTGCCATAAGAGAAGTGGCTAAATTGGCAGAGATCTCTCCTCCCACCTTGTTTGGAAAGCTGCTATCCTATGAAATGCAACTTTTGGTGAGGAAGGAGGAGGAAAAGAATTCAAGAGGAGAGCATAGAGAAAAGACTGTGGCATTCAATGTAGAAGCCACCAGAAAGAATAGGAGGATATCACCATCCTCTCCTAAGGAAATTGCAGAAGTCAGTTCTGAAAATTCAGATGATCAGAGTTCAGAAAGCTGTGATTCAGATGCAGACTTTGCTGCATTCACAAGGCAATTCCAAAGGTTCTTGAAAAAGAAGCAGTGGAAGTCTAAGCCCTCCACTTCACAGCAAGTTGATGACTATTATCAGAAGAAAAAGTCATCAAGGAAAGAAAAGAGCAGATCAAAGCCCAGCAAAGCCACTACTTCAAAGATTGTCTGCTATTGTTGCAATAGGCCTGGACATGTAGTGGATAACTGTCCTGATAAGAGAAAGGAGTCTTCAGACAAGAAGAAGACTCATCAAAAGGGCAAGAAGGAGAAATCCTTTGTTGCAAAGAAGGGTAAGAGCCTAACAGATCAGTCAACTTTAGAGTCAGAATCTGAAGCAGAAGAATATATTGGACTATATGTTGTATCTGAAGAAGAGGAGTTTCTGCAGTTGTTAGACTTCATCAATGAACAAGAGGATCATCAGTGCATGGGACTGATGGCAGGATCAGAAGAGGACATATGCCAGAATCAGTCTGGTCCTAATAAGGTACAATGTCCTTCTATGAAATCTGGTTGTAGTACAAGTACAGAATCAGCTACATCTGCATCAAGTGATGTAGATGCATCTGAATATGAAGGAGATGTCTATCAATTGATAGATAAGTATGGGGACTTATTGCAGGCCCTTAAGAAAAGCAAGAACCTTGTTAAATCTCAGGCTCATGAAATTGCTGAACTAAGGGTAGCTGCAACTGAGTTAGAGAAAGTAATTGATCAAAAGTTAAATGAAATTGCCAAGCTGAAGAATATAACTATTATTCAGATGGGCACAATTAATTATACCAATGATCAAGTGAAGAGTCTGGAGGCGAGACTAAGAATTGAAAAAGATTTAGTGGCTAGTTACTCTAAGCCAAAGTCTGTCTTACCCTTGATTGATGAATTTGTGAATCAAAAGGGTAAGACAGGATTAGGATTCAAAGGTAACTCCAGGGCTGGCCGTTTCAAGAGGAAAGGTAAAGCTCCAGTCAAGCCACTGAACTTTTCAGTCCCTATTAAGTTTAGAAAGGTGCAAGTGCCTTCTAATCAATATGATCATGAAAATATTCATGGTCATATTAAGACAAATGTTCTGAAAAACAAAGGTGTAAATGCCAACAGGCCTACCCATGTTCAAAACCCAATGGTTATAAAAAATCAGTGGGTGAAGTTGCTGCAGCACCAGCAATGGACAGAAATTCTTTTGTCAAGGAAGTATCTAGATCTAGATACAACAAGTTTGAATGTTGGCGCTGTGGCAAGAGAGACCATTTTGCACTAGACTGCTGGTATAACACAAGTGTTAGAAAGAACAATAGTCTACCTGATAGAAGAGATAATGGTAGCTTTGTTAATGCTAACCTGAACCAAGGACCCAAGACTTACTTGGGTTCTAAGGATAAGTAAATCTGTGTTGCAGGATAATCCAAGTAGCCATGCCCCTATATTGTACTTGGATAGTGGTTGTTCCAGGCTCATGACTGGAACAAAGGGGCTGTTGAAGGAGTATTCATCTGTCAAAGATGGACCTAAAGTGATCTTTGGTGGATCTGAAAAAGGAGTCATCAAAGGGTTTGGTAACATTTCTTCTAACCTAATTACTATCACCCAAGTGGCTTATGTAAAAGGTTTGAAACATAATCTAATAAGCATAAGCCAGCTGAGTAATTTAGGATATGACATTTCATTTTTTAAGGATGGATGTCATATCAAAAGGTCATGTGATCAAGAGATCATTTTGATTGTGTATAGGAAGAGAAATGTATATTGTCTTAATTTTGTATGTGAGAACAAGGCTTCTCCAATCTGTCTTATAGCTGATGACAATGCTTCTCATTGTGTTAAGTGGCACAAGAGATTGGCTCATCTTAACTACAAGATAATTGGCC
The DNA here is from genome assembly GCA_039513925.1 of Platanthera zijinensis. Taxonomy (NCBI): domain Eukaryota; kingdom Viridiplantae; phylum Streptophyta; class Magnoliopsida; order Asparagales; family Orchidaceae; genus Platanthera; species Platanthera zijinensis. The sequence goes on from CM077098.1 coordinate 22,268,627, forward strand.
AACTCTTTAGCAAAGAGTTAGTGAGGAATGGTCCTCAAGTTAAGTGTATAAAGGATGGAATATGCTCAGCTTGTCAAAAGGGCAAGCAGACAAAATCCTCCTTTCAAAGCCTTGAAAACAAGGATTCTGTGAGGTGCTTATACCTCTTGCATATGGATCTTTTTGGTCCTATGCCAGTTCATAGTCTAGGTAGGAAGGTCTACACTTTTGTGGTTGTAGATGACTATTCTAGATTTACATGGGTGTTCTTTCTGAGACAGAAATCTGAAACCCCAAGTGTCTTACTTAATTTTGTAAAGCAAATTCAGAATGAACTGAATAATACAGTGGTCAAAATTAGAAGTGACCATGGTACTGAGTTTCAATCTGAAAGCATGACAAAGTTATGTGAAGACTTTGGGATTTTCCAAGAGTTCTCCTCACCAAGAACACCTCAGCAAAATGGAATTGCTGAAAGAAAGAATAGAACATTAATTGAAGCTGGTAGAACTCTATTGAGTGACACCTCTCTACCAGAATATTTCTGGGCTGAGGCAGTAAACACTGCTTGTCATGTGATCAATAGGGCTTCTATCACCAAGAGCCACAAAAAGACTCCCTATGAGATTATGAAAGGTAGAAAACCAAATCTATCCTACTTCAGAATCTTTGGTTGCAAATGCTATATACTTAACAATGGTAAGTCATATTTGACTAAGTTTGCTGCCAAATCCCAGGATGGGATATTTGTTGGGTACAGCACAAATAGTAAGGCCTATAGAATCTTCAACTTGACTACTCAAGTTGTTGAAGAATCTGTGCATGTTGTGTTTGATGAAACAAGATTAATCAACTGTGAGTTGTCTTGTAGATCAAATGACTCAACAGGTATAAGCAAAAGGATGGACAAGCTCTCCATTGCTGAAGCTTCAAGGGAAGATGGAGTATTGGAGAATGAAGGCTATTGTCCAGGGGGAGTACAAGATTCAATAGAAGATGAAGAAAACCAAGAGGTTCAGCATAATGAAGGAGCTGGAGATGTTCAACCAGAAGAGAGTCTTCCTCCAGCTACAAGACATTTAAGAGACCATCCAACTGATCAGATAATAGGTGATCCAAGACAGGGAGTGTAGACTAGAAGCAGAAGTCAAAGCACAGTTCTGCATTCAAGTTTCCTGTCACAAATGGAGCCTAAGAAGTTTGAAGAAGCCATCCAAGACCTGCACTGGATTGATGCTATGCAAGAGGAGCTGAATCAATTCAGAAGGTGCAATGTCTGGGAGCTTGTTCCTAAACCAAGAGGCCACAATATAATTGGGACAAAATGGATCTACAGGAACAAGTTGGATGAGAATGGAGTAATAGTGAAAAATAAAGCAAGATTGGTTGCTAAAGGATACAGGCAGGAAGAAGGGATTGACTTTGATCAAACCTTTGCCCCAGTAGTAAGGCTGGAGGCAATCAGAATGTTCCTTGCCTATGCAGCATATCAAGACTTCAAGGTATACCAAATGGATGTGAAGTCAGCATTTCTGAATGGTGATCTTAAAGAAGAAGTATATGTAGAGCAGCCATCAGGTTTTGTAGATCCTCTTAAACCTGATTATGTTTATAAGCTTAGAAAAGCTTTGTATGGGTTAATGCAAGCCCCAAGGGCCTGGTATGAAACCCTATCTACTTTCCTTATTGAGAATAAATTCTCAAGAGGAAAAATAGACAAAACTCTATTCCTTAGGGAATCCAAAGGCAAGATCATCTTAGTTCAGATCTATGTTGATGACATAATCTTTGGATCTACTGAAAACAACCTTTGTAAAAAGTTTGCCAAACTTATGCAAGGGAAGTTTGAGATGAGCAGTATGGGGGAACTGAAGTTCTTCTTGGGACTCCAAGTAAGAAAGACTGATGATGGCTTGTCCATATCCCAGTCAAAGTTTACCAAAGAATTAATTAAGAAGTATGGTATGGAGTCATCCTCCATCATGAGAACTCCTATGGGAACAAGTATGCTTATATGCAAAGATGATGCAGGTAAACCTGTTGATGAGACTTTGTATAGAGGAATAGTTGGTTCTCTACTATATCTCACAGCTAGTAGACCAGATATTATGTATGCTACATGTGTCTGTGCTAGGTACCAAGCCTGCCCTAAAGAGTCTCATTATACTGCAGTCAAAAGGATTCTGAGATATCTTAAGGGCACACCTAATCTAGGCCTTTGGTACCCTAGGAATAGAGATTTTCTACTAACAGGTTATTCAGATGCAGACTTTGCAGGCTGTAGAGAGGATAGGAAGAGTACAACAGGTACTTGTCAATTCTTGGGAGGAAGATTGATATCTTGGAGTAGTAAGAAGCAGACCAGTGTGGCTATATCTACAGCTGAGTCAGAATATGTTGCTGCTAGGCAGCTGCTGTGCACAACTATTGTGGATACAGCATCAGCTTAAAGATTATGGTATTCAAGTAAGTAGAACACCTCTTTTGTGTGATTCTAAGAGTGCAATTTCTATTGCTAATAATCCTGTTTCTCATAGTAGAACTAAGCATATAGAAATTAAATACCATTTTCTTAGAGATCATGTAGAAAGAGAAGACATCACATTGGAATTTGTTAAGACAGATTATCAAATAGCAGATGTATTCACTAAGCCTCTGGATGAAACAAAATTCAATAAATTTAAAATTGAATTAGGCATGCTGACCATTGATTAGATTATCAACAAACTTACAAATAACATATTAGATTATCAAATGGTCTCAAGTGGTGTTGACAGAAACAGAAATTGGCTAAGTAAAATAGTGTCGACACATTCAGTGATAATGTGTCAACTCAGTGAAGTAATGTCGACAAGACAGAAATATTGTGTCGACACAGAGAATATGTGTCGACACTTAAGAATTAAATTGTCGACTTATCCAGGAATGTAGTGTCGACTTCACCAGAATAGTGATGTCGACACTTACAAATTTTTATGTCGACACTTATCCTAAGAGTCGACACAGATTTTCTGATACTCTACTATATCTCTCAGGTGTCGACATATCCATAATTGGTGTCGACACATAGTAGACAGATTTATTGTCGAGACAATAGAAGTTTGTGTCGACACATTCCATCTGTGTCGACACATATAGACTGTTTTTGCCCGCCTTTTGATCTTCTTTCAATAGAAGGTATAAATAGGTCAAGAACTTATTCAGTCGACACGCTTACAAGGTTTTCGAGACTGAAACCCTGTGTCAACTTTCTCTCTCTCTCTCTTCTCTCAAGCTTTCTCACCTTAACAATGGCGCCGAAGATTGAAGACAACGTCAATGAAGGTTATGAGTTAGTAAGGAATGCCTTTGCCAAAGCCCCAACAGATGTTCAACGAGTTATCTCTCTTATTTCCGAATCCGGATTAGAGTTCATTGTTTTTGAACCTTCCAAGATATGGAAGAAGGAGGTGCATGAATTCTTTAACTCTACATCAATAGGTTCAGATATTCTCAAGATCAAGTCCACTGTTCATGGGACGACAGTGAAGATTACCCCAAGAAGTCTAAGGAAGATTCTACATTTACCAATAATTGAGAATGAAGAAGAAGTCCCTGCTTCTAAGTTAAGGGAGGCTATCCAATGGTGCGGATTGGATCCCACTCTGAAGATTGGAGCTGCTTTCAAAAGGAAAGGGATGAATCAGCAAGGGAAATTTCTGTCTGAAGTAGTTGGCAAGGTGATTCTGTGCAAACCAGGGGGACATGATAGGATTTCAGCCTATATGTTCAGCCTCATGACCAGAATTGTGTTTACAATTCCAACAGATTGGTCAGCTGTAATCTTTGAAAAGATCAAGGAAGGAATAAAGAAGCCAAATCTGGCTAGAATTATGAGTTTATATCTGAATGGAGTGATCCCTGAGGTAATGCAACACCTGCCAGGAACAAAGATCAATCACATGAGAAAGATGGATATGAGATTGTTTTCTAGGTGGGATAGGGTGCTGTCAAAGGATGTGCCTGATGAGAGCAGGCAGGACACCCCAGTGAAATCCTCTTCTCATGCTCAAGATACTGAGCAGCTTCAAGAAGAACAAGAGAGGAAGCAGGATGAAGATCACCCTGTGTCTACTCCAGCCCAGCAAGACACTATACCTGCACAGATGCAGGGGGAGCAAGCTCATTCTCCTGCCCAGAATGAATCTACTCCTAACCAGGTACAGTTGCAGGGGGAGCTGGTGTATTTTCTTAACAAAAGACATTTCTAATATTTCAATTTTTGCACAGGTGCAGGGGGAGCAAGTGTACTCACCTGCCCAGGACATCACCAATACTGAACAAGTACAGGGGGAGAAGATGTCAGACCCAGTGCAAGAGGCAGTACAAATTGATATCTCCAAATATCTGAATATAGAGGATCCAATTGATACATCTTATGTTCAAGCTCAGAAGGAATATACTCTAGATGAGTTATTTCCTAATGTTGACATTGCTACTGATAGAGTAGAGGAGGGGCAAGATATTGAGAAGGCCCTTGACATGGAGATAGAAATTGAGAAGGAGCAAATGGTTGAGGGGGAGTCTGTGCATGTTGAGACTGAACAACATGGCACTGAGACTGATATTCCTCCTCCTCCTCAAGAAAGAGTTCAAGTTGATAGTTCATCTGAATCTGAGACTGAAGAAGCCAGAATGGCTAAGAAAAGAAAACTTGTTGTCTTCAAAAGAAGGAGCAAAGGTTCTAAGCAGGCTCTACAGACTACAACTCCACCATCTCATTCTGACTTTAATTATAACAAGTTTATGGTTGATTTGCAAGTTAAGCTAGATGAACATAGATTGGCTGTTGAAAAATATGTTGATGAGAGCAATATGTCCCTTCAATTTGACTTGGCTCAGGATATAAAGTCAATTCGATTTGAAATCAATATGCACAAGAAGGAAATGACAGATTGCTTCCACAAAGGAGGTAATGTTGTAGTATTCTTGGCTAAACATCAGCAGTCCATTATTACCAAGGCAGATGATATAGCAATGAAGCAAGGCTATGTTCTTACCAATCAGATAAACATGAATGCAAATCTTGAAGACTCTCACAATGAGATTCTTAATGAGTTGAAAATGACTACTACTAAAGGGCAAACTGAAGCAAGAGCAAAAGAGATGGAAGAATTTGATAAGAAACTTCAAGATGCAATTGAATCAGTTAAAACTGCTATCACTACCTCTCAAAAGGACATATCTGACAAGCTTCAAAAGTTAAAACCATTTTTTAAAGAGGGTGTGAATTATCTGGATGGCCAGATCAGATTTCAGAAGGAAGATCTAAGAGATCATATTACTAGAGAAGCCATAAAGGGGGAGAGGTTGTTAGTTCATGCTAGCTCAGAGCACACCAAATGGGTGACAAATAGTATTCGAGCCACATTGGGATATCCACCTTTGTGTGATGATGCTATGGTGGCTGAGTCAGGAATCCAAACAGGTCTACTTGAAGGCAATCAACCTGAGGTTGCCCAAGTCATTTACCCTCCTCCAGATTTTGATATGATTGATCAGCAAGTTCAAGATATGTATAGCCCTCCAAAGGAGGTTAACAGGGTTGTTATTGAGAAAGTGGATAAGCCTGAGGCCAATTTGAAAGAACAGCAAGATGCTCTACTATCCAAGAAGAAATTTAGAGAGCAGGCTGAACTTAAGCCAGATTTTGAGCAGTGGAGCCCTACTTCAAGAAATATTATACTCACTGCATGGAAGGCTGTAAAAGACCAAGTACATGAAAGAGGGAAGTGGTATAATGAAATGGAATGGCAAAAGCATGAAGCTAGGCAAGAGGCTATAGTACAGTTCAGAAGAAAAGCCAAGCTGGGTAGGCTGCCACCAGATGCTCAGGAGCCGAGCAAGTACTTTCCGAAGCCCTATCATTACTTTGAAAGGCAAGGGCTCAAGGAAGAAGCTCTAAAGAAAGCTGAGCTAAAAGGCAAGAAGCCAGCTGAAGTTGCTGAAGCTCCTGTGAAGGCTCAAATCCAATCTGGCAAAGGGATTGTCATAAGAGAGCCTGATCAGTCTTAGTTCTAAGTTCTTTCAAAAAAAAATGTTTTGTAATGTTTTGATCATTCAATATAAAAATCTGTAATCAAACATTACCAAGTTATAAACAAAATTTTGTTTGGAATCATATAATGTTCATTCTGTGATGGATTGTTATTATTTTGTTTGGAATCATATAATGTTCATTCTGTGATGGATTGTTATTATTTTGTTTATATTAAGTATTCCTGTTATGTCATATATCATCATTTTATACTTTTTATAAATGGTGTATATCATTGGCTATAAGGGTTATGACTTCTCCAAATAGGGGGAGATTGTTGGGTACATTGGAAAATGTGTACCTGATTTGAAGAAGTCCAATTTAGCTCAATGATATACATCAAGGTGTATTTGATGTTGTTTTGAGTTGACATGTGCAGGTGAAAAAGTGTTAAAGAATGCAGAAAAATATTCTAAGTCCATGTGTCGACACCTGAAGAAACAATGCTGACACTTCAGAATATTTGTGTCGACACTTGAAGGAAGCTGTGTCGACACAGAGAAAGATAGTCGACCACATTTGTGTCGACACTGGGAAGCAGTGTCGACTCACAGGAAGATAGTCGACCACATTTATGTCAACACTGGGAAGCAGTGTCGACTAACTAAAATATAGTCGACCTCGACACAGAAGGAGATAGTCGACCACATTTATGTCGACACTGGGAGGCTGTGTCGACACAATGAGACAGAGTCGACACATTTTGGCAGAGTCAACAATTGATGTGTCGACACCTGAAGGCAGTGTCGACACATACTGAGTTCTGAATCTACAATAACTGTGTCGACACACAGGACTTGTGTCGACATACTGCAAAGTCAAGACCAAGTTATTTTCTGAAGAAAGATGAAGTGTTGAGTCGACATAAATTCTCTGTGTCGACTCATTCTCAAAATAAAGTTCTGAAGAAGCTGTGTCGACTTAAAGGCAAACTTGTCGACATCATCAAGGTTGTGTCGACACCAAAGTTACTTGTGTCGACACATATAGACAGTTGGTCTCGACAATTCCTGACAGTCTGTCTCAACACATTGCTGACCAAGACTAAGGCACAGGATCTGTTTGAAGACTTGACAGCTGTGGGTTGCAGCCAGTTAACTGATGTTGTCAGACTTGTCAGAAGACAGTTATAAACCGAATCAGCCGGTTACCATTAAGAAGGTCTATAAATAGACAGATTCAGAGGGAAGAAAAGAGGATTGAACTTTGGCAATCAAATTGAGAAATCAAATCAAGGAGTAATATACTAAAGAAGATCTTCATCAAAAGATCTAAGAAGACGATCTCAGGATCGATCTAAGAAGAGTTCTAATAAGAATTCAGAAGTATCATAAAAGGTGTTGGATAGAGAGGGATCCACCCATTTTGAATAAGAAGAAGGAAGCCATCAGTGGTTTCTCAAGAAGCTGTTTGGAAATCAACTCAGCTAAGTTCAGATTCAAGAAGCTTTGAAGAAAGCTCAGATTCAGTTGATTTCATCAGCTGATCAAGAATTGCCTTGTCCTCTTCTCTCTCAACAAAGGCAAGACATTAAAACTTCTTTTCTAAATTTCTGTAGGATCTGTTTTACACAGATCTGAGTTGTAAGCCTGTGATATAAAGGCTGAGTGTAGGAGAGTTGATCTCTGAGTGGTAGGGCTGTTTGCCTGAGTGTAGGAGAAGGTTCTTCTCTGAGTTGTAGGCCTTGTGGCAAGGCTGAGGTAGGGCAGTTGTGCCTGAGTTGTAGGAACCTATCCAGGTTCTGAGCTGTAGGATCTGAGGATCTGAGAATAGTGGAAGTTTGGCCGAATCTAGCATACTGCTAGATAGGTGAAGGGGGAAAGTGGATGTACCCAAACCTTGGGGAACCACTATAAAACATTGTGCAATCTGTGATGTTTGAATTTTTGTGATTGCTGTGCTGAATGTTTTAATTCTGTGATTGAATTCTGCCTAAAAGTATAAACAAGCAATTAGAACCTATTCACCCCCCCCCCTCTAGGTGTTTTAGGTTGTCTTGAAAGTAAAACTATCAGATAGCACCTGATCTTCTTCAGATTCAGAGTCTTCATTGTCTGATTGTTCAACTTTTGCTTCTAAACAACTGCCTGATGCATTGATGGCCATAAGACAAATCTCTTTTGCCTTTGCTTCCTCTTCATCTTCACTGTAGCTGGAAGATGAAGATTCATCTTCAGTTTCACTCCAGGTTTCAGCCAAAAAGCCTTTCTCCATCCTTTTGTGCTTGCTGGAGGAGGTCTTATTGTAGTGCTATTTCCATGATTCTTTTTCTCTTATTCTGTCCTTCTATTGGTTCTTTGGACACTCTGAGATAAAGTGTACAGGCTTCCTACAGCCAAAACAAACAACTTCTTTAGTGGAATTCTTGTCATACCTGGGCTTATCATCTTGCCTTGATGACTTCGTCCTGAAGTCTTTCTTGCCGATCTTGTAGAATCTCTTGGCTAAGAGACTCAAAAATTCTTCATTGGCTGTTTGGGCTTCTGATTCTTCATTTTCTTTGAATGCAATACTTTGCTCCTTTCTGCCTGACGAAGGAGTCTTCTACTCTACAGCCTCTCTAGACTTTATCAATTGCTCATAAGACTTGAGCTTTCCAAGTAAAGATTTTGTGGAGATCTTATTTAAACTTCTGGCTTCCTTGATGGGACAGGTTCTTTAATCCCATGAGCTGGGGAAGCATATGAGGATTTTGTCATTAACTTCTGTCAGGGTGATGTCTTTGTCCAAAGTCTTTAGCACATTGATGATTGAGCTCGGTCTGTTGTATATGTCATTAATAGACTCTAATTCATCCTTTTTGAAGTTCTCATATTATGAGATGAGATTGGATCTCCTATCCTTTCTCTCATCTGTTAAGCCAACAACCATCTGGTTAAGGGAATCCCAGATAGCCTTTGTTGATGTGCACTCGGCCACCTTCTGGAAAATGTCTTCAGATATTTTCTGAGATAGAATATTCATGACCTTTGCATCAGCTATTTTGGCCTTTTTCAGAGCATCTTTCCACTCAGGTGGTGGAATAGCATTTGTGTTGGAACTTACAGTAGATGTTGCCACTGGAACTGGTGGTCCTATCAAAATATAATTAAAGATATCCTCATCAATAGAGTTCATATACAGCTTGATTCTTGCCTTCCAGATAGAAAACTTATTTAAGATGCAAACTAGAGGTCTGGTGCTTCAATAATCTTTGTTCTGTGTCATTATGTGATAACAAAAAAATAGGAAAAGAAAATCAGATCTAGCAAGGATCTTTTGGTTCAAGTGTTAGCTTGTACAACCAAAAGAACACCCTTTGATACTAATTGAAAGATGGGGGTTAGACCTGATTTGCTCTAGATGGGGGGGGGGGGTGAATAGAGTATTTAAAACTTTGACTATTTTTCAGATTTATATCAGAGTAAAAGTAGGTGATACCAATAATGATAGAAAGAAATTAACTAGGCTAAACTAAGTTATCACAGTCACAATAAGAACAGAAAGAAAATGAACACACACAAATAACACAAGAAATTTTATAGTGGTTCCCCAATCTGGGTACATCCACTCTTCTACCACCCTGGTAGGAATCCACTATCAAGTTTTTGATCAGGTGACAACCACCAAAAGATCTATTTCCTGGGAGATCTCACAACCCTTTAGGCTTTTGATTAGGTGCCCAAAAACCAAGAATAAACTTTTGAAGGGAGATAATAAACCCTTTGTACAGGAGATGAGAGAGAGGGGTGATGAGGTCTTCTCTTTTCTTTAAACAACAGAGAAGAAAAGTGGATAAGATATTGTCAAGAGTCCTTCTGAATTGTTGAGATGGTTCAAAATATTGTAGCCTTACTCAGGGTGTAGGTCTTTAGCCTTGTCTGAATTACTCCTGGAACTTTTTGACTGATTCAAGATGTTGCCCTTGAATGTTCCAGGAGAAGAAGGTTTGATGAGTTGTAAATATACTTACATTTTCGTATTTTATTTAAGTCAATTTTGTTTATTTTTGTCTTTTTTATTAGTTTTATTCAATAAATTGCTTATTTTTGTAAATATTATTTCTAACTTAGCTTTATTTTTATTCCAGAAAAATTCCAGAAAAAGCCAAAAAGTTGACTGACAGGCCCGTGTTACATGACTGACACGCCCGTGTCACGCCCTCGACGATCGCCGACCACAGGTTGCCAGCTCGACGATCGGCTATCATCAAATCAAGCTCGACATGCCTCCAGACACGCCCGTGTCAAAATGTGACACGGCCGTGACAACTCCACCTGGCCCGACGTGACGCGCGCGACTTTGCGGCCGGACAGCGCCCAGATTAACCTCCTCGACACGCCCCAGACACGCCCGTGACTGACACCTGTCACGCCCGTGACCTGGGGCGTGACCGCCACGTTTTCAGCCGAAGTCAACTTTCCAGTCAAATCACCCGATTAGCTCATGAACAGTAGTGACACGCCCCACTATCACACCCTAGTCACGTGCGTGACCAACCCGAAATTTTTCCTATAAATAAGAGTTTTCTGTAATGCCCAAGGGTTCACCTTTTTGAGCCAAATTTAGTGTCTTTTGTGGGCTGCCCTTGGTGCACTTTCATCTTCATGTAAGGAGACTTTCTCTCTCTTCCTTCTTATGTTTGTTTTAGCTTTTCCTTTTGCTTTGTAATAGTTTGTAATAGCTTTTTTATCATAAATAAAATGTTGTTTTTTCTCTTTCTACATGGAATGAAAATGAAATTTGGTTGGCTCACTCTCTTTCTCCTTTTTATCCTTAGTTCATCTTTGTTTTTCCTCTTTAAGAAAGTGTGTGTGTGTATATGAGTATAACTTGTCTTAATTTTTCATGCAATATGTTGTAAAGTTAGGCTTTATTTTAGGCATTTATCAAAAAATTTGAGCCGTTATAATGTCAAAATTTAGTTTAAGTCTTTTTTTAAAGAATCAAAGTTGCATTTAAAACTTTCTAAAGGGTTATATTTTCATTCCTATGAAGTTGTAAAAGTGGTTTTAAGGTGTTTTTGTTTTTTTACTTAGATTTTCTTTAGGATTGTAAAACCTGTTTTGGTCCTTTAATTTTTCTTTTCGCTTTTTAATCATTTCTACGAAATCCTATGGATGAAAATGTAAAAGTTTTAATTTTTCAACAACTTTTATTTCAACTTTGTTTTCAATTCCAAGTGTTCAAACAATTTTTATTTCATCTTTTTATTTGTTTTTGGCAAGTTCTAAGGGTAGAAAAGTTATAGTTTTAATTTTTAGATAACTTTTGTTTTCATGTTATTCTTATGTGTGTGTGAGTGTAAGAGAATAACTTTTCATGCTTTCTTTTATGCTCTCTTCAATTATGAAGTGTGTGTGAGTGTTTGAGGATAACTTTTAATGCTTTGTTTAATGTTTTATTCAATTATGTAGAGTGTGTGCGTGTGAGCATTTATTTCCGCCTACTCGTTAAGAGTTAAACGGCACTCTGCTTTAATTTACCGCCCACTCATTTGAGTGGGACTTGTAATTTTAATTTTTTGTAACTTAGTTTCTTTTTATTTATGCATTTATTTCCGCCTACTAGTTAAGAGTTAAATGGCACATTGCTTTAATTTACCGCCTACTCAGTTTTGAGTAGGACTTGTACTTGCATTTATTTCTTCCTACTCATTCGAGTAGGGCTTGCTTTATTTACTTTCTTTATGGTTTTGAAGTGTGTGTGAGTGCCTGCATCAATTAGCTTTCCTTCAATATATCTAAATGTCCTGTTTTTTTTATGTTTTCTCTTATAATTGTTTAGTGCTTAATTTCAAACTCACGTTTTGCTAAAAACCATAAAGCCGTCCCCATACCGATGAGTGGCTAATCTCTTTTAGCCTTCGGCATCGAAGAGCATTGGGACATATAAAATGATTTTAAATAATTAAAAAAACATTATTTTTATTTTAATTTAAGGACTTAAGGTTTACCCCGGGTTAACGACACATAGGACCACATAATTGATGTGTGGGCCCTATTTCCGTTATCCATACGCGACGCCGAGAGGCTGCACGTATGGACCGATCCCCCTTGGGTAAAGAGAACTGCATACGCCCCCTCGAAAGAGGAGAAGCGTAGTTCTGTCGGATTGTGCTCCCCACCCAATAACGGGGTTCTTAGCGTAAAGCGGGCATTAAGAGGAATCCTTCGTCGGTCTAACGATCGGTCGAATAGTCTTAATGTTTAGGTGAGCAATATTCCTAGAGATAAGTGCGCACATTTTTTTGGAACCTCCACGGCCAAGTTCCTTTTATTAATTTAAAAACAAAGTTCAATAATTGTTGAGAATTATTTTAGTCTTAATCCGATTCGATGCCGAGCGTTAACCTGTCATCGAACTAACTTAGCAAAATTCAGCTCTCTTTCTTTCCGTTTTAATTAAACTAAAAAATCTCACCTTACTGATAGTAAGATAATAGTGTTCCTGGAAGAGTAAATATAATCAACGCATCCCCGACAATAATACGACCTCGGTATTTTCCCGAATACCGAGTACTACTTGCGATAGGTGCACTTGCCTCCTCTCATTAGAAAACTCGATCTTCTAACTCGGCCCGCGGAATCTGACCATTTCGAACCACCCATAGTCAGTCTCGGTTCCGCGACCATCAAGTTTTTGGCGTCGTTGTCGGGGAGCACGGTTGTTATATTGAATCCGGGACTCTATTAATTTTACTTCATTTTCAAATAAAAAAAAAATTATACAAAAAAATCCTTCCCCCTTTCATTTTTTTTTGGGGTGTATGACCCGTGGACAACCTTCGAGTTCTGAAAATCTTGATTTCGACCCCGAGATCGACCGCTCTCTTGCGCGTATCCGATCTCTCCGTCGAATGCCCTTTTTAAACCCCGCAGAATCCACCGGAGAACCCTCTTTCTCTTCTATGGCCGACCCAAATAATGCCCAAGCGGCGGAGCGTACGATGTCTTACTACGCTCGACCCAACTTGGATGATACGGGGTCGAGTATTGTTTGGCCTGCTGTGGCGAACAATAATTTTGAAATTAAGTCAAGTGTTATACAAATGATCCAAAATGCCGTGCAGTTCGACGGACAGCCGGATGAGGACCCGAATAATCAATTGTCAAATTTTTTGGAAATTTGCGATACTTTTAAGATTAATGGCATCACTGATGACGCCATTCGTTTGCGCCTTTTTCCCTTCTCCCTTAAGTCCAAAGCCAAGGAGTGGCTGGTCTCCCTCCCACGGGGATCCATCACGACCTGGGCGGAGTTGGCGGAAAAATTCCTTACTAAATATTTTCCGCCAGCAAAAACTGCAAGATTGCGGGCAGACATTTCCTTATTTGTGCAAATCGACTCCGAGTCTCTTAATGAGACTTGGGAGCGTTTTAAGGAATTTCTCCGCCAGTGCCCGCACCACGTGCTGCCAACGTGGTTACAGGTACAAATTTTTTATAATGGACTGAACAGTCAGACGCGACAAATGATTGACGCGGCTGCCGGGGGCACTCTGAATAATAAGACCCCCGAGGCCGCCCAGGCCCTTTTCGAAGAGATGGCTAAGAATACCTATCAATGGAATGTCCCGCGGGCACGCCATAAGAAGGCGGGGCTTTATGAAGTGGATGCCACTGCTCAGCTAGCCCTTCAAGTCGAAAGGCTAACTAAGCAGGTGGCGGAGATGTCTGTTGCCTCCTCCACTCCGCCTTGTTTTATTCCCCCTCTAATGTCTGCGTAGTTGACGAGTTCGTGGACTACATGGGAAATCCGGTGCGTCCCTCCTTTCAAAATAACCCTTATAGTAGCCACTATAATCCGGGTTGGAGGAACCACCCGAATTTCTCCTAGAGCAACCCGAATAACGCGCAGCGCCCCCCTCCCCCTCCTTTTACGCCCACGTTTCCTCATCCCCCTCCTATGAAGCCATCCCCGGTGGGGGAAAATTTTAATCGTTATGTCGCGTCCAATGAGTCCAATATCCGGAACATCACCGGATCGCTAAAAAATTTATAAATCCAGGTTGGACAGCTGGCGCGACTTATGTCGGAACGCGCTCTAGGGGCACTGCCAGAGAACACGGAGCCCAATCCAAGGGAAACTGCCAACGCTATAACCCTCCGTAGCGGTAAGGAGGTGGTCGATCCAAAACGGATCGATCCTCAGGTACATATTTCACCTCTGACCCCTCTTCCCTCTTCTTCGATTACGCAACCCTTACCGATTTTTAACGACAAAACTAATAGTTTTACTTTCAAGACAACCTAAACACCGAGAGGGGGGGGGTGAATAGGTTCTTATGCTTGTTTACACTTTTAGGCAGAATTCAATTACAGAATTGATACACTCAGCACGGGAATCACAGAAAATCATACAACACAGATTGCACACAGTTTTATAGTGGTTCCCCAAGGTTTGGGTACGTCCACTTTCCCCCTTCACCTATCTAGCAATATGCTAGATTCAGCCAAACTTCCTCTTTACTCAGATCCACAAATCCTACAGCTCAGAACCTGAAAAGGTTCCTACAACTCAGGCTCAACAGCCCTACCTCAGCCTTATCACAAGGCCTACAACTCAGAGAAGAACCTTCTCCTGCACTCAGGCAAACAGCCCTACCACTCAGAGATCAACTCTCCTACACTCAGCCTTTATAACACAGGCTTACAACTCAAATCTGTATTGACAGATCCTACAGAAATTAGAAAAGAAGTTTGTATTAACTTGCCCTTGATGAAAGAGAGAAGGACAAGGCAGTTCTTGATCAGCTGAAGAATGAAATCAACTGAATCTGAGCTTTCTTCAAAACTTCTTGAATCTGAACTTAGCTGAGTTGATTTCCCAAACAGCTTCTTGAGAAACCAGTGATGGCTTCCTTCTTCTTCTTCAAATGGCTGAATCTCTCTCTATCCAACACCTTTGATGACACTTCTGAATTCTTGATAGAACTCTTCTTAGATCGATCCTGAGATCGTCTTCTTAGATCTTCTGATGAAGATCTTCTTTTGTGTATTACTCCTTGATTTTATTTCTCAAATTGATTGCCAAAATTCAATCTCTCATTACTTCTCTCTGAATCTGTCTATTTATAGACCTTCTTAATGGTAACCGGCTGATCCGGTTTATAACTGTCTTTTGATGAGTCTGACAACATCAGTTAACTGGCTGCAACCCACAGCTGTCAAGTCTTCAAACAGATCCTGTGCCTTAGTCTTGGTCAGCAAAGTGTTGAGACAGACTGTTAGGAAGTGTCGAGACCAACTGTCTATATGTGTCGACACAAGTAACTTTGGTGTCGACTCAGCCTTTGATGATGTCGACAAGTTTGCCTTTAAGTCGACACAGCTTCTTCAGAACTTCATCTTGAGAATGAGTCGACACAGAGAATTTGTGTCGACTCAACACTTCATCTTTCTTCAGAAAATAACTTGGTCTTGACTTTGCAGTGTGTCGACACAAGTCCTGTGTGTCGACACAGTTGTTGTAGATTCAGAACTCAATATGTGTCGACTCTGCCTTCAGGTGTCGACTCAGCAAATGTCAATCCTGCCAATATGTGTCGACTCAGTCTTCTGGTGTCGACACAAGTATTGTTGACTTCTGCCAATGTGTGTCGACTCTGTCTCAATGTGTCGACACATCCTCCCAGTGTCGACAAAGTTTAGATTGACTATCTTTCAGTTAGTCGACACTGCTTCCCAGTGTCGACACAAATGTGGTCCACTATCTTTCTGTGAGTCAACACTGCTTCCTAGTATCGACACAAATGTGGTCGACTATCTTTCTATGAGTCGACACTGCTTCCCAGTGTCAACACAAATGTGGTCGACTATCTTTCTCTGTGTCGACACAGCTTCCTTCAAGTGTCGACACATTTATTCTGAAGTGTCGACACAATTTCTTAAGGTGTCGACACATGGACTTAGAATAATTTCCTGTATTCTTTAATACTTCTTCACCTGCATATATCATCTTAAAATAACATCAAATACACCTTGATTTATATTATTAAGCTAAGTTAGGCTTCTTCAAATCAGGTACACATTTTCCAATGTACCCAACAATCTCCGCCTATTTGGAGAAGTCATAACCCTTTTAGTTAATGATATACACCATTTATATATAAAAAAATAATATGATGATGTATGACATTACAGGAATACTTAATATAAACAAAATATTAACAATTCATCACAGAGTGAACATGAATATGTGATTCCAAACAAAATTTTGTTTATAACTTGGTAATGTTTGATTACAGATGTTTACATTGAATGATTAAACAAAACATTACAAAACACATTTGAAAGAACTTAGAACTAACACTGATCAGGCTCTTTTTTGACAATTCCTTTGCCAGATTGGATTTGAGCCTTCACAGGAGCTTCAGCAACTTCAGCTGGCTTCTTGCCTTTTAGCTCAGCTTTCTTCTGTGCTTCTTCCTTGAGCCTTTGCCTTTCAAAGTAATGAAAGGGCTTTGGAAAGTACTTTCTCGGCTCCTGAGCATCTGGTGGCAGCCTTCCCATCTTGGCTTTTCTCCTGAACTGTACTATGGCTTCCTGCCTAGCTTCAAACTTTTGCCATTCCATTTCATTATACCACTTTCCTCTTTCATGTTCTTGGTTCTTTACAGCCTTCCATGCAGTTAGTATAATATTTATTGAAGTAGGGATCCACTGCTCAAAATCTGGCTTAAGTTCAGCTTGCTCTCTAAATCTTTTCTTGGATAGTAGAGCATCTTGCTGTTCTTTCAAGTTGGCATCAGGCTTATCAACTATTTCAATAATAACCTTGGTAACCTCCTTTGGAGGACTATACATATCATGAACTTGCTGATCAATCATATCAAAATCTGGAAGAGGGTAAATGACTTGGGCAATCTCAGGTGGATTGCCTTCAAGTAGACCTGTTTGAATTCCTGACTCAGCCACCATAGCATCATCACACAAAGGTGGATATCCCAATGTGGCTCGAATACTATTTGTCACCCATTTGGTGTGCTCTGAGCCACCATGAACTAACAACCTCTCCCCCTTTATGACTTCTCTGGTAATATGATCTCTTAGATCTTCCTTCTGAAATCTGATCTGGCCATCCAGATAATTCACACCCTCTTTAAAATAGGGTTTCAACCTTTGAAGCTTGTCAGATATGTCCTTTTGAGATGTGGTGATGGCAGTTTTAACTGATTCAATGGCATCTTGAAGTTTCTTATCAAACTCTTCCATCTCCTTTGCTCTTGCTTCAGTCAGCCCTATAGTAGTCTTTTTCAACTCATCAATAATTTCTTGGTGAGATTCAGCCAAATTATCATTCATCCTCAGCTAATTCTCCAAAACATAACCTTGCTTTAAAACAATATCATCCACTTTAGGGATGATAGACTGCTATTGTTTAGCCAAAAACACCACAGCATTACCTCCCTTATGGAAGCAATCTGTCATCTCCTTCTTATTCATATTTACTTCAAATCTAATAGATTTAATATCTTGAGCCAAGTCAAATTGAAGGGATTTATTGCTCTCATCAACATACTTCTCAATAGCCAACCTGTGGTCATCTAACTTAACTTGCAAATCTACCATAAACTTGTTATAATTGAATTCAGAAGGAGATTGGAGAGTTGTAGTCTGTAGAGTCTGCTTATAGCTTTTGCTCCTTCTCTTAAAGACCATGAGCTTTTTCTTCTTAGCTAGTCTGGCTTCTTCATTCTCAAAATCAGATGAACTGTCAATTTGAACTCTATCAGGAGAAAAAAGAGGAATATTTGTCTCAGTGCCTTGTTGTTCAGCCTCAACATGCACAGGCTCCCCCTCAACTTCTTGCTCCTCCTCAATTTCTTGCTCTTTCTCTATTTCTTGCTCTATCTCCATGTCTAGTACCTTCTCAATATCTTGCTCCTCCTCTACTATATCAGTAGCAATTTCAACATTTGGAAATAACTCATCTAGAGTGTATTACTTCTGAGCTGGAACAGATGTTGAATCATCCAGATCTGCAATATTCAAATCTTTTGATAGATCAATTTGGTCTTCCTCTTGCACATGGTCAGACATTTGCACCTCCTGCACTTGTTCAGTATGTCGAATTTCCTGGGTAGGAGAATGCACTTGCTCCCCCCTGTACCTGTGCAGGAGTAAAAATATTAGGAATGACCTTGGCAGAAAAACTCACTTGCTCTCCCTTTACCTGTTCAGAAGTACATACATTCTGGGCAGGAGTGTGAGCTTGAACTGACTCAGGCTGATCTTCAACATGCTTTCTCACTTGCTCTTCTTGATGCTGGGCAGTGCTTAGATCATGTGCAGGGGATCTCATAGGGGTGTCCTGCCTGCTCTCATCAGGCACATCTTTAGACAGTACCCTATCCCACCTTGAAAATAATCTTGTATCCATTTTCCTCTTGTGATTAATCTTTGTCCCAGGCAGTTGTTGCATAACCTCAGGGATCACTCCAATCAGGTATAAACTCATAATTCTAGCCAGATTTGGCTTCTTGATTCCTTCCTTGATTTTATCAAGTATTACAGCTGACCAGTCAGTTGGAATTGTAAATACAATTCTGGTCATTAGGCTGAACATATAGGCTGAAATCCTATCATGTCCTCCTGGTTTGCACAGAATCACCTTGCCAACCACTTCAGACAAAAATTTTCCTTGTTGATTCATCCCTTTTCTGTTGAAAGCAGCCCAAATATTCAGGGTTGGATCCAATCCACACCATTGGAGAGCCTCTCTTGACTTAGAAGCAGGGACTTCTTCTTCATTCTCAATGATAGGTAATTGGAGAATCTTTCTTAAACTTCTTGGGGTAATTTTCACCTTTGACCCATGAACTGTGGCTTTGATCTTGAGACCATCTGAATCCACTGATGCAGAGGTAAAGAATTCAATCACCTCCTTCTTCCAGATCTTTGTCGGTTCAGAAACTAGAAACTCTAATCCAGACTCAGAAATTAGATTGACAATCCTTTGAACATCTGTCGGGGCATCCACAAAGCCATTGCGCACCAACTCATATCCTTCATTGACGTTATCTGCAACTTTTGGCGCCATTGATCAGACGAGAAAGCTTGAGAGAAGAGAGAGAGAGAATGTTGACACAGGGTTTTTGTCTCGAAAACCTTGTAAGCGTGTCGACAGAATAAGTTCTTGACCTATTTATACCTTCTATTGAAAGAAGATCAAAAGGCGGGTAAAAACAGTCTATATATGTCGACACAGATGGAATGTGTCGACACAAACTTCTATTGTCTCGACAACAAATCTGTCTACTATGTGTCGACACCAATTGTGGATATGTCGACACCTGAGAGACATAGTAGAGCATCAGAAATCCTGTGTCGACTCTTAGGATAAGTGTCGACACAAAATCTGTAAGTGTCGACACCACTATTCTGGTGAAGTCGACACTACATTCCTGGATGAGTCGACTATTTGATTCTTAAGTGTCGACACAAATTCTCTGCGTCGACACATATTCTCTAACTAGTCGTCATGACTTCACTGAGTCGACACATTATCACTGAATGTGTCGACACTATTTTACTTAGCCAATTTCTGTTTTTGTCAATACCACTTGAGACCACTTGATAATCTAATATGTTACTTGTAAGTTTGTTGATAAACTAATCAATGGTCAGCATGCCTAATTCAATTTTAAATTTATTGAATTTTGTTTCATCCAGTGGCTTAGTAAATACATTTGCTATTTGATAATCTGTTTTAACAAATTCCAATGTGATGTCTTCTCTTTCTACATGTTCTCTAAGAAAATGGTATTTAATTTCTATATGTTTAGTTCTACTATGAGAAACAGGATTATTAGCAATAGAAATTGCACTCTTAGAATCACACAAAAGAGGTGTTCTACTTACTTGAATACCATAATCTTTAAGCTGATGCTGTATCCACAATAGTTGTGCACAGCAGCTGCCAGCAGCAATATATTCTGACTCAGCTGTGGATATAGCCACACTGGTCTGCTTCTTACTACTCCAAGATATCAATCTTCCTCCCAAGAATTGACAAGTACCTGTTGTACTCTTTCTATCCTCTCTACAGCCTACAAAGTCTGCATCTGAATAAACTGTTAGTAGAAAATCTCTATTCCTAGGGTACCAAAGTCCTAGATTAGGTGTGCCCTTAAGATATCTCAGAATCCTTTTGACTGCAATATAATGAGATTCTTTAGGGCAGGCTTGGTACCTAGCACAGACACATATAGCATACATAATATCTGGTCTACTAACAGTGAGATATAGTTGTGAGCCAACTATTCCTCTATACAAAGATTCATCAACAGGTTTACCTGCATCATCTTTTCATATAGGCATACTTGTTCCCATAGGAGTTCTCATAGTGGAGGATGACTCCATACCATACTTCTTAATTAATTCTTTGGTGAACTTAGACTGGGATATGGATAGGCCATCATCAGTCTGTCTTACTTGGAGTCCCAAGAAGAACTTAAGTTCCCCCATACTGCTCATCTCAAACTTTCCTTGCACAAGTTTGGCAAACCTTTTACAAAGGTTGTTTTCAGTAGATCCAAAGATTATGTCATCAACATTGATCTGAACTAAGATGATCTTACCTTTGGATTCCCTAAGAAATAGAGTTTTGTCTATTTTTCCTCTTGAGAATTTATTCTCAATAAGGAAAGTAGACAGGGATTCATACCAAGCCCTTGGGGCTTGCTTTAACCCATACAAAGCTTTTCTAAGCTTATAGACATAATCAGGTTTAAGAGGATCTACAAAACCTGATGGCTGCTCTACATAGACTTCCTCTTTTAAATCACCATTCAGGAATGCTGATTTCACATCTATCTGGTACACTTTGAAGTCTTGATAGGCTGCATAGGCAAGGAACATTCTGATTGCCTCCAGCCTTGCTACTGGGGCAAAGGTTTGATCAAAGTCAATCCCTTCTTCCTGCCTGTATCCTTTTGCAACCAATCTTGCTTTATTCTTCACTATTATTCCACTCTCATCCAATTTGTTCCTATAAATCCACTTTGTGCCAATTATGTTGTGGCCTCTTGGTTTAGGAACAAGCTCCCAGACATTGCACCTTCTGAAATGATTCAGCTCCTCTTGCATAGCATCAGTACAGTGATGGTCTTGGATGGCTTCTTCAAACTTCTTAGGCTCCATTTGAGACAGGAAACTTGAATGCAGGTCTGTGCTTTGATTTCTGCTTCTAGTCTGCACTCCCTGTCTTGGATCACCTATAATCTGATCAGCTGGATGATCTCTTAAATGTCTTGTAGCTGGAGGTAGATTCCTTTCTTGTTGAACATCTCCAGCTCCTTCTTCATGCTGAACCTCTTGGTTTTCATCAGCTCCTATTGAGTCTTGTACTCCCCTTGGACAATAGCCTTCATTTTCCAATGCTTCATCTTCCTTTGTTGCTTCAGCAATGGAGAGTTTGTCTATACTTTTGCTTATACCTGTTGAATCATTTGATCTACAAGACAACTCACAGTTGATTAATCTTGTTTCATCAAATACAACATGAACAGACTCCTCTACAACTTGAGTAGTCAAGTTGAAGACTCTATAGGCCTTACTATTTGTGATGTACCCAACAAATATCCCATCCTGGGATTTGGCAGCAAACTTAGTCAAATATGACTTGCCATTGTTAAGTATATAACACTTGCAACCAAAGATCCTAAAGTAGGATAGATTTGGTTTTCTTCCTTTCATAATCTCATAGGGAGTCATTTTGTGGCTTTTGGTGATAGAAGCCCTATTGATTACATGACAAGCAGTGTTTACTGCCTCAGCCCAGAAATATTCTGGAAGAGAGGTGTCACTCAATAGTGTTCTACCAGCTTCAATTAATGTTCTATTCTTTCTTTCAGCAATGCCATTTTGCTGTGGTGTTCTAGGTGAGGAGAACTCTTGGAAAATCCCAAAGTCTTCACATAACTTTGTCATGCTTTCAGATTGAAACTCAGTACCATGGTCACTTCTAAGTTTGACCACTGTACTATTCAGTT
This sequence comes from Platanthera zijinensis, assembly GCA_039513925.1. NCBI lineage: Eukaryota > Viridiplantae > Streptophyta > Magnoliopsida > Asparagales > Orchidaceae > Platanthera > Platanthera zijinensis. The sequence goes on from CM077098.1 coordinate 22,290,658, forward strand.
CATTCTGAATTTGCTTCACAAAATTGAGTAAGACACTTGGGGTTTCTAATTTCTGTCTCAGAAAGAACACCCATGTAAATCTAGAATAGTCATCTACAACCACAAAAGTGTAGACCTTCCTACCTAGACTATGAACTAGCATAGGACCAAAAAGATCTATATGCAAGAGGTATAAGCATCTCACAGAATCCTTGTTTTCAAGGCTATGAAAGGAGGATTTTGTCTGTTTGCCCTTTTGACAAGCTGAGCATATTCCTTTCTTTATACACTTAACTTGAGGACCATTCCTCACTAACTCTTTGCTAAAGAGTTGGCCAATTATCTTGTAGTTAAGATGAGCCAATCTCTTGTGCCACTTAACACAATGAGAAGCATTATCATAAGCTACAAGACAGATGGGAGAAGCCTTATTCTCACATACAAAATTAAGACAATATACATTTCTCTTCCTATACCCAATCAATATGATCTCTTGATCACTTGACCTTTTGATATGAAATCCATCCTTAACAAATGAAATATCATATCCTAAATCACTCAGCTGGCTTATGCTTATTAGATTGTGTTTCAAACCTTTTACATAAGCCACTTGGGTGATAGTAATTAGGTTAGAAGAAATGTTACCAAACCCTTTGATGATTCCTTTTTCAGATCCACCAAAGATCACTTTAGGTCTATCTTTAACAGATGTATACTCCTTCAGCAGCCCCTTTGTACCAGTTATGTGCCTGGAACAACCACTGTCCAAGTACCAAATAGGGGCATGGCCACTTGGACTTTCCTGCAACACAGATTTACTTACCCTTAGAACCCAAGAAAGTCTTGGGTCCTTGGTTCAGGTTAGCATTAACAAAGCTACCATTATCTCTTCTAACAGGTAGACTATTGTTCTTTCTAACACTTGTGTTATGCCAGCAGTCTAATGCAAAATGGCCTCTCTTGCCACAGCACCAACATTCAAACTTATTGTATCTAGATCTAGATACACCCTTGACAGAAGAATTTCTGTCCATTGCTGGTGCTACAGCAGCTTCACCCACTGATTTCTTATAACCATTGGGTTTATTAACATGGATAGGCCTGTTGGCATTTACACCCTTGTTAATCAGAACATTAGTCTTAAAATGACCATGAATATTTTCATGATCATATTGGTTAGAAGGCACTTGCACCTTTTTAAACTTAATAGGGACTGAAAGGTTTAGTGGCTTGACAGGAGCTTTGCCTTTCCTCTTGAATTGGGCTGCCCTGGGGTTACCTTTGAATCCTAATCCTGTCTTACCCTTTTGAGTCACAAATTCATCTATCAAGGGTAAGACAGACTTTGGCTTAGAGTAACTAGCCACTAAATTTTTTTCTATTCTTACTCTGGCCTCCAGACTCTTCACTTGATCATTGGTATAATTAATTGTGCCCATCTGAATAATAGTTATATTCTTCAGCTTGGCAATTTCATTTAACTTCTGATCAATTACTTTCTCTAACTCAGTTGCAGCTACCCTTAGATCATCAATTTCCTGAGCCTGAGATTTAACCAGGTTCTTGCTTTTCTTAAGGGCCTGCAACAAGTTCCCATACTTATCTATCAATTGATAGACATCTCCTTCAGATTCAAATGCATCTACATCACTTGATGCAGATGTAGCTGATTCTGCACTTGTACTACAAACAGATTTTATTGAAGGACATAGTACCTTACTAGGACCAGACTAATTCTGGCACATGTCTTCTTCTACTCCTACCATCAGTCCCATGCACTAATGATCCTCTTGTTCATAGATGGAGTCTAGCAATTGCATGAACTCCTCTTCTTCAGTAGCAGCATACAGTCCAATATATGCTTCAGCTTCAGATTCTGATTCTGAAGTTGATTGATTTGTTAGGCTCTTTTCCTTCTTTGCAACAAAGGATTTTTCCTTCTTGCCCTTTTGATAAGTCTTCTTCTTGTCTGATGACTCCTTTCTCTTATCAGGACAGTCAGCCACTACATGTCCAGCCCTATTGCAACAATAGCAGACAATCTTTGAAGTAGTGGACTTGCTGGGCTTTGTTCTGCTCTTCTCTTTCCTTGATGACTTTTTCTTCTGATAATAGTCATCAACTTGCTGTGATGAGGAGGGCCTAGACCTCCACTGCTTCTTCTTTAAGAATCTTTGGAATTGCCTTGTAAATGCAGCAAAATCTGCATCTGACTCACAGCTTTCTGAACCCTGATTCTCTGAATTTTCAGAACTAACTTCTTCAACTTCCTTAGGAGGAGATGATGATATCCTCCTATTCTTTCTAGTGGCTTCTGCCTTGAAGGCCACTGTCTTCTCTCTATGCTCTCCTTTTGAATTCTTTTCCTCCTCCTTCCTCACCATAAGTTGCATTTCATAGGATAGCAACTTTCCAAACAAGGTTGGAGGAGAAATCTCTGCCAGTTTAGCCACTTCTCTTATGGCACAGATCTTTGTGTCCCAATCCTTTGTCAAGGATCTTAAGAATTTGTCATTCAGTTCATAGGTACTGAAGACTCTTCCATAGGACATTAACTCATTCACAATTCTATAGAATTTCTTATAGCATTCAGTTATGCTATCAGTTTTTCCTTGTCTAAAACTTTCATATTCCTGGTTGAGCATAGACTTCCTATCCCGTCTTACTTCTTCAGATCCCTCCATGTAGACAATCAAGGTGTCCCACATTTCTTTGGAGGTCTTGCAGTGAATCAGATTCTGAAATGTAGAATCATCTATGGCACTCACAATAATATTCTGAGCTCTCTTGTCCATGGTTGCCAAAATGATTTCATCCTTGGTCATTTCAGAATAACTCTTTGGAGTTTGAATATTAGCATCAAGAACTGATACCTTCATTGGAATGAAGGGTCCTTCCTGAACTGTGATGTATATTCTTGGGTCAGATGCTTCCATGAACAATCTGACTCTTTCTTTCCAAATTCCAAAGATTTCCTTCCTGTAGATGGGTAACTTCATTGACCCTAACTCCTTGTGATTTTCTCCAGAACCCATCTTCTTGAATCTTGATTCTGCCTTTCAGATCTACCTCAGACTGTTAAGTCCTTTTTGAGGAACCTCCCTCTGATACAACTTGATAGTTTTACTTTCAAGACAACCTAAACACCTAGAGGGGGGGTGAATAGGTTCTTATGCTTGTTTACACTTTTAGGCAGATTCAATTACAGAATTGATACACTCAGCACAGGAATCACAAAAAATCATACAACACAGATTGCACACAGTTTTATAGTGGTTCCCCAAGGTTTGGGTACGTCCACTTTCCCCCTTCACCTATCTAGCAGTATGCTAGATTCGGCCAAACTTCTACTTTACTCAGATCCACAAATCCTACAGCTCAGAACCTGAAAAGGTTCCTACAACTCAGGCTCAACAGCCCTACCTCAGCCTTATCACAAGGCCTACAACTCCGAGAAGAACCTTCTCCTACACTCAGGCAAATAGCCCTACCACTCAGAGATCAACTCTCCTACACTCAGCCTTTATAACACAGGCTTACAACTCAGATCTGTATTGACAGATCCTACAGAAATTAGAAAAGAAGTTTGTATTAACTTGCCCTTGATGAGAGAGAGAAGGATAAGGCAGTTCTTGATCAGCTGAAGAATGAAATCAACTGAATCTGAGCTTTCTTCAAAGCTTCTTGAATCTGAACTTAGCTGAGTTGATTTCCGAAACAGCTTCTTGAGAAACCAATGATGGCTTCCTTCTTCTTCTTCAAATGGTTGAATCTCTCTCTATCCAACACCTTTGATGACACTTCTGAATTCTTGATAGAACTCTTCTTAGATCGATCCTGAGATCGTCTTCTTAGATCTTCTGATGAAGATCTTCTTTTGTGTATTACTCCTTCTTGATTTGATTTCTCAAATTGATTGCCAAAATTCAATCTCTCATTACTTCTCTCTGAATCTGTCTATTTATAGACCTTCTTAATGGTAACCGGCTGATCCGGTTTATAACTGTCTTCTGACGAGTCTGACAACATCAGTTAACTGGCTGCAACCCATAGCTGTCAAGTCTTCAAACAGATCCTGTGCCTTAGTCTTGGTCAGCAAAGTGTTGAGACAGACTGTCAGGAAGTGTCGAGACCAACTGTCTATATGTGTCGACACAAGTAACTTTGGTGTCGACTCAGCCTTTGATGATGTCGACAAGTTTGCCTTTAAGTCGACACAGCTTCCTCAGAACTTCATCTTGAGAATGAGTCGACACAGAGAATTTGTGTCGACTCAACACTTCATCTTTCTTCAAAAAATAACTTGGTCTTGACTTTGCAGTGTGTCGGCACAAGTCCTGTGTGTCGACACAGTTGTTGTAGATTCAGAACTCAATATGTGTCGACTCTGCCTTCAGGTATCGACTCAGCAAATGTCAATCCTGACAATATGTGTCGACTCAGTCTTCTGGTGTCGACACAAGTATTGTTGACTTCTGCCAATGTGTGTCGACTCTGTCTCAATGTGTCGACACATCCTCCCAGTGTCGACAAAGTTGAGATCGACTATCTTTCAGTTAGTCGACACTGTTTCCCAGTGTCGACACAAATGTGGTCGACTATCTTTCTGTGAGTCGACACTGCTTCCCAGTGTCGACACAAATGTGGTCGACTATCTTTCTGTGAGTCGACACTGCTTCCCAGTGTCGACACAAATGTGGTCGACTATCTTTCTCTGTGTCGACACAGCTTCCTTCAAGTGTCGACACAATTATTCTGAAGTGTCGACACAATTTCTTCAGGTGTCGACACATGGACTTAGAATAATTTCCTGTATTCTTTAATACTTCTTCACCTGCATATGTCAACTTAAAACAACATCAAATACACCTTGATGTATATCATTAAGCTAAGTTAGGCTTCTTCAAATCAGGTACACATTTTCCAATGTACCCAACAAAAACTATTTTAAACAAGGCGTTGCCCTACCCACATAAGTTAGAGAACGAGCGAGTAAACGCGCAATATGAAAAATTTATTTTATTACTTAAACAAATTCATATTAATGTTCCTTTTTGCGAGGCTATCTCGCAAATGCCTAAATATGCGAAATTTTTAAAATAACTACTTTCTAATAAACGCAAACTCGAGGATATTTCGCATATATCTCTCAACGATGTCTGTTCGGCGGCTCTTACTAGTAAATTGCCCTCAAAAAAAATGACCCGGGATGGTTTTCCATCCCGTGCCTTTTTGGTAATGTATTAGTAAAATATGCCTTAGCAGACTTAGGTGCGAGCATTAATTTGATGCCGTTCTCGCTCTTCCTGCGTTTAGGTTTGGGTACTCCTGCTCCTACCAATATGCGCATCCAACTAGCGGATCGCTCGGTTAGGTTCCCCATCGGGGTTGTTGAGGATGTCCTTGTCCGGGTAGACAAGTTCACCTTCCCGGTGGACTTCGTCATCTTGGACATCGAGGAAGACGCCGAGGTACCAATAATACTCGGTCGCCCTTTCCTCGCAACCTCGCGTGCGTTAATCGATGTAAGTAATGGTCAGCTTCTCCTTCGGGTAGGAGACAACCAAGTTACTTTTTCTATTACCTCCTCAATGGAAGACTCGTCGCCGAGCGACGATTTTTGCTACTCTTAAGATTCTTTTTATGGAGATTGTTCTTCTCCGGTTTTCGAGTCCGAGTTTTTAAACGAAAATATTTTTTCGCTCGAAAATTTTTATTGCGATGAGGATGCGTCTACAGATGTGCCTTTTGAACTAATTGGTTCAAAAGACATTAGATCTAAAACCTCACTAGAAGAACTGCCCACCCTAGATCTCAAACCATTACCCGAATCCCTCAAATACGCCTTTTTGGGGAAAAATGATACACTCCCGGTAATCATTTCTTCGCATTTAAGCGATTCGGAGACCTCCGATTTAATGGAGGTTTTGCTTAAACATCGCCACGCAATTGTGTGGCAAATTTCTGACCTTAAGGGGATTAACCCTTCTTTCTGCACTCACAAAATTTTCCTAAACGATAATTGCCGCAAAACCATTCAGCCGCAGCGACGTCTTAACCCAAACATGAAAGACGTCGTGAAAACTGAGATAATTAAATTATTAGATGCGAGGATTATTTATCCCATTTCTGATAGTGCATGGGTTAGTCCCATTCATGTCGTGCCCAAGAAGGGCGGTCTAACCGTAGTGGCGAATGAGCACAACGAGCTCGTCCAAACTCGTACAGTTACGGGTTGGCGTGTGTGCATCGATTATCGTAAACTTAATGATGCCACCCGCAAGGACCATTTCCCATTACCGTTCCTTGACCAGATTCTCGAGCGTCTTTCCGGTCATCAATTTTATTGTTTTCTCGACGGTTTATCGGGATTTTTCCAAATCCCCATTTCCCCCGAAGGCCAAGAGAAAACAACTTTTACTTGCCCCTTTGGCACCTTCGCCTACCGAAGGATGCCAATTGGCCTCTGCAATGCGCCAGCTACATTCCAAAGATGTATGCTGGAAATCTTTGGCGAGCTAGTAGAAGATATTATGGAAGTATTTATGGATGATATTTCTGTATTCGGATGCTCATTCCCGGATTGTCTTCGTAATCTCGATCGTGTCCTCCAGCGATGCGAGGACACAAATCTTGATTTAAATTGGGAAAACTGTAACTTTATGGTTCGAGGAGGTTTGATCCTCGGCCATAAGAATTCGATTAAGGGGATAGAGGTCGATAAGGCCAAAGTAGAAATCATAGAAAAACTTCCTCAGCCGACTAACATAAAATCTATTAGGAGTTTCTTAGGCCACGCGGGCTTTTACAGGCGTTTCATTAAAAAAATTTCAAAAATAACAAAGCCGCTTACTCACCTCTTGGAAAAGGAATCACCTTTTGTCTTTAGTAGCGATTGCGAGTCTGCTTTTAATTTTATAAAACAAAGACTTATCAATTCTCCAATTCTAGTGGCCCCTAATTGGTCCCTTCCGTTCAAAATCATGTGCGACGCTAGTGATATTGCCTTAGGCGCCGTTCTTGGCCAACGCATAGAAAAACATTTTCATCATATTTATTATGCTAGCAAGACGCTCACTTCCGCACAAGTGAATTACACGAAGACGGAAAAGGAACTCTTAGCCGTCGTTTTCGCTTTCGATAAGTTTCGCTCGTTCCTTACGCTATCTAAAGTTATTGTTTTTACCGATCACTCCGCCCTTAAGTATTTACTAGCCAAAACCGACACGAAACCCCGCCTTCTTCGATGGATTCTCCTCCTACAAGAGTTTGACTTGGAGATCCGAGATAAGAAGGGCGCGAAAAATCTTGCGGCAGACCACCTCTCCCGTTTAGAAAATCCGGGTGCGGAAGCGCTCGTCGAATCTGAAATAAATGGCAGATTCCCCGAGGGACGCCTTCTCGCCATTCGTTCGTCTTCGTCATCTTCGCCTTGGTTCGCAGATTTTGCAAACTACTTAGTCGTGCGGGTACTTCCAAAAGATTTTTCAAGTCATCAAAAGAAGGAATTCTTTTCTGACTTGAAAAAAAAATTTTGGGATGACCCATTTCTTTTCCGTATCTGCGCGGACCAAGTGGTTCGAAGATGCGTCGCGGGAGTGGAGTGCACACAAATATTGAGGCACTACCACGAGGGTCCAGCCGGGGGGCACTATCAAGCCAACTGGACCGCTAGGAAGGCGCTAGAGGCGGGCTACTTTTGGCCCACTCTCTTCAAAGAAGCGCACAATTTTGTGCGCGCATGCGATAGCTGTCAGCGGTCGGGTAACATCTCACGTCGAGACGAGATGCCCCAAAATATGTTTTTAGAATGCGAAGTTTTCGATTTATGGGGCATAGATTTTGTAGGCCCCCTACCTCCTTCTTATAAAAATATGTATATTTTAGTGGCGGTCGACTATGTATCAAGGTGGGCGGAAGCGCAAGCTCTCCCCACCAACGATGCGCGAGTCGTCGTTACATTTCTAAAAAAATTATTTTCTCGCTTCGGAACGCCTCGCGCTATTGTTAGTGATAGGGGAACGCATTTCTGTAATGCTCTAATGGCTAAGACGTTAGCTAAATACGGAGTCACGCACAAGCTTGCCACCCCCTACCACCCGCAAACAAGTGGCCAAGTTGAGGTAGTAAATCGAGAGATAAAATGCATATTAGAAAAAACCGTTTCACTTAATAGGAAAGATTGGTCCGTTAAGCTGACGACGCGTTATGGGCGTATTGTACTGCGTACAAAACCGCTACCGGTTATACTCCGTTTCGATTAGTCTATGGCAAAGCGTGCCATTTACCCGTAGAACAGGAGCACCGCGCACTTTGGGCATTAAAACTCTTAAACATCGACTCTAACTTAGCCGCTCAGAATAGAAAACTACAACTAAACGAGCTCGATGAATGGCGTGCGAACGCTTACGATAGAAATAAGTTCTATAAGGAGCGTTCTAAGTTCTATCACGATCGAAAAATTAAAACCCCCAAAAAATTTTCTCCGGGCGATCTAGTCCTTCTTTATAATTCACGTCTTAAACTTTTTCCTGCCAAACTCAAATCCCGTTGGTCCGGTCCCTTCTTAGTTGAAGAAGTTTTCCATATGGGACCGTACTCATCTCCCACCTGGAAAAAGGCTCGTTTAAAGTAAACGGTCATCGCTTAAAGTCTTACATAGCGGGCGACCCAGTGATCGAGTATAGCGAAACCATATCCCTCCTCGACTTATAAACCCGCCACTATAGTCAAGCTACGCGACTATAAACAAAGTGCTCCTGGGAGGCACCCCACGTCTATCTTTTTTACGTCTTTATTTATTATGTTTTCTATTTTTCTAATAAATGCAGGGTTTCTAATGGGCTTCCCCGAGCGCGGATCAGGGACATTTTCTGCCACCCTCTTTTTCCTTTTTTGTACATATACCTGCTGTCTTGTTCCTCATGCTTAGCATACAACATTGGGGACAATGTTGGATCAAAGTATGGGGGTGTTTTCGTATTTTCGTACTTTCTTTTTCACTAACAAAAACAAAACAAAAAAAAAATTAAAAACAAAACTGCAAAAATAAAATATATATATATAACACAAAAATCAAAAAAAAAATTATTACTTAAAAATTTTGAAGTTTCATTTTTGAAACTTTGACTTATTTTTAACTTCCTCCACGAGATCCGGCTCATCGAGCCATCCACATAACGAGTCATCTCGCGGCAACCTAGTTTATATTTTTGTAAATATTCTTGTAAATATTTTTTGTAAATAATTTTTATAAGTACTTTTTGTAAATATTCTTTCTCTTTCCCCTCTCCCTTTTTCCCTCTCATCCTTGTAAATATTTTTTCTTATTTTTCCAAATTTTTGTAAATAGAATGAAAATTTTATTAAAAATACAAAAAAAATTCACAAAACTTAAAAATACAAAAAAAAATTTTGTATTCGCAAAACATATAAATCAAAAAAAATTTATTTTCGAATTTTTTTTATTTTTATTTTTTTTCTTTAGTATGTACATATTAAAGATATAAATACAAAAATACAAAAAAAAAGAGCATAACTTCAAAAATTCAAAAAAATATATATATAACTTATGAAACAAATATATCATTCTTAACTTTCTTGTTATCCAAAACTTTTGTTTTGTGTTTATTTATATGTGAATTTGATCAATTCTTTGTTCACTATTCGTTTGTTAATTATAGATTGAAAAATCTAAATAGCCGGGGTTAAGTTTTAAAGAATTTATTATACTTTGTTAAAAATAGGGGACTCGCTTTAGGCACTACTTCTAATTTTTCATAGGTAGGAGCATGTGTACCATGTTAGAAAATAACGACTATAGAATTCAATTATGCTTGCTTTTAGCTTTCTGAAAAATTGGAACGTACAATTTATAAAGGTTGCTCTCAAATATTTTTCAATTAAAAATCTAGTTCTCTTTTCTCCTTACCTATCATAACCTACTTGGTATGATAAAAATATTTCCCCAAAAAGAAAAAGATCTTATGTCAATGGGAATAAGATTTCATTCCGTAAACATAGGCACCCAATAAATTAAAAGATTATACGTTACGGAGTAAGAGGATAAAATTCATTACTCCAACACATATACATTGGGTTATTTTTATTTATGAAGAAGAAAAAATTTATGTTAAGGAAAATAAGATTTCATTTTCCTTTAACATCCAAAAAAAACATTGAGGTTCGAAAAAATAGTAGCCTCGCCTCAAAATCCAAGCACCTTCATAAACCAACATCAACCCCCCTTAGCCAATTTCATGACTCTAGAATTAATTCAAAAATCTTTTTGAGAGCATAATTCGTAAATTGCATTATTTCCGGTAAAACTACTATAAGCTAAAGTTCGTATAACTCCAAACTATTTTTTGTTAATCTAACCAATACAATTATTGCTTTCTATTTGATTACATTAAGAAGTCTTTTGGCCAAAACCTTTGCCCTGTTTAAATTATCTAAATGATTTTAGGACTTAACTCTTATACCCCGTATATTTAATTTGATCTCTCTTATAATTAATTTAGCGGTAGCAGAACTTAGGATTTTTTTATTATTCCTTATAAGTTCACCTCAAACTTTTGCTCTGGAATAGCAAAAGCTTAAGTATGAGGGTATTTGATGAGTTGTAAATATACTTATATTTTCGTATTTTATTTAAGTCAATTTTGTTTATTTTTGTCTTTTTTATTAGTTTTATTCAATAAATTGCTTATTTTTGTAAATATTATTTCTAACTTAGCTTTATTTTTATTCCAGAAAAATTCCAAAAAAAGCCAAAAAGTTGACTGACACGCTCGTATCACATGACCGACATGCCCGTGTCACGCCCTCGACGATCGCCGACCACAGGTTGCCAGCTCGACGATCGGCGATCATCAAACCGAGCTCGACACGCCTCCAGACACGCCCGTGTCAAAATGTGACACGGGCGTGACAACTCCACCTGGCCCGACGTGACGCGCGCGACTTTGCGGCCGGACCGTGCCCAGATCAACCTCCCCGACACGCCCCAGACACGCCCGTGACTGACACCTGTCACTCCCGTGACCTGGGGCGTGATCGCCACGTTTTCAGCCGAAGTCAACTTTCCAGTCAAATCACCCGATCAGCTCATGAACAGTAGTGACACGCCCCACTATCACGCCCTAGTCACGGGCGTGACCAACCCGAAATTTTTCCTATAAATAAGAGTTTTCTGTAATGCCCAAGGGTTCACCTTTTTGAGCCAAATTTAGTGTCTTTTGTGGGCTGCCCTTGGTGCACTTTCATCTTCATGTAAGGAGACTTTCTCTCTCTTCCATCTTATGTTTGTTTTAGCTTTTCCTTTTGCTTTGTAATAGTTTGTAATAGCTTTTTTATCATAAATAAAATGTTGTTTTTTCTCTTTCTACATGGAATGTAAATGAAATTTGGTTGGCTCACTCTCTTTCTCCTTTTTATCCTTAGTTCATCTTTGTTTTTCCTCTTTAAGAAAGTGTGTGTGTGTGTATGAGTATAACTTGAATTAATTTTTCATGCAATATGTTGTAATGTTAGGCTTTATTTTAGGCCTTTATCAAAAAATTCGAGCCGTTATAATGGCAAAATTTAGTTTAAGTCTTTTTTTTAAAGAATCAAAGTTGTATTGAAAACTTTCTAAAGGGTTATATTTTCATTCCTATGAAGTTGTAAAAGTGGTTTTATGGTGTTTTTGTTTTTTTACTTAGATTTTCTTTAGGATTGTAGAACCTGTTTTGGTCCTTTAATTTTTCTTTTCGCTTTTTAATCATTTCTACGAAATCCTATGGATGAAAATGTAAACGTTTTAATTTTTCAACAACTTTGATTTCAACTTTGTTTTCAATTCCAAGTGTTCAAACAATTTTTATTTCATCTTTTTATTTGTTTTTGGCAAGTTCTAAGGGTAGAAAAGTTGTAGTTTTAATTTTTAGATAACTTTTGTTTTCATGTTATTCTTATGTGTTTGTGAGTGTAAGAGAATAACTTTTCATGCTTTCTTTTATGCTTTCTTCAATTATGAAGTGTGTGTGAGTGTTTGAGGATAACTTTTAATGCTTTGTTTAATGCTTTATTCAATTATGTAGAGTCTGTGCGTGTGAGCATTTATTTCCGCCTACTCGTTAAGAATTAAACAGCGCTCTGCTTTAATTTACCTCCCACTCATTTGAGTGGGACTTGTAATTTTAATTTTTTGTAACTTAGTTTCTTTTTATTTATGCATTTATTTCCGCCTACTCGTTAAGAGTTAAATGGCGCATTGCATTAATTTACCGCCTACTCAGTTTTGAGTAGGACTTGTACTTGCACTTATTTCCCCCTACTCATTCGAGTAGGGCTTTCTTTATTTACTTTCTTTATGGTTTTGAAGTGTACGTGAGTGCCTGCATCAATTAGCTTTCCTTCAATATATCTAAATGTCCTATTTTTTTATGTTTCTCTTATAATTGTTTAGTTCTTAATTTCAAACTCATGTTTCGCTAAAAACCATAAAGCCGTCCCCATACCGATGAGTGGCTAATCTCTTTTAGCCTTCGACATCGAAGAGCATTGGGACATATAAAATGATTTGAAATAATTAAAAAAACTTTATTTTAATTTTAATTTAAGGACTTAAGGTTTACCCCGGGTTAACGACGCATAGGACCACATAATCGATGTGTGGGCTCTATTTCCGTTATCCATACGCGACGCCGAGAAGCTGCACGTATGGACCGATCCCCCTTGGGTAAAGAGAACTGCGTACGCCCCCTCGAAAGAGGAGAAGCGTAGTTCTTCCGGATTGGGTTCCCCACCCAATAGCGGGGTTCTTAGCGTAAAGCGGGCATTAAGAGGAATCCTTCGTCGGTCTAACGATCGGTCGAATAGTCTTAATGTTTAGGTGAGCAATATTCCTAGAGATAAGTGCGCTCATATTTTTAGAACCTCCACGGCCAAGTGCCTTTTATTAATTTAAAAACAAAGTTCAATAATTGTTGAGAATTATTTTAGTCTTAATCTGATTCGATGCCGAGCGTTAACCCGTCATCGAACTAACTTAGCAAAATTCAGCTCTCTTTCTTTTCGTTTTAATTAAACTAAAAAATCCCACCTTACTGATAGTAAGATAATAGTGTTCCTGGAAGAGTAGATATAATCAATGCATCCCCGAGAATAATACGACCTCGGTATTTTCCCGAATACCGAGTACTACTTGCGATAGGTGCACTTGCCTCCTCTCGTTAGAAAACTCGATCTTCTAACTCGGCCCGCGGAATCTGACCATTTCAAACCACCCATAGTCGGTCTCGGTTCCGCGACCATCAAGGTTAAAGAAGACTCTTGATAGTGATGAATGTTCTTCTTCAGTCTTCAGAATGGTCAAGGAAGAAAACAGAATGTTTTCTGCACTGGGAGAGAGTTCTAAATGTTCAGTATCTGTCTCTATGTATTATTTGTGTGTTGTATAATCTCTTCTGATGTCTGGCTCAGTGTCTCTCGACTAAAAAGAGAAAATCACTTTTATATTCTGTAGTCAATAATTTCTCCTTTGAAATTTGAATTGTTGGCATTAATTCCTGATTGCCCTTGAGAAAGAAATGGCTAGAATATTGACTTATATGAGTTTCCACAACTGTCCCTAATAAAATAAGCAAGTAATTTTTTTGATGAAGTCCATAATTAATGCTGCCAATTGAAAGTGAAGGGATAGATACTACTCTAGAGGGGGGGTGAATAGAGTAATCAAATTTTGCACAATACAAAACTTAACTGTCTACCCAACTCCCTTGGAGTGAAGTGCGGAATGAAAAGATTATAGATATTGATTTAACCTTAAAGCCTAACACAAGTGATGTGTACAAACACAAGCTAACTGTAATTACAGTTAAAGCTTGGAAAACCTAAACAGCAACTAGCAACCTAGTTATGTCTATTCATAGCCACAGTACAGGAAATAAACAGTTGAATCCAGACGACACAAGGAGATTTATAGTGGTTCCCCAAACAACTTGGGTACGTCCACTCTTCTACCCACACGGTAGGAATCCACTCAGGTTTTTGATCAGGTGCCCTGCCACCAACAGAATCTGCTTCAGGTAGACTCAGAAACCCTTTAGACTTTTGATCAGGTGTCTAAAAACCAAGCACAGGTTTTTGATGAGGTGCCCTGCCACCAAGGGATACTTTTGAAGGGAGTAATAACCCTGTACAGGAGGGGGAAGAAGGTTAAGATGTCTTCTCTATTTTACAATAGATTAGAGAAGCACAAAAAGCTTGCACTGAGCTAGAATGCTCTAAAGAATCAAGGCTCCCCCTGGCTCAAAGATGTCCAGGTGAAGTCTTGCTTCAGTGCAGAAACTCTTCAGAAAATTCTGAAGGAAAGAGCTACAAGAAGAAAATAAATAACAAAAAGAAATCTCTTCAAGCAGCTATTCTTCTTCTTCTTCTTCTTCAAAGAAACTCTGAGTTGAACTTCCTGAAAGCAGGAGAACTCAGGTGAAGAAGAGATGAAGATCTTAACACTTCTCAGTTAGATGGAGTTTGCTGAGAGCAGGAAGCTTGAGCTTGATGAAGGCTTGAGTGCTTTTGAATATGTGTGTAACACTAGCTTCAATCCTTCTGCAAAGGGTTCTTTTTATAATCATCATCAAGCAACGGCTCTCTTCCATTTGAATTAATTTGTCTTCTTCTGAGCCTTGAGACCTGGGCTGTAAATATCAAGAAGACAGAAATATCTCTGCAGCAAAACATTCTATAAAAAGGAATAAACCTCTTTCTAAGAAGCTGCAGGCTTAAATCAGATAACAGAAGGACTAAATAAAGTCACATCAGAAATAATCTCTTTATAGCAAAGAAGAAGACTTTTCAGTCCAACGGCTATAAAGGGCTGACAGCAGATAAAGTAATTTAAATAGACAGCTAATAAGACAAACAACTTTATCTTAAAAGATTTGAACTCAGGCAAAAAGAATAGAGCAAATAATGCCTGGAAACTTTATCATACAGCTTACAATAGCGTGCCAGAAAATGTATTAAATAATTAAATATAATAAATAAATACAAAATACAAAGGCAGGCAGAAAGCGTCGAACGACCTTCGGAGATCGTCGACCGACGCACGGAGATCGTCGATCTATCGGGCAGATAGTCGAACGATCCAGATAGTCGAACTATCGAAGAAGATAGTCGAACTACCCCGGCAGATAGTCGAACTATCAGAGCAGATAGTCGAACCATCAGATAGTCGATCTATCTAGGACAGATAGTCGAACTATCAAGCGCACAGAGATAGTCGACCTATCCAGCAGATAGTCGACCTACCTCAGAAAACAGATAGTCGAACTATCAACAGATAGTCGAACTATCAAAACAAACCAGATAGTCGATCTATCAACAGATAGTCGAACTACCAGCGCAGAACAGATAGTCGACCTATCAACCGATAGTCGAACTACCAGCGCAGAACAGATAGTCGACCTATCAACAGATAGTCGAACTACCAGCGCAGAACAGATAGTCGACCTATCAACCGATAGTCGAACTACCAGCGCAGAACAAATAGTCGACCTATCAACCGATAGTCGAACTACCAGCGCAGAACAGATAGTCGACCTATCAACCGATAGTCGAACTACCAGCGCAGACCAAGGCGTCGACCAACTGATAGACGATCGTCGATCAGCCGATAGACGATAGTCGAACGGCGTTCGACTATGGTCGAACGAAAAACCTACTTGACCAAATTCTCAATTTGGAAAAGCGAGGACACTACAGCTAGACTTCTAACCATTGACCATAGATATTTCTTGGGTCAAGGAGCACAAAGGAGAGGACTAAACTCAAATCAAACTAGGGTACCAACAATCTCCCCCTATTTGAGTTAAGTCTCTCAGAAACTAAAACATCTAGCAATAGAATACTAAAAAATAATTTCAGCAGATAGATAACAATAAACTGGCAGATTATCAATCAGATAAACAAATAATCAAATATATCACAGCAGTTTAATCAAACTATTAAGTATCTTTAGGGTCAGGTAATGGATCAGAAGAACTAGAGACAAAAGAAATTTTTCTAAGCGGGTCATCTGATTCCTTCTTTGACATCTTTAAATCCTGCACTCCAAGGATCTTTAGTTCTGTAGCTCTGGGGACAACAGCTTCAGGATGTTTTTCCATGTACTTTGCTGGATCAAATATCTCAGGATTGACTTGGAATTTTTCAAATTCTTTCTTTCTATATGCTGACATCGTAGTAAAGCCAGACGTATCTTTACCTTCGGCTCTTGCTTTTCTTATTTGGGCTGCTCCTACAAGCTCTTGAAAGCGAGCCATCCTAAAATTAGGATCGAGCTCAGGATTTTCATATACGGGCTCTGGAGAAGCAGCATCAGCTATTATATCTAGATAAAAACATTAGAGAACTTAGCAAAAGGGACTTGCTAGAAGGTTTTAAAACACTGTAAACTATTTACCTTTCGAAACACTTTTCTCAGATTGAACTGGAGAAGGAGGTGGGGAAAAAGTTGGTCTTTGGGCCACAACCTCCTTCATTGGTCTTTGAGAACCATAAGATGATTTGCTTTGCGAACTTTGATGACCTTGTCTTGGTTGGGGCTGAGCAGACGCAGATTTTCCATAGGCGGCAGATCGACTAGCAGGTAGATTCCCAGAGGCTCCTGTACCTGGAGGTGGAGGAGGACCTTTGGGAGTCCATCTGGAGACTGGACTGTCATACCTCTTAGTTCTCTTCCTTTCTTTTTGCTGATTTTTCGAAAGCCACATCCAATGCTTAAAATCCTTAGATTTGGGGTCAATGCCCTTCAAAATATAATAGGGAATGTCATTATCCTTATTTGGAGGTGGAGGAGGAGCAGCTTTTCATTTCTTTGCAGCAGATTTCTTTTTCTTTGACTTTTCAGACATATCAGAATCATCATCATCATCAGAATGGGATGATGGAGGGTTCTCATAGGGATCATAGGCTTCTGAGACAGCCTTTTCGTTAAGCTTTGAAGCAGATTTCTCCCTTTCTTCTTCTATGGCATCCAAAGCCAGAAGGGAGTCTAAATCTAATCCAGGAGAGTCATCCCAGATGGATGACTTTCCAAATTGCAAATCTTTCTCTTTTTCTTTTAAAGATAAAACTCTTAAGTCCCATGCAGCTCTTGCTTGAGCTTCTTCCATACTCAGAACTGGAGAGTCAACTTTGACTTCCTCTTTCTCAGACTCATCTTCTTTATTATCTAAGAAGGATTCCAACTCAGGGTCAACTTGAATATCGGGAATACTTGGGTCAGCCTCAGAAACTACTGCTATGATTTGAGCAGTTAAATCTTCTTTAATAATATCTGTAAAATTATGAATATAGATCTGCTAAATAAACAGAGATCATTCCTTCAAGGTATTCACAGACTATCAAATTAATAGACTCATCGACAAAACGAATGAAAGAGTTACCTTCATATTTAACCATCTCCCAGCAGTCATTCAGATATGAAGTTATGATTCCTTCCAGGAATCTAACTATCACAGGAGAGGTTAGATCTTCTAAGCATACTTTCACTGCAATCTCAGATAATAATATTCCATCTGCTATTTCTTTCTCAGTCAAAACTGGAGCTACAACTTGCTCAACTGGAGCAATCTCTTCCTCAGCTGGAGCTATCTCTTCCTGAACAGTCATAACAACATCTGGAACTTCTTCTGGCTCAACTTGAGCAGATTCTGGCTGGGCAGACAAGACTGAATCTTTCACAACTGGAGGAGAGGCAGGAAGGCCTGAGACATCTTCATTGAACATCTCCCCCTGCCTGATTTCAGTAGCTACTGAAACCAGGCCCCTAGAGGAAGATGGCTCAGCAGATTTAGAAATGGATTGGATGGAGGCAGTTAAACGGTCAATGGAGGCTGCAAGGGGAGCGATTGCCTCGTCAATCATGGTTTTGATTGACGGGGTAAGCAGCTCCACGATGCGGATGATAATCTCTGGAGAGATTTCAAAAGAAGACGGATGAGAGGAGGATGGAGCAGCAGCAGATATGGTAGGGATGCTGGGATGAGAAATAATGGGGACAGGGGATCGAACTGGAGATGCAGCAGGAGAGGGAGCAGGGGATGGGGAATGAACTGGGGAATTAACGGGAGATGCATGAGGAGTAAGAATTCTCTCTGATCCTAACAAATCGAAGCTAGGAGCAGATATCCTAGCCAGATATGTAGGTAGAGGAGAGGCTGGAGGAGACAGAGGAACAACCATAGTTGTTTCAGGTGCAGCAGAAGAAGAAGGTCGTACCTCAGCTGAAGTTGATGGTACTTCAACTGAGGCAGACGGCAATGCAGAGGAGGAGGAAGGGAGAGCTGAGCCAGCTTCAATAGGTTGAGGAGCGACTGATGCAGTCCTTGTGTCCTCAGATTGTGCTGGAGTAGATTTCACGAATGTCCTCTTCCACTTTGAGAACAGATGGGGATCCATCTTCTTGCTGGCATTGATGGTAGTTGCGGCAGAACTCAGCAGCTGGGGGAATTTCTCCTTCAGGAAAATTCCAATAACCCTTCCTAGGGTAACTTCCTTCTTTCCTGTCTTCTTCCTGATTAAATCAAACAGAACTGCAGCCCAATCGATCCTTTTCCTATTAACAATTGCACACATAAGTGCGAATTGCTGTCTTGTTATGTTATCATGGGCAGAGTGCTTGCCCAGAATCACTTTTCCAACTATCTCAGCGAGGAACTTGATCTTGAAGGGGAAGTTTACCTTGAGCAGCTTGGTGGGAATGCCCTCGGCATGTCCCAGCTCGACCAGCATTCTTCCAAACTCCTGAGCGTCTTGCTCATAATCTTCGTCACCAATAACTAAACCAAAAACATCAGAAAGAACGGCCGGAGTCAGGATAACTTCTACTCCGCCGATGGTACCGATCATCGATTCGTCTGTGGAAGACGACGTGAAAGCCCATTCTTTTATTTCTGGAATGTTAATCTTGATCCTTTCAGACATCAGCTTCTCTAAACCTTGATCCCTGCAGAGCTGGAGAACTTCCACTATTCCGGCATCGCAACTGCTGAAAGCTTCAAAATCTACACTGAATCCTGCATCGAACTTGACGACGGCTAGAACAGCTGGGGAAATCGCCATTGAATCGCTGGAGAAACGCGAGAAGGAGGAGGAAGACGAAGGGGACGAGGCGGCAGAGAATCGCAAGCGGGAAAGCAGAATGCGAAAGGGCACGCTCCGTCGACGATAAAGCAACAGATCTTTTAACCTAGGTCGACTATCGGCTTTATATTGAACCGGATATAGTCGGTCTATTAAAAAGATCTTGACCCGATGGTCGAACGGTCGTTCGACGATCGGCTCAGAAGCAGAGTAGGCGGACAATCGTTCGACTATTTCTGGCTTCTCAAACAACAGGCTAACGTCATCCAGAGATCGACGATGAGCCCAAGCTGTTCGACGATGGTCGAACGTCGATCGACGATTTTCAAACAGATAAGCTATCATTAACCAGAGGTCGACGATAGGCTTAAACCGGTCGACTATCTTCGAACGTCGTTCGACTATCTTCAAACAGACCTCAACATAGGCAGATATCGTCACACTCAGTCTCGTCCATTGATCATGCCTAGTTGGACTAAAAAGAACAGATGCTTCTGTTCATCTAAAGGCTTGGTGAATATATCACCTCTCTGAAACTCAGTGGATATGAACTCAAGACAGATCTTGTTCTTTTCCACACAATCTCTCAGGAAATGGTGCCTAATCTCAATGTGCTTCGTTCTAGAGTGGTGCACTGGATTTTGTGCAATTGAGATAGCACTGGTACTATCACACATGATCTTGGTGTTCTTGTGTGAGTAACCATAATCCACAAGCTGGTTTTGAATCCACAGGATCTGTGAACAACAACTAGCAGCAGCTATATATTCAGCCTCTGCAGTTGAAGTTGAGACAGAAGCCTGCTTCTTACAGAACCAAGAGACCAATCTCTCTCCCAGGAACTGGCAAGTTCCTGAGGTGCTCTTCCTGTCAACTCTGCAACCAGCATAATCAGAATCAGAATATCCAATTAATTCAAACTCTGACTCAGCTGGGTACCAAAGTCCTAGATCTGGACATCCCTTTAGGTATCTCAGGATTCTCTTTAGAAGAATCAGATGAGATTCCTTGGGGTTGACCTGGAATCTAGCACAAAGGCATGTAGCAAACATTATATCTGGCCTACTTGCAGTTAGATATAATAGGGAACCAACAATGGCCCTATAATTCTTTTGATCAACTGGCTTGCCGTGATCATCAGAATCAATAACTACATTAGTAGCCATGGGTGTAGGCATTGCTGAAGCATCAGCCATCCCAAATTTCTTTACCAATTCCTTGGCATATTTGGATTGGGAGATGAAGATACCATCAGCATCTTGCTTAACTTGGAGACCAAGAAAGTAAGACAGCACACCCATGCTACTCATTTCAAACTTAGAGTGCATCAAGTTGGAAAACTTTTTGCAAAGTTTGGGATCAGTGGAGCCAAAGATAATATCATCTACATACACCTGAACTAACAGGATTGTGTCCTTGTGATGCTTAATGAACAGGGTTCTATCAACTACTCCCCTAGTGAAGTTGTGCTCTAACAGGAAACTAGCTAAGGTCTCATACCAGGCCCTAGGAGCTTGCTTTAGTCCATAAAGAGCTTTTTGCAACTTAAAAACATGAGAAGGCTGAGTTGATGAAACAAACCCTGGTGGTTGTTCAACAAACACCTCTTCCTTAAGCTCACCATTTAGGAATGCACTTTTGACATCCATTTGGAACACCTTAAACTTCATGAAGGCTGCATAGGCCAAGAAGATCCTTATTGCTTCTAGCCTTGCAACAGGAGCAAAGGTTTGGTCATAGTCTATACCTTCCTCCTGTCTGTAGCCCTGAGCTACAAGCCTAGCTTTATTCCTTACTATTATTCCATTTGCATCTTACTTGTTTATATACACCCACTTGGTGCCTATGATCAGTTGGCCTTTAGGTCTTGGAACCAAAGTCCAAACTTTACATCTCTCAAACTGATTGAGTTCCTCTTGCATTGCAATGATCCAGTGGGGATCTAGCTCTGCATCTTTAAAGGTGAGGGGCTCAACCTGTGAGAGGAAACAAGCATGCATCACATCCTGTCTTAATTGATGTCTTGTTTGCACACCAGCTGATAAGTCTCCAATCACTTGAGATGTGGGGTGATCTCTAAGTGTGACAATGTCAGCAGGTGGGATGTGATCTTCAGCAACAGTTGGGATTAATTCCTCAGGAGGAATTTGATCTACTGTTGGTGGAACAACCACAGCTTCAACAGCTTCAGCAATGTCTTCATCACTGTCTGATTCAGTGATCTGAAGAGTTGAAACTTGAAGGATTTCTTGAGGGGCATCATGTACCTGCAAAGAACTGGAGGAAGGAGAATTTTCTTTCTCCTTGTAAAACATCTGATGCTCATCAAATGATACATGCACAGATTCTTCTATCTTACAGGTTGATTTGTTATAAACCCTATAAGCTTTGCTTACTTGGGAATATCCAAGCATGATTCCCATTGAAGCTTTTGCTTCAAACTTTCTAATATATTCTTTATTATTATTATGAATATACACAATACAGCCAAAAACTCTAAGGTAATTAATTTTTGGTTTCTTTCCTTTAAGCAACTCATAAGGAGTTTTACACTTAAGTTTGTGTATCAAACTTCTATTCAAGACATAGTTGGCTGTACTAACAGCTTCTGCCCAATAGGATAGAGGCATGTTAGCATCTGCCAACAATGTGCTAGCAGCTTCAATTAGTGTTCTATTCTTCCTTTCAACCACCCCATTTTGTTGGGGAGTTCTAGGAGCTGAGAAGCTATGTTTGATACCTTCTCTCTCACAGAATTCTTGCATGAGAAGAGAGTCAAACTCAGTACCATGATCACTTCTGATCAAGGCCACATGAGTAGAGTACTCAGTCTGCACACAAAGTAGAAAGTCTGTAAGGGCTTTGAAGTTATCAGACTTAGTTCTCAAAAAGAAAACCCAACTGAACCTAGAGAAGTCATCTACAATTACTAAAGTGTAATACTTCCCTCCTAAACTCTGTACATTTATTGGGCCAAAAAGGTCCAAATGTAATAAATACAGGATTCTAGGAGAATCACTTTTATTTACAGATTTAAATGAGTTCTTGGTTTGCTTGCCTAGCTGACAAGCCTTGCATAGACTCTCCTTCTTGTAGGGGCAAGAAGGTAAGCCTCTAACAAGGTTGTGCTTAGATAACCTAGAGATATTCTTAAGGTTTACATGACTAAGCCTTTTATGCCATAAAGAATTATTATTAAGGGTTAATTCATTAAACAGGCAGATTTCAGAGTGAGATGAATTAAAATCTACTAAATATATATTGCCTATTCTATTACCTATTAAAACAACATTATTATTTAAAGTAATATTGCAAGAGGAGTTAGAAAAAGAAACCTGGTAGCCAGCATCACATAGCTGGCTAACTGAAATCAGATTATGCTTCAGTCCATTGACATAAGCAACTCTCTTGAATGTAACAGCTCCAATCGTGATCTTGCCATATCCTTCTGTCTGACCACAGCTGGAGTCTCCAAAGATAACCTTTGGGCCGAGCTTAGCTTTGTACTTTGACAGAAGCTCTTTGTTTCCTGTCATATGCTTAGAGCATCCACTATCCAAATACCACTTGTTTTGAGTGATTGGATAGGCCTTCACCTGCATAACAATTATTTAGACAGAGTGGACCCAGGTAACCTTGGGTCCCTTGTTTTTCACATAAGAAAAACTGGAAATATAAGAGAATGCAGGCTGAGGGTGATAACCTAGTGGGTGAGATCTCCTAGGTGGGATTCTCCATGCAGATGATGGGTCAACAAACCTAGGGTTTCTATTTTCATTTAGGTTTCTATGATACTGATTATGATTTTGAAAATCATGTTGAAAACGTCGATCGACGTTCGACGATGGGCGCTCAGATCGTCGAGCTTCGTTCGACCATTGAGCTTCCGATCGTCGAGCTTCGTTCGACGCTCTTTGCATTTCTTTGAAAAACTTCTTTCTCTTTTCTCTCTTAGCCTTATTTAAGGTTTTATTTACAAGGTTTACTTGCTCAGTGTTCTTCTTTCCACTAGCTGAAATGAAGTTCACTGGAGTTGAAAGATTATTTTTAAGCAAGACTGGGGGTTCACTGGGAGAAGCTCCTAAGCCTAATTTATCATTACCTGACCTAGTGTTAGTCATGCTGGTAATTTCTAACAGCTTAAGGCTTCTACCATTAAGGGATTCTTCTAATCTCTTAGACTTAGCTAATTCTATTTTAAGAAATTTGATTTCTTCACTACAAGTAGTGAGTTCTTCCTTTAACCTAACATTTTCAGAGGCTATTGATTCAGAGTCAGCTAGCCTATTTCTAAGTTCTTTTATCTCTTTTTCTGAACTAATTAAATCTAAACATAAAGATTTAAAATCTAACTTAAACTCTTTTGAAGTAAAATCATAAGATGAAAGTACCTCATCTTCAGTAGGCATCTCTTCATCAGAGTCAGAACTCTCTGCAGCAGAGTGGTTGCTGCAGGCATCTATTGCCATTAGGCAAATTTCTTTGGCCTTCTTCTCTTCCTCATCTTCACTGGAGCTTGATGAGGAGGATTCTTCATCAGAATCACTCCAGGTTTCAGCAATGAAACCTCTCTCCTTCTTCTTGTTTTTGTAGGAGGATGGCTTGGAGTGCTTCCTGTGTTGTTCTTTGTCTTTTCTCTTTTTCTTGTTCTTCTCCTCTGGACACTCTGGCAAAATGTGTCCAGGCTTCCTGCAACCATAACATATAATTTCTTTAGCAGGAGAGCGATCATACCTTGGTTTGTCTTCATAGCGTGAAGACTTCTTTCTGAACTCCTTTCTCCCCATTTTGAGAAACCTTTTGGCAAACAGTGCCATAAGTTCCTCATTGGATTGGCTGCTTTCAGAAACATCTGCAGCCTTAAGAGCTAGAGATTGCTCTTTTCTTGTTGGAGTGGGGGTCTTGGCTTCAGCTTCTGCTTCTCTGGTCTTCAGCACTTGCTCAAAAGACTTGAGCTTGCTGAGGAGAGCTTCAGTTGAGATCTCATTGGTACTTCTGGCTTCTTTGAGGGGCCAGATTCTTAGATCCCATGTGCTAGGGAAGCACATAAGAATCTTATCATTGACCTCTGTCAATGATATGTCCTTCTCCAGGGTCCTCAGCTCATTGATGATTGAGCTGAGCCTGGTGTACATAGCTTCAACTGATTCAGCATCAGTCTTCTTGAAGTTCTCATACTGTGAGATAAGGTTGGACCTCCTGTCCTTCCTTTCATCAGCTGAACCAGCTACAATCTGGTTCAGTGTGTCCCACATGGCCTTAGCTGAGGAGCAGTCAGCCACCTTCTGGAACACCTCATCAGACATTGTCTGAGCTAGTATGTTCATTGCCTTGGCATCAGCAATTTTGGCCTTCTTGTATTCATCATTATAGTCTGGAGGAGGCACTGCACTCATATCAGATGATGAGGCAGTGGCAGCAGCAGGTGCTCTTGGGGGACCTGACAAAATAGAAGCAAAAATACTTTCATCAATAGAATTCATATAAAGTTTGATCCTTGCCTTCCAGATGCCAAACTTTGCTAAGTTGCATGCTGGAGTTCTGGTGCTTGAATAATCCTTAGACTGGGCCATGATAGTGAATATCTATAAACTCTTGGTATCTATCAGGATCTTGTGACTTAGGTGTTAGCCTATACAGTCAGTCAACCTCCCTCTGATACCAATTGAAAGTGAAGGGATAGATACTACTCTAGAGGGGGGGTGAATAGAGTAATCAAATTTTGCACAATACAAAACTTAACTGTCTACCCAACTCCCTTGGAGTGAAGTGCGGAATGAAAAGATTATAGATATTGATTTAACCTTAAAGCCTAACACAAGTGATGTGTACAAACACAAGCTAACTGTAATTACAGTTAAAGCTTGGAAAACCTAAACAGCAACTAGCAACCTAGTTATGTCTATTCACAGCCACAGTACAGGAAATAAACAGTTGAATCCAGACGACACAAGGAGATTTATAGTGGTTCCCCAAACAACTTGGGTACGTCCACTCTTCTACCCACACGGTAGGAATCCACTCAGGTTTTTGATCAGGTGCCCTGCCACCAACAGAATCTGCTTCAGGTAGACTCAGAAACCCTTTAGACTTTTGATCAGGTGTCTAAAAACCAAGCACAGGTTTTTGATCAGGTGCCCTGCCACCAAGGGATACTTTTGAAGGGAGTAATAACCCTGTACAGGAGGGGGAAGAAGGTTAAGATGTCTTCTCTATTTTACAATAGATTAGAGAAGCACAAAAAGCTTGCACTGAGCTAGAATGCTCTAAAGAATCAAGGCTCCCCCTGGCTCAAAGATATCCAGGTGAAGTCTTGCTTCAGTGCAGAAACTCTTCAGAAAATTCTGAAGGAAAGAGCTACAAGAAGAAAATAAATAACAAAAAGAAATCTCTTCAAGCAGCTATTCTTCTTCTTCTTCTTCTTCAAAGAAACTCTGAGTTGAACTTCCTGAAAGCAGGAGAACTCAGGTGAAGAAGAGATGAAGATCTTAACACTTCTCAGTTAGATGGAGTTTGCTGAGAGCAGGAAGCTTGAGCTTGATGAAGGCTTGAGTGCTTTTGAATATGTGTGTAACACTAGCTTCAATCCTTCTGCAAAGGGTTCTTTTTATAATCATCATCAAGCAACGGCTCTCTTCCATTTGAATTAATTTGTCTTCTTCTGAGCCTTGAGACCTGGGCTGTAAATATCAAGAAGACAGAAATATCTCTGCAGCAAAACATTCTATAAAAAGGAATAAACCTCTTTCTAAGAAGCTGCAGGCTTAAATCAGATAACAGAAGGACTAAATAAAGTCACATCAGAAATAATCTCTTTATAGCAAAGAAGAAGACTTTTCAGTCCAACGGCTATAAAGGGCTGACAGCAGATAAAGTAATTTAAATAGACAGCTAATAAGACAAACAACTTTATCTTAAAAGATTTGAACTCAGGCAAAAAGAATAGAGCAAATAATGCCTGGAAACTTTATCATACAGCTTACAATAGCGTGCCAGAAAATGTATTAAATAATTAAATATAATAAATAAATACAAAATACAAAGGCAGGCAGAAAGCGTCGAACGACCTTCGGAGATCGTCGACCGGCGCACGGAGATCGTCGATCTATCGGGCAGATAGTCGAACGATCCAGATAGTCGAACTATCGAAGAAGATAGTCGAACTACCCCGGCAGATAGTCGAACTATCAGAGCAGATAGTCGAACCATCAGATAGTCGATCTATCTAGGACAGATAGTCGAACTATCAAGCGCACAGAGATAGTCGACCTATCCAGCAGATAGTCGACCTACCTCAGAAAACAGATAGTCGAACTATCAACAGATAGTCGAACTATCAAAACAAACCAGATAGTCGATCTATCAACAGATAGTCGAACTACCAGCGCAGAACAGATAGTCGACCTATCAACCGATAGTCGAACTACCAGCGCAGAACAGATAGTCGACCTATCAACAGATAGTCGAACTACCAGCGCAGAACAGATAGTCGACCTATCAACCGATAGTCGAACTACCAGCGCAGAACAAATAGTCGACCTATCAACCGATAGTCGAACTACCAGCGCAGAACAGATAGTCGACCTATCAACCGATAGTCGAACTACCAGCGCAGACCAAGGCGTCGACCAACTGATAGACGATCGTCGATCAGCCGATAGACGATAGTCGAACGGCGTTCGACTATGGTCGAACGAAAAACCTACTTGACCAAATTCTCAATTTGGAAAAGCGAGGACACTACAGCTAGACTTCTAACCATTGACCATAGATATTTCTTGGGTCAAGGAGCACAAAGGAGAGGACTAAACTCAAATCAAACTAGGGTACCAACACCAATAACGGCTAGATTCAAGGGAATATGAACATTAATTACTCAGGAATATTACTGCTAAATAATATAGAAAGTAAGGGACAGAAGTAAAGAAAACTTCTCATTCTGGCTCGGGACAGAAATCGTCGACCTCTGAACGGAATTTGTCGACCGGAGTTCCAAGTTCGTCGACCTGAGAATTCCTGTTCGTCGACCTGAGCTCTGTTAACTGCATACTGAGAATAACTTGCCAATTCTGTGCTCTGAGTTTGGCGAGCTGAGAATCTATCTGAAAGAATCGATCCTTGACCTGAGCTCAAATATCGTCGCGCTCAACTTAGAGAAATAACTCTGAGTCCGTCGATTTGAGATCGACGATCATCGAGCTGAGTTTGAAGAACTTTGAACTGGTCATTTTGATCTCTGAATCTTCTAAGTCTTGAATCAACTGAGGTCCTCTGTTGGCTGGTCCATGAAGGTTGAACCTAAAGACTAGCCTAAATTCTAGGACTCATGGCCTTGACCCTGACTATATAATGTGGGTCAAACTCAACCTAATTTAGTGAACATAGCTCAAATCCAACTAGGGATACAACAGAATTTCTTTCTCAGTTCAAGAATAAGCAGTGCTATGCAAGATACTTCTCAGCACAAGCTAAGTTAACTTGAAGATCAAACATCTTGTTACTGTGAAGGAGGTAGAATTGATCTTTCTTAGTTCAGCAAGAAGCAGGCTTAGAGAATCATCTCTCTAGAGTCAAAGTTAGGGCTTTGTTATTCTTAGTCCAGGAAGGCAGGCGCAGAGATCATTTCTCTGGAATAAAATCAACACCAACCATCAACCTTTCATCTGTAGGATCATAACAGATCTGAGTGTAAACCTAGTTTATATAGGCTAAGGTAGGATCCCTATTGTGGATCTGAGGTAGAGAGTTTTCCAGAGGTAGGAGAGTCATTCTCTCTGAGTTGTAGGGCCTTTGTGCCGGAGTCATGGAATCCTTTTGTGGATCTGAGGTAGGGCCTTTGTGCCTGAGCTGTAGGAGTGTCATTCTCTCTAAGTTATAAGGCTATCCTCCTAGCCTGAATGT
Source organism: Platanthera zijinensis (assembly GCA_039513925.1). NCBI lineage: Eukaryota > Viridiplantae > Streptophyta > Magnoliopsida > Asparagales > Orchidaceae > Platanthera > Platanthera zijinensis. The sequence continues at coordinate 22,318,672 of CM077098.1, forward strand.
AGTACTTGTGCTCAAGTCTGAGCTAGGTGATCTTTGTATCACTAAGCTATAAGAGCAAAGCTTGCTCTGAGTTATATGACCATATGCCATAGGTAGGTCTTTGAGGAGACTGAGAGATCTTTAGGGATCCGTGTTGTAAGTTCTTTGGAGCCGAGATTAGACAAGTGCCTTGTCTAATACACTATTAGAAAGGTGGGATGGACAGTAGGCGTATCCATAATCTGGGGAACAACTATAAAATTCCTGTGTGCTTTGTGATTGTTTTGAAAGCTAACTTAATCTATCTCACCACACACTAAATCAAGGAAAAAGACTCAAAAGATTGAAAAATCTTTTCACCCCCCCCCCTCTAGGTGTTTGGCAATTCTTGAAACTATAGACTTTCATGCAGCCCTAATGAAGAAATACACAGTGTTTGCCTTCAGCAAATTGACCTCAAACCTGATAGATTTTATTTCAGTAGAGAGATTTTGTCTCACTTTCTTGATGGAGTCATCAATATAGTGCTTCAGTTGGCATCTCTGATCATCTAGTAAACCTTTGAGCTGTGCTAGGAAAGAGGATGACATTTGATCAGGTTTGGCAGACGTGCCTTAGTCACAGACTACCTAATCCCTATCTCTGGCAGTAATTCTTTCTTCTGAATCAGGCGTTATATAATATAAAGAGTGTTCTTCTGCATGGAAATTTATAGCAGGAGTGTATTTGTCAGATGCAGAGGAGACAATCTCTTGCACAATATCATGAGCATGGAGTTTAATGTAAATCTCCCCCTCAGCTTGAGCCTTATCCTTAAGGACATCCTGATATTCATCATTCCTCATAGGAATCTTTGGCTCTAAGGTGGCAGTGACTGGAGCATCTTCCATTATCATCTCAAGAACTTGCTCCCCCTCATCTGGAGGATAGATGAGAATAACTTCAGGACCCTCTGTAGTTTCGGCAATCCTTTTTTGCAGATTTTCAATGAAGGTGTCTAATTGTTCTTGAACAGATTAGTTAGTCTCCCCCTCAATTGGTACAAGGATCTGGGAAGTCTCCCCCCTCAACCTTAGCACTGATATTTTCCACTTGCAAATTATCTAGTGTGTCTATAACACCAGCTTGGTTTTCTTCAGACTGATTGCGTTCCAACTTGTTCCTTGCAGCAGGTTCAGAAGATATGGAAACATGAGCACTCATGTCTCTTTTGGTTTCTTCAATAGACTTAGTGAGTTGGGGATTATGCGGCTCCTCTTCACTCTTCTCAGAGAAGCTTCTCTCTATGCTTTCCTCTGTAATCAAAATAGCTTTCTTCTTCTTCTTTTCAATAGTCTGGGTATGTGGCAACAGAACTTCGTCCCACCTCTCGAGCATTTTTGAATCCATCCTTCTCATATGATGGATTTTTGTTCCTATCCTTATGTTTATGATCCCTGGATCATAGTTCTGCAGAAATAGAGACAGAATTCTACCCATTTTTGGCTCTGGGATGCATTCTACTATTCTAACAAAAAGAACTCTTCCCTAATCTGTCTTCTTAGAAAGAATTATCCTTGTCATTAGCTCAAACATCTTCTTGGAAATTTTATCATGTGACCCAGACTTGCACATCAATGCCTTCCCAACCACATCTGCAAGGTACTTTCCTTTCAAGTTTTGTTCCCTTTGCAAGATTGATCCAGTGGAATGCTTTGACAATCCATAACACTTTAGGGCAGTTTTGACATCAAGTTTATCCAACTCATCTCTTCATCAGATGCCCTGAAACTATAAAGTTGTAGTGCCTTGCTCATTCTCTTAGGTGTAACCTTGACCTTATTTCCAATGATGAAGGACCTAAGTTTAACAGATGATGACTCGAACTTAGCAGTGAGTATAACTCAAGTACTTCTCTCTTCCAAAGCAGACTAGGCTCTGACAGAAAATATTCTAGGTTAGCGACCTGCAGTAGATGGAGAACTAGCTGAGCTTCCTCAGGCTCATCCTTGAATCCATTCCTGACCAGCTATGAACCCTCGAACAGGAAATTTAATCTCCTTGGCATCATCGCTTTAGTGAGTTTCTCTAGATTTTTTTATTTTTTGTCATTTCGTCGCAAGGGACAGAGAAGGGCGTGGAATAACATTTTTTGTTCTAAGCATACACTATTCTATTTATATATTCCACTAATTTGAGAATATGGAGAGGCGCATACCTATTACAATGATCATGAGGAGATCAATGGCTAAGATTAATCACGCAGATTAGCTGTAAACATAAGTCTCTGGACATTTGCGTCGAGTGAATTCGACGCACTCGATACCTGCTGTAGACTCAGTGCACTCAATACCTAAACACATGGTCCATCAATCCTTTATTCTCCTATATAGGTAAATACCAACTGCAACTAAAATTCATGTAGAGCAACTGAAGTTATACTAAGTTCATCATACCTAATTCAAATTTGACGGAGTTGAACTTGGCTTCATCTAGTGGTTTGGTGAAAATATCTGCAACTTGCTTGTCAGTGGGGACAAACTAAAGGGTGATGTCCTCACTTTCCATATATTCTCTAATAAAATGATACCTAATCTCTATATACTTAGTCTTGCTATGAGAGATTGGATTCCTGGAAATAGAGATTGTACTAGTAGAATCACAATACATAGGAGTTCTACTTAGCTTGATGTTGTAATACTTTAGCTGATGCTGGATCCAAAATAGCTGAGCAAAGTAACTTCCAACAGATATGTATTCTGACTTAGCTATTGATATTGCAACACTGGTTGGCTTCTTACTGCTCTAAGATACAAGCCACCTTCCTAGAAATTGATAGGATCCATAGGTGCTTTTCTTGTCTTCTCTACAACCTATAAAGTTCGCATATGAATACCCAGTTAATTCAAAATAACTATTCCTAGGGTACCATAGGACAAGATTAGGTGTGCCCTTGAGATATCTCAAAATTCTCTTAGATACAGAATAATGAGACTCTTTGGGGCAAGCATGGTATCTAGCACAAACACATGTAACATACATGATGTCTGGCCTACTAGAAGTAAGGTAGAGGAGGGAGCCAATTATGCCTCTATATAAGGTTTCATCAATAGGCTTCCTAGTCTCATCCTTGTTTAATGACACAATTGACCCCATGGGAGTTTTCATTGTGGAGGAACTCTCCATTCCAAACTATTTACTCAACTCCTTGGTGAACTTAGACTGAGAGATGGATAATTCATTCTTAGATTGTCTTACTTGGAGTCCCAAGAAGTACTTAAGTTCATCCATACTGCCATTTCAAATTTCCCCTTAATAAGTTTGGCAAACTTTCTGCAGAGGTCATCATAAGTAGACCCAAAAATTATGTCATCTGCATAAATTTAGACTAGAACGATCTTATACTTGACTTCCCTGAGGAATAGTGTCTTGTCTATCTTTCCTCTTGATAATTTGTACTTATTGAGAAAGCTAGACAGGGTTTCATACCATGCCCTGGGGGCATGTTTCAACCCATACAAAGCTTTTCTAAGCTTAAATACAAAATCGGGAGAGTTAGGATTAACAAAACCTGAGGGTTGCTCAACATAGGCCTCTTCTTTCAGGTCACCATTTAGGAAGGCTGACTTTACATCCATTTGGTAGACTATGAATCCTTTACATGTAGCATATGCAAAGAACAGTCTAATGGCTTCAAATCTTACCACTGGTACAAAGGTCTGATCAAAGTCAATGCCTTGTTCTTGTCTGTATCCCTTGGAAACTAGTCTGGCTTTGTTCTTGATTATAACACCATTTTAATCAAGTTTGTTCCTATATATCCACATAGTTCAAATGATGTTATGTACTTGTGGTTTGGGAACCAGCTTCCATACCTTGTATCTCTTGAACTGGTTAGGTTCCTCTTGCATGGACACAATCCAAAATGGATCTATGTTGGCATATTCAAATCTTTTTGGTTCAACCTATGACATAAAGCTGGAGTACATGGAAATGTTTAGGCTTCTACTTTTGGTTGTAACACCTTGGTTGGAATCTACTATGATCTAGTTTTTGGGATGATCCCTCAGATGCATGATAGCTTGAGGCATTCTTTCCTCAACTACCTAAACTTTAGTGACTAGAGCATGCTTGTCTTCAGTTATATCTTGATTGTCTTATTCTTCTTCTAGATTGTACATACCATCACCTTCTCCTTATGGAGTTGGAGTAGAGTCCTTGATGTTCAGGTTATCCATCTCCAGTTCTACACATGCATATCTATATGAGCTAGACAGCTCATTGTTAATCATTGATGACTCATCAAAAACAATTTAAATTGACTCTTCTGCAACTTGATTTTTCAAGTTGTAGACCTATATGCTTTGTTATGATTGTTGTACCCAACAAATATCCCTTCATAGGATTTGGCAGCAAACTTAGTCAAGTATGACTTCCCATTATTCAACACAAAGCATTTACTACCAAAGATCCAAAGATAGGCTAGATTTGGTTTTCTGCCTTTCATAATATCATAGGGAGTCTCGTTGTGATGCTTGGTGAAAGAGGCTCTATTCAAGACATGATAAGCACTGTTCACTGTCTCAGCCCAAAAGTATTCTCGGAGAGAAATGTCACTGAGCAATGTCCTGCCAGCCTCTATGAGAGTCCTATTTTTCCTCTCAGCTATCCCATTTTACTATGGAGTTCTTGGAGAAGAAAACTCCTGAAAAATCCCTAGTTCTTCACAGAATTTTGTCAAGCCTTCAGATGGAAATTCAATACCATGGTCACTTCTAATCTTGACCATAGAGCTGACATTTTCATTATGAACTTGCATAAAAAGGTCATTAAGATGTCTAGGGTTTCAGACTTTTTCTTTATGAAGAAAACCCAAGCAAATCTGGAATAGTCATCAACTATCACAAGTGTATAGACTTTTCTACTTAAACGATAAACAAGCATATGACCAAACAAGTCAATATGAAGGAGGTACAAACACCTATCAAGAACTTTGCCCCCAATGATTTTAAAGGAAGCTTTGGTCTACTTGCCCTTTTAACATGTAGAGCAAATTCCTTCTATGGTGAATCTTATTTTGGGTTCATTTCTGACTAGCACACCACTGAAGAGCTCGCTAATGGTCTGATAGTTCAAGTGGGCAAGCCTCTTGTGCAATTGCACACAGTAGCAGACTTCCTCATTAGCAACTAGACATACTGGTGTGTCAGAACTTAAGCATAAAAAGTTTAAATAATAAATATTCCCACTCCTAATGCCTATAAAAATGACCTCTTGGTCACTTAACCTTTTGAGCAGACACTCATCCTTATGGAAGACAATGACATAGCCAAGATCCCATAGTTGGCTTATAATTATCAGGTTGTATTGCAACCCTTCCACATAAGCTACTTTTGTGAATGAGACTATGTCATTGGTGATCATATCATAGCCCTTGGTAACTCCTTTTTCTGAGCCTCGATAGACCATCTTTGGTCCATTCTTTACTGGACAGTATTCCTTTAGATGACCCCTTATTCCAGTTATGTGTTTGTAATAGCCACTGTCCAAGTTCCATATTGGATGGGTACTTGGACTAACCTGCAACCACAATTTTATTTACCTTAGAACACCAAAAGGGTTTTGGTCCTTGGTTCTTGTTAGTCTGAAAATGAGCATGTCTGCCTGCAGCATTTCTGATAGGTAGACTTGCCCAAGCACTAGGAACATTGGGATTGCGCCAACAATCTATGGCAAAATTGCCCACATTTCCATAGCACCAACACTCATAAATATTGTATTTATTTTTCTGAATAGCTCTTGTAGAATGCAAGCTAAAAGCAACAGAGTGTTGAGAAGGGAGAGCAGCAGCCCTCTTCATGTTTCTTTTAGCAAAGATCTGACTGAAAGTGAGACTGCTAGTAGATGTACTTGGCTTACTGTGAAAGACACAAACAACAGTCTTCTTTGCAGATGACAAGCTATTGATTGCATCAGAGATAACCAAGTCAGGCTAACTGATTGACTTACTTTTGGTCTGCGTCTTTGATGGAGGAGCTTGACTATTTGCCACTTCCCTATTCTTGAGTGAGGGGGATGGTGCACCAAAAATAAATGGTCCATAATGGGTCATCTAGATTCCTCATGGGGAGGCTTTAGTGCACTCACACCCATGTCGTTTCTCCCTCCATTGTAAGATACCCTTATATTCTTACAAGTAGAGTTCCCATTTTTCCAGTGACCATAACTGCTATCTTGGTCATACTTGTTAGATGAGAGAATTACCTTATGAAAGGTTGTTTGAGGCACTATAGGAGCTTTGTCTTTCCATTTCAGATGGGCAGCTCTGGAATTCCACTTGAACTCCAAACCTCTCTTATCCTTTTGAGAAGTAAAGGAGTCTATCAGTGGTAGCACTATTTTGGGCTTTGAGAATTTAGCCACTAACCATCTCTCCTTAATGAGTTTTTCTTCAAGATCTATAATGATCTTTTTCTTATGGCTGATGGTCCCAATCTGGATGATTGAGATAGTCTTCAGCTAGGTGACTTCCCTCCTCATCTATTCAAGCAAGGGTGCTGAGTCAGACTGTAGGGAAGCAGCTAACTATAGGGAGATTATATCCTTGGCTTGTCTTTTGATATACAACTTGCTCTTCTTTAGAGATTCCAAGATTAACCCATAATTTTCTATCAATTGATTGACATCTTCCGTAGATTTTGATCCATCATCACCACTAGATGAAGGAGCATCAGAATTGGGACTAGTTTCATAATCAGATTCAGAGGAGGAAAGGGAGTGAATTGGAACCTCCTGATGATCAGACTAATCCTAGCGTGATTCACCATATGTTATGGCCATAAGTCCATAACATCCATTAAAATATTCATCCACCTCATTATCACTCTCTGAGTATGGTAGAGGGTCCCTGATTCCTATCCTTGCAGCTAGATAATCCTCATCTTCTTGAGCAGCAAATAACCCAATATAGGCTTCTTCTTCTTCTTCGGACTCAGAAGATGTTGAGTCAGTTTGACTCCAGCTCTTCTCTTTCTTGGAAATGAAGGTCTTTTCCTTCTTTCCCTTTTGGAAGTTAACTTATTTTCACCCCTCTCTTTTCTCTTGACTGGACAGTCAGAAATGACATGCCCAGGCTTACTGCAATAATAACAAAGAATTTTATAGGAACTATGTTTGTTGGGTTAGGAGTCATACTTGTTTCCTCTGGAGAACTTCTTCTCAGATTTGTGGTGATCCTTCTTATGATGTGAAGAGGATGAAGGCTTGTTCTTCCATTGCTTCCTCTTCATCATTTTCTGGAATTGCCTTGAGAAGGCAACAAACTATCCATCTCACATGTTACAGTCAGATGAGCTTGACTCAATGTTTTCAGAATCAGCTTGCCTCATTTGGGGTGAGGCAATCCTCTCCTTGGTCTTCCTAGAGATGTTAGCCTTGAAGGCCACTATCTTCTCCTTGGCTTGGGAACTGATGGTGGTCTTCTCTTCCTTCCTGGCAGATAGCTGCATCTCATAGGAGGGCAGCTTTCCAAATAATGTGTGAGTAGGAGTTTCAGCTAGCTTGGCCACCTCTCTGATGGAATAGATCTTTTTGTCCTAGTCTCTTGTTAGTGATCTTAAGAACTTATCATTCACCTCATAATTGCTGAAGACCCTCCCATAGGTCCTCATCTCAATGACCACTATGAAAAATTTCTTATAGCAATCAGCTATGCAGTCTCTACTGCTTTTCTTGAAAGCTTCATATTCCTGATTGAGAAGGGATTTTCTATCATCCCTAACCTCTTCAGTGCCCTCCATGTAGACAATCAAAGTTTCCCACATTTCTTTGGTTATTTTGCAGTGGACAAGGTTCTGAAATATTTAGTCATCAATGGCACTCACAATAATTTTATGTGCCCTCTTGTCCATAGTTGCAAGGATGATCTCATCCTTGGTCATCTTAGTATATTTCTTTGGGATTTGTACATTTGCATTTAGGATAAAAATCTTAATAGGGATAAAGGGTCCTTCCTCAACTGTGCCGAAGATCCTGGTGTCAGATGCTTCTATGAACAACATGACTCTTACTATCCAAATCCCAAAACTCTGTTTCCTAAAAATTGGAAGCTTCATTTAGCCCAACTCTTTATGGTTTTCTCCAGAACCCATAAGGATAATCTGTAGCTACCCTTGTAGATCTATTCTAACTATTAGGTCCTTTTTGAACAACATCCCTATGATACAACTTGAAAGTATTTAGTTTCAAGAGTAGCTAAACATGTATTTATATTGGTTCCCCAAGGTTTGGGTACAACCACTGTCCATCCCACCTTTCTTATAGTGTGTTAAACAAGGCCAACTTCTCCAAACTCGGATCTAAGAGCTTATTACACAGATCCCTCAAGATCTCTCAGACTCCTCCAAGTCCTACCTCAGGCCCAAGGCCCTACCACTCAAAGCAAATGATGCTCCAATTGCTCAGTGATCCACGGATCACCTTCGCCAGACTTTAACCAAAGTCCTATAGCTCAGGCTAGGAGGATAGCCCTAACCTCAGATCCATAGGAGGATCCTACACTTAGTGAATGAACTCACCTACAACTAAGGTACACAGTCCATACCTCAGATCCATAGAAGGATCCTACACTCAGCCTTTATAAATCAGGCTTACAACTCAGATAAGCTAAGATCCTATAGAAGAAATCTTGTTTGTTGTTGATGATTTGACACAAAAGAAATGATCTCTAAGTCCGCATCTTCCTAAATTGAAAATACTGAGTCATATATTTTTCATAGCACCAAGAATGGATCTTCAAGAATATTATGCTTGTGCTATTAAACCACTGAGGAAGAAGTCTTCCTGAACTTAGTTATTGAAGGTGAGACTATCAGCATCAACGTGGTTGAACTTCAAATCAATAGTTAGATAATTTTTCTTCAAGCGCTGCAACTCTGTTGAGAGGAAGAAGATGAAGCACAAAAACCTTTTTCCTACAAGTTAAATTCCTTTTCTTTGGAACTCTTAATAAGTATTATGCCATCCAACGGCTCTCTGAGCAGTATGGACCACTAGAGTAGTTAGCTGCACCATAACTTTTGCATTAATTACTTTACACCTGGCAAGCAATACCTTTTGTCCTGTAGCAAGATGATCCCTCATTGTTTGAATTTCTGCTGATATCAGCATGACTTAGCTCTTGTGGGCTTAGCCAAAAATCTAGTAATTCTGCTTAGGCGTTGAGTTAGGCCTTGTACTCCACGCATTGGTATTGAGATGAATTCTGACTGGTGACATTGAGTGCGTTGAGTGATACTTCATCACTCAACAAATGTAGACAATTTTGGTCTAACATCTTGGGCATCGAGTGAACCTTCATCAATCGACGCATCTCGACTTAGTTGATTTACTCTGCAAGAAGTCATTGAGTGAGGCTTCTTCACTCACTGCTTTCTTGGCTCCAAGAGGTTACAACACAGATCCCTCGGGACCTCTTAGACTCCTCCATATTATACATTAGACCCAAGGCCCTACCACATAGATAAAATGATGCTCCTACAACTCAGTGATCTATAGATCACCTACACAAAACATTAGCCAAAGTCCTACAGCTCAGGTTGGAGGATAGCCTTACACTCAGATCAACGGGAAGATCTTACACTCTGTGAATAAACTCACCTACAGCTCCGGCATGTAGGAACTACCTCAGATCCAAAGAAGGATCTTACACTCAGCCTTTATAAATCAGGATTACAACTCAGATCAGCTAAGATCCTAAAGAAGAATTGTTGTTTGTTGTTGATGATTTGACTTGAAAGAAATGATCTTCGAGTCTGCCTCTTCCTAAACTGAGAATACTCAGTCATATACCTTTCACAACACCAAGAATGGATCTTCAAGAATATTCTTCTTGTGCTATAAAACCACTCTGGAAGAAGTCTTCCTGAACTTATCTTTTGAAGGTGAGACTATCAGCAGCAACCTGGTTGAACTTCAAAACGGCAGTTAGATAGTTTTTCATCAACCTATGAAACTCTGTCGAGAGGAAGAAGATGAAGCTCAAAAACCTTTTTCCCAAAAGTCAAGTTCCTTTTCCTCGAAACTCTAAATAAGTATTCCACTATGCAATGGATCTCTGAGTAGTATGGACCACTATAGTAGTTAGCTGTACCACCACATTTGCATTGATTATTGTATACCAGGCAAGCGGTGCCTTTTGTCCTATAGAAAGGCGATCCCGCATTATTTGAATTTCTACTGACGTCAGCATGACTCAGCTCCTGTGGACTTTGCCAAAAATCTAGTAATTCTGCTTGGGCATTAAGTGAGGCCGTGTCACTCAACACACTAGTACTTAGCTGAACTCTGACTAGTGGCATTGAGTGCGTGAGTGATCCTTCATCACTCAATGAATGTAGACAATTCTTGTGTAATAGCTTGGGTGGCGTGTGAACCTTTATCACTCAACGCATCTGGACTTAGTTGATTTACTCTGCTAGAAGGAGTTGAGTGAGGCTTCTTCACTCAACGCTTTCTGACTTTGCCTGTTTTCTTGATGAGGTTTTGAGTGGCTTGTCTTCACTCAACACTTTTGTACTTAGTAGGATTATCTGTTAAGGAAACATTGAGTGAACTGCCTTCACTCAACGCTTATAGACTTAGACAACAACCCTGCGGCTTTGACTGCATGTCGTCCTGTCAACGCTTTTTCTTATTGGAGTTGAGTGAACTATCTTCACTCAATACTTCTAGACTTAGCCATAATTCTGTATTGGCAATACTGAGGCTTTGACTGCCTGAGCATCAGTCGACGCTTTTAGCCTCTTGGTGCTGAGTGAACTGTATTCACTCAACGCTTCTGGACTTAGCAAGAATTCTGCTTTGTCAGCATACTGTCATGAGTCCATCTAACTTTGTTACTTTGACAACCTATCAAATCAGTTCAATAGAGACCAATTTGAATACATTGAAATAAGGGCATGCATCAAATACAATCATGAGTATACCATTGACTTGTGGGCTTTCTTCAAATCTGGGATATTGTGATCAATAGACCCAACAATTTTACATTTAGTATCACTCGAACAATGATCATTAAAGAAGTAAGACCACAACACTGAGTCACTCCGCTCGAGCATCAGTTTGTGGAAAACTATGCAGCGGAAGCACTAGTGTGCCCATGTGCAAAAATCTCATTACATAGTCCTTTAATCAATGAGTTGGGCCAATCTTGATAAATTTCTTAATTTTCTTTTATAGCCCCTAGAGAACACCGTCCCACAGGCAACTATCCCCCCTCGACCAGATCCTACTCCGTTCTAGTACACGGAGCTGGGCCAGACCCTCACGGCCATTTTGGAGGCTTTTCGAGTTCAGCGGGTTCAGGCTCCATAGCCGAACCTGAGCTCAAATTGGCTGACTACCTTCCGAGGCTTCTACCCTATGACATACTTTTGGAATTAGTTTGTAGATTAGACGGAGGAGTGGCGCGACACTATCAAAGAGATACTAGCAGGGATTCGTTGTCCGGCCAACGAGGTAATTACCTTAGCAATTATAGAATTTTGAGTCCATGACAAGAGGTGGTGGAAGTCCCTCATGGACTCCACATTTGGGGAGTACGAGCTCTCGAAGATTACCCTGGAACATTTTAGTGAGGCATTGCTGGGGCATTTTGTTTCTCAGACTGACCGAGATGGATTGGAGGAGTGGTTCCTATATGTGAGGCAAGAGATTCGTTAAGTGATAGAGCATCAGCGAGAGTTTTCCCATCTGGCGGTGTTTTCTAATGCTATGAGCGAGCACGATTATGCGAAGTAGTTTTACCGAGGACTACGAGACCACCTAAGATAGGACTTTCTCTTTATTGTTGATGCCAGCTTGACAATGATCATAGAGACGAAAAAGAGTGGGAGGTCGATAAGTTGATGGTACAGGACAGAGGATAGAGGTCAGCAGATGTTATAGGAGCAGGAGAAGGAAGTAAGGGCAAAGGCCCAAAGATGAGCAGGAATATCTAGCATAGGGTAGGCGGAGAACATCCTTATCTGAAAGCCGACAAGAATATAACGCACCTGCAGTGTTGGCTCTTCCACCATTCTGTGCTCAGGAGCAGAGGAGATAGGATGATAGAGGATACCCTCCAGTGGCATGCTACCACTATCACCAGTCAGGACACATTAGATCAAATTTCCCACAGTGACTCCTTCTACCCCCTCTTCCACCTCCAGTAGCCCCTCCGACACAATGGGTTAGAGGCCGAGGACATCAGGTGGTGTCTGATGGCCGGAGCAGATGTACACACTGGACTTAACCAAGTCCAGAGACCCCGAGGAGTTCATCGTAGGTACTTATCATTTATGGTTTATATTGTACTTAAGTTTCCTGTACCATTATAAATAACTGAACTTGATAACACAAACGAATAAACCTCAAGCATAGTGTTCGTTAGAGGTCAACCCGCTCACACCCTATTTGACACGGGTGCTTCGTACTCATTTGTATCGGAGGAGTTCTTAGAGGGACTCAACGGAGTGCAGCGATTCAATGGCATGATAAGTAGAGTACGACAACCTGATGGCTCAGAGATGCTCTCCTCTGCAAAGTACAATATGGAGGCAGAGATTGGAGGAAAGTTGTTTGACACTTCAACGACGATCTTGAGTATTCTGGGCTTTGACTTGATCCTGGGCATGATATAGCTACACAAGCACCATGACCGGATTGACTGATTGACGAGGAGGATCTTACTACAACACAGAGACTCGGAGGTGGTCATCGAAGGTATTAGACCCATCTCTCGTATTTTACTATCAACTATACAGGTTATTAGGGCCCATGTGCAGGGAGACGAGGTGTATCTGATTTGCTTAGAGATGCCAAAGGTAGAGGTGTCTATTGATGATGTCTCGGTGGTTCGGGACATCTCTTACGTCTTCCTAAAGAAGTTGACTAGAATACAACCTCATAGAGAGGTAGACTTCCAGTTTCAGCCGGTACTAGGAGCGACACCCTTCTCTAGGGCACCCTACCAGATGGCACCAAAGGAGCTTGCAAAGTTCCAGAAATAGCTTTAGGATCTGGTGGACTCAAAGTTTGTTAGACCGAGCTCCTCACCTTGGGGAGCTCCTGTTTTGTTCGTAAAGATGAAGGACGGGTCGCTACGACTCAATATTGATTACAAGGAGCTTAATCTATTGACGATATGGAAAATTTATTTATTACCAAGGATTGATGAGCTGTCTAATCAGCTGGAGGGAGTTCACTGGTTCTCAAAGCTCGACCTAAGGTCAGGATATTACCAGCTGTGGATATAGGAGGATGACATACCGAAGATATTGTTCAGCTTGTGATATAGTTTATATGAGTTTACTGTGATGCCTTTCAGACTCACAAATTCCCCCTCTACATTTATGAGCTTGATGAAACGAGCATTTGAGTCGTTCTTGGATGAGTTCATGATAGTTTTTATAGATAATATATTGTTCTACTCCAGGACCAAGGAGGATCATACCCGACACTTAGAACTGGTCTTGGGAAAGCTGTGGGTGCACTAACTATATGCAAAGTTTCAGTTCTGGTTATACGAGGTGGCATTCCTTGGCCATATCATCAGTGGAGATGGTTTGGCAGTCGATTCGTCCAAGGTACTGGCAGTATGAGAGTGGCCACAGCCAAAGTAGGCTTCTGATGTCCGTAGTTTTCTGTGACTAGCGGGCTACTAGCGCAAATTCGTGTAGGGGTTCTCGAGGATAGTACCCCCCCCCCCCCTCATGTCCTTGATAAAGAAGGATGCAATATTTATATGGACCAAGAAGTGCGAGGCAGCGTTTTAATACCTGTAGGGTAGGATCACATCGTCTCCAATCCTTACCCTTCTATCTGAAAAGTATGGATTCTAGATCTATACTAATGCTTCTTACCAGGGTATGGGTGTTGTGCTTATATAGTACTAGCATGTTATAGCTTATGCTTCGAGGCAGTTGAAGAAGCATGAGCAGAATTATCCGGTGCACGACTTTGAGCTTGGGAATGTGATCTTCTCCTTGAAGATCTTAAGGCACTATCTTTATGAGATTCCTTGTGAGTGAAATTGAGGGTTAGATCTAATATACTCTAGAGAGGGGGTGAATAGAGTATTTATGAGTAATTAAAATCTTTTGCTGAATAATATAACTTGTTCCTAAACTCAGATGCTATATCATAGCACAGCAGATTAAACTAATAAAAATCACAGAATCCTAACTATCACAGCCACAGTAAGAACAAAAGTAAAGGCAACCAGACAACACAACAATTTTATAGTGGTTCCCCAACCTGGGTACATCCACTCTTCTACCACTCTGGTAGGAATCAACTCAGGTTTTTGTTCAGGTGACATCCACCATTGAGCTTTTGGTAAGGTGCTCAAAAACCAAACCTCAAGTCTTTTGGTTAGGAGACTTGCAACCAGGAATCAATTTTGAAGGGAGTAGAGAACCCTTTTTGCAGAGGGAGTGAGAGAGTGATGATGTCTTCTCTTTCTCAAGTATTCAACTGAGAAGGCTCTGTGGATTTGATGGCAAAAGCTCCCCCTGAAATACGAAATTTATTCAGGGTGAAAGGAACTTTGCTTCAGGGTGACAGGACTTCAAGCTTTCAACTTCAACCAGAAGAACTTCAGGAACTCATTGATAGATATAGTAGTTGTTGTCCTTTGAAAGTTCCTGAGAGGATGTCAAAAGAAGAAGACTCTTTATTTAAATGGTTGTTCTTCTTCTTCTGAAAGCTATTCTTCTTCTGGTCTAGCAGTTCTTTCTTTTTAGCACTTTATTGTCAAGAGAGAGCGAGAGCAGAGAGAATCCTTGTTCCGAGACGATGGTGATCTACTCTTCCTGACTAGTTTTCTGTGTGTCTGTATCAGTTGTATGTCATGGAAGAGGAAAAATCTATATTTTATATTTTCTATGTAAACGTCCTTTTGAATTTCGAAATCCTTTCTGCATTCAATGCTGACGGCCAGAGAATATTTTGCATTGATTTATTTCCCCAACTGTCCCTTTGGAAAACGGCAGGCAATAATCTTGATGAAGACCATAATTAATGTTCTTGTCTAACGGTAATATTCAGAGAATATTAGAGCATTAATTACTCAGGAATCATTGTAATATAAAAGGAACAGATGAGGGAAACAGCCAAGTCTGGATTCATCGACCTGAGTCCATAGTTCGTCGAGCTGAGGTCCAAGTTCGTCGACCTCTGAATGGCTGACTGCTGCTTGACTACTTTCCTATTCTGTGCACTAAGTTCGTCGATTTGATGTCCAAGATCGTCGACCTGAGACCTGAGAACTTAGTTCATCTAGCTAATGTCCAAGAACGTCGACCTGAGTTTTGATTCTGGACTTAGACTATTTTCTGGTGCTGAGTGTTGAAACATCATTTTGGCATTCAGTGTGATGTTCTCAGACGTTGAGTGATGAATCTTAATTCTGTCATTGAGTGTGATATTCTCTAGTGTTGAGTGTTAAAACATCTGGTTTAGAATTAGTCGATCTGTGACCAGAGAACAGAGTTCGTCTAGCTGATGTTCTAAGTTTATCGACCAAAGTTTGACTTAGAAGTGTTGTCACTTTGTCCAGAGTTCGTCGATTTGAAAACCAAGTTCGTCGAGCTCAGCTCAGAGAATTGTTCTCTGAGTTCGTCGAGCATAGCACGAATTTTGTCGACCTGAGATCGATGAACATAGAGCTCTTTTTCAAAGTCTTGAATTTTCTCTAAGTCTTGAGTCTCTGGCTGTGTTGGAGGTTGGTCCCTGTCATTGTTGACTCTAAGGACTAGACCTAAAATCTAGGACACAACCATGACCATGGCTATACATGTTGGGTCATATCCTAACTTAGTGAACCTATCACAAATCCAACTAGGGATCCAATAATCTCCCCTATTTGGGTGAGGTCACTAATTACAGACTCAATGATAAAAAGAAATGTACAAATAAAGAAAATATATATATGGCAGATAATTAAATAATATATATGCAGCAGATATATTTACACAGTTATCTTTGTATCATAGAACATTGTTTTTCAAAAGGATACCATGCACATAGGAGTTAAGGTTCTATTTCTTTTGTTTCTCTGCTTCTTTTCTCTTATCTCAAGGCTGAGTAAAGATGATTTCCCTATCAGGATTAGCAGCTTCTTTCTTTGACATGTACATATCTGCTGCTCCAATCACTGTCAGGGTGGAGGTTCTGGGTACTACAGCCTCTGGGTGTATTACCATGTACTCTGCAGGATCAAATACTTTCTTACTCACTTGAAGTTTATCCAGTTCTTTTTCTCTGTATGAAGACATAGTTGTGAACTTTGTTGGATCTTCACCTTCTTCTCTAGCCTTCTTTATTTATGACAAACCAATCAACTCTTGGAGCCTAGCCATCCTGAAGTTTGGATAAATATCCTGACTAACAGATGATTGATCATCTTATGGGTGTAGAAGGGTAACATGCTTGAATTGAGTGGACTGTGCTTGAAAATTTATTACTTTTTGGCTTTCATCACTCTTGAGTATACAGAGACCTTGGAGGAGCAGTCTCACTATATTTTCTTTTGGGCTTGTGGGATTTTGTGTGCCTTCTATGTTGAGCTTGCTATTTGGGAGTTGAGAACTTAAGTTTCTGATAAACTACTTCCTTTATTTGCTCTGTAGAACTAACATTCCTTTGCTGGTTGATTCCTTGAGAATGATGTTTAGATGACCTTTCATGCCTTTGATATGTTCTGGTGAAGGATGTAGACTTGTAAGGTGCATCTGTCCCTTGAGAAGTAGTTCCTGAGGCACCAACAACAGGAGGAGGAGGAGGAGGAGGAGGACCTCTCTTGAATTTTTGTGGGGGAGGAGAATATCTTCTGCTCTTCTTCCTTGCCTTTTGTTCATTTTTGGACAGCCACATCCAAGTTGGCATACCCTTGTATGGAGTTATGTTCTGCATAATGTAATAGGGTGTCTCATTTGTTATATTGGGTTTTGGGGTAGGAGGTGGAGGAGCTTTCCTTTTCTTTGAAACTTTCTTCCTCTTTGGGTCCTCATCAGAATCATCTTCATCATCATCATCAGAAGGCTGAGGATTGTCATACATGACATCAATCTCTCTTATTGTGTCATCAGAAGTTGTTGTCTTTTCTGTCTTTGAAGGAACTAGAGGGGAAACTGGAGAACTGTGTACATCATTGCTTTGAGCAGCTAATTTATTTTCTTCCTCAATATAAGCCATGACCAGTGCATCTAGATCAGGCATTGGAGAATAATCCATAATATAAACTGGTGCTATAGGGGATGAGATGGTGGGAGAAGAAACTCTGGGAAGAGACTCTGGAGCTGCAAATGTGGCCTTGAGCCAAATTTGTGTGGTATATGGAATTATAGCCATATATGGCTTAGTCTTGTATGTTGGTACATCTGCTGCTTCTTCTACTGTGTCCATATCCTTTTCATCTAATTCTGCTGGTGCTACATATTCTTCTACAACTGCTGCTACTTCTTCATAAGTATCTCCCCCTGCCTGGTTTCAGGAGGAACTTAAGTCAGACCCCCAACTGAAGAGCGAGCAGTAGTTAAGGTAGTAATTTGTGCAGCTAGAGAGGAGATGGAGGCAGCAAGAGGAGATATAGCCTCTGCTATGAGTGAGTTTAGGAGGGGTGTGAGGAGGGTAATGAGTGGGGAGACAAGGGAGGGATCCAAGTGTGGAGTAGTAGATGTTGTGGTAGTGGTTTGTTGAGTGGATATGGTAGGTGCTGGGGGAGTTAGAGGTGGAGGTGGAGGTGGGATTTGAGTGTCTAAGAGAGATTCATTTGGAGGAGAGGGAGTGTTTAGTGGGGATGATAAGAGGTCTAACGATAGGAGGGATGATAGGTTGGTTTGGGGGATATCAGCAAGATTATGTGGAAGAAGGGATTGGGGTGGTGAGGGTATATAGGTATCAGGCTGGGGGGATAGAGTATTAGAGGGAATGTTTGTTGGAGAGGCAGGAAGTTGGGATGCTGGAGGTGTAGAGGTAGTGACTGTAATGGTAGTGGAAGGTGGGGTTGGTTGTATTGCTGGTTGGGATGGAACCTGAGTAGTTGGAGGCGGTGGAGGGGTGGAAGGGATCTCTTTAATGGGGTGGGGAATGGCTGGTATAGCCCTGGTACTTTCAGAAGTTCTGGTGGAAGAGTAGGGAGCCTTGGTTGGCTTAGTGATTATCCTCTTCCACTTGCTAAACAGAGCACAAGTGAGTCTCTTTCTAGCATTAATGAATATGGTCGGGGAGACCAGTGATTCAGCAGCCTTCTCCTTGAAGAAGATCACTAGGATCCTTCCAAAGCAAACCTCCTTTTTATTATTCTTCTTTCTAATCAGATCAAATAAGATCTGTGCCCATTTCACTGTCCTTTTATTCACTATAGCACACATGACCAGGAACTGATGCCTTGTGATATAGTCATGTGCAGTGTGCTTCCTTAGCAACATCTTCCCCACAATGTCTGCACGAAACTTGTACTCTGCAGACAAATGTTTCTTGAGCAATTTATTGGGGGTTTGTCCCGAATTCCCCATCATGCTAAGCATTATATCAAATTTGTCCGAATTTATATCTAGTTCTTCATCATCATTTCTCAATCCAAAAATTCCTATTAAAACATCGGGGGTAAGAGAAACAGTTGTACCCGCGATTGTTCCAGTCATCATATTTTCCTCTGTAGAAGATGTGTAAACCCATTCCCTGATCTATGTTACTGATATCTTGATGCGGGTGGAGAGCAGAGTCTTCAACTGTTTGTCTTCAAGTAACAGTAGAATATTCAGGAAGATGGGATCTGAGTATTGGAAAGATTCGAAGTCCAGGTCGAATCCAGTGTCAAACTTCATCGCCCCTAGAGTTCCTGCGAGAATCGCCATGAGAACACCTGCAATAGAAAACGAGGATCAAGTTCAAGAGAACTGAAAGCGCGGGACGGAGGTCGAAGAAAACCTAAATATAAGGTTTTCTGGAATATGAATCGACAGACTCCATTCCACGAAAAAGAAATAGATCCTCGATCTGAGGTCGACGAAATAATTTGGAGTTAAACAATTCGTCGATCTCAGTTTGAAGGGTTGAAGACATTTTGCCGAGCTCCGTTCGACGAAAGTTTTTGAAGTAGTTTCGTCGATCTCAGGTTGACGAAACTAACTTTACTAACAGGGAGTTCGTCGATCTCAGGTCGACGAAACTAACTTTACTAACAGGGAGTTCGTCGATCTCAGGTCGAAGAAATCTGAAGAGTTCTTCGAGTGTAGACAGAAACTAAACTAAGTCTTCTCCATTGATCATTCCAAGCTGATTTACAAAGAATTAGTTATTTCATTCATCCAAGGGCTTGGTGAAAATATCAGCTTTTTGCAAATCAGTACAGATATAGACAAGTTTAATTTTGTTTTTGTCTACACACTCTCTAATGAAATGATGCCTAATGTCTATATGTTTAGTCCTACTATGATGGACTGGATTTTGTGTTATTGCTATAACACTTGTGTTATCACATAAGAGAGTTGAATTCTTTAAGTTGAAGCCATAGTCCAGGAGTTGGTTTTGAATCCACAGCATTTGGGAACAACATCTGCCAGCTGCAATATATTCTTCTTCAGCAGTTGATGTGGACACAGATGATTTCTTCTTGCAAAACCAGGACACTAATCTCATACCAAGGAACTGATAGGTTCCTGAGGTACTCTTTCTATCCACTCTGCATCCAGCAAAGTCAGCATCTGAGTATCCAGTTAACTCAAACTCTGACTAAGTAGGATACCAAAGACCTAGACTAGGACAACCCTTTATATATCTTAAAATCCTTTTTAGAAAAATTAGATGAGATTCTTTAAGGTTCACCTGGAACCTAGCACAAAGGCGTGTGGCAAACATGATATTAGGTTTGCTAGCTATAAGATATAGTAGGGATCCAATAATGACCCTATATAATTTTTGATCCACAGGTTTCCCATGTGCATCAGAGTCTATTACAGCATTTGTAGCCATTGGTGTTTTTTTTGCTGAGGCATCAGCCAACCCAAATTTCTTAATAAGCTCTTTACCATATTTAGCCTGGGAAATGAAGATGCCATCAGGGAGCTGCTTCACTTGGATACTAAGGAAGTAGGAGAGCTCACCCATGCTACTCATCTCAAATTTTGAATGCATGAGGTCAGAGAACCTCTTGCATAATTTGGGATCAGTAGACCAAAATATAATGTCATCCATATATATTTGTACTAACAAGGTTTGATCCTTATGATGTCTAGTGAACAATGTTTTATCTACAATGCCTCTAATGAATTTATGATCTATCAAAAAGCTAGCTAAAGTCTCATACCAAGCTCTTGGAGCTTGCTTTAGACCATAGAGGGCTTTATGCAATTTAAAAACATGATAAGGATGAGTTGGAGAGATGAAACCTGGAGGTTGTTCAACATAAACCTCTTCCTTTAGCACTCCATTCAGAAAGGCATTCTTCACATCCATCTGATAGACTTTGAACTTCTTGTAGGCAGCATATGCAAGAAATATTCTGATTGCCTCCAATCTTGCAACTGGTGCAAATGTTTGGTCATAGTCTATTCCCTCTTCTTGCATATAACCTTGAGCAACAAGCCAAGCCTTGTTTCTTACAATTACACCTTGGGCATCTAGTTTGTTTCTGTATACCCATTTGGTTCCAATAACTGGGTAGTCTTGGGGTCTTGGAACCAAATCCCAAACTCTACATCTCTCAAACTGGTTTGAGGTTCAACTTGAGAGAGGAAATGCATACATCAAGTCTTGGTTGAGTTGATGCCTTGTCTGTACACCTGCTATTATGTCTCCAATCACTTGGGATCTAGGGTAATCTCTAAGTGTGACAAGATCATTAGGTCGTGTTGGTTCAGCAACAGTTATTGGATTTAATTCCTCTTGTGGAATTGCATCAACTGTTGAAGGAAGTTGAACTGCTTCCATAGTTTCTTCATCACTATCGGCTTCTGCTACTGATTGTGGAGGAGGATGTGATTCAGCCTTTGGGGCAAGGTCTAGATCATCCAAATTCTCACACAAATTTGATTCCTGCAAAGTACTATTGGTAGAAATGTTTTTCTCCTTGTAAAACATTTTAGCTTCATCAATTGTAACATGAACTGATTCCTCAATTTTCAGGGATGATTTATTAAATACCCTATAAGCTTTGCTTACTTGGGAATATCCTAAAAAAATTCCCTCTTCAGCCTTCGCTTCAAACTTTCTAATGTATCTCTTGTCATTATTATGTATATAACATACACAGCCAAATACTTTAAAATAAGTGATTTTAGGTTTCTTCCCTTTAAGTAATTCATAGGGAGTCCTATTCTTTAGTTTAGGTATCAGGCTTCTGTTCAGTACATAGTTTGTTGTGCTTACAGCCTCTACCCAAAAGGATAGGGGCATGTAACCATCTGCAAGTAATGTTCCTATAGCTTCAATCAGTGCCCTATTTTTCCTTTCAGCTACCCAATTTTGTTGGGGAGTTCTAGGAGCTGAGAAGCAGTGCCTGATACCTTCCTTCACACAGAACTCATGCATAAGAAGAGACTCAAACCCTGTACCATGATCACTTCTAATCAATGTAACATGAGTAGAGTACTAAATCTGTATGGTCTTCAGAAAATCTGTAAGAACCTTAAAGGTATCTTACTTAGATCTCAGAAAGAACACCAAAGTGAACCTTGAGAAGTCATCCACTATGACTAAGGTGTAGGATTTCCCTCCCAGGCTTTGTACAACTATGGGTCCAAAGATATCCATGTGTAGCAAGTACAATATCCTCGTTGAATCACTTTTATTTACTAATTTAAAACTAGATTTAGTTGCTTGCCTAGTTGACAAGCTATGTAGAGGCCTTCCTTCTTGTAGGGGCCAGAAGGTAAACCTCTCACAAGGTTGTCTTTAGATAGCCTAGCAATGTTTTTCATATTAACATGCCCTAGTCTTTTATGCCATAAATCATTCTGATTACTTATATAATTAAGTAAGCAGATATCTGAGTTGGCAGATAAAAAATTAACTATATATATGTTTCCTTGTCTATTCCGCATTAAAACAGTTTGTTTTTCTTTATTAGAAATAATACAGGCAGTTGAGTTGAAGTGTACCTGATAACCTTCATCACATAATTAACTTACGGAGATGAGGTTATGCTTAAGTCCTCTTACATAGGTTACCTTGTTGAATGTGAGTGCTCCAATCCTTATTTGTCAATAGTCTTCAGAATGCCCACACTTTGAGTCTCCAAATATTACCTTTGGTCCAAGCTTGGACTTGTAGTTGAGTAGACTTTCCTTGTTCCCAGTCATATGTTTGGATCAACCACTGTCCTGGTACCATATTTGATTTACAGCTGGGCAGCTCTTTATCTGCAGACAAAATAGTTAGGTTTTCTTGACCCTGGTAACCTTGGGTCCTGGTTGATTTACATAACTGTAACTAGAAATATAAGAGCATTCAGGTTTATTTTTGTAACCTTTAGGATGATATCTACTTGGTGGTATTATCCATTGACTAAAAGGACTAATGTTACTTTTAGAATTTAGGTTTTTGTTGTTAGGATCTTGGATCGACGATTTCTGGTTGGATCGTCGAACTGAGCTCGACGATGTTGGATGAGATCGTCGATCTCTGCTCAAAGAATGAACGTATTCATTCTTGGGGCACCAAAATATTCAATATCTGGTTGACGAACCATACTGATATCATCGATCGTAGATCTAAGATTGATTATTACTTAAATTTGCATTCAAAGATCGTCGTTCTAAGGTCGACGATCTGTTCATGTATCGTCGATCTGAGTTCGACGATAACTGCTGAACATTGTTACTATATTATTCTTCTATTTTTTAAGTTTGTTCTTAGTTTCAATTTGTTTAAGGACTTCATTAACCTTATTGACTTGTTCAGTGTTTTTCTTTCCTTTATCAGAAACAAAATTTACAGGTTTAGAAAGATGGTTCTTTTGGATTAGTATTGGTTCACTGGATGAAGCTCCTAACCCTAATCTACAGTTATTAGTTCTAGTATTTAATGTTCTTGTTATATCTAACAGTCTTAAACTTCTTCCATTTAATGTTTCTTCTAATATCTTAGCTTTGCTAAGTTCAGATTTTAGAAAGTTGATTTGTTCATTTGCAGACTTTAGTTCATTAGATAGACTAGCATTTTCAGAAATGATTTTATCTTGATCCTTTAATTTTTCTCTGAGAAGTTTGATTTCCTTCTCAGATCTTATCAAATCTAAGCAAAAATTTTTAAATTCAAATTTAAATTCATTAGATTCAAAATCATAAGAGGCTAATACCTGATCTTCAGCTGACAAGATTTCTTCATTATCAGATTCATCTGTATCTGATCTGCTACTGTTGGCATCAATTACCATGAGGCAAACTTCCTTTGCCTTTGCCTCCTCTTCTTCTTCACTAGAACTTGAAGATGAAGATTCATCTTCTGTTTCACTCCAGCTTTCAGCCACAAATTCTCTGTCCTTCTTTTTGTGCTTACTGGATGATGGCTTGCTGTAATGCTTGCTCCTGAAAGTCCCTCTCTCTTGTGTCCTCCTTCTTCGATTCTCTTGACATTCTGAGAGGAAATGTCCAGGTTTCCTGCTGCCAAAACAAACCACCTCTTTAGTATGGGTTTTATCATACTTGGGCTTATCATCCTTCTTGGATGACTTCCTCCTGAAATCCTTCCTTGCCATCTTGTAGAATCTTTTGTCAAGCAAGCTCATCAGATCTTCATTTTTAGATGGAGTCTCAATCTCCTCAGTAGCCTTGAATGCAAGGATGTGCTCCTTCCTTGCTGGTGGAAGTGTTCTTTGCTCAGCTGCTTCCCTGGACTTGATCAGCTGTTCATAGGACTTTAACTTTCCTAAAAGAGATTCGGTTGAATTCTCATTTAGGCTCCTGGCCTCCTTGATGGGTTAGATCATTGAATCCCATGAGCTTGGGAAGCACATGAGGATTTTTTCATTCACCTCTGTGAGGGTGATGTCCTTGTCTAAGGTCTTTAGCTCATTGATGATTGAGCTTAACCTGTTGTACATATCAGCTACTATTTCTGCTTCCTCCTTCTTGAAGTTCTCATATTGGGATATGAGGTTTGATCTTCTGTCTTTTCTCTCATTAGAAGATCCAGCCACCATTTGATTCAGGGAATCCCAAATGGCCTTGGCTGATATGCATTCAGCCACCTTTTGGAAAATGTCATCTAACGTTGTTTGGGCCAATATGTTCATTGCCTTGGCATCATCAATTTTGGCCTTCTTTTGATCCTCAGTCCACTCAGGTGGTGGAACTGTATTGGTGCTGGTTAATGCTGCTTGTTGTAAGTGCTACAGGGGGACCTGTAAAAATGGAATTATAGATATCTTCATCAATGAAATTCATATATAATTTTATTCTTGTCTTCTAGATGGAAAACATATTTAGGTTGCAAACTGGAGGTCTCGTGCTTACAAAATCTTTGTTCTGGGCAATGATGTACAAGTATAAATCTAATGGGAATAGAATAATAGATCTAACTCAGTACCTTTGGTTCAAGAGTTATCTTGTACAACCAAATCAACTCCCCTCTAATACCAATTGAAAGTGAGGGTTAGATCTAATATACTTTAGAGGGGGGTGAGTAGAGTATTTGTCAGTAATTAAAATCTTTTGCTGAATAATATAACTTGTTCCTAAACTCAAATGTTATATCATAGCACAGCAGATTAAACTAATAAAAATCACAGAATC
Source organism: Platanthera zijinensis (assembly GCA_039513925.1). Classification (NCBI taxonomy): domain Eukaryota; kingdom Viridiplantae; phylum Streptophyta; class Magnoliopsida; order Asparagales; family Orchidaceae; genus Platanthera; species Platanthera zijinensis. The sequence goes on from CM077098.1 coordinate 22,343,406, forward strand.
CTAACTATCACAGCCATAGGAATAACAAAATAAAAGGCAACCAGACAACACAATAATTTTATACTGGTTCCCCAACCTGGGTACATCCACTCTTCTACCACCCTGGTAGGAATCCACTCAAATTTTTGTTCAGGTGACTGCCACCAGTGAGATTTTTGTAAGGTGCTCAAAAACCAAACCTCATGTCTTTTGGTTAGGAGACTTGCAACCAGGAATCGCTTTTGAAGGGAGTAGAGAACCCTTTTTATAGATGGGGTGAGAGAGTGATGATGTCTTCTCTTTCTCAAGTATTCAACTGAGAAGACTCTGTGGATTTGATGGTGGCAAAAGCTCCCCCTGAAATACTAAATTTATTCAGGGTGAAAGGAACTTTACTTCAGGGTGACAGGCCTTCAAGCTTTCAAATTCAACCAGAAGAACTTAAGGAACTCTTTGACAGATGCAGTAGTTGTTGTCCTTTGAAAGTTCCTGAGAGGATGACAGAATAAGAAGACTCTAAATTTAAATGGTTGTTCTTCTTCTTCTGAAAGCTATTCTTCTTCTGGTCTAGCAGATCTTTCTTTCTAGCACTTTGTTGTCAAGAGAGTGCGAGAGTAGAGAGAATCCATGTTGTGAGACGATGGTGTTCTACTCTTCCTGACTGGTTTTTTGTGTGTCTGTATCAGTTGTATGTTATGGAAGAGTAAAATCTATCTTTTATATTTTCTATGTAAACGTACTTTTGAATTTCGAAATCCTTTCTGCATTCAATGCTGATAGCAAGAGAATATTTTACATTGATTGATTCCCCCAATTGTCCCTTTGGAAAACGGCAGGAAATAATCCTAATGAAGACCATAATTAATGATCTTGTCTAACGATAATATTCATATAATATTAGAGCATTAATTACTCAGGAATCATTGCAATATAATAGGAACAGAAGAGGGAAATAGCCAAGTCTGTATTCATTGACCTGAGTCCATAGTTCGTCGAGCTAAGGTCCAAGTTCGTCGACCTCTGAATGGTTGACTGCTGCTTGATGACTTTCCTATTCGGTGCACCAAGTTCGTCAATCTGAATGTCCAAGATCGTCGACCTGAGACCTAAGAACTGAGTTTGTCTAGCTGAGGTCCAAGATCGTCGACCTGAGTTTTTATTCTAGACTTAGACTATTTTCTGGTGCTGAGTGTTGAAACATCATTTTGGCGTTGAGTGTGATGTTCTTTGGCGTTGAGTGTTGAATCATCATTCTGGCATTGAGTGTGATGTTCTCTGGCGTTGAGTGTTGAAACATCAGATCCAGAATTATTCAATCTAGGACAAGAGAACAGAGTTCTTCTAGCTGATGTTCTAAGTTTGTCGAACAATGTTTGACTTAGAAGTGTTGTCACTTTGTCAAGAGTTTGTCGATCCGAGAACCAAGTTCGTCGAGCTCAGCTCAGAGAATTGTTCTCTGAGTTCGTCGAGCTGAGCACGACTTTCGTCGACCTGAGATCAACGAACATAGAGCTCTTTTTCTAAGTCTTGAATTTTATCTAAGTCTTGAGTCTCTGGCTGTGTTGGAGGCTGGTCCCAGGCATTGTTGAATCTAAGGACTAGACCAAGACTCTAGGACACAACCACGACCTGGCTATACATGTTGGGTCATACCCTAACTTAGTGAACCTAGCCCAAATCAAACTAGGGATCCAACAGTGAGATCTTCTTAGACCACAAGAACGTCAAGTATATTGATAAATAGAAGGACTTGAACCGGCGATAGAGAAGATGATTGGAGTTCTTATGTGAATATGATTATACAATGCACTACCACCCGGGCAAGGCGAGTACGGTAGCGGATGCATTGAGCAGGAGGGCTAGCACTTCAGGATCGGAGCACCGACTGATGGCCATGGATTTGGTCCAGACGCTAGAGGACATGTAGATCACATTTGTTTCTAGAGGTGATCCATAGGTATATGCCGAATACTTGGCCACTTTGTGCATTATGTGTGACATCCGAGACCGTATCAGGATGCAATAGAGGCAGGATACAGTAATGGAGCATATATTCAGAGCCTTGGAGGAGGTCAAGTTGGAGGAATATTCACTGTATGATGACATCATTCATTTCTAGGGCCGTGTCTACGTACCCACTTGAGGTGGGATCTGGGAGGACATACTCAGGGAGGCACACTACACATGGTACTAATCATAGACATGAAGCTAGAGGCTTTGAGCCTGCAGCCGAAGTACTATGATGCAAGGCATAATAAGGTGGAGTTCTAGGTGGGGGACATGGTTTTCTTCAAGATACGTCCGGTGCACAGTATTTCACGAGTGCGGAGGGACAAGAAGCTCAGCCCTGGGTTTTTTGGGACCTTACACGATCCTGGAGTAGATCGGTCCCTTGGCATATTGGCTGGAGCTACCACTAAAGTTAGAGAACCGGCACGACGTATTCTACATCTCCTCACTTCGGAGGGCCTTACTTCGGCCGGAGCATCATGTCATATCTACATTGGGCCTGGTAGTATCTGATCGTTTAGTTTGTTTTGAGCCGATACAGATCGACGATACAGCAGTCTGAATTTTGTGGAAGAAGAATGTCCATTTGGTTAAGGTGTGGTCAAATCATGGGCATGAGAAGCACACCTAGGAGCCCATAGACCTCATACAGTAGTGAAAATTGAAACTCTTCACCTTAGGTACAATCTAAACCTCCTAGATATTTTGATCCACTTCTTTATTTGTTCACCCCATAGACCCGAATTTAAATTTTGGTGACAAAATTTTTTTTTGTTTATTAGGATTTTTAACATCCCCCTAACTTCTAGACCCCCTTGGGTTAGGGTTAGGGCTTGAATTATGAGTAGGGGGTCATGAGATGACCCATGGTTAGCTTGAACCTAGGAAATTGTTATAAGAATCCCAAAGGTACACAAGTAAACCTAGACCTATTCACTCCAAATTGGGCTTATAAACTCAAATTGAACTCACTAATAGATCAATAACCCTAAGAGAAATCTAATTGAACCAAAAGCCTCATCATAAGGTCACTAAATTGGGTAGATTGACCAAAGTTCTCTTTTAGTCAATATAGGACAATCCTTCACAATTACGACCAATTGGCGTATAAAATAGTAACTTGACCTCTCCTTTAGTCTTAGGACATAATAACAGACCCAATTGACTCAAAAGCCCCATCATGGGGTCATCAATTTGACCAATTTGACCAAAGTCAAACTTAGCCCTAAATTGGTCATAATCACACATATTGGCTAAATTGGCCCAATTAGAGCATTTCCATGACCCAACTAACATTGGGTGGTGTTGAGGGACTCAAGACACACACATTGGACCAGTCAATCGCTCAGTTGACCAAGTAAACTATGAAGTCAACTATGGTCAAAGTAAGCCTCAATTATGAAATTAAAAACCCAAACCAAATTCAATTGGGCAAAGCCCTAATCCAAAGTCCATCCAGCAAGCCCATAAGCCAAATGACCTCTTAAGGCCCTATGAATTTGAATAGAGGAATTTTATGGAGGGGAAAATAGGAATTTCCCCTATTTGGAGGAAAAGGAGGACGAATACATGGAGATCTTTCCACTTGGCACTCACCACATCATCCCAAGGGTTGCTAAGTGAGTTCTCATGCATAGGGACTGTCTTCTCATCAATTCCAACTGGCTGACTGCAAGGAGAGAGAAATACAATGACATTCAAGCCATGGCCAATAACCCCCTTCCTTGGTAACTAATTATACCCCCCATCTCAGCCCCATTCAAACCTTTCACCACCTTCACCGCCTCATGAGCAGTCGAGCCCGATCTTTGGAGCAAGGTTTGTTGGATCCCTAGTTGGATTTGGGCTAGGTTCACTAACTTAAGCTGAGTGTAACCCAACATTGTATATCTAGGGTCATGAGTAGTAGTCCTAGAGTTTAGGCTAAGTCATGATTAGTGCTACCTCCTTGGACAAGCCAAAAGTGGACTTCAAAGAATCAGTTTTAGCAGCTTTCAGAAAACAGTGATCAGTTCGAAATTCTTCGAACTCAGCTCGACGATCGTCGATCTCATATCGACGAACTTAGAGTTAATTCTCTGAGCTGAGCTCGACGTTCTCAGAGCTCAGGTCGACGCTTCGTTTTCTTCTATAAGTTTCTCAGCTCGACGAACTCAGAGTGCAGATTTGGAAAGTTATTCCCAGTTAACAGATCGAAGAGCTCAGGTCAACAAACTTGAATTCCCTGGTCGGTGATCTTGGATCTCAGGTCGATGAATTCTGTTTTGCGTTCGAATTTTTCTGTGTAGTTACAGAATGAAACCTTCCCTCTTCTGTTCCTTATTAGCAGTATTATTCTGAGCATTTAATGCAAATATTCTTCTGAATATAGCTGTTATTTGGCTGCATTAAATGTGGTATTCTTCAGAATAAATATTTGCTTATTCTATCAAGAACAGTTGGGAAACTCATCAATGCTATTATTCCAGCCGTTTTCTATTCCCCTTAGCAGCCAACATTTATGGAAAGAATTCAAAAATTAAAAGAGAATTTTTTCATCAGTGGAATAAGAGTAATCCTCTCTTCTTCGAGAAAAACAACAGACAAGAAAGACAGTTACAGAAATTTGAAGAGAAATCGAGAAACACTGCACAGGAAATTCTTAACATGCACTTGATGCTCTCAACGCTTTTTTATTCTCTTCCATAACTGTAGTTTGAAGAAGAACAAATCATCAAGATCAAGAGTCTTCTTCAACCTCTGTTTCAGAAATCCTTAGAGACATTCTATTCAACATCTATTATTGGATTTCCTGGATCTTGACAGATCAAGCTGAAAACCTACTCACCCTTTAACAAAGCTCTGTTCTTTCAGAAACATTCTACTTCTCAGAAGGAGCTTTGAGTTCACCAGAATCCACAAAGTCTTCTCAGTAGTATTTGAGAAAAGAGAAGACTTCCATCAACATTTTCCATCCCATTGTACAGGGTTATAGCTCCCTTCAAAAGTTAGTTTGGTTGACAAGTCTCCCTCCAAAAGACTTGAAGTTGGTTTTTGGGCACCTGATCAAAAGCCTGAAGGGTTTTCTTTATCTACCTAAACCAGATCTTGTGGTGGCAAACACCTGATCAAAACCTGCTAGTGGATCCTACCAAGCGTGGTAGAAGAGTTGATGTACCCAGGTTTAGGGGAACCACTATAAACTTCTTGTGTCGTCTGGTTGCTCCTTTTCATTAGTTTTTGTTGTGCTTGTGATTGCTGAATTGTTTAGCTTAGATTTTTATTATTTCTTAACTAATATATGATATCACTATATTTACTCTAATATAATCTAGAAAAAGAGCCAAAGTTTTAATACTCTATTCACCCCCCCCCCCACCTCTAGAGTAATCTGACCTAACACCCTCCTTTCAATTGATATTAGAGGTTGTGTTGGTTTGGTTATACAAGTTAACACTTTAACCAAGATCCAGTTAGATCAGATTTTCCTCATCCCAACTATTCTTTATCACAATGGCATAAAACAAGGATTATGCAAGCACCAGACCTCCAGTATGCAACCTGAATAAGTTTGCCATCTGGAAGGCAAGAATTAAGTTATACATGAATTCTATTGATGAGGATATATTTAACTCTATCTTGACAAGACCTCCTACTGCAACAACTACTTCAACTTCTACTTCAAGCACTCATGTTGTTCCACCACCTGAGTGGATAGATGCCTAGAAGAAAGCCAAGATTACAGATGCAAGAGCTATGAACATTTTGTTGGTTCCCTAGTTTTGATTTGGGCCATATCATCTCAATTAGGATTAATTGACCCAAGAATTATCTATGGTCAATGGTTAGACTAAATGTTTGTCTACCCTAGGTTTAGTTAGGATAGACCCAGATAGGATAGTTGAGATTGAATTGAAATGAAATTTTGTTTAAGTAGATTTGTGCTCGACGATAGTCGATTGGCGCTCGACGATCTTCGATTGATGATCGACGATATTAGAGTTATATGAACTCTGAAGTGGGTCGACGATCTGCATATTCAAATTGACGATCGTGTAGCCTTGGTCGACGTTTTCTGTGTAAACAGTTTTTCTTCAGGTCGACGATCTGCTTGTTCAGATCGACGATCTTCGATCTCTGGTCGACGTTTTCTATCTGCTATTATCAATATTCATTTCATTTGATTCATTGTTTTATTTACTCTTGTCTAAAACATATTCTATTCAAATATTCTGCTTATCACAATTCTTATACTTTGTTGCTTATTTGCAATATTTCTTATGCATTAATTAAAATATTTTGACAGAATAAAGCCGTTTGGAAAGAGAAGATTTTGTACAGCTGTAATATAGCTGTTAGGATTTGTCTCCTGTACATTTATGAAAAGTCAAATTGATAGGAAATTTTAATATCCTTAAATCCATTTTGGGAATGACAGAAAAGACTATATATGCAGTTTCTTTATTTGACTTATTATATTACTTATGAAAGATCTTTTTGTGCAGGGCTCGAGGCATTGTTAGAAAGAGAAAAAGCTTCTATATTATAAAACAGTTGGCTGAATATAAATAAGAGATACAGAAACTCAGAACGTATAGCAACAAGTGTGATAGAACAAGAGCTCTCAAGAAAAAGGATTTGTTCCTCTGCTTCTCCCTGAGTTCATCCTGTCTTAAGGAAAATCAACACTCAGTGTTCAAGCTTTCAAGAAGAACTTTCCTTCCAGATTGCAAAAGCTGCTGAAGAAGAACAGTCATCAACATCTTAAGTCTTCTTCAAAGCTGCATCAGAAAGAGTTTCAAAGCAATCTGGAGTTCCTGCACCCTGAAGCAAAGCTTCTTCCTAGACATTCTCTAAGTTAGAGGAAGCTTTGATTTTCTCAGAGAAATCCAATAGCTTCTCTGAACACAGAGAAGACACCTTTTTATCTTTCTTTTAACCTCCTTATAAAAGGGTTATTACTCCCTTCAAAAGTGAATTGTTGGTGATAGGGCACCTGATCAAAAACCTATTTGATTTTGGGCTCCTGATTAAAAGCTCAAAGGGTCTCTAGATCTACCTACAGCAAATCTTGTGGTGGCAGGGCACCTGAACAAAAACCTATAGTGGATTCCTACCAGGGTGGTAGAAGAGTGGATGTACCCAATTGGGGAACCACTATAAATCTCTTGTGTTGTCTGGTTGCTTACTTTAATTGATGCACTATGGCTGTGATAAATTTAACTAGGTTGCTAAGTGCTGTGTTAGGCTTAAAGCTCAACTGAAACTCCAGTTAACTTGATATTTTATTCACTACACTCGGATAGGCTTTAGGTTATAAGCTTTCATATTTCTATTCCGCAATAGTTCTAAGAGAAGTGTTTAGAGTCTCCTTAATTTTTGAATACTCTATTCACCCCCCCCCCACCTCTAGAGTAGTAAGTATCTTATCCCCTCACTTTCAATTGGTATCAGAGGGAGGTTGGTTATTCAACAGCTTAACCATTCCTAGGTTGATTGGTTGAACAGGCTAACACCTGAACCATAAGATCTTATGATAAGATACTTTGATACCATATACACTCACATTTGATTCATGGCCAGTACAAAGATTACTCTAGCACCAGACATCCAGTATGCAACTTAGCCAAGTTTGGCATCTGGAAGGACGGAATCAGACTTTATATGAACTCCGTTGATGAAGATATTTTTTCTTCTATCTTAACAGGGCCACCAACACCACCTGCTGCAACTACTGCTACAACATCTGCAAATCTCAGTGTTGTGCCACCTCTTGACTATAATGAAACCTACAAGAAGGCCAAGATAGCTGATGCCAAAGCTATGAATATTTTGGCTCAGACTATGTCTGATGAGACATTCCAGAAAGTGGCTGATTGTAGCTCAGCAAAAGCCATGTGGGACTCACTGAATCAAATTGTAGCTTGTTCAGCTGATGAGAGGAAGGACAGAAGGTCCAATCTCATATCCCAATATGAGAACTTCAAGAAAGAAGAGGTTGAGACTGTAGAAGCCATGTACATAAGGCTCAGCTCTATTATCAATGAGCTGAGGACACTTGATAAGGAGATTACATTGACAGAAGTCAATGATAAAATACTGATGTGCTTTCCCAGCACATGGGATCTAAGAATCTGGCCAGTCAAGGAGTCCAGAAGTACAGCAGAGATCTCAACTGAAGCTCTCCTTGGCAAGCTCAAATCATTTGAGCAAGTACTGAAGAACAGGGATGCTGAAGCTGAAGCTAAAGCACCTACTCCAACAAGGAAAGAGCAAACCCTTGCTCTTAAGGTTGATGATGAGTCCAAAGTGACTCAATCAAATGAAGAACTGTTTGCACTCTTTGCCAAGAGGTTTTACAAGATGGGAAGAAAGGAAAACAGAAGAAAGTCATCAAAATATGATGACAAGCCAAGGTATGATAAAACCCCATCTAAAGAAATTATCTGTTATGGATGCAGGAAGCCTAGACACATCCTCCCTGAGTGTCCAGAGACAAAGCATAAGGAAAGGAGAAAAGAAAAGGAACATGAGAAGCAATACTCCAAGACATCTTCTCACAAATATAAGAAGAAAGAGAAAGGTCTTGTTGCAAAGACCTGGAGTGATTCTGAGGAAGATTCTTCTTCTTCCAGCTCCAGTGAAGATCATGAAGAAGAGAAGAAAGCTAAGGAGATTTGCCTTATGGCAATCAATTCCTGCAGCAGTAACTCAGCTGTAGAGATGACTGAAGATGAGGAGGATGAATTGTCTGATGAAGATCAGGTAATTGCATCTTATGATTTTACCTCTGATGAGTTTAAGCATGAATTTAAAACTCTTTGCCTAGACTTACTTAGCTCAGAAAAGGAAATTAATTTGCTTAGAGATAAACTAGCACAATCATAATCTCTATCTAATGAAAACATTAAGTTGGAAGTTGAACTCACTAGATCAACTGAAGAAATTAAATTTCTTAAATTAGAACTAGCTAAAGCTAAAAGGTTAGAGGATTCACTTAATGGCAGAAGCCTTAAGTTTCTAGAAATCACAAGCACTGCCAACACTAGGATAGGAAACAATAAGTTAGGCTTAGGTGCCTCACCTAGTGAACCCCCATTGCTCCTTGAATACAATCTGTCTACTCCAGTAAAGTTTGTTTCTTAAAAGGGAATACACAATACTGAGGTTATTCAAAAGGCTAAGAAAACCTTAAATAAGATTAAGAGAGACAAAAGGAAACAAAAATTCATAGAAATAAAAAAATCGTCGAACGCCCATCGACGATCGCTGAACCCATCGTCGAACGATAATCGACGATCTCTGAACTCACCTGCTGGGTATAACTACTTGGCAATGAGGGATCGAGGATCTCAGCCTGAGTCGTCGAATAGAGATCGACGATCATCGAACCCAGAGCTCTCTTCTGTGGACCAAGATCGACGATCTGGGTACCGATCGTCGAACATCTATCGATGATCAGAACTGAATTTTTCAGAATTACAACAATGCTAATAGAAACAATAAGTTTAATAGCAACCCTAGGTCTGCTAATTGGATTATCCCACCTAGGAGATCTCATCCCTTAGGATATCACCCTCAACCTGCATATTCTTTTATTTCTAGTTTTTCCTATGTGAAGAAATATGGACTCAAGGTTACCTCGGTCCACAATATTTAATCTATCTTATTTCAGGTGAAGGCTTATCCTATCACTCAGGACAAGTGGTATTTGGATAGTGGATGCTCCAAGCATATGACTGGAAACAAAGAGAACCTGTCAAGCTTCAAAGCCAAGTTGGGACCAAAGGTAGTCTTCGGTGATTCAAGCTGTGGTCAGACTAAAGGATATGGTAAATTCACTATAGGGTCAGTGACTTTCAAGAAGATAGCATATGTCATAGGACTGAAGCACAATCTCATTTCTGTAAGTCAACTTTGTGATGCTGGCTATCAGGTTTGGTTTTCTAATACTCTGTGCAATATTACTTTAAACAATAAAATTATGTTAGTAGGCATTAGACAAGGAAATATTTATCTTGTAGACTTTAATTCCACCTCTTCTTAAATCTATTTATTTAATGAGGTGAGTAGTAATAATACTTTGTGGCATAAGAGGCTAAGTCATGTTAACCTTAAAAATATATCTAGGTTATCTAAATACAACCTTGTTAGAGGTTTGCCCTCTTCCCCCTACAAGAAGGAAGGCCTATACAAGGCTTGTCAGCTAGGCAAGCAAACCAAGAATAGTTTCAAAGCTGTAAATAAAAGTGATTCACCTAGAATCCTGTACCTATTGCACTCTGATCTCTTTGGTGCAATAGCTGTACAGAGTCTAGGAGGGAAATTTTATACCCTAGTTATTATAGATGATTACTCTAGGTTCACTTGGGTGTTCTTCTTGAGAACTAAATCTAATAACTTTAAAGTTCTTACAGATTTTCTACTTTGTATATAGACTGAGTACTCTACTCAAGTCTCCTTGATCAGAAGTGATCATGGTGCTGAGTTTGAATCTCTTCTTATGCAAGAATTCTTTGAGAAAGAAGGTATCATACATAGCTTCTCTGCTCCTAGAACTCCTCAACAAAATGGGCTAGTGGAAAGGAAAAACAGAACCCTGATTGAAGCTGCAGGAACATTGTTAGCAGATGTTAATATGCCTCTATCCTTTTGGGTAGAAGTAGTTAGCACAGCCAACTATGTACTGAATAGGAGTATGATACATAAACTTAAGGGGAAGACTCCTTATTAATTGCTTAAAAAAAAGAAACCTAAAAAAGATTATTTTAGAGTTTTTGGCTGTGTAGTTTACATTCACAATAATAACAAAGACTACATTAGAAAATTTGAAGCAAAGGCTTCAATGGGAATCTTTCTAGGATATTCCCAAGTAAGCAAAGCTTATAGGGTATTTAATAAATCCACATTAAAAATTGATGAGTCAGTTCATGTATCTTTTGATGAAAAAAAAATGTTTTACAGAGAGAAGGAAACTTCCTCCAGTAACTATTTGCAGGTACCTGACTTGTGCAAGAATTTGGATGAACTAAAACTCACTCAAGAGATTCAACCTCAATCAACTCCTCAGTTAGCTGATTCAGACAGTGATGAAGATCAGGTAGAAGTGATTGCAACTTTGCCAACAACCAATCTAATTCCACCTGAGGAATTGATTCCAACTGCTGTTGAAGATCACATACCACCAACTGATTATATCACACTTAGAGATCATCCTACATCTCAAGTGATTGGACACATTTCAACTGGTGTGCAAACTAGACATCAACTAAGTCAAGATGTGATGCTTGCTTATTTTCTTTCTCAGGTTGAGCCCTTAACCTTAAAAGATGCTGAGCAAGATCCCCACTGGATCATTGCTATGCAAGAAGAGCTAAACCAGTTTGAAAGATGCAAAGTCTGGGATTTGGTTCCAAGACCAAAAGGTCAGCTGGTTATAGGCACAAAATGGGTGTTTAGAAACAAATTGGATGTACAAGGAATTATCATAAGGAATAAAGCAAGGCTTGTAGCACAAGGCTATAGATAGGAAGAAGGCATATATTATGATCAGACTTTTGCTCCTGTTGCAAGGCTAGAGGCAATAAGGATCTTTCTAGCCTATGCAGCCTACATGAAGTTTAAAGTGTTCCAAATGGATGTAAAGAGTGCATTCCTGAATGGAGAGCTAAAGGAAGAGGTGTTTGTTGAACAACCCCCTGGTTTCATTTCTTAAACTTATCCCTCACTTGTTTTTAAGCTGCAAAAAGCTCTGTATGGACTTAAGCAAGCTCCTAGATCATGGTATGAGACTCTAGCTAGTTTCCTATTAGAACACAGGTTTGTTAGAGGCATAGTTAATAGAACCCTTTTTATTAAGCACCAAAAGGACAAAATCCTATTTGTTCAAATCTATGTGGATGACATTATATTTGGTTCCACTGATCCCAAACTATACAAAAGGTTCTCAGACCTAATGCATTCTACGTTTGAGATGAGTAGTATGGCTGAGCTGTCTTATTTCCTTGGTCTTCAAGTGAAACAAGATGTTGATGGCATCTTCATCTCCCAATCTAAGTATGCCAAGGAATTGGTAAAGAAGTTTGGGATGGCAGATGCTTCAACAATGCACACTCCTATGACTACTAATGTAGTTATTGATTCTGATGAAAAGGGAAAGCCTGTTGATCAGAAAAATTTTAGGGCCATGGTTGGTTCTCTATTATATCTAACTACAAGTAGACCTGAATATAATGTTTGCCACATGCCTCTGATTTCAGGTCAACCCCAAGGAATCTCATTTAACTCTTCTCAAGAGAATCTAAAGATACTTGAAGGGATGCCAAAATTTAGGACTTGGTACCAAGCTGAATCAGAATTTGAGTTGATTGGATACTCAGATGCTGACTATGCTTGCTATAGAGTTGATAGGAAGAGCACCTCATGGACTTGTCAGTTCCTAGGTGAGAGATTATTCTCATGGTTTTGCAAAAAGAAGACTTCTGTTTCAACTTCAACTGCAGAGGCTGAATATATAACAGCTGCTAATTACTGTTCACAGATTCTATGGATTCAAAATCAACTCTTGGATTATTGGTAGACACACAGAAACACCAAAATTATGTGTGATAGAACCAGTGTTATTTCTATAGCACAAAATCCTGTGCACCATTCTAGAACAAAGCACATTGACATTAGACACCATTTTCTTAGAGACTGTGTTGACAAGAATAAAATAAATCTCGAGTTTATACCCACAGATCTTCAGAGAAGTGATATTTTCACAAAGCCTTTAGATGAACAGAAAAATCTATTCTTTTTGAATCAACTAGGCATGATGAATGGATCAGACTAAGTGTAAAAATATGCTAAGTTTAAATCTGTTCTTAAATCGTCGAACGGTGTTCGAAGATAGTCGAACAGGTTGAGCTAAATCGTCGACCCTTGGTCTACGACAGCTCTTTGCCTTTAGAGACAGAAATCGTCGATCGACGATCGACGACACTGCTTCGGAAATCGATCGTTAATCGACGATCGACGACCGATTCTCCTGATCTTCATTCAGAGATCGACGATTCTAGTTTATTTATAAACGATCATCTATTTAGGTCTGAAGATCGTCGACGGAGCTCGCCGTTTCATATTCTGCTTCCAGAACTGTTTCGAGCTCTTGTCCCGTGCTTTCTGCTCTCTTCTCTTGCGATTCTTCTCGTCAAGGCGATTTCCTCTGAAAACCCTATCTGTGATGAAGTTCGATGCCGGTTTCTCTATTGACTTCGATTCCTTCAGTGACAGTGAACAAGTTTTCAAAGAAATGCTGCAGTTATGCGATGAACAAGGACTCAAAAAGCTTATGTCTGCAAAGACCAAACTCCACTTATTAGAGATAAAAGAATGGGTGTATATATCTTCTTAGGATGACAAAGTGATGACAGGAACCATCAACGGAGTGGAGGTAATTCTTACCCCTGAAATTCTGACTGAAACTTTTGAGTTAAAGAATGGAACAAATGAGTATGAGCAAGATTCTGCAAAGTATGGTAGGATACTGATAGAGATGGTACATGCGGAAGGCATTCCCTCTAAGCTGTTAAAAGTAAATCTATCTGTTGGTTTCAAGTTCTTGGCTGACCTAGTAGGAAAAGTGTTGCTTGGAAAGCATTCCGCTCACAACAAAATCAACAGGCAACAGTTTGCCTTGATGTCAGCTATTGTGAATAAGAAGTCAATCAATTGGGCTGGACTATTGTTTGAGTTAATCAGGAGAAATAACAACAAGAAAGAGGTGACCCAAGGAAGGCTGATTGGGTTATTTCTATCCAAGAAAGATTCCCAGCTGTTAGGCTCTGTTCCAACAGCCATCAATGCCAGCAAAAGGATTGATTCTTCCTTGTTTGCTAAGTGGAAAAGGTTTATTCAGAAACCTTCAAAGGCTAAACCTGCCCCTATAACATTTGAGGGCATAAGGGCTTCTGAAGCCACTCCCCACCCTAGTGAAGAAATCCCTGCCTTACCCTCCTTGCCATCCACCTCCATTGCAACTCATTCTTCTCCCGTGAACCATCCATCCCAATCTACTTCTCCAACTCCAACTCATCTAGCTGAGATACCCTACTTCAATATAGAATCCATGTTCAATCTGCTCACTCCATCTCCTCATCATTCCCCAGCTCCTTCTCCTCATCATCAATCACCCACTCATGATCATCAATCTCATCACAATTCTCCACTTGATGAAGCCCCAGTTTAGCAGAACATAAATTCTGATTATTCTCAATCAATCATTCCTCCATCTTTTCAAATAACACCATAATTCATTGCCAGTATTCTATACCTCATTACCCCATCCATCAAAACAATGATAGCTGAAGCCATTGCCCCCCTTGCTAACTCCATCTCTTCACTTGCTGCTTCCTTCACTGCCCTCTCAGGCCTTTCTTCATCTAGGGGCCTGGGTTTTGTTCCCACTAAACCCAGGTAGGGGGAGATGTTCATTGATGATGATTCAGGCTCTACTTTGGCTCGTCAGGTTGTGCAATCTCCAGCAGCAGTGGAGATAGAAATATGTTCAGATACAGTTCCAGATGAAGTCCAAAGGATAGTAGCAGATTTAGATGCTCCAGTAGTTCCAAATGAACTAGAGGCATTTCTTGATTCAGATGATGAGTCCTCTCTCTCTCTTCTCTTGGAGGCCATTATCAGTCCTCCCCTTGCTCTTTTGATCCTCTTCAGGACATTGTGTGCTATCATAGACCAATGTGCCTTCAGTTTTTGGACAGTTTTATTATTTCTGAAGCAATAGCTGAAGCAGCCTTTGCCTTCAAATTCTTTCTTGAGGAGATTTCCACTCCTATAGTTGCAAGACATCTAGAAGAAATTATCACCTCCTTCTTAGAAGATAAGTGGAATTCAGTAGAATCTTCAAATAAAAGTGTGCCAGTTGTTGTTCCAGAAGTTGAGTCTGTGCCCTCTACCCTTTGGGATGACACCCCAGGTCCATATTTGGACTCTCTCTTAGCACAAGATATACTAGAAGAATAAAGAGAAAAGGCTATGTTGAAAGTTAAAGAATAAGAGGAAGCTATGCTAAAATACATTGATGATCTATATGACAAAAACTCAGTCCTCACATTCTGAGGATGAGGATGAAGATTCTGATGATTCAGAAGATAATAAGAAAAGGAAAAGGATTGATAAAAAGAAAAGGAAGACTGGTTCTCCACCTCCTCCAAATCCAGATCATGATATTCTATACTATATTTTGAAAGGAATTGATCCTAAGTCCAAAAGCTTTGACCCCTGGATGTGGCTTTCTAAAAATGCTCAGAAAGCAAGGAAGAAGAGCAGGAAGAACTCTCCTCCTCCCAAAGGGATTCAGAGAGGTCCTCCTCCTCCTCCTCCCTCTGCTGGTGCATCAGGCAACATTGCTTCCAGATCTTCTGCTCCTTCTACCAGACCAAATCAACCATACACCTATCAGAGGAAGGGCAGACAGCCTCATCCCAGCAGGTCTCATGATCAGAGGCAGACCAGGCATTCAGATAGTCAAAGAGAGCAAATAAAAGAAGTTGTATTTCAACAACCAACTTTCTCTCCTCCTTCAGCTTCTAGGTCTCCTTCAAAGGAAAAACTTGCTCAGGTCAATCTAGCAGATGTCAAAAGGAAAAGAGTTATATATTCTGACAAATCAAGCAAGAAATATGCTGAGTTTGCTCCTCCAACCAGTCTTATGATTCAAGAGCCAAAAGATTCAAATATCAAGCAAACTGAGAGTTTTCTAACTCAATCAGTAAAGTTTAAGGCTGTAAATCATTTGAATCCAGATGATGAAAACACTTATGAAAGTCAAGAGCTTGATCCAAACTTCAAAATGGCTAGACTTTTAGAATTGGTGGGAACTGCTCAGATCAAGAAAGCTAGAACTGAAGGCAAAGATATCACAGGATTGTCTACCATGTCAACATACAGAAAGAAAGAATTGGATAGATTCCAAGTCAGCTAAGAAGTTTTTGATGCTTCAAAATATATGGAGAAACATCCTGAAGCTGTTCTACCTAAAGCTGGAGAGCTAAAGATCATTGGAGAGCAGGACTTGAAATTATCAAAGAAAGATGCATATGATCCTAATAGGAAAATCACCTTCTCTCCTGCTACTTTTATTCCTCCTTCAGATTTGTTGATAATCAATTGTGACATTTGTGTTGAATATCTGTCTTATTTAAATCTGTTTGATAATTTATCTATTGTTGTTTATCTTATCTGCTTATATTAGATTTGTTAGTGTTTGAGTGACATCACCCAAATAGGGGGAGATTGTTGGTTCCCTAGTTTTGATTTGGGCCATGTCATCTCAATTAGGCTTAATTAACCCAAGAATTATCTATGGTCAATGGTTAGACTAAAGTTTGGTCTACCCTAGGTTTAGTTAGGATAGACCCAGATAGGATAGTTGAGATTGAATTGAAATGAAATTTTGTTTAAGTAGATTTGTGCTCGACGATAGTCGATTGGCGCTCGACAATCTTTGATTGATGATCGACGATCTCAAAGTTATATGAACTCTGAAGTGGATCGATGATCTGCTTATTCAGATCGACGATCGTGTAGCCTTGGTCGACGTTTTATGTGTAGACAGTTTTTCTTCAGGTCGATGATCTGCTTGTTCAGATCGACGATCTTCGATCTCTGGTCGACGTTTTCTGTCTGTTATTATAAATATTCTTTTCATTTGATTCCCTGTTTTATTTACTCTTGTCTAAAACATATTCTATTCAAATATTCTGCTTATCACAATGCTTATACTCTGTTGCTTATTTGCAATATTTCTTATGCATTAATTAAAAGATTTTGACAGAATAAAGCCGTTTGGAAAGAGAAGATTGTGTACAGCTGTAATATAGCCGTTAGGATTTGTCTCTTGTACATTTGTGAAAAGTCAAATTGATAGGATATTTTAATATCCTTAAATCCGTTTTGGGAATGATAGAAAAGACTATATCTGCAGTTTCTTTATTTGACTTATTATATTACTTTGGAAAGATCTTTTTGTGCAGGGCTCGAGACATTGTTAGAAAGAGAAAAAGCTTCTATATTATAAAACAGTTGGCTGAATACAAATAAGAGATACAGAAACTCAGAACATATAGCAACAAGTGTGATATGATAAGAGCTCTCAAGAAAAAGGATTTGTTCCTCTCCTTCTCCCTGAGTTCATCCTGTCTTCAGGAAAATCAACACTTAGTGTTCAAGCTTTCAAGAAGAACTTTCCTTCCAGATTGCAAAAGCTGCTGAAGAAGAACATTCATCAACATCTTGAGTCTTCTTCAAAGCTGCATCAGAAAGAGTTTCAAAGCAATCTGGAGTTCCTGCACCCTAAAGCAAAGCTTCTTCCTGGACATTCTCTAAGCAAGGGGGAGCTTTGATTTTCTCAGAGAAATCCACTAGCTTCTCTGAACACAGAGAAGACACCTTTTATCTTTCTTTTAACCTCCTTGTAAAAGGGTGATTACTCCCTTCAAAAGTGAATTGTTTGTGATAGGGCACCTAATCAAAAACCTATTGGATTTTGGGCTCCTGATCAAAAGCTCAAAGGGTCTCTATATCTACCTACAGCAGATCTTGTGGTGGCAGGGCACCTGAACAAAAACCTGTAGTGGATTCCTACCAGGGTGGTAGAAGAGTGGATGTAACCAATTAGGGAACCACTATAAATCTCTTGTGTTGTTTGGTTGTTTACTTTAATTGATGCACTATGGCTGTTATAAATTTAACTAGGTTGCTAAGTGCTGTGCTAGGCTTAAAGCTCAACAGAAACTCAAGTTAGCTTGATATTTTATTCACTACACTCTGATAGGCTTTAGGTTTTAAGCTTTCATATTTCTATTCCGCAATAGCTCTAAGAGAAGTGTTTAGAGTCTCCTTAATTTTTGAATACTCTATTCACCCCCCCCCCCCCCCCTCTAGAGTAGTAAGTATCTTATCCCCTCACTTTCACATTTTAGCTCAGACTATGACTGATGACATTTTTTAGAAAGTGGCTGAGTGCTCTTCAGCCAAATCCATCTGGGATTCCGTAATCCAAATGTTGGTTGGATCTGCTGATGAGAGAAAGGACAGAAGATCCAATCTCATCTCTCAGTATGAGAACTTCAAGAAGGAAGAAGTTTAGTCAGTCAGTGACATGTATAATAGGCTAAGCTCAATCATCAGTGAGCTAAGGACCTTAGACAAGAAATTACCCTGACTGAAGTGAATGACAAGATCCTTATGTGCTTCCCCAGCACATGGGATTCAAGGATCTGGCCTATCAAAGAAGCCAGAAGTATGACTGAGATATCAACTGAGTCTCTCCTTGGAAAGCTCAAATCATATGAGCAAGACTAGAGAAGCAGCAGTTGAAATAAAGACTCCAACACCTACTAGGAAGGAGTATAACATTGCTATCAAGGCTGCTGAGGAATCTGAAGGGACTCCAGTCAATGAAGAACTGATGAGTTTATTTGCCAATAGATCTTTCAAAATGGCAAAGAAGGACTTCAGAAGGAAGTCATCTAGACAAGATGACAAACCAAGGTATGACAAAACACCTTCTAAATATGTTGTATGTTTTGGTTGCAGGAAGCCAGGACACTACATCTCTGAGTGTCCAGAAGCTCAAAAGAAAGATAGGAGAAGAGAAAAAGAGTCAAGAAGAACTCATCACAGCAAGCCCTCCTCAAGCAGCACAAGTGGAAGGAAAAGAGTTTTGTTACTGAGACCTGGAGTGATACAAAAAAAGAGTCATCCTCTTCCAACTCCAGTGATGATGAAGATGAGCAAAAGTCAAAGGAAGTTTGCCTAATGACAATTGATGCATGCAGTGGAAAATCAGATGCTGAAGATTCAGATAATGAAGAATCATTGTCTGTTGGAGATCAGGTAATTGCTTCCTATGATTTTGAATCAGAAGAATTTAAATCTTAATTTAAAAAATCTTTGCTTAGATTTAATAAGCTCTGAGAAGGAAATCAAACTTCTTAGAGAGAAATTAACGGATCAAGATAAATATCTTGCTGAAAATGAAAAATTGTCACTTGAACTAAATTCAGCTAATGAACAAATAGTTTTTCTAAAAATTGAACTAAGTAAGGCAAAGAAACTAGAGGAATCTCAAAATGGCAGGAGCATGAAATTACTAGATATAACCAGTACCTTAAATGCTAGGACTAATAACTGTAAACTATGACTAGGTGCCTCATCTAGTGAACCACCTTGTTGGAACACCCTAATTTGGATTTGGGTCAGGATCACTATGTCTTTCAGTTTATTAGATTGACCCATCATGTATAGCTAAGGGTCATAGGTTGTGCTAAGTCAGAGGCTCTCAGAGATAGAAAAAATCAGCCAAGAGAAATCAGCCCAGAGAAATCAGTCAGAGAAATCAGCCTAAAGAAATCAGAACTCAACACTATGCTCAGGTCGACGATCGTCGAGCTCCGGTCGAAGATCGTCGAGCTCATCTCTGCAAGATCGTCAAGCTCCGATCGAAGATCGTCGAGCTTAATCTTTGCTGTAACGTCGAGCTCTGGTCGACGCTTTATCTCAAGCTGCGGTTGACGTTTTATCTAAAGCTCAGGTCGATGCTTTCCAAGCTCAACTATGCTGGAACGTCGAGCTCCGCTCGACGCTAACCTATGCTGGAACGTCAAGCTCTGGTCGACGTTCTCCGAACTCCGTTCGACGATTTCTGCCAGAACTTTGAACGCAAGTTTCCAGGCGGATTTTCAGGATATTCTTTGGTCCAATCAAAGCCAGCTGTCAATATTCAAATACAGCTTTATTACAGGACTATTACAGGAATGTATTTATGAATATTATAGTCGTTGGAGTATCAAAAAGGAAGCAGTAATAAGTGCTGAATTAAAATGCCCGTTTCTCTTCTATCAGAATAAATATACAGAGAAACAGAGGAACATGACACAAGAAAAACCAAGAATAGAGATAACCTGTACAGTAAAGTTCTCTTCTCAGATTTACTGTTCCAGGAAGCCTGAAGAGACAACTACTCTACATCAGTCTGAAGGCTTACTGGAAGATGATCATCAAGGCTTCATCATTTACTCTCCAAGACAACAAACATTTCAGCCATTGCTGAAATCATCATTTGCTGGAGCAGTCATCCACTGAAGGCCTATCACCCTGTGCAAAGCTTCCACTCCTGAACCTACTGCCAATCTCAGGGGGAGCTTTGACATCATCAATCCACTTGTGCTTCTCTCATTTGATTGAGAACAGAGAAGACACCTTCAACTCTTATTTTTCTTTTCCCGCTGTAAAAGGGTTCTTGAACTCCCTTCAAAAGTTCTGCTTGGTTCTGAGAGCCTTGTCAAAACTCAGTGGTGGCAAGACACCTGATCAAAAAATCTAGGTTTGGTTTTTGAGCACCTTATCAAAAACTCATTGGTGTCAGGACACCTGATCAACTCATCCTGAGTGGATTCCTACCAAGGGTGGTAGAAGAGTGGACGTACCCAAGTTGTTGGGGAACCACTATAAAATTCTTGTGTCGTCTGGATTGCAATTTTTATTTCTTGTATTCTTGTTGTGTGTGTTTGCTCTAATCTCTATGATAGATCTCACTTTCACACCTCTAATCTAGAAGAACAATCTATCAAAACCTGTAAATTTTATTTCTGATAAGGGCAAGAAGAACGCTGAACAGGTTAACAAGGTTAATGAAGTTCTGAAACAAATGGAATTAAAACAAAAATCTAAGAACAAGAAAAACAATAAATATAACAATGTTCAGCAGTTTTCGTCGAACTCAGATCGACGAAATTGTAACAGTTCGTCGACCTCAGAATGACGAACTCTGAACACAAACCATAATAATAAGAAATCTTCGATCTATGATCGACGAAACAAGTATGGTTCGTCGACCATTGATCGACGATATTGGTGCCCTGAGAATGAATACTTTCCTTCTTCGAGCAGAGATCGTGATCTCATTCCTATTCGTCGAGATCAAGTCGATGAACTCACCAAAATTCGTCGATCCCAGATCATAATTACAGAAACTTAAATTCCAACAGAAACTGTAACATTAAATATAACAAACATAGGGAGAATATCAACACATTCACCCAATGGATAATTCCTCCTACAAGATTTCACCCCTTAGGTTATAAGAACCAACCTGAATGTTCATTTATTTCCAGTTTTTCATTTGAGAAGAAACAAGAACCCAAGGTTACTTAGGTCAAGAACTTTTAATTTGTTTCATTACAGGTAAAAACCTATCCTATCACCCAAAATAAGTGGTATCTGGAAAGTGGGTGCTCTAAGAACATGACTGGATGCAAGTACAACCTCATTAACTTCAAGGCTAAACTTGGTCCAAGAGTCATCTTTGGAGATTCATGTTTTGGAAAGAATAAAGGCTATGAATACATCAAAAGTGGAGATGTCACTTTCAAAAAGGTTGCATATGTTAATGGTCTCAAGCATAACCTCATATCCATAAGTCAGTTATATGATTCAGGTTATTAGGTTTGCTTTTCTGAATCTCAATGTATTATTTCAGCAAACAATCAAACTGTTTTAACTAAAATTAGACAAGGTAACACATACTTAGTAAACTTTAAATCTGCCAGTTTAGAAATCTGTTTATTTTATCTTGTTAGCAATCAAAATGATTTGTGGCATAAAAGATTAGGTCATTTAAATTTGAGAAACATAGCTAGGCTTTCTAAAGACAACCTTGTCAGAGGATTACCTTCTTACCCCTATAAGAAGGAAAGTCTCTGCAGGGCTTGTCAGATTGGAAAGGAAACTAAATCTAGTTTTAAATCATTAAACAAAATTGACTCACCTAGGATATTGTACTTACTACATATGGACCTTTTTGGCCCTATAGCTGTACAAAGCCTAGGAGGGAAATCTTATACTTTAGTGATTGTAGATGACTTTTCAAGATTACCTTGGGTATTCTTTCTGAGATCTAAGTCAGATACTTTCAATGTTCTTACAGATTTTTTCAAGAACATACAGATTGAGTACTCTACTCCAGTTGCATTGATCAGAAGTGATCATCTTACTGAGTTTGAGCTTCTTCTAAAGTAAGAGTTCTGTAGGAAAGAAGGTATCAGACATTGCTTCTCAGCTCCTAGAACACCTCAACAAAATGGGGTTGCTGAAAGGAAGAATTGAACACTAATTGAATCTGTAGGCACATTACTTGCAGATGCTTATTTGTCCCTATCCTTTTGGGCAGAGGCTGTAAGCACAACAAATTATGTGTTGAATATAAGTCTTATACACAAGCTTAAGAATAAGACTCCTTATGAGTTACTGAAAGGGAAGAAACCTAAAGTCACCTATTTTAAAGTATTTGGTTGTATATGCTATATTCATAATAATGACAAGAAATATATTAGAAAATTTGAAGCAAAGGCTGCAATGGGAATTTTTCTAGGATATTCTAATGTCAGCAAAGCTTATAGGGTGTTCAATAAATCATCTTAAAAATTGTGGAATCTGAGCAGGTAACTTTTGATGAAGCTAATATATATTGCAAGGAGAAAGAAATTTCTACCAATAAGTTATTGCAGGTACCTCACTTGTGTGAGAAAATGGATGAACTATACCTTACACCAAAGGTTATATCACATCCTCCTCCACAATTTGATGAAGAAAGTGAAGAAGGAACTGTGGAAGCAGTGGAACTTCCTCCAATAGCAGATGTAATTCCACAAGAGGAATTCATTCCAAATGATGTTGTTAAACCAACTCCACCATCTGATTTTATCACACTAAGGGATCACCCTAGATCTCAAGTGATTGGAGACATGTTAGTAGGTGTAAAGACAAGACATCAACTCAACCATAATGTGATGCATGCCTGTTTTCTCTCTCAAGTTGAGCCTCAATCCATAACTTATGCAGAGCAAGATCCCCACTGGATTATTGCAATGTAAGAGGAGCTCAATTAGTTTGAGAGATGTAGAGTTTAGGACTTGGTTCCAAGGCCTAAAGGCTATCCAGTAATTAGGACCAAGTGGGTTTTCAGGAACAAGCTTGATGCTCAAGGTGTGATTGTAATGAATAAGGCTAGGCTTGTTGCTCAAGGCTATAGGCAAGAGGAAGGGATTGATTATGATCAAACCTTTGCACATGTTGCCAAGCTAGAGGCAATAAGGATTTTCCTTGCTTATGCTATTTTCAAGAAATTCAAAGTCTACCAGATGGATGTAAAAAGTGTATTTCTGGATGGAGAATTAAAAGAAGAGGTTTATGTGAAAAACCTCCAGGTTTTATCACTTCATCTCATCCCTCTTATATTTTTAGATTGCATAAAACTCTCTATGGTCAAAAGGAAGCTCCAAGAGCTTGGTATGAAACCTTAACAAGCTTTCTTTTAGAGCATAAGTTTTCTAGAGGCATGGTAGATAGGACTTTGTTTTTTAAGTATCATAATGATAAAATACTTTTGGTACAAATATATGTGGATGACATAATATTTGGCTCTACAGATCCCAAACTATGTACAAGGTTTTCTAACCTTATGCATTCCAAGTTTGAGATGAGTAGCATGGGTGAGCTCTCCTACTTCCTTGGCCTCCAAGTGAAGCAGACTCTAGGTGGCATTTTCTTATCTCAATCCAAATATGTTAAAGAGCTGATTAAAAGGTTTGGGACTGTTGATTCCTCAGCTAAGAAAGCACCTATGGCTACAAATGTTGTGGTTGATTCTGATGAACAAGGGAAATCTGTTGATCAGAAATTGTATAGGGCCATTGTTGGGTCCCTTCTATATCTCACAGCAAGTAGGCCTGATATAATGTTTACTATATGTGTTTGTGCTAGGTTCCAGGTGAACCCTAAAGAATCTCACCTAATTTTATTTAAAAGGATTTTAAGATATATAAAGAGTTGCCCAGATCTAGGACTCTGATATCCAACTGAATCAGAATTTGAGTTAACTGGATACTCAGATACAGACTTTGCTGGATATAGAGTGGACAGGAAAAGCACTTCAGGCACATGCCAGTTTCTTGGTGCTAGACTTGTCTTCTGGTTTTAGAAAAAGCAGACATCAGTGTCTACATCAACTGTAGAAGCTGAATATATAGCAGCTGGCAGTTGCTGCTAACAGATGCTATGGATACAAAATCAATTCCTGGATTATGGTTACAACTTAAATATTTTAACTCTATTTTATGATAGTACCAGTGCTATATCTATAGCACAGAATCCAGTGCATCATTCTAGAACCAAGCATATAGATGTTAGACATCATTTCATTAGAGAATGTGTTGACAAGAAGAAAATAAATATTACTTTCATTCCCACTGATTTTCAAAGGGCAGACATCTTCACCAAATCCTTGGATGAGAAGAAACATCTTATCCTTTATGAATCCGCTAGGCATGATTAATGGTGATACTTTAATTTTATTCTGTGTTTGTGGTCGAAGAACTTGCCAAAATTCGTCGACCTGAGATCGACGAACTAAGGGAAGTTCTTGAGATATTTCGTTGACCTATGAACTCTTTGTGGAAGTCATTTGTCATCGACCTGAGATCGACGATCAGGCTTCAGAAAAGTTTTCATCACCTGAGTACGATGAAAAGTTTTCCCCTCTTCTGACTGAGATCGACGAATTCTTTTGACTCTAAAACATTTCGTCGACCTCAGATCGAAGATTTCTCTTATTTTGCAGGACGGAGTTTGTCGGTTCATATTCTAAAAAACCTTATAACTAGGTTTTCTTCGACCTTCATCCCGCGCTTTCTGTTCCCCGGCACTTGATCTTTTTGCTTTCGTGTTGCAGGACACTAATGGCGATTCCAGCAGGAGCTCTTTCCGGCATGAAGTTTGATATGGGTTTTGACATTGATTTTGATTCTTTTCAGCAATCAGACCAGATCTTCAAAGATATTCTGTAATTATTCGAGGAACTCAGTTTGAAGACCCTAATGTCTACCAGAATGAAGATTGCTGGTTCTGAAATAAGAGAGTGGGTTTATACTTCATCTACCCCAGATGCTGACACGATGGTTGGATCTATATCGGGTAACGCTGTTTTCTTAACCCCTTTCTAAAATCTTTGGACTAGTTAACGGTGAAGAAGATATTGAACTTGAATCTTCTGAATATGAGGAAATGTTAACTTTGATGGGCTACTATGGAGACAACCCAAATAAATTTCTAAAGAAGCATCTATCTGCTGAATATAAATTTCTTGCAAATGTAGTCGGTAAAGTGTTGTTGGGCAAGCATATAGCCCATGATCACATTACCAGGCAACAGTTCTTAGGGATGAGTGTTGTGGTAAATAAGAAGGCTGCTAATTGGGCCAAAATTTTGTTCAATCTGATTAAGAAGGAGAACAATAAGAAAGAAGTTTGCTTTGGAAGTATTCTTGGAATCTTCCTTAATGCCAAGGCCGTTGAATCCCTGGTCGCCCTGACCATATTAATCAACGCCTCCAAGAGGTTGACTTACGCCTTGTTTGGTAGGTGGGAGAGGACTATCTCAAAGCCATCAAGTGCTTCCTCCTCTAAACCCTCTGAGAGTACTAGGGCAGTACCAGCCAATCCCCACCCTACAGAAGAAAGTACCATTCCCCCTCTTGACAAAACCCTTTCATCATCCCTCCAACAAATTTCCTCAGCTCTAGCGTCTCTACCTTTACCTCCTGCTTCCCCCATCCACCCTGCTTCTCTAGTTCATCAACCAACACCTCCTCAGTCCCCTATCATTTCATCCCCATTGCATCAACAACAACAACTTCTAGATCAATCTCAAACTCTAAATTATACAACTCCACCTCTATCCCCCCTTCAATCTCATTTTCAAAATCTCACTTCTCTACCCTCTTTCAACCTTCTTTCATCTCCAAGCAATTCTTCAGATGAACCAATGTTAGATTGTCATCCCTCATCCTCTTCCATCATCAATTCATCTATCTCTACCCAAACCCCTCCAGAATTCTTAGATTCATCTTACCCCTCCATCTCTCTCATCTTAGCATTCCTCACACCCCTTCTCAAATAGCTGATAGCAGAGGCTATTTCACCTCTTACTATGTCTATCTCTACCCTTGTTGCTCAGCTTTCTACCTTCTCTGTCCCATCTTCTTCTGTCAGGAGCCTGGCTCAAGTAGCCACTGAAACCAGGAAGGGGGAGATACTCGGTGAAGAAGTTTCTCAAGCAGTAGTAGCAGATACAGTAGCAGTAGCAGATACAGTAGCAGTAGCAGCAGGAGATACATAATTTATAGCAGAAGCTGATATTGAATTTGTAGCAGAAGCTGAATTTATTGATACTTAATTTATTGATGCAGATCTTATTGAGTTTTTTGATACTGAATTTGAGAGCAATCCTTTGGAAATTCTTTATGGAGATAGCCTCATTGCTCCAGATTTTGACCTAGATTCAGTTCTAAGATCCTTTGATCTTTTGTACAACAATTGTCTTCTTTTTGTATCCTTTCATGGGTGTACAAATATTATTTGCTACTCAGCTCCCATCAGTTCAGAGAATTTGCAGCAGATATAGAAAATTTTTGAAGCTCCTGAGCCTGAACTCATCTTAGTTCCAGAGGCTGAGCTTATTCAGGTGGTTGAGGATGAATCTTCTAAGCCCAAGGCCTTTTCTCCTCCCACCTTTGTCTTCTCTGCCTCTCCATTGCCTGACACGGATGAGATTTTTGCTAAGTATATGGATCTGGAAACTGTAAAAGTCCCTGCTGAAATAATTCCACCTCCAGCAGTTCCTCCTCTAATTATCCCTCCTCCAGCTAGAAAGCTAGTTCCAAATCAAGTCATTGCTGAGATTGATGTTTTGCAAGATAATCCTCAAGAATTTTCTGATGATGATCAATCCGATGACTCAGATTTGGATGACAGTAGAAAGAAAATGTCTAAGAAAATGAAAGCCCCTTCCAAGGTTATTCCAAAGCCAAATCCAAGTAATGATACTCAAAACTATATTTTGCAAAAGATTACTCCCTACCCTGGTATGCCCCAGTTGATGTGGTTGTCTAAGAATGAGCAAAAGGCTAGGAAGAAGAGAAGAAGGCACTCTCCTCCTTCTCAAAAGTTCAGGAGAGGTCCTCCTCATCCTCCTCCCTCTTCAGGTTCCTCAGGCAATTTATCTTAGAAGCCTGCTTCCATGACAAAGACTTATCAGAGACAACACAGACAATGCTATCAACATTCCTCTTCAATCAATCGACCATCAGATTCTTCAAAAAAAGTTCCTACTGAAGAACCAATGCAGGATTCTAGTCCAAAAAGGCCAGAGTCTCCTCCAATTCTGTTTGTTGATCCAGAACTGGAGACTTCTGCCAGGATGGCTAGATTCCATGAGCTTATAGGACTTTCTCAGATTAGCAAAGAAAAAGCTGAAGGCAAAGATATCTCTTAATTCTCAATTATGTCTTCCTACAGAAAAGAAGAATTGTTTAGGTATGCTAAGGCTAATAAACTTTTCAATGTTGATGATTATATGAAGCTGCACCCAGAGGCTGTTGTTCCCAGAACCTCTTCTCAAACTATAATTGGAGCATCTGACATGTATATGTCAAAGAAAGAAGCTTCCAACCCTAACAGAGTAATCAAATTCAAAGAACCTTCTTAAGATTCAGACAAAGACAAAGCCCATAAGAAGAAATGAGTTTCCTTTCTTTTATTTTCTAGTTGTATTTTGAACTCTATTCTCTTAGTTTATCATGAAGCATAACTTTGTAAATATCTTCTGAATATTTTTTCTTCTGTCAGATATATTTTCTTCTACTTTATGATTGTGTTGTTTTTTTGTTAGTGACCTCACCTAAATAGTGGGAGATTGTTGGATCCCTAGTTGGATTTTTTCTAGGTTCACTAACTTAGGCTGAGTGTGACCCAAAATTATATAGCTAGGGTCATGAGTAGTAGTCCTAGAGTTTAGGCTAAGTCTTGATTAGTGCTACCTCCTTGGACAAGCAAGTAGTGGACTTCAGGGAATATATTTTAGTAGCTTTCAAAAGACAGTGATCTGTTCAAAATTCTTCGAACTCAGATCGACGATCGTCGATCTCAGATCGACGAACTCAGAGTTAATTCTCTGAGCTGAGCTCGACATTCTCAGAGCTCAGGTTGACGCTTAGTTTTCTTCTGTCAGTTTCTAAGCTCGACGAACTAAGAGTGCAGATTTGTAAAGTTATTCCCAGTTAACAGATCGCAGAGCTCAGGTCAACGAACTTGAATTCCCTGGTCGACGATCTTTGATCTCAGGTCGACAAATTTTGTTTTGCGTTTGAAGTTTTCTGTGTAGTTCCAGAATGAGTCCTTCCCTCTTCTGTTCCTTATTAGCAGTATTATTCTGAGCATTTAATGCAAATTTTCTTCTTAATATAGCTGTTATTTGGCTGCATTAAATGTGGTATTCTTCAGAATAAATATTTGCTTATTCTATCAAGAACAGTTGGGAAACTCATCAATGCTATTATTCTAGTCGTTTTCTATTCCCCTTAGCAGCCAGCATTTATGGAAAAAATCCAAAAATTTAAAGAGAATTTTTTCATCAGTGGAATAAGAGTAATCCTCTCTTCTTCGAGAAAAACAACAGACAAGAAAGACAGTTACAAAAATAGGAAGAGAAATCGAGAAACACTGCACAGGAAATTCTTAACAAGCACTTGATGCTCTCAACGCTTTTTTATTCTCTTCCATCACTATAGTTTGAAGAAGAACAAATCATCAAGATCAAGAGTCTTCTTCAACCTCTGTTCCAGAAATCCTTAGAGACATTCTATTCAACATCTGTTATTGGATTTCCTAGATCTTGACCGATCAAGCTGAAAACCTACTCACCCTTTAACAAAGCTCTGTTCTTTCAGAAACATTCTACTTCTCAGAAGGAGTTTTGACATCATAAGAATCCACAAAGTCTTCTCAGTAGTATTTGAGAAAAGAGAAGACTTCCATCAACATTTTCCATCCCATTGTACAGGGTTATAGCTCCCTTCAAAAGTTAGTTTGGTTGACAAGTCTCCCTCCAAAAGACTTGAAGTTGGTTTTTGGGCACCTGATCAAAAGCCTGAAAGATTTCCTTATCTACCTAAACCAGATCTTGTGGTGGCAGACACCTGATCAAAACCTGCTAGTGGATTCCTACCAAGGGTGGTAGAAGAGTTGATGTACCCAGGTTTAGGGGAACCACTATAAACTTCTTGTGTCGTCTGATTGCTCTTTTTCATTTGTTTTTGTTGTGCTTGTTATTGCTAAATTGTTTAGCTTAGTTTTTCTTATTTCTTAACTAATATATGGTATCACTATATTTACTCTGATATAATCTTAAAAAAAAGCCAAAGTTTTAATACTCAATTCACCCCCCTCTAGAGTAATCTGACCTAACACCCTCTTTTCAAGGATTTTTCTGGAGAATGGCTGAATTGAGCATGCTCGTCGGCGATAGTCACCATCATGGACCATGGACACAACACCCGCCGCCAAGCATGTCTCCAAGTATGTTTCTCCTCCCCTCCCTTTGTGCTAGTATTCTAGATCAATTAGTAGATAAATCGGGCTCAATTGAGCCCGATTCCAACAGAGCAAGGTGAGATTTTGCTGAGCTTTACTTCTTGCTCAAGATCGTCGGAGGAGTCACTTCCCGTAGCCATGTCGTCGGTAATCGACGGCCACCACCTCAATGGAGGTGGTGGTGATAGTGGTCGGCTGTGGTGGTGGCCCAGTGGTTGGGAAATACATGTAGAAATGTTATAGGTTGGGTTGATCTGGGCCATCGGCTCAAGGAGGAAGATGATCAGTAGCCGTCTGATCTGATCATTATCAAACTATTAGTATTTTTATAATTCTGTCACACATAAAAAGATATATGTATTCTAAAATTTTGAGGCCCATATTGGCCATTTTTTGAAAGATTTCCTAAAACAACCTTTGTAGATCCGAGTGTCTACTTTAATTAGGAACTTGAATCAGCCCATTTAGAGCAATGAAGCTCTATGTTGGCCAGATTTAGTGGGACTGCTCCTTAGGAAGGGACTGACCATATTTGGTTAATATATTTCAAATGGTTAGGTCTATGAACTTAAAATTTAGGACATGTATGTATGTACCCTAGATACAAGTCCTGTCCGAAAATGAGAATTTTGGACAAAATGTTTCTATAGTTATAGGAAAATTGTGGTTTTCAATATTAATGAAATAATTATTGTTTAAATAACTCTAATGATCCAAAATTTTAGGTGGGATATTTCTAAGGGCATTATAAATCCCTGGTAAAAATTTCAAGTCATTTGGACCTCTGTA
This sequence comes from Platanthera zijinensis, assembly GCA_039513925.1. Classification (NCBI taxonomy): domain Eukaryota; kingdom Viridiplantae; phylum Streptophyta; class Magnoliopsida; order Asparagales; family Orchidaceae; genus Platanthera; species Platanthera zijinensis. The sequence goes on from CM077098.1 coordinate 22,373,648, forward strand.
TGTTGGTGGATCCAACTTGTATGTTAATATAGGGTAGAGATTTTGGGGTACCTTTAGCAAAAGTGGGGAAATGGAGATTTTAGCCTTTTTGGCTTGTGTATGCCAATGGAACTTTGTCCATGGGCTTCTGATGATGAAATACATCATCCATATTGATATTAGGATTTTTGGGACAAAAATCCTAGTGTTTTTAATTTATTTTAGTTATGTAGCCATTTTAAATTAAAGAAATAAAAGCGAGCAAATTAATTAGGAAAATTCTAGTTCTCTGTCACTAGCCATATAACGACATATTACATCTCTAGTAAATTATTTGGAATTTTTGGAAAAAACTACATATGTTGATTAGAAAAAATTACAAATATGACCCTTAAGTGCATTTGAGTAAATTATGATTTTTATTGCCTTCAAAATTCTGAAATTTTGACTTGAACATTTGTATAGTATTTCGAAGCTCTGTAAATTTTCATAGAATTTTGGGGTGAATAAATATGGCACTTTATTTGAATAATGGCATTTTATTATTATTGTTGTTTTATCGAAATTATGGGTTAATACACCTTGGAAAAATTATTAATCTCTGTCTAGGTAATTAAAATGAGAATATTGACCACTAAAAAAATTTTAGAGAATTTTTCGATTCATATTTATAATGCTTCCTTTGTTAAGTGTCATTATAGATCAAATATTCAAAAATAGTGTTCATGGATAAATTTTCTTAGAATTTTAGTACATTTAATGAAGTAGTAATTTATTTAGTGATGTTGGACTTAAAGAACTTGTACACCATGTGTAAATGTTATATATGTCATTTGGTTTTGGAATTTTTATAATTATCAAATCATCTTGGAAAATTATGAATTCTTGACCATTGCCTATTTAGGTCATGACATATCACTTTTAATTATTTAAGGTCATTTGTGTACAACCCCGTATCCATCGAGTGGGATTAGTAGGACTCGGTCAAGACATTTTGACGTAGTCCAAATCCCAAATGAGTTGGAAGTGATGTGAGGGCTCTGCAGCCTCGCCGACTCGCCCAAGAGGGGTGGAACAGGTGTGGGGTGAGTGGAGCTTGTAGGCTCGCACTCTACCCTGGTTCTCAGTAATGACAGGCGAGTGGAGTAGGTCAGGCCCATACTGGCCCAGGGTCATCGGGAGGCGGCAAGTGCCAGCCCCATCGATCACTCACCACCCTAGGTGAGTGGAAGCATCAAAGACCACTTGCCAAGTAACATGTACAATCCAGGCTTTGAGTGAGGCGAGTGATGTCGACTCCTTAAGCTCGCTTGAAGTTGAGTGCGGTGCGCTCTGTCGACGCATTCAACTCGCTTGGCGTTGAGTGAGGCACGCTCTGTCGATGCCTTCAGTTCTAGGCATTGAGTGAGGCGAGTGTTGTCTATGCCTTCAACTCACTTGGCATTGAGTGAGGCACGCTCTGTCGACGCCTTCACCTTGCTTGGCATTGAGTGAGGCGCACTCTGTCAACACCTTCAGTTCACTTGGCATTGAGTGAGGCATGCTCTGTAACATCCCTCAAACAACTAGACCCCTAGGAGTTGTTTTGTCATGACTAGGTCATGACAAAACCCAAGGTAGCTCAAGAAGACCAAATACACTTAGGCATGAAGGTGAAAACCACCTTGGGGCTTAAATAGTAAGTTTCAGTTACCAAACACTTTGAAAAAATTCTGCCTTCTGTTGATATAGAACCTATCGGATTCGTTGAACTCAGCAAGTAATTCGTCGAACTAAGTTTGGCTTTCGTCGATATGAGCTTTTACGGACTTAACTTCTACTTCGTCAAGCTTATATCAGTGTTCATCAAACTAAGCTCAGATTTTGAGATCTGAGTTAGTCGAACTGAGTTCTGAGTTCGTCGAACTAAGCTCAGAGTTTGAGATCTAAGTTAGTCGAACTGATTTCAGAGTTCATTGAACTGGGTTCAGAGTTCGTCGAACTGAGCCTCTCTGGTATTAGTGACTAGGAGAGAGAAAGCTCCACTTCCCCTTTAATGGAGGAGAGAGAAAGTGATGAGATAGAAGGCCATTCATGGCCAAGGATGGCCAAGGGCCTCTCCAAAGGTTGATTCATCTCCCCTATCAGTTCTGAGAAGATCAAGGGGCTTCCCATGCCCATTCAGTGGTTGGATTCACTGAACCCACCATGGCTAAAACCTCTCCCCCATGGCCATTAATGGCCATTAAAGTTAGACACCTCATCTCCCCCTTTTGGTTCTTTTAAAAGCTTCCCCAAGGTTAGAGGAATCATTTCCACCCTTCACTTGAAGAAACCGAGACGTTTGGTAGTGCAGTTGCATTGCACCCAAAAACTCAAACTCTAACATTGGCGGCACGGCGGTCCGCTCGACTCCAACTCTCTCAAAAGGTCTTGTCCCTCTCCTCTCTTCTAGTGGATAGATCCACTCTTAATGGTTTCTGGGATTGAGGCCAATTGGCCCAAGATCGATATTGTCGAAAGCTTGGTTTTCAAGCTTTCAAATTCCATGCCCAAACCTCTGTTCCGGCCACCTCCGGCCGGCCGGCCACTGCCAATCATCAGGCACCACCTCAACAGAGGTAGTGGTGGTACTAGCCGGCCAAAGAGGTGCTCGGGTGTCCGGAAAAATGCCTCCCAAAATGGCCCAGGATGAGCCAATCCCGATCGTTGGCTCCATGAAGAAAACGATGGGACTCCATCAATTCTGCTTTAGGATTCGTGCAGGCTTATTTTATAATATTTCATTTTAATTCATTGATTCTGTCACATAACAGACAGTAGTTAGAACTAATTATTAAAAATACTAATAGTATCCTACAGTGAAAGTGTCTTACATGAAAGTAGTAGCCCTTGGTGTCTAGTTTATTTTAAAATTGCTTTCAACCAATTTGGGTCAGTGGTCTGGCCAAATGTAACACCCCAAAATGTTGTAGGAGTGACGGGGATCGAATTTGGCCAAGACAGGGTTTTGGTGCAGGTGATACGGGCCCCGACACGGGCGTGTCGGAGGCCGTGTCGGGCGTGTCGAGCTCGATCCGTGTAGTCGACCAGTTCAGGTCGACGATGGTCGTGTGGTGGAACACGGCCTAGGACACGGGCGTGTCCCAGGCCGTGTCACACCTGGGCTGTGCGGTGGGTTACACGGGCAGTGACACAGGCACGAATACGGGCGTGTCTAGTTTGACACGGACGTGTCTGATGCCGTGTCACCAAGCCGTGTACCTCTCTGACTGCGAAGTGTTGATAAATTGCACACAGGGGGCGTGACACGGGTCCCGACACGGGCGTGTCGCAGGCGATATGGGCGTGTCGCAGGCTGTGTCACATGCCGTGTTGCTGGTTTTCAATTTTGGTCGAGACGGTGAATGAGCTACACGGCCGTGTGTGAACCCGTGTTCGGCCCAGTTTTTGGGATTTCAGATCTAATCCTGGCCGTTCGTTTCCTTGGCTTTCGATCCGATGGTGGGGGGCTGCTCTTGGGTGGTTTTAGCCGGGAATAGGATTTTGAAACCCTTATTTCACTTGGGCACTCTCTCTCTAAAACCTAGAGAGAAGGGAGAGCTTGGAGGAGGAAGAAGGAGGTCAACTCCGGCGGCCGGTGGAGATTCGGAGCTCCAAATCGCGAGCCGTCTTCGGATCCGCGGAGGCAAGGAGATTGCGGTGCTTTTCATCCGCATAGATTTTCATGGCGCCACGGAAGAACGCAAGGGTAAGGATTTCTCATCCTTGGGCATGTGAAGCCCTCTTTTCCTTTGCATAGGAAGACCTCTCTCGCGAGTGAGCGAAGAGTTGGGGCGTTCCTTGGGGTAGATATGTGAAGTCCCCCTTGTGTAGAGTCCGTATGCGAAAACGGACGTAGGCATTGTGTGTGAAGCCTATCCGGACATGTAGAGCCGGATCGGTGATGTTGCATTGCATTTGAACCGGGCAAGAATCCGGATGTTTGGGTGTTTTCGGGTTTTCTACGTGGTAGATTGCATCAAGGAGCCTTGGAGATTAACTCCAAGGTGCACCTGGAAAACTGGGCAAAAGCGGGTTTTGCCAACACGGTGGTCGGGGGCCAACGTGAACATAACCGGGTTATGTGATTATTGTGGTGGAAACAGGACTCGGTGAGTCTTGGCCTATGCATATGGCTTAAATTGTCGTTGCGGTATGAGTACGGGTCAGGCGGAACCGTACCCGGTCTATGTCGTTCGGTAGGACCGTTGGCATGGATGAGGGTCTTCGGCGGTCTATGGCTTAAATTGCCGTGACCAAGGCCAATAAGACAAGATGCTCATATGGATAACCGTCCAAGAGGCGGTGGTGGATTGGGAACGTCTATGGCTTGAATTGACGTGATGTTGGCCGGTTCGCCGAGAATGTGCCCTGAGTGCACGGGGTGTGTGGCCGTGCGAGCCTACGCCTGTGGTGAAGTGCAAATACTTTATATAAATGCCTATGCTAATAAAGTGCAGGGAAAGAGCATTGCCGCCCCGAATATGGGGGCGGGATCGTTATAATTTGGTCAGCATTGCTGACCGTTGCTATTGTTTGCCACCGGGCGGTGGTTTGTGGCTTGCAGGTGCTGCGGAGCTGAGCGGGAAATAGCGGGCTAAAGCCCTTGTTGCTGTGCCGGCCCTCGAAGGCCTAATTGCTTATGTTTCTTTCCTGTTTTTCATGTATGGCCGGCCTGCGAGCCGAAGTATGAAAACACTCCTTTTGTTAAGTGAACAGTGTAAGGCCTTAAGTCCATTTCTCCTTTTGGTGTATGTTTACATTCCTGAGTTTGTAGTGGACATTCATGTTGTTGTGGCTGGGTTCTTATTTCTTTTGCAACCTAATAAATTGCTTCTGCTAGGTGTTGTGTAGGACGTCATGATTGGTTGAATGGTTTCAACGCGTAACCAACCGGTCTGTCCGTAGTATATGGCATCGGGCCCCGGCCGGACCTACTGCTATATGCTATGTGACGGATAGGGGTGTTACAAATTGGTATCAGACTTCTGGTTTCGGTCAAACTTAAATGAATTCGTGGACGAATTCACTTTAAGGGGTGGTGAGCACATGTGTGTGCGTCATCGTTATAACAAGAAAAGAACCCATGAATGTCCACTTAGGAATGAAAATACACATGTTTGAGGAACCTGCGTGTTCCTATTATTGCTGTTTGCAGTAATTGTTGGTCGCTTATCGGTGTTTTGCACGATTATAGGTGACCAGGAGTGGTGCTGGGCCGTCTGAACGGCCAGGTTCTGAGGCGAGCAGTGCGCCAAGCGATGCGCCTGCAACACCTCCGTCTGCCGAGACCATTAGATTGGTGGCAGAAGCTGTCTTTGCTATGATCAATGCGCAGCCTGCAAGGCAGGTGCAGCAGCCTGCTCCTGCTGTGGAGCAAGTACCACTTCAGACAGTAGAGCAAAGGAGGGTTGAGCAAGTAGTTTTGGAGCCAGAGTTGCCTCGGAGAGCAACTGAAAGACAACTGAAGCACGTGATGGGTTTTCATCCACCGATATTCACGGGGGCAGAAACCCCGACCCAAGCAGAGGATTGGCTCTCAAGGGTCAATAGGGTGATGACTGCGACAGAAACGGAAGAGTGGTAGAAGACCACTATAGCGACTTTCCTTTTGGATGAGGACGCAAGACTATGGTGGAAAGGCCTAGAGCTACATCATTTGCAGGGAAGGCCGTTGGCCGAAGTTTCGATGGAGGAGTTTGCGAGACTATTCATGGATCGATACCTCCCCTCGGCGCAGAGAATTGCGCTAGAAAGCGAATTTCAGAAGTTGGTGCAAGGGGATTGCACCGTTGATGAGTACCTCCACGAGTTTACTCGGTTGGGGAGATATGCCGGCGCTACCTTCGCAGACGAGGAGCGCAAGACGAGCCGCTTCTATGAAGGGCTAAGAGATGATTTAAGGTTGCTACTATCGGGGCCCAAGGCGCAGGGTTTCATGACGCTGGTCAGTTCGGCCCGGTCCTTGGAGAAGGACATGAAGAATGTCCAAGCGAAGAAGGAATCCGGTTGTAAGAAAGCGGAGTTCAAAGCGCTGACTGCGTCGAAGTCGGGCTACCGAAAATTCTTCAAAAAGGCTAGGACGTCAGGTCCAGCTTCTTCTACGGGTGCCTCGGGGGCAACTACCAATCGAACCCCGGGCGCTTGTTTCACGTGTGGTAAGACGGGGCAATTTGCCCGTGATTGCTGGAGTGGACGCTCAAAGTCCGAAAGGAAACAAGGAGCTACCTACGAGGAGAAGGGCAAAGCGGTGGAGTCGACCGCGTCCGACTATGCTCCGACTCAGCCTAGAGTCTATAACTTGGGCCAGCAGGAGGCCATTAAGCAAGCGGATGTGGTGACAGGTATGAGTTAATTTATAGCAAGTTAGCTTTAATACCGTTATCTATTGCTTGTTAGCCTAATATTGTTTGTATAGGCTTTGTTGTGATTAGTGATAGTCCGGCACGGGCACTGTTCGATACGGGAGCTTCACACTCCTTCTGGTCCGAAAGCTTTATATCGCGCATCGGAGTCCCTTCTTCGATGGCGAAGGACAAGTTGGATGTGCTGCTACCGAATGGGTGCTCGATGCGTGCGGACAGAGTGTGTGCAGTAAAGGTTCGTATTGGGAGCCAAGAGTTCGACTTGCTAGCGTCATTATTGCCGCTAGTAGAGTTCGACGTGATCTTTGGAATGGATTGGCTTTCGGAGCAGAAAGCTTGGATTGACTGTGACCGGAAGGAGGTCAAGCTGGGTGTAGGGCGGGAGACTACATTCGAGGGGCTGAAGGGGTCGAGCAAGACACTGATGTCTGCTCTTCAGGTGGTGAAGGCAGTTCGTGCTGGTGCAGAGCTGTTCTTCGCGATAGTGGGGACTGTGGAGCCAAAGTCCACTTTGGTTGAGATTCCCATGGTTTGCGAATACCCCGATGTGTTCCCGGATAGTCTTCCCGGAGCCCCACCGCAGCGGGAGATCGATTTCACCATCGAGCTCGTGCCGGGTGCCAAGCCCGTGTCACGTGTTCCTTATAGGTTGGCGCCAAAGGAGATGGCAGAGTTGAAGGTTCAGCTGGAGGAGCTGATGGAGCAAGGTTATGTGCGTCCAAGTTCGTCGCCTTGGAGCGCACCGGTCCTCTTCGTTAAGAAGAAGGACGGAAGTATGCGGTTGTGTATCGATTACAGAGAATTGAACAAGTTGACGGAGAAGAATAAGTACCCGATCCCGAGGATTGATGATCTCTTTGATCAGTTAGTCGGATCGTCGGTATACTCCAAGTTGGACTTGAAGTCGGGGTACTATCAGCTGAGGATCAGGGAAGGTGATATCCCGAAGACGGCGTTCAGTACGAGGTATGGGCATTTCGATTTCATGGTCATGCCGTTTGGACTGATGAATGCGCCATCAGTGTTTATGGATTTGATGAACAGGACGTTCCGAGACTTCCTGGATCGCTTTGTGATCGTCTTTATTGACGATATATTGGTGTACTCGAAGTGCGATGAAGATCACTTCAAGCACTTGCATTTGGTGTTGGAGACTTTGAGGAATGAGCTTTACGCAAAGTTCTCCAAGTGCGAGTTCTGGATACCCTCGGTAGCGTTCCTTGGTCATATAGTGAGTGGGGAAGGTATAGCGGTGGATCCGGCGAAGATTGTTGCGATACGGGAGTGGCCTGCATTGTCTTCTGTCGCAGAAGTCCGTAGTTTTCTCAGGCTTGCCAGATATTACAGGCGCTTCGTAGAGAACTTCTCGCGGATAGCGCTACCTCTCACGAAGTTGACAAGGAAGGATCAGAAATTCTTGTGGACGCAAGAGTGCGTGCAAGCTTTTGAGGAGCTGAAGAGACGGTTGACCACGGCGCCAGTGCTGAGTTCGCCGAGTGGGACCGAGGGCTTCGAGGTGTATAGCGACGCTTCGGGTAGTGGCTTGGGCTGCGTGTTGTTGCAGCATGGGAGCGTGATAGCGTATGGATCGCGTCAGTTGAAGGTGCATGAAAGGAATTATCCGGTGCACGACTTGGAGTTGGCGGCTGTGATATTTGCACACAAGTTGTGGAGGCACTACCTTTACGGCATAAGGGTCGATATATACACCGATCACAAGAGCCTAAAATACTTGTTGGATCAGAAGGACCTTAATATGAGGCAGAGGAGGTGGATGGAGTTCCTAGGGGACTACACCTTCAAAATACATTATGTACCCGGGAAGGGCAACGCAGTTGAGGATGCGCTGATCCGCAGGGCTCCCGCCCAAGCCAACTGGTTTTCGGTGCATGATGAGCGGCTAGTACGGGAGTTGGAGGAGCTTGAGATCTGTTGCGTTGACAAGCAGACGAGCACCAAAGCAATGTTAAACTGGACAGAGGTGCAGTATGACCTGGCTAACCGGGTTCGGAAGGCATTGGAGTTAGATGACTCCATGAAGGAGCTTTTGGAGGCCGCTCTGGATGGGTCAAATTCCCAGTTCTCGGTAGAAGATGGTTTACTAAGGAAGGATCATCGGTTGTGCGTCCCGAGTGGGGGTAACCTCCGGGCGGAGTTGATGTGCGAGGCTCATCATACCAAGTACTCAATCCACCCAGGGAGCATGAAGATGTATCGTGATCTCAAAAAGTTATTTTGGTGGCCGGGGCTCAAGAAAGATGTGGCGTTGTACGTGGCTAAATGCCAAACGTGCGCCTTGGTGAAGGCGGAATGCCAAAAGCCGGGAGGATTTCTGAAGTCCTTGCCTATACCGGAGTGGAAGTTTGACGACATATCTATGGACTTTGGGCACGGGTTGCCAAGGTCGCAGAAGGTGAACGACGCCATCTGGGTGATCGTAGATCGGCTAACCAAGGTGTCGCACTTCATTCCGCATAGGAAGGATGATCCAGTGGAGAAATTGGCAAAGTTGTATGTTGACAATATTGTTAGGCTGCATGGTGTGCCCCGTAGCATTATGAGTGATCGCGATGGGCGGTTCACGTCAAATGATTGGAGGTTGGTGCAGCAGATGCTGGGGACGAAGTTAAAGTTCAGTACAGCTTTCCATCCGCAGACGGATGGGCAGACCGAGAGGGTCAATAGAACGAGTGAGGACATGCTACGCATGTGTGTTCTGGATTTCAGTAAGCATTGGGAAGACCACCTGTATTTGGTGGAGTTCGCGTACAACAACAGCTACCAAGCAAGTATACAAATGGCGCCCTTCGAGGCCCTGTATGGTAGGAAGTGTCGCACGCCGTTATCGTGGCTAGAAACGGGTGAGGCAAGGTTGTACAAGAAGCAGGAGGTGGAGAGTGCTACCTCGTTGGTGCGGATCATTCGGGAGCGCTTGTTGATCGCTCGGGACCGGCAGGCGAAGTATTACAATGCCAAGCATCGGAACGTGGAGTTCGCGGTAGGCGATTGGGTATATCTGAAAGTGAAGCCGTTCAAGGGGGTTTCGCGGGTGAGATGCTTGAAGAAGCTGAGCCCAAGATACCTTGGACCTTTTGAGGTTCTGGAGCGAGTCGTCGAAGCGGCATATCGTTTGAGGCTATCGGTGGAGTTAAGCGGATTACATGATGTGTTCCATATTTCTATGTTGCAGAAGGTGGTGCAAGAGCCTTCGCAGGTGATCGCGGCTGATCAAGTGCCGGTGGACGAAGGGTTGACGACTAGGGTCAATCCCATTCATATTGAAGATGTTGAGGTCAAGAGGCTTCATAACAAGGAGATCCGGATGGTTAAGGTCCGGTGGGATAATTGCGGGCGTGAGGAGCTCTCTTGGGAACGGGAGCAGACTATGCTCGAGGAGTACCCGGAATTGTTCCGCTCAGGTACTGATTTACGTTAAGTCCTGTTTGTCCTTTATTAATTTCGTGGACGAAATTCTTTAAGGGGGGTAGAATTGTAACACCCCAAAATGTTGTAGGAGCGACGGGGATCGAATTTGTCCAAGACAGGGTTTTGGTGTAGGTGACACGGGCCCCGACACGGGCGTGTCGGAGGCCGTGTCGGGCGTGTCGAGCTCGGGCCGTGTAGTCGACCAGTTCAGGTCGACGATGGTCGTGTGGTGGAACACGGCCTAGGACATGGGCGTGTCCCAGACCGTGTCACACCTGGGCTGTGCGGTGGGTTACATGGGCAGTTACACGGGCACGAACACGGGCGTGTCTAGTTTGACACGGGCGTGTCTGATGCCATGTCACCAAGCCGTGTACCTCTCTGACTGCGAAGTGTTGATAAATTGCACACGGGGGGCGTGACACGGGTCCCGACACGGGCGTGTCGCAGGCGACACGGGCGTGTCGGAGGCCGTGTCACATGCCGTGTTGCTGGTTTTCAATTTTGGTCGAGACGGCGAATGAGCTACACGGCCAGGCACACGGCCGTGTGTGAACCCGTGTTCGGCCCAGTTTTTGGGATTTCAGATCTAATCCTGGCCGTTCGTTTCCTTGGCTTTGGATCCGACGGTGGGGGGCTGCTCCTGGGTGGTTTTAGCCGGGAATAGGGTTTTGAAACCCTTATTTCACTTGGGCACTCTCTCTCTAAAACCTAGAGAGAAGGGAGAGCTTGGAGGAGGAAGAAGGAGGTCAACTCCGGCGGCCGGTGGAGATTCGAAGCTCCAAATCGCGAGCCGTCTTCGGATTCGCGGAGGCAAGGAGATTGCGGTGCTTTTCATCCGCATAGATTTTCATGGCGCCGCGGAAGAACGCAAGGGTAACGATTTCTCATCCTTGGGCATGTGAAGCCCTCTTTTCCTTTGCATAGGAAGGCCTCTCTCGCGAGTGAGCGAAGAGTTGGGGCGGTCCTTGGGGTAGATATGTGAAGTCCCCCTTGTGTAGAGTCCGTATGCGAAAACGGACGTAGGCATTGTGTATGAAGCCTATCCGGACATGTAGAGCCGGATCGGTGATGTTGCATTGCATTTGAACCGGGCCAAAATCCGGATGTTTGGGTGTTTTCGGGTTTTCTACGTGGTAGATTGCATCAGGGAGCCTTGGAGATTAACTCCAAGGTGCACCCGGAAAACTGGGCAAAAGCGGGTTTTGCCAACACGGTGGCCGGGGGCCAACGTGAACATAACCGGGTTATGTGATTATTGTGGTGGAAATGGGACTCGGTGAGTCTTGGCCTGCGCATATGGCTTAAATTGTCGTTGCGGTATGAGCACGGGTCAGGCGGAACCGTACCCGGTCTATGTCGTTCGGTAGGACCGTTGGCATGGATGAGGGTCTTCGGCGGTCTATGGCTTAAATTGTCGTGACCAAGGCCAATAAGACAAGATGCTCATATGGATGACCGTCCAAGAGGCGGTGGTGGATTGGGAACGTCTATGGCTTGAATTGACGTGACGTTGGCCGGTTCGCCGAGAATGTGCCCTGAGTGCACGGGGTGTGTGGCCGTGCGAGCCTACGCCTATGGTGAAGTGCAAATACTTTATATAAATGCCTATGCTAATAAAGTGCAGGGAAAGAGCATCGCCGCCCCGAATATGGTGGCGAGATCGTTATAATTTGGTCAGCATTGCTGACCGTTGCTATTGTTTGCCACCGGGCGGTGGTTTGTGGCTTGCAGGTGTTGCGGAGCAGAACGGGAAATAGCGGGCTAAAGCCCTTGTTGCTGTGCCGGCCCTCGAAGGCCTAATTGCTTATGTTTCTTTCCCGTTTTTCATGTATGGTCGGCCTGCGAGCCGAAGTATGAAAACACTCCTTTTGTTAAGTGAACAGTGTAAGGCCTTAAATCCATTTCTCCTTTTGGTGTATGTTTACATTCCTGAGTTTGTAGTGGGCATTCATGCTGTTGTGGCTGGGTTCTTATTTCTTTTGCAACCTAATAAATTGCTTCCGCTAGGTGTTGTGTAGGACGTCATGATTGGTTGAATGGTTTCAACGCGTAACCAACCGGTCTGTCCGTAGTATATGGCGTCGGGCCCCGGCCGGACCTACTGCTATATGCTATGTGACGGATAGGGGTGTTACACCAAAACACTCAAAATTGTGCAAACTATACATAGGTCTAGTCATATATTAAATTGAGTGCTCCCACTAAACCATTTGTCCAAATGCCTTGAAATTTTGGAAGAGAGTCACACTTATCTATACCTATAACATACCCAAAAATGAAATTTTTTGGAAAACAATTTTCTATAGTTTTTATAATAATTTAAAAAACCGTGTAAGAATTAATTAAGGGGTCTATGGACCTCAAAATCAACACAAATTTTGGTGGATGATTCATAGGGTAATGTTATGACCATTCTATAAGTTTCAACACATTTGGTGTTGATTGGAATCGGTTTTGGTATGGCCAAAATTTTGTCCCTTAAGGGTAAGTTAGGGCAAATGGGTAATTGGAGTATGGAGGGACAATTCTCACCCAAAAGGGGTTGGACCTTGGACAGAACCTCAAGCTCATCTATATCACCCCCTTTAAGGAACTAGGGTACTTTGGGGTGGAGATACCCTAAGACCCTAGTGTATGCCCTAGGGATAGGGTTTTGAGCCCATTGAAGGACATGAGACCATATGTCCTTGGAATACCTTGTAAATTGGTAGTAGTGAGTCTGAGGTGATAAGTAACCCTAAGAAGAGTTGTTTAGACTTTTAGGAGCTTCATCCCTCTTGAAATAACTTAGGACAAAATTGTGCAATCTTGTTCATGATTTTTGTTGGGTATTGTATCCACAATTACCTGGATTTGAGGAAGCCTCCTGTCAAGCTAAGATGAATTCACAATGTATTTGATGATATATCTTTAAGTTGTGCTTGAAGTTACTCCACGCTAAGTACACACCAATGTCAGGGTGCAGTAGGTCAATATACACGGGTCTACGCAACGTAATCCCTCGTTGAGCAGATCAGTGTGTTGGCTTACGTGTACTCTCTCTATTGGAGCGTACTTACTTTCAAGTACAGGACAGTGATAGATCAAGAGCAGGCCAGGAGACAGAATGGGTCTAAGACCAGCTCATGGTAAGATAGACGAAAATTCTTCTAAGTAAGATTCGACGAGAATCACTAAGTGATTCTCGCCGATTCGACGAGAATCACTAGTGATTCTCGCTGAATCGTCGAGAATCACTAGCCGATTCTCGTCGAATCGTCGATAATCACTAGCCGATTCTCGCCGAATGCTTTCGGCTGTCTCAGCACCGTCTAGAATTCTTTCTAAGGCAGAATCGGCAAGAATCACTAAGTGATTCTCGCCGAATCGTCGAGAATGACTTTGCATTCTCGCCGAATTGTCGATAATGACTTTGCATTCTCGCTGATTCGTCGAGAATGAATTGTGATTCTCGCCAATTCTCTCTGGATGGCTTGCTTTTTCAGCTAGAAATCTTCTAAGTAGAATTCGACGGGAATCATTAGTGATTCTCGACGAATCGTCGAGAATCACCAAGGATTCCCGCCGAATTTGCATTAGGCGATTTTCGTTTGCTCGCTGGACTGGACCAAATGTTAAGGCGCTCTTTTGAACTGGACTTAGGGTTTCTACTGGTGGGGCCCACAACGGTCATAATGGATTATTCTACTATATAAATACTCTTCTTATTTAACGAAGGCAGCAGCGAACACCAAGAAAAGGAACGACTGCCTCGCGTGACCTAATTGATCGCGGTATTTCTTCTGCCGCCGTCGTCGTTCGTGAAGAAGGTCGTCGCCGCTGATCGTTGATTCTTCCTGTTCTCCCGGCGATAGAAGCTTAGCCAAGCAGCGTGTCTCATGTGTCTATCTTGAGATCCTTTGTCTCTTGATTTTTTGAACGGGAATACCTTCCCCTTCCGAATCGATTGAGATGATAGATCCAAGTAAGACCGTTGGTAGACCTTGCTAGCTTTGCTACGAAGGTTGGATCTCGAAAGTATCGCTGCCGAAATTTGTGCCACCGCCAATCTTGAAAGAATCATTGCCGTAATCTTTGTCGCCGCCGATCTCGAGGAGATCATTTCCAAGTGAGAGCTAAGGTCGTGGACTCTTCGTCTTCTTCAAGAACGCATCATCGAACGAAAAGGGACACCTAGCACTCTAAAAGTAGTTTGTATTTTATACATTCCATTTTTTACTTTTGTTGTAAAGGAACGTTGGTTCCTCTTTGTAAGGGTTGGGTGCAACCCGTGGTGGAGGAGTGGTGACTCCTTCGAGTGGAAGGGTTCCTTCCATTAGTGTGAGGATTGGACTTCAATCATGTTGGTGAAGTGACCGAGTCGTCCCTTGTTGGGCGATAGCTCGAAGGGGGAAAGTGGACGTACCCAAATCGGGGAACTACTATAACTGCTTGTGTCTTTCTGTGCTTTGTTTGTTTTCTTTTATGGTGCATGTAAAATTTTAATTCCGCAAAAAGACTGCACATCACCTATTCCCCCCCCCCCTAGGTGAAGATAGTTGACACTAGTGTGACTTTCAATTTTATTACACATTCATATGACTTTAAATAATCCAAAATTTTTGGCCGTGGTCATATATTACTGATACAAAGTCCTGGAAATTTTAGTAAGAATTTTAGATCAGAATTTATGGTACTTCATTCACAACCTTTCTAGTTGCCCTATTAATTCAAGAATTTATTTTGATCTATTCATTCACTGAAAGCTTATGAAACTTGGTCAGAGAAATTTTTAAGACATCCTAAAGGTCTGATAATGTTTACCGAATTCTTTGAAAAATATTCATAGTGGTTACTTCACAAATTACCAAATAATGATTTGTTTTAAATGATTTATTTATGTGACCAAATTGTCTTAGGAAATTATTATTTTTGGTTAGAAGTCTTTTGTGGTCACCTTAAAGTTCTAGTAATTTTATCATGGTTTTTGAATGAATAATTTTGGTACTTCCTTCTTTACTCTACTATTGTGGATAATTAATCAACAATTTGTTTTTGGGTCAACCTCTCTAGGAAATTATGAATTTCAATATTAAAACTTATTTTGATGACATGCACCTGACATAATATTTCTAAGGCCATATCTATAGAGAAAAGTGTACTTGTAGTTCAAAAGCTTTGATGGCCATATTTTGCAGAAAATTAATTAAATAACGAATAAATTAGGAAAAATGTTATATTCTGGATTTTCTCCTAAAACATCATGATTGACCCCCAGTAATAATCTTAGGTCACTTGGATGAATATTGGAAGGGGTCACCACTCATGATCATCATATAACTTAGGTTGGTCTGCATATACTAAAACTGCAGAATTGTGTTAGCATGTGGGAAGGACATATGGAGTTGGGTTAATGATATACTAATTTGGTAAAGTAAAATTGAGTTCATCATTGGGAGTCATGATGGGGAGGGTATTTTTCTTATTAGTGTTAAGTGGTGCTCGGGATCGACAAAAGCTCGTCTTTCCTAAGGAGAGAGAGAGAGTCAAAATACACTAGGGTTAGATTTAGTGAAAAATTAAAAGGGTTTGAACCTGGGCAGATATCATTAATAGTAAGTGTCTTGCAAAAGGGAACGATGAGTTTCAACTACCTTCATAATTCCTAGTGCACCGTGAGAGCCCTTCACAGGGAATACCGTGGGCAGTCCAAGGTTAACCTTAACCGTAAGAATAAATAATAAAGAGCAGCAATTAAATCTAGGGTATCACTTTCACTCCCCCCGATGTCTCGGGAGGTTAGCTTGGTTAGGATATCCGGGTGGAAGGCTCGGAAGGTAGTTGTAATGGATAGGATAATCTGGGGAGCCGATGGCTCGGGAAATTCATGATTGCATGTGAATAAAGTGGTGGGTCTTCAAGATTTGGCGGTAGTTCACACCGACATCGATACGCTGACTCGGCGGGTGTGGTTTACACTTAACTAAGGAAAATTCTGGCGGTAAGTCAGCATAGTATGTGGTGACTCTTGTGTGTCCTTCATGGGCGTACGTAGGGCTAGGCCTGGTAGTGTGGATACCCGCCTAGGAGTGGGTGGCCCAACCCACTATCTCCGATGGCCACCTTGGAGGCTCCTAGGAGTGATGTTAGCTTCCAAATAGGGGGAACTAAAGTTCTGTGCCCATAGAGTCGTGTGCAAGTGTCGCACTTGCATGAATCATGACATAACATAACACTACACTCATACTTGCATACAACCTGACACCCCATCGTATAAATTGGTATGAGACTTTTTATACAATGGGAGCCTTGAAAAAGACCCCTTAACTTATATATTTGTATAGGTATTCATATAAGTTAAGGTTAAATATTTCTTAGTTTACTTTTCATATACTTACTATTCTGTTTCACTTGATTTCTCTACTGTATTTCTTATTATAGAACTGTTAGCTTGCCTTAATTTTATAGCCCTATAGTGGTTACAATAAACCTGCAAGAATAGGTCCTTTTTCATCTGCTTTGTTCATACTATCCACCATCATAGCTTTCCTATCATTCCTCCCGCACAGTGCCTAGGAGCCACTAGGGAAGGGGTGGGGGAAATAAGGCTTAGTCTTTTGACTAACGATCAGTTGACCAAACATTTCAGGGACTCAGGAGATGTAGCACCAGTGGAGTACGGTGCACCTGGAGGTGGGCCAGTCTAGTACAGGAGCACCAACCTATAGCTCCGTGAGTGATAGCTTTGCTTAGCTTTCGCGAGAGGATTGTAGTGAGGATTTGATGCACCGGGCATAAGCCTGATTAATGTCCTTTTATTTACTGATCTATTTCGATACGTATATCATCATGTGGACTTGCTGTGATTTCTGATTCATAAATTATATGTGATATGTGGACTTTTATTTAACTGAACTATCAGTATATTTCTCTTTCTTTGGTGATCGTTAAGGCCTGCAGGATCAGCGTTTTGTAGTGGAGACCTTCCCGAGCATCGGTGTCACCATAAAACGGTAATTCTGGGAATAATACCAGGTAGCGTAGAAAAAAATTGAGTCTTGGAAAAGGCTATCAGAGGGAACATCGATCCAAAGAGGAGATGTCCACAAAAACCCAAGGCCACGCCGCGTGAGCTTAGTTTGAGGACAAACTAGCAGCGGAAGCAATGGTGTGACCATAAGGGGAATCACATGCAAGAAGTCCACCTTTTACTTTCATTAATTCCACTTGTACATCAGTTAACACTTGGAGTTTTCCTTTGTAGCCTGCGACGAACCCTACTCCACAGCAGGGTACACCTCAGGCACAGAATATGGTTCCACCCCTACCGGCTTAGACTCCGTTCCAGCAGACGGAGATGGGGTAGACACTGATGGCTATTCTAGAGACTTTTAGGGCTCAGCAGGCTCTAGCTCCACAGCCAAATCCTGGGGCTAATTGGCTGAGCGCCTTCTGGGGGCTCTCTACTCCATCCTACCTCGGGACGGAGTCAGCAGTCCGCACAGAGGAGTGTCTCGACATTAGTTATGAGAAGCTGGCAGGGATTCGATGCCTGATAGAGGAGGCAGTAGCTTTGGCAGTTTCCTGCTTGGAGTCGCTTGCGAAGAGATGGTAGAAGTCACTGCTAGACACCACCTTTGTTGGAGTGGATTGTGCAGAAATCTCCTAGGAGGAGTTCATAGTAGCTCTATTGGAGCATTTTGTACCTCAGTCGGCGAGGGATGAGCTGGAAGACAGATTCCTACAATTGAGGCAAGGCAGCAGGGCGTTGTTGGAGTACTACCGGGAGTTCACCCATTTAGCCCGCTTTACGGACTCTTATCAATTGGGTGATACAGGCAATGCAAAGAGGTTCTAAAAGGGCCTTCACGATGACATGAGGCAGGCCCTCCTCTTTGTCTCTGATGGGAGCCGTGCCAGGATATTAGAGATGGTAAAGAAGCTGGAGGCAGACCAGTTTACAGTTCAAGGTCGGAAGAGACCGGCCAATGACTCAGTGATTGGTGGAAAGAGGGACAAACCTATAGGTCGTGTCATTAGGGAACCGAGGAATGGGGATCAACCTCTCCAGGAGAACAAGCAGGCGTAGGGGAACCTCGTGGTGTTGGCTCCTCAACCTTTACAGATACGGGAGATGTCGAGGGCATTGGAGGGGGCACAGACATACTTCATGTACAACCAGCCGGATTACTTCAAGAGGAACTGCCCCATGAGGGAAGCACCCCAACCAGCATTTTAGGATGCCCCACCTGCTCGGCAGTTTGGTGGCTGCAGACATGGCTGAGGACGTGGATTTCACAATGGAGACCGCAGAAAGGATAGAGGGCAGGACTATGCATTGGATTTGGCTCAGCCCCAGAACCCGGAACGAGTAATAGCAGGCGTAGTCATGGTATGCGGCAAGCCTGCCCACACCTTGATAGACAGGGGGGCTTCACATAATTTGGTATCGGAGGACTTTGTAAAGTCATGGAGGGCATCAGATTATACGAGGGAGTCACCAGGAGGGTGTGTCTCCCCAATTGGATGGAGATCAAGTCCATGGCAAAATTCCTCCTAAGGGTGACCATTGATGGGTTAACGTAAAAAGTTCTGGCGATAATCTTAAGCTTGCCGTATTTTGATCTTGTTCTGGCATTGACGTGGCTCGCCTGGAACCACACTCAGATTGACTACCCAGCAAGGAAGGTCGTACTCAGATATGAAAACACCTATGCAACCTTCGAAGGTATTACCCCAGTTTCTCGGCATATACTCTCTCATACTTAGGCCGTCAAGGCCTATATGCAGGGAGATGAGGTCTACCAGCTGTTATTCAAGATGACAAAGGCCCAGGACCCTGTAGCTATCATCCTGGAGGTGCGGGACTTTGCAGATGTGATTCCGGAGAAGTTGTCAGGGCTACGACTTCATTGCGAGAAGGATTTTCAAATATAGCTCGTGCCAAGGGCTAAGCCAGTACCTAGAGCTCCTTATCAAATGGCCCTGAAAGAATTAGTGGAATTTCGAAGCCAGCTTCAGGAGTTAGTAGAAGCTGGGTTTGTCAAGCCGAGTTCTTTGACTTGGGGAGCTCTGATGCTATTCGTGAAGAAGGAGGATGGGACACTCGGACTGTGCATCGACTATAGGGCAGTGAACAGACTGGCAATCTGAAACACGTATCCTCTACCAAGGATCGACGAGCTGTTTGATCAGTTAGAGGGAGCGCACTGGTTTTCGAAGCTGGATCTGAGGTTAAGGTATTACCAGCTGTGGATTCAAGAGAAGGACATTCCAAAGACCATTTTCAACAGTAGATATGGGTTGTATGAGTTCACTATGATGCCCTTCAGGCTAATGAATGCACCGTCTGCGTTCATGAGTTTGATGAACTGGGTGTTAGAGGCCTACCTAGATGTCTTCATCGTAGTGTTTATTAATGACGTCCTCATCTATTCGAGGATAAGGAGGAGCATGCGTGTCACTTGGCATTGACTCTAGAGAAGCTCTGAGAGCACAAGTTGTATGCTAAGTTTAGCAAGTGATAGTTTTGGTTGAAGGAGGTGGCCTTCTTGGGCCATATTATTAGTGGAGCAGAACTGGCAGTGGATCCGACAAAGGTTCAGGCAGTACGGTATTGGCCACCGCTGAAGACAGCCACTGATGTGAGGAGTTTCCTAGGACTTGCTAGTTACTACCGGAAGTTCGTAGAGGTTTTCTCTCAGATTGCCCTCCCACTCACATCTCTGATGAAGATGGAGACTCCATTTATTTCGACGCCGCAGTGCGAGGCTACCTTCCTTGAGCTGAAGAATCAGCTTACCTCAGCCCCTATCCTTGCTCTTCCATCTGGGAAGGAAGGATTTTAGGTGTATATTGACGCATCGTATCAGGGAATGGGTGTCCTACTGATGCAGAACGGGCATGTGATAGCATATGCCTCTAGACAATTGAAGAAACATGAGTAAAACAACACAGTGCACGACTTAGAGATGGGGGAAGTTATCTTTTCTCTAAATATCTTGCGGCACTACCTCTACGGTGTCCATTGTGATATTTTCTTGGATCACAAGAACTTGAAATACGTAAATACGCAGAAGGAGCTGAACATTCGATGGATATGCTGGGTAGAGTATATATCAAACTATCAGTACACCATACACTATCATCCTGGGAAATCCAATGTGGTAGAAAATGCTCTAAGCCGAAGAGCCACTACATTAGGAGTAGGGCCCCAGTTGATGGCTATGGAGCTGGTACCGATATTGGAAGAGATGCAGATATCTCTTGTATCCGAGGACGATCCAGAGCTTTGCGAGGAGTACCTGGCATCAATGAGCACCCCTGACGACATCCGGGATCACATCAGTGATGGGCAGAGGCTGGTTGCGAGCATGGAGCCGAGATTTAGGTCCTTGGAGGAAGGCACGGCAGGGGATTACTCTTTGAGAGATGGGTTGTCTTACTTTAGAGGAAGAATTTACATACCAGCAGGAGGAAATATTCGGGAGGATATCATGATAGAGGCACATTCCAGCAGATATTCATTGCACCCGGGGATCCCGAAGATGGCAACAGATCTAAAGAGACGATATATTGGCCAGGCATGAAAAATGAAATCACTTACTTTATGATGCACTGCGAGGCTTGCCAGCTCGTAAAGGCAGAGTGCAAGAGTTCGGCCGGATTATTACAGCCACTTCCGGTGCCGGAGTGGAAGTTCGATACATAGCCATGGATTTTATACATGGGCTACCCCGATCTCATGTGGGGAATTGTTGGGTATTGTATCCACAATAATCCAGATTTGTGTGAAGTCACCCTTGAAATAAGATGAATTAATTTTTTATTTGATGTTATTCTGTGGTTAAGTCCTTGCAAGTCATAATTGCTAAGTGTAGGCAAATGTCAGTTTACAGTGAGTCACCAAACACAGAACCATATGATGTAATCCCTCATTGTGTGATCCACAATGTTAACTCATGTGTAACCTCTCTATTGGTATGCACTTAATTTTCAAGTAATTAGGAAATGGAAGAACTCAAGGGTAGCTGTTTTCAACAAATAAATAAAATAAATTATTTAGAAAATTTCCCCAAGTACATTTCTCGAGAAATCTAAGATGTTTTTCTCGAGAAGCCTAGTCTAGTTCTCGAGAAAGCCTTGATGTTCTCGAGATACTATATGAATTCTCGGGAAATTGTCTGAAAGGTTTCTAAGTCTTTTACTCGAGAAATTTCATGTAAATTTCTCGAAATCAAAGTCAGTTCTCTAATAATGCATTGGAATTCTTGAGAAGTCTAATTTATTTCTCGAGAAGCAGAATCTTCTTTCTCGAGAAACCCACTCCTTCTCGAGAAATCATTGGCTAAAGTTTCAGAAGTTCTGTTAAGGAAATTTCTCGAAAGGCTTGGATGTTTTCTCGAGAAACCATTCTCTTTCGAGAAATCTGGCTCCTGCTCGAGGATTCCACCAAGTCTCTTTCTTAAGAAATAAGGTTCTTCCTGAGAAATCGATATTCCATCTCATAGAATTATCTTCAAGTCCTTTTCTCGAGAAGCTGAGTGCTTTCCTTGAGAAGACAAGTTCTTTTCTCGGGATGTCTTCTTCTTCTCGAGAAATGAAATTGCAGATTCTGAAGATTAAAAAGTCAGACGGAATTTCAAATTATGATCTAAGTTTAAAAAGTTTAATCCACGTGGATCATCTCTTAATGACGTTTGACCATTAGGCGATGTCCTATATAATGTCACTTGAAGTATTTCATTAACCCTAATAATTCTTCACTGCTAATCTTATTCCAAATCAGAATCGCTTCACATTTCCAGATCTTGAAAAAGCCGCCGCCGACATCTTTGTTCTTCACCGAAGCTTGTTCCTCAATCCAGCGATTCGAAAGCAGAAGAAAGATTCGACAGATCCCTGGTTTTATATTCTCAATCTCTCATTTGATCGGGTCGGATCTAAGAAATTTCTGATCGTCTTTATCTCAAGAATTTTTCCTCATCTTCTTCTCCAAGATTTAAGTTTTTCAAGAAGGAAGAAATCTGAAGATTTCAGATCTGAAGTGAAGTTGTTTTTAGCTATTATTATAAAAACTTATTTCAAATTTTGTAGGATCTTTATCTCCGAGTTTGTAAGAAGAGTTTTCTTCTGAGTGTAGATCCTGTTTGGAGGATCGAGTTTTTCGGAGTGTGTTTACTCCGAGTTGTAGAAGCGTTGCTTTGAGGTGTAGGATTGTTTAATCCGAGATTTAGTGAAGTAGCCAAGTCTAGCGTGGTGCTAGATTTGTGAGGTGGAGAGTGGACGTACCCAAGATTGGGGAACCACTATAATTTCTTGTGTCATCTAGATTGTGCTAGACAATTTTTTGTGTTATACTCTCTCAACTTTTTATTCCACAAAATACGCAGATCTCACCTATTCACCCCCCTCTAGGTGATTAAGGTAGACATCTATATAATTTCAATTGGTATCAGAGGGTCGTTGTTCGCTATAAGGTTCACACCTTGAACAAACCTACTTCTAGTTATCAAAGAGATTCTCAAGCGTGGAAAAATCCAAGGATTCCTCTAAGCTCCCACTGTGTACAAAGGGTAACTTTCACATGTGGAAAGAGAGAATAAGATTTTTCATGGAAGCTGTTGATCCCCACATCTTCATTATAGTGGAAGAAGGCCCTCATGTTCCAATGACAGCCTCTACTATTGATCCTACAAGGAAGGTGCCAAAGAAATTGATGGATCTCGAAAAAGACAAGATTGCACTTGTCACTCTGGACAAGAAGGCTAAAAATATGATTGCAAGCATAGTCGATAACTCGATGTTGCAGAACTTGATTCACTGCCAATCTGCCAAGGAGATATGGCAGTCTCTAATCGTTTTAAGGGATGGTACCGAGGAAGTAAGGGATGATAGAAGATCCCTTTTGAATCAAAAGTATGAGGCCTTCAAGAAAGGCCCTAAGGACACAATTGCAGATACATTTGAAAACTTCTTCAAGATCGTCAACGACCTGAAGAGCTACGATCAGGTTTTCACTAATGGTGAACTATATGACAAATTCCTAAGATCCTTAACTAAGGAATGGGACAATAAGATCTGTGTTATCAGGGAGTTTGGGAGACTGGCTGACAATGATCCCCAGAACCTCTACGGGAAGCTTATGTCCTACGAGCATCAAATCAATGCCAGAAAAGCTAAAGAAGAGGGCATCAGATCTTTATTAAAAGAGAAGTCTGTTGCACTGAAGGCAGAAATTCGGAATGGAGAACGCCACCTCTATGAGGACTCCAGTGGGTTCATCTATGTCTCTGGATAAGGATGAGAAAGGGAAACCTTTCGATGAAACCAAGTATAAGAGAATAAATGGATCCTTTGCCTATCTTATTGCTAATAGGCCTAACATAATGTTCTCAACATGTGTATGCGCTAGATATCAAGTGAACTCTAAGGAATCTCACTATACCATTACAAAGCGAATTTTGAGATATCTTAAGGGTACACCAAATCTAGGCTTATGGTACCCAAGAAATAATGACAGTAAACTAATTGGATTTTCAGATGCTGACTTTGCAGGTAGCAAAGACGACAAATAGAGCACTTCTGGTACGTGCCAATTCCTCAGAAGATGGCTTATTTCATGGAGCAGCAACATGCAGAATTGTGTTGTAACTTCTACTACTGAGTCAGAGTATAACTCTGTGGGTAGTTATTGCGCACAGATTCTTTGGATGAGGAATTAACTCGAAGATTACAATCTAAAATTCCAAGCAATTCTTATGTTTTGCGACTCTTCCAGCGCAATAGCTATCACCAACAATCCATTCTCCTGTAGCCCTACAAAGCACATCGAAATACGCTACCACTTCATCCGGGAACATGCAGACAATAAGGACATGGCCCTTAGCTATGTCCCGACGGACAAGAAGATGGCAGATATTTTCACTAAGCCGCTGGACGAGGCAAAATTCTCCTTTTTCAAGACAAAACTTGGCATGCTTAACATGGGATTCTTAATTGATAATATCTGAAGTCAAGGAATTAATCACAGATTATGGATTTCCCGGGAACTCAAGTGGTTTTCACGAGAACAAGTTGATTTCACGAGAAAAGTCATTTCACGAGAAAATACTAACTCCATTTCTCGGAAAAAGATGACTCTATTTCTCGAAAGCAGGCCCTTTGGACTTCTTAGAAAACTGAATCTATTTATCGAGAAAAGCCAAGTGTATTTCCCGAGAAAAGACTCTTGAATTTCTCGAAAAACATCTTCCTTCTCGAGAAATGCCCTAGCGCCAGGATGATTTTCTAAAGAATTTGAACCGCCGATTCCAGGTTTGATTTTTAATTTCTAGTCTTAATTCTCAAATTATATAAATAGAAAAGTATATAGAAATCCAAAACCACATTTTAAAATCGTCTCTCCCGAGAAAAACCCTTCAGTTCTTTGAATCTCTCCATCGTATCTCTCACAAAAAATCTGCCGCTTTGTCTCTAGTAAATCCAACATTTACGGTACTTCAAGAACTCTTTGCATTCGATGGCTCCTCCTTTCAAGATCAGTGTGGGAAGCGAATTCGTTTGTGCAAGCATAGAGGACGTTTCTGATGACTTCAAGAATGTTCTGCACCTCCTGTATGCCGCCGGCCTCACATTTGTCTTAAAACATCAATGAAAATGTTGTTACCTGATGTTTAAGAATTTTTCCGCAATGCAAAGATCAAGAAGTCTGGAAAATTGCTTAAAAGTTCAGTCAGGGAGATCGTAATCAAGCTCAAGCCTTCTTCCTTGATAGAGTTTCTTCGACATCCTTCAGTGGATGAGGATGATGATCTGGAAGAAGAAGACAACTCATGAACATATTCCTTCTGTGGTATTCCCTAGTCCGCCATTACAATTAGAAGGTAGCAGATGTCCAATTTAAGCAATCTTCTGGTCGAAATTCTCAGCAAGGTTCTTCTGTGTAAAACAGGATCAATTGGTTATATTTCTGCAAATTTCTTTGATATGATGACTGATGTGGTTTGTCGTAAGAGATTCCTTTGGGGACACATGCTGTTTGGTAAGATAAAGGAGAGTTGGAAAGCTCCAAATTTGGGAAGAATCCTTTCTCTATATCTAAATCAAGCTCACCCAGAGGTCATTGACCTGTTCAAAGGTGTGTCCATCCACCACCTAAAGTAGGTCACCATCTCTACCATCAGCAGATGGGAGATTTGACTTCAGAAGCTAGGGCAAGCTCTTGAAGTTCCTAGAGATGTTGTTGATGAGGATAGGACCCCATCTCCTCCTCACACTTATGCGGCTGTCACATCTCGTGCAGCTGCTGAGGGGGAGCCTACTCCCCCCAGTTAAGGAAGAAGATCAGCCAGCTGAGGTTGTAGAAATAGTTATTCAGTCAGATATTCTCGCAGAGCAGATTTCAGAGCAAGTTGCTGCAATTGATGATTTTGTTTAGAAGAGCGCCTCTCTGCATGAGGATGGCGCAGGTATGAACAATGATTCTTCCTCTAATTAAGAAGAATTCACTGATGAGCAAGTGACTTCCAGAGTCACTTCTACTGTTGCTGAGATATCAAAGATGGTAGAGGAACTCATCTCTGATGATCCCCTATTCATATCCCCTAAAAAGGTTTCAAATGCTCAACCCTCCTCCTCTCTTGTAAAGACACCAGAACAGATTCCTGATGTTCCTCTCTCCCCGAAACATATTGAGGGGGAGAATGAGATAATTCTATCTGATGATGATGAGATCACTCCAGGCACATTTGACTCCCCTCTCAGAAGCCTAGACTTCTCCCTCCCTATTATTAATGGTGAGGAAGGGGAGGTGATGACTCATACCATTAGAGGCAAGAGCTCGGTTGTCATTTAGGAAATTCCTATTTGGTCAGCTCAGGCTCTACCTCATCCGCCTCCTCTAGCTATAGCTATTCTTGAAGATACCCTTCTGGGTAAGATTGAATCTTTGTTAGCTCAGCAAAGACAATATTTTGACGACTCTCACAAAGTTGTCACAGACAAAAAACACTTCTCTAGAGAAAGAGATGAGAAGAGGCTTCGCTAAAATTCAGCATAATACTGATAACCTCAAACACCTATTCCAAATAGGTGGAAAAGCCTTAGATCATACCATCACTAGCATTAGTCACGTAATGGACCAATCAGTCACATTGGAAAATAACCAGATTCAATTGGAAAAGAAATCCCAATATCACAATTTCAAGATGTGTGAAGAAGTTGGCAAGTTCAGAGAAGATGTTATAAGCACCCTATCTATAAAAATCAGAAAGGGGAGGACAAAGTCAAAGAATATCTATCAAAAGACTCTACAGACATGAAAAACTTATGGAATTCTCAATTGAAAGAAATTAATGTTGATGTTCAGGCACATATTCATGAGGTAAAGATGCACACTTATGCTACTGTAGTTTGGATACATAATCAGATCTTTCCTGACTTCCAAGTCGATCAAAATGTAGCTCCACCTCCTCATCTAGACCCTACTGTCTAGTAGCCTACAACCCAGATGCCCACATTCTCTCCCATACATGAAGATTATGAATACCCTCCTGCAGATTACTCCCAAGTTTGGTATGAACAAGAGATGCCTCAAAATCCACCTCCAGGAATTCCAGCTCCTAAGAAAAGGAATTTGGTGACGGTGCTTATACAAGCCGATCCATTCCAAATCCAGAAGCTGAAAGAAGAAGAGCACAAGAAATTGTTGAAGTATGGAGGCCAACCTCCAAGTCACTAATTTTTGAGACTCTAAAACTGGTTGTAGATTTTATTGAAGATAGAAAGGATCATTACAGTTCCCAGGAATGGGAGTTGTTTGAGAAATCTTTGACCAAGAGGAGAATTTATGACATAGATTATGGCTGAAATAATCTCAAGGCTCCTACCAAACCTGCTAAGTACTACCCCATGCCTTACATCTATCAAAAGAGGCAGCAAGAAAAGAAAGAAAGGCAGCAACATCATCAATTCAAATGAGTGGAGTTTAGCCATAGTATAGAATGTTGTGGACCTGGATTTCTCTATGGGCAATTTTTTATGTATATATATGGTTTTGAATTTTGCTGATTTGTTATTTCCTAATCTTTATTGTTATAATTAATATGTTCACTAGTTAATTATTTGATTATTTTTATGTAATTCACCTTAGTGTAGAGGGTTCTGACTTCTATAAATAGGGGGAGATTGTTGGGTATTGTATCCACAATAACACAAATTTTTGTGAAGTCACCCTTGAACTAAGATGAATTAAGTTTGTATTTGATGTTATTCTGTGGTTATGTGTTTGAAGGTCATAATTGCTAAGTGTGGACCAATGTCAGTTTGCAGCGAGTCACCAAACACCGGACCATACTATGTAATCCCTTATTGTGTGATCCATAGTGTTGACTCATGTGTAACCTCTCTATTTGCAAGCACTTCATTTTCAAGTACTAAGGAAATGGAAGAACTCAAGGGTAGCTGTTTTCAACAAAGAAGTAAAAAAAATTATTCAGAAAATTTCCCCAAGTACATTTCTCGAGAAATCCAAGATATTTTTCTCGAGAAGCCTGGTCTAGTTTTCGAGAAAGCCTTGATGTTCTCGGGATACTATATGAATTCTCGAGAAATTGTTTGAAAGGTTTCTAAGTCTTTTACACGAGAAATGTCATCTAAATTTCTCGAAAGCCAAGTCAGTTCTCGGATAATGCATTGGAATTCTCGAGAAGTCTAATTTATTTCTCGAGAAGCCGAATCTTCTTTCTCGAGAAAACCACTCCTTCTCGAGAAATCATTGGCTCAAGTTTGAGAAGTTATGTTAAGGAAATTTCTCGAAAGACTTCGATGTTATCTCGAGAAACCATTCTATTCTCGAGAACTCTGGCACCTTCTCTAGAATTCCACCAAGTCTCTTTCTCGAGAAATAAGGTTCTTCTCGAGAAATCGATATTCCCTCTCACAGAATTATCTTCAAGTCCTTTTCTTGATAAGTGGAGTTCTTTTCTCGAGAAGACAAGTTCTTTTCTCGGGAAGTCTTCTTCTTCTCGAGAAATGTAATTACAGATTCTGATGATTAAACAGTCAAACGGAATTTCAAATTCAGATCTAAGTTTAAAAAGTTTAATCCACATGGATCATCTCTTAATAACATTTGACTGTTGAGTGATGTCCTATATAAAGTCACTTCAGGGATTTCGATAACCCAAATAATTCTTCACTGCTAATCTTATTCAAAATCAGAATCGCCGCACATTTCAAGATCAGGAAAAAGCCGTCGCTGACCTCTTCGTTCTTCACCGAAGCTTGTTCCTCAATCCAGCGATTCGAAAGCAGATTCGACAGATCCCTGGTTTTATATTCTCAATCTCTCATTTGATCGTGTTGGATCCAAGAAATTTCAGATCGTGTTTATCTCAAGAATTCTTCCTCATCTTCTTCTCCAAGCTTTCAGTTTTTCAAGAAGGAAGAAATCTGAAGATTTCAGATCTGAAGTGAAGGTTTTTTTCATTATTGTTGTAAAAACTTATTTCTACTTTTGTAGGAGCTTTGCCTCCGAGTTTGTAGGAAGAGTGTTCTTCTGAGTGTATATCCCATTTTGGAGGATCGAGTTTGTAGGAGTGTGTTTACTCCGAGTTGTAGGAGCGTTGCTCCGAGGTGTAGGATTGTTTAATCCGAGATTTAGTGAAGTAGCCAAGTCTAGCGTGGTGCCAGATTGGTGAGGTGGAGAGTGGACGTATAAAAGATTTCAGAACCACTATAATTTCTTGTGTCGTCTGGATTGTGCTTGACTATTTTCTGTGTTATACTCTCACAACTTTTTATTCCGCAAAAGACGCAGATCTCACCTTTTTCACCGCCCTTTAGGCGATTTAGGTAGACAACTAGATACTTTTAGGAATGACTCGATTTAGGTGATCGTCGATAGTTTGACGAAGGTGGCTAGGTTTCTTCCAATCAGGAAGGATGCTCCGGTCGGTGATCTGGTACGAAGATTTGTGGTACAGTTTGTCCGCTACCATGGAGTGCCCAGGATGATCATTTTAGATCGGGAGGGACGGTTAATTTCCAAGGAGTGGAGGTCGGTTCAGGCCTACCTGGGATCTCGGTTGACTTTCAGTATGGCTTTCCATGCTCAGACAGACGGGCAGACGGAGCACACTAACCGGACATTGGAGGATCTTCTACGCCTATACATTTTGGACCGCGGAGAGCCCTGGGAGAGACTATTTCTACTGATCGAGTTCTCCTATAATAACAGTCATCAGTCAAGCATAGGAATGGGCCCTTATGAAGCTTTATACGGACGGAGATGCAGGACCCCACAATCTTGGATCCAGGAGGAAGATCCAAAGGCACATGGCTCAGAGTTTGTGGAGGACACAGATGCTCAGGTGAGATTGATCTGGGATAGGATGCTGGAATCCTATAGTAGGCAGGCCAAATACTATAATCCACGACAAGGTTAAGTGGAATTCTAGGTGGGAGGCCAGGTCTTCTTGATGATATGGTCGATGCATGGATTCTCGCTGGTTCGCGGGTGGAAGAAGCTCAGTCCGAGATACATGGGGCATTATAAGATCCTAGAGCGGATCGGCCCCTTGGCTTACAAACTAGAGCTACAATCAGAGTTAGTGGGATTGCATGACGTCTTCCACGTCTCTTCACTTTGGAGGGCTCTACTACGACCTGAGCAGCTTATTTCCACTACAGATGGCACGTCGGCTTCAGATCGATCAGTCAACATGGAGATAGTCGTGATCGATGATACAACGGTGAGGGTCTTGCGGAGCAAGAGGGTCCCGCTGGTCAAGGTCCTATGGAGGAACCATGGGCAAGAGGAGCACACCTGGCAGCCATGGGACTTGATGCAGTAGAGGTACCCGGACCTCTTCGAGTCAGGTATACCTTCAATTCCTAGGGATGTTACATATTAGCAAACAAGTTAGCTACTAGTTTTTATCTTCTAGTCCTGCTTATTAGTTGTGTAAGTGTGCTTAAGTAAGACCTCTCCATCGAAATGACTTATCGGTTCGACGAAATGTTCATTTTTGTCGAACTGATTTTGTTCAATTTTTGTCGAACGGATGTTGTTCCATTTTCGTCGAATGGTGTTCGACTTTCGTCGAACAGATTTTGTTCGATTTTCATCGAACGAATGTTGTTCCATTTTTGTCGAACGGTGTTTGACTTTTGTCGAATGGTTTTGTTCAACTTTCGCCGAACTATATTTTCCGGTTGTAGTTTGTTTTTTTGCTGCTTTTAGGTATATAGGGGCGGTGTTGTCTAAGCAGCTAAGTCAATGCTCAACAAGCATATTGTTATAGTTTTGTAGTTTCTGAAACATAGAGAAGTTTTTCAGCCTATAGCTTGTCGTGTGCTACTATGTACTTCTTCCCTAAATCTTTCAGTTGATTTCAAAGGTTTTCTTTAATTTTGGATATTACTACAAGAGCGCCTCCATTATTGGTGATCTAAAGTGGATCTTTGTGTTTATCATCTCGTTGATCTCTTGATTTCTTGTTTTTCTGTTCAAGTTAGGGATTTCTGGTTTCTTGGAATGTTATGCTTGTCTTGTTAGTGTGATTTAGGTTAACAAAAGTGGTATCAGAGGGAAGGTTGGTTGGTTTGTCTCTTTTCCTTTTTGCAGTCTATCTTTAACGAGTCTCGATCATGGATAGGGTACTTGGTGTTGCACCGTTGACTATCAAACCAAAGAGAGAAAATTTCGCGAGATGGAGATGGGAAGTCGAGAACACACTGAGGATGCACAGAGTGTGGGATATTGTTCAAAAGCCACCTGAAGATGTGTCAGAATAGGGAAGAGCACAGTGGGCTAATGCCAGGAAGACGTCATATGAAGCAAGTCTCACAAAAGACTAAATCTCTATCATATCAAGTACCTTAGAGGATGGAGATGTGGAGAAGTTTATTGGAGAAGCATTTAGCCATGCTTTATGGGAGATACTTCAGAACTCGTACCAAGGAGGAGGTAGAGTTAAAGAGATAAGTTGCAAGTGTTGCGAGATGAGTCTGAGTTGCTTCACATAAAGGACCAGGAGTCCATTAAGGAGTATTTCCATAGAGTTCTGAATTTGAGTAATGGGATGAAGCTAAATGGTGAGGCATTAAATGAGATCAGGACAGTACAGAAAGTCTTGAGGTCACTACCACAGAGATTTGATCATGTTGTTGTTATTGTTGAGGAATCCTAGGATTTGTCCAAGCTTTAAGTAGAAGAGCTTAGAAGTTCACTAAAAGTTCATGAGCAGGTCATGAACAGAAGAAAGGAGACCATTGCAGGAGCTACTAATACTGAGGTGTTGATTTACACCAAGAGCACACTTCCTAAGGGTCACTACATGCCTAGAGGGAGAAGCACATTCAGAGATAGAAAAGGAGGAGGAAGAGGTGATACTGGAGGAAGATCACCTTCACCTCATGTAGAACAGCCAGCTAATCAAGGTGGAGGACAGTGGCAAGCCCAAGGGCATGGAAGGATCAGGAGAGGTCGAAATGGAAGAGGTTCTGGGAATGGAAACTAAGTCCAATGCTATACATGTCATAAGTTTGGGCACATTTCTACAGAATGCTGGAACAATTCAGATATGTTTACTTCTAGACCCGCACCACCCCAGTTAACACAGAAACCACAGAGTAGTGATGACGGGAACATGGCAATGGTTGAGCATGTTGAGTCAAATTACATGTTGGGTGCTGATGCTGGGGTTATTGATGCTGAGACTAGAAGAAACTTGTGGTACTTGGATAATGGGGCTTCCAACCACATGATAGGAAGAAAGGACTTGTTTATCGAGCTTGATGAGGATGTGAGCACTGAGGTAACTTTTGGAAATGCCTCTTCCATCAAGGTGAAAGGAAATGGAAGAACTTTTATCAATGGAAAGAGCAGTGGCGTGGACATGATAGAGAATTTCTATTTTGTAACTGGGATCACTTCAAACATCCTTAGTTTGGGACAGCTCATGGAGAGAGGTTATGAGATAACCATGAAGGGGATAGTAATGACACTTATTGGAGCTGACAGGATAGAGGTGGCACGGGTAGAGATGAAGAAGAACACGATGTTTAAGCTGAACCTTGACATTGAGAGGATCTCATGTTTAAAAGCCACTGTGAAGGATGAGGCATGGCTCTAGCACATGAAGTATGAACATCTTGGTTTTGATTGTTTGAATAGGCTGAGAAGGGAAGCTGGAGTCCATGGTGTTCCTAGCAGGCTGGAGGAGACAACCCACATATATGAGGCATGTGTACTAGGAAATTTGGCCAAGCTTCCGTTCCCAAAGGAAAGTCAGTGGAGAGCAAAGAGAATCTTACAATTAGTTCATTCATACATCTGTGGACCGATCATACCTATTTCTGCAGGCAGAAACAGGTACTTCCTAACCTTCATTGATGATTTTAGAAGGAAGTGTTGGGTGTATCCCATCAGGCAGAAGAGTGAGGCGTTTGAGTCTTTCTAACGGTTCAAAAGGTTGGTTGAGAAGGAGACAGGCATGAGGATTCAGTGTTTGAGGACAGACAGGGGAGGTGAGTACCTGAGCTAGGAGTTTGTCAGTTCTATGACTATGCAGGGATCAGGATGCAACTTACTTCACCCTACACTCCACAGCAGAACTGAGTTGTTGAGAGGAAGAACCTCACATTAATAAAGATGTGTAGGTGAATTCTCAGAGGAAACCATATGCCAAAAGTTTTTTGGGGAGATGCTTTGGAGACAGTTTGTTATTTGTCAAACAGGTGCTCCACAAAGTCCCTAGCAAGGGGAATGTCGTAGGAAGCGTGGACCGGATTCAAGCCAAATGTGAATCACTTGAAGGTTTGGGGGAGCTTATGCTCTAAAGACTAGGACGAACCTTGGCAAAGTGGAAGAAAAAGCCAAGAAATTGATCTTTGTTGGCTATGATCAAAGAAGCAAGGGATACAAGTTGTTTGACCCTTTGGATAAGAAAATTGTGGTGTGTCGAAATGTGAAATTCGATGAGGAAGCTTAATGGGAGTGGTAAAAAGGCAAGGAGAAGGTTGAAGAGGAAGCTGAGGTCCCTCTAGTGGTTGAGACAAAAGCTAGTTCCAGTGGTACTGTTCCACACTTTACTGAAGAAGGAGATCCCACAAGGCAGAAAATCAGGTTACTTGGAGAGACCTATTAGGTAGCCCCTTCAAATGATGAGTTCAGCTTGTTTTTTTTTACTTACTGATACATAGCCTTTGACCTATGAGGAAGCAGTGAAGACTGTTGGCTGGAGGAAAGCCATGGATGAGGAGATGCAGGCCATCAAGAATAACATCACTTCGGAGTTAGCTGAACTACCTAAAGGAAAGAAGCCCATAGGTGTAAAATGGGTCTTCAAGGTGAAGAAATATGGAGCTGGAGAGGTGCTAAAGTACAAGGCAAGACTTGTGGTCAAGGGCTACAAGTAGAAAGAGGGAATAGACTACGATGAGGTCTTCTCACCAGTTGGCTGGATGGAGAGTATTCATATGTTTATTTCCATTACAGCACAGAGGAATCGGCGTATTCATCAGATGGATGTTAAGTCCGCTTTCCTGAATGGATATTTGGAAGAGGAAGTGTACATTGAGCAGCCTCCTTGCAATCTAGAAGCAAAGGGAAAAAAGCAAGTGCTGAGATTGAGGAAGGCACTATATGGTCTCAAACATGCGCCAAGAGCTTGGAACAAGAGGATTGACACAATCTTACATGAGCAAGGGTATGTGAAGTGCCCTTACGAACATGAAATCTATATGAAGGAAAGTGAGAAGGGGAGACTTTACCTATGTCTGTATGTAGATGACTTGATCATCATGAGGAGAAGTGACTATGTCGTGAGGAGCTTCAAGGAGATGATGAAGCAGAAGTTTGAGATGATAGATTGTGGTGAGCTTAGCTACTTTCCCAATATTCAGGCAATGTAGTGTGATGCTAGCATCTTCATTTCATAGGAGTCATATGCTAGAGAGATTTTGAAGAAGTTTGGTATGATGGGGTGTAACCCAGTGAGAACACCAATGGAGCCAAGCACACGACTATCTAGGCACGATGAGGGAGAAGCTATTGACCCAACATATTTCAAGAGCTTAGTGGGGAGTTTGAGGTACTTGACTTGTACCTGACCAGATATTTTGTATGCAGTGGGTATTGTGAGCAGATTCATGTAAAACCCTGTGGAGACACGCCTTGCAGTGGCAAGGAGGATACATACATATATTAGAGGCACTTTGAGTTTTGGCCTCTTTTACAAGTGCAGTGAAGACACCAAGTTGATAGGCTACAGTGACACTGACTGGAGCAATGATGTTGATGAGAGGAAGAGCACTACGAGATTTCTCTTCTATTTGGGAGAAACACCCATTACTTGGTTTAGTAAGAAGCAGAAGATATTGACTCTTAGTTCATGCGAGGCAGAGTATGTTGCTGCCGGCGCATGTGTGTGCCATGGAGTATAGCTGAAGAGGTTGATGAAATCTCTGAAATTGGATGGTGATGAAGCTACTACTATATTTGTGGACAATCGAGCTGCGATTGAATTGGAAAAGAACCCTGTGCATCACGAGAGGACCAAACATATTGACACCAGATTCCATTTCGTAAGAGAGCAGGTAGAAGCTAATGAAGTTAACTTGGAGCACGTGAGGACCCATGACCAGCTGGCGGACATCTTCATAAAGCCCTTGAAGGTGGAGTTGTTCAAGAGAATGCGTGACAAGCTGGGAATGCTTAAGAAGGTGGAGTTGAACTTGAGGGGGAGTAATGTTAGCAAACAAGTTAGCTCCGAGTTTTTTCTTCTAGTCCTGCTTATTAGTTGTGTATTTGTGCTTATGTAAGACCTCTCCACCGAAATGAATTATTGGTTCGACAAAATGTTTTGTTTTCGTCGAACGGTGTTCGACTTTGGTCGAACGGATTTTGTTCGATTTTCATCAAACGGATGTTGTTCCATTTTCGTCGAACGGATTTTGTTCTATTTTCATCGAACGAATGTTGTTCCATTTTCGTCGAACGGTGTTCGACGTTCGTCGACCGGTGTTTGACGTTCGTCGACCGGTGTTCGAATTTCATCGAACGGCTTTTGTTCATCTTTTGCCAAACAATTTTTCCGGTTGTAGTTTGTTTTGTTGCTGCTATTAGGCATCCATGGGCGGTGTTGTCTCAGCAGGTAAGTCAACGCGCTCAGCAAGCACATTGTTAGCATTTTGTAGTTTCTAAAACATAGAGAAGTTTTTCATCATGTAGCTTGTCGTGTGCGACTGTGTACTTTTTCCCTAAATCTTTCAGTTTATTTCAAAGTTTTTCTTTAATTTTGGATATGGCTGCAAGAGTGCCTCCATTGGTGGTGATCTAAAGGTGGATCTTTGTGTTTATCATCTCGTTAATCTCTTGATTTCTTATTTTTCTGTTCAAGTTTGGGATTTCTGGTTTCTTTGAATGCTTTGCTTGTCTTGTTAGTGTTATTTGGGTTCACATTACAAACTTTTACTTCAGTAGAAACCCCGTAGGATTAACCTTAATTTCGGGGAAGAAATTTTTATTTTTATATAATGAGAGTTGTAACATCCCTCAAACAACTAGACCCCTAGGAGTGGTTTTGTCATTACTAGGTAATGACAAACCCAAGGTAGGCCAAGAAGACCAAATGAACTTTGGCATGAAGGTGAAAACCATCTTGGGATGCAAATATTAAGTTTCAGTTACCAAACCTTTTGAAAACATTCTGCCTTCTGTTGATATAGAACATGTCGGATTCATCGAACTAAGAAAGTAATTCGTCGAACTGAGCATGGCTTTCGTCAATCTGAGCTTTTATGAACTGAACTTCTACTTCGTCGAGCTGAGCTCTGCATTCGTCGAACTGAACTCAGAGTTCATCAAATTAAGCTCAGAGTTTGATATCTGTGTTAGTCGAACTGAGCTCAGAGTTCTTCAAACTAAGCACAGAGTTTGAGATCTAAGTTAGTCGAACTGAGTTCAGAGTTCATCGAACTGGGATCATTGTTCGTCAAACTGATCCTCTATGGAATTAGTGACTAGGAGAGAGAAAGCTCAACTTCCCCTTTAATGGAGGAGAGAGAAAGTGGGGAGAGAGAAGGCCATTCACGGCTAGGGAAGTTCAAGGGCCTCTCCAAAGGCTTGGTTCATCTCCCCCCATCAGTTCTGAGAAGATCATGGGGCTTCCATTGCCCATTCTGTGGCTGGATTCACAGAACACACCTTGGCCGAAACCTCTCCCCCCTTGGAGATTAATGGCCATTAAAGTTAGACCCCTCATCTCCCCCTTTTGGCTCTTTTAAAAGCTTCTCCAAGGTTAAAGGAATCGTTTCCACCCTTCACCTGAAGAAACTGAGATGTTTGGTAGTGTAGTTACAGAGCACCTGAAAACTCAAACTCCAGCAATGGAGGCACAACGGTCGGCTTGACTCCAACTCTCCCAAAAGTTCCTGTCTGTAACAACCAAAATTTGAGGAACTCAGAGCATTTTGACGAGATTCTAGGATCGTGGAAGGCCGCTCGTCAAACGTCGAGCTCTGGTCCATTCGTCAAGCTCTAGGACGTTCCTCGAGCTCTAGCCGTTCGATGAACGCAGAGTTCCAGCCATTCGACGAACGTCGATCTCTGGTCCGTTTGTCTAGCTCTGGCCATTCGACCAACATCGAGCTCTGGGTTATTCTTCGAGCTCTGGCTGCTCGACGAATGCAGAGTTCTGGCCGTTCGACGAACGTTGAGCTCTGGGCCGTTCATCGAGCTCAGGCCGTTCCACGAATGTAGAGCTGTTCGATGAAATTCAAAGACTGAGGGTGGAGACGTTTGACGAAAGTCGAAGGCTGATGTGTGGGCCGTTCGACCAAAGTCGAGGGCTATTATGTGGAGTTTCTTTATTTGAATTAATAACCGTCCATTTTCACATCTAAGGCGATCCAAGGGCCCAAGATCCTCTTCCCAAAGGGCTTAGGAAGGGCTGAGTGGGATTTCTCCCAGATTTTCTTCTCTTTTCTGGGTGAAGGTTAGGGTTTGAGAGTTAGAGAGCAGAGGATGAAAGAGAGCTCTCTCTGCCAGGTTGAGAGCGGAGTAGGAAAGAGAGCTCTCTCCAATTGCGAGTGGATAACTTTTCTTCATCATATTAATGATCATTTATTTCAGCAAATGGATTGAGGCTAAGGCATTAGCCAAGACAACAACTCATATCATCAAAAATTTCATTTGGGGAGAGATTATTTGTCGGCATGGAGTTTCGATATCAATCATCATAGATAATGAGCCTCAGTTCAATAATGCAAAAATGATCAGCTTTTGTTGTCAGATTGGAACAAAGCTATGGTTTTCATCGGTACATCTTCCCAGGAGTAACGACCAAGTTGAGGCCGTAAATAATCTCATCCTTAATCTTCTCAAATAAAATATGTAAAACCTCAAGACAATTGGGCTGAGCAACTTCCATCAGTTCTATAAACTCTTAGAACTACTCCTTTATTGGCTACTGGAGAGACGCCTTTCAAGCTTTTTCATGGTTCAGAGGCTCTCATTCTAATAAAGTTCAAAGTAATAACCCCCACGGTCTTAATTTCGAGGAAAGGCGGGGAGGACTGGCTAGATATAAATAATAAGAAGATTAAGTATAGTCTGGATATAATGAAAGAGTTTCGAGATTAACCTGCTATCAGAAAAGAGGAGGTAAAAAAATTGTGTCTAAATATAAAAACAAGAATGTATGTGTACAACCCTGCATTTGGCGTGTGGGTCCCTCAGTTAAGATCTAGACTAGGAGGGGCCGTTCAGATCCAGGCAAGCCGAATGGGTGGGTGGAATCCACAGCTTGTGCTTGGCGAATGCCTAGAGAAGTTAGGGGGCATGATGAGTAAAATTTTTATAGGGTTTTTCGGACTCATCTAGCTTATTATCCTGCACGTGCACTACTATTTTCGGTAGGAAAAGCCGTATATTTGGCTAGGGCTTCACTTAGCTATTGTTGCACTGTTTTTGCCTATTTTGGTTTGCAAATTGCACCGAGATGTCGGGGGAAAGTACTGGGGCACTCCCCATGCTGATTTGGTTATTTTATGCTATGTATTGGTGTTGGGAGCTTTTGCTCCAGCTTTGGCTTTTGGTAGTGCAGGTGGTCGGTTTTCCCCAAATCAGGAATTCTAATTTGTTGAAAACGCACGGTCATGTGTTTCCTTAGCGCATGCTTTATGCCTGATCGTGTGTTTTCTTTAATAGGAAAATAGTCGAGTAGAGCGTGACGAATATCGTCAAGTGGACCTAGGCGATCTTCATGCACGGTTTCTTCTGAACCGTGCACGAAGGAAACCCACGATTTTTTTGTAGCTGTTTAGTTTATAGCGCTCTGTGGTTAATCGTGTGATTTTTTCACGCACGGGAAGAAGCGCCCATGCGTGAGTAAAATGCACGGTTCTACCTACTTGCCGGGTATTCCAGCGCTCTGTGGTTACCCATGCGTTTTCCTTCACGCACGGGCGGTAGCGTCCGTGCGCGAGTACAACGCAAGGGTCAATGCATCTTCTTCTGCAAGCATTGTCATCGTAATTATTATCGCACGGTTAACGCACGGTCGTGCATGAAAATTTTTCTGACCTTCTTGTATTTAAGTTCGGAGTTGACTGAAGATAAGATCATTCTGCCATTTCCGCTCCTCTAAGCGGGAAATTCTACAACAGCCGCTTTTTTCTCTCTCTCCTGCTTGGAGAGCTCGTTCGGCCACCTTTCTTCCTCCAAACTTCACTGCAAGCAAAGATCTTCGGTCATTTCCTTCATCTCCTTCTCAAGAGGAGCATTTGGAGCTCCTTCTCACTGCTATTAGAGAGCTCATTCGGCCACCTTTCATCCTCAAAACTTCACCGCAAGCGAAGATCTTCCGTCGTTTCCTTCATCTCCTTTTCAAGCGGAGCATTTAGAGCTCCTTATCGCTGCCATTGGAGAGTTTTTCGGCGACTACCAACCTTCACGGTTCATGAAGAAGACGGGGAAAAGCCTTTTAAAGTAGGTGACAACACTTCAAGCTTTCTCGAACGTCAACCACCGACCGAGCCTGGACGAAGACCGACAACCTTCGACTCTGGCCGAGAATCATGGCTAGCCTTCACGCGTTGGGTTGTAAATCTCCTCGTTTATCTCATTTGGATGTGTTTCTTTACTTTGGATGTTTTCTAAACTTGCTAGGAGCTATTAACAATGTTCAAGATGGTTTTCTACTACAAATGTTGTTGTAGTTCTTAGTGTAGATTTACTTCTTTTGCTTGCTTTGGTTTGTTGCTTGGTGATACGCCGCACTAACGTGTGTTAGGGGATGGCTTGGTGAAAAGGTGCTTTCGACCCTTAATGGTTACCACTGCAAGCCATAATACTCATTGGAGTATTCCACCCTTGCGAAGCGGTGAAGGCGACCCGCGTAATTAATTTTAGTATTTGTAGAACAAAAACTCAACCCCCGAAACTTCATTACATTTGCAATCACTTTCCAACGAGGAAGAACACACTCCCAATCTGCACTCCTAGAGAGATTCGATACTCGGAGGATAACTCCCCCTGTTTATTACTTGACTACAATCGGTGCACTTGCCTAGATTGCATCAAGTTTTTGGCGCCGTTGTCGGGGAGTGCAACCGTTGTGTGTATTTTTCTATTAGAAAAGTTATGGCAAATGCTTTTGGAAATTTGATCGGTTTTTGTGTGTTGTATGACAGATCCAAAACCCAGGGATAAAGGTAAAGATCTTAGAGTTGATCTTGAAACCGTACGAGCAAGGCGAGCCCGCCGTCGTGCTGCTGCTGCTGAAGGAAGAGAAAGAATGGAAGAATTAGGTTAAGAAGGAAATGGCCTTGGTGAACGGGTCGTTAAGGACCTGGAGGAGGTCCAACCCTGCATTAGGATAATGCACGACTTCACGACCCCTACCACGGGAAGTGTTTACCCTGGCTTTAGTACCGCCATTGTGAAAAACCACTTCGAGATAAAGCCCGCCATCCTCAAAATGATCCGCAATAACACGCAGTTTTCAGGCCTGCTAAGTGAAGATCCACAGCTAATTCTTGCGGAATTCTTGGAGATCTGTGGCACCTTCCGCATTGCCGACATTACTGATGATGTAGTGAAGCTAAAGCTATTCCCATTTTTTCTAAGGGACAAGGCAAAAACCTGGCTCCACACTATTTCTCCCAGGACTACGACTACGTGGGAAGCTCTCTCCTTGAAGTTCTTAGCAAAATTCCACCCGATAGAGAAATTGGGAACGCCCGAAGGGAGATAGATACCTTCTTACAGTTGGACAAGGAAACATTATCTGTGGCCTGGGAGCGATTTGATCATCTGCAGCGTCGATGCCCCCAGCACGGTTGTGAGCCGTGTAATTTGGCTGAAATATTTTATTTTGTTATTGATCCTAATTATAGGACTATGATCGATGCGGCGGCTTGAGGCACTATCATGAACCTGACTCTCGACGAGGCTTTGCGTCTCATTATAGACATCGCTTCTCATAGCATGTATTGGACTGCTTGAAGAAACACACCTAGGAGTGCGAGAAATTTGTTCGAGGTCAATGCGGTGCAGCCGCAAGCTGTGGTGAGCAATCCTACCATGGATGGGATGATGATGCTGACCAGATAGACCCCTCCTCCAGCTCAAGTGATGGCTATTTCGTGCCAAGGTTGTGGAAACCCCGGCCATCATACATATGAGTGCCCCGCTGGAGAAGCTTTTGCTGATCCCTCAGGTATGTCTGCTGATGAGAGTGTGAACTTTATAAATAATCAGAACCGCGCTGCTCCTTATAACAATGCTTATAACCCGAATGCGAGAAATCATCTGAATTTCTCCTAGAACCAAAATGCTCCCGGTCAAAGGTGGAAGGGAGGCCAGCATCAGTTTGATGCTTAATCTTCTTATAGCCAGTTGCGACCGTCGCAGTATAGTTATAATCTGAAGGCGCAGGGGACGCGAAAGAGTGCGTTAGAAGAGATGATGGAGAAATTCGTGGAGATGGCCCAATCCAACATGGCCACTCAGACTGCCGCCATGAGAAACTTGGAGATGTAGCTGGGGCAACTGGCCCAAGTGTTCGCTGAGAGTACTCGCGGTGCCGTCCCGAGCGACACGGAAAAAAATCCCCATGAGCAAGGGAAGTGTGTTGGGGAGACGGATGTGTGTTGTAAAAATAAAGTGGTTGTGAAGTGTGAAATAAATGAGGTAGAGATAGTGGCCCTATATGATTTTGGATCTTCTTGCAACATTCTTGCTTTGTAAGATATTGAAAAATTTAATTTAAATATTGAGTCGAATGTCCGGAAATCACTCATGATAGCTAATGGGTCGGTAGTGAAGACCGACGGTGAGATAAAGGAGGTGGAAGTGATGTTGAACTGGGCTGCGGTAGTCACTAATTTCAAGGTGTTGGGACCAATGGGGAATGCTTCAATACACATCTTAGGGTTCCCCTTCCTGAAATCTAGTGGGGGCGACGTTGCAGTTTAACGCAAGCGGCATCACCTTGGCTTCCAAGGTTGATGTGCCTTTACCGCCTTCCCTTACCTCTATGATTCTGAATGAACCTAGAAAACTGCAAGATTTGAATGTTATGTTATCTAACGGTTTGCTTTGTATTGTTGAGACAGGTGTGCTGCTGGAAGTGGAAGACAGTGCGGTGAAAGTTATAAGAATGCTGAAGATAGCTGAAGGGGAAACAAAAGCGGAGTTTCTTGGAGTGTAGCAAGTTGTGGATGAGAAGAGTAGTAGTGATCAGAGTGAGAGTCACGTTGCTGAGACTATGGAGCGGAGAACGGCTATTGAAAGCGTGTAAAAATTGGAATAAAAAACTCATATTGAGCCAAATGATTTGTGTAAAACTATAAAACAGGTTACTTGGGAAGATCTATCACCTGCCATCGGTGAGGAAAGGATGCCTAGAGCTACTGCTGAATTGGATGGAGTGGTTGTACCAACTTGGCGAT
Source organism: Platanthera zijinensis (assembly GCA_039513925.1). NCBI lineage: Eukaryota > Viridiplantae > Streptophyta > Magnoliopsida > Asparagales > Orchidaceae > Platanthera > Platanthera zijinensis. The sequence goes on from CM077098.1 coordinate 22,415,383, forward strand.
CTCCATCCGTGGAATCGCGAATAAAATAACTGCGAATATGCAAGGCGCTGGATTTTGCCCGCCGGTGCGAGAAGAAAGAGGCTATGGGTAGGGGAGATTCGTCTTCCCTGAGCCCTAAATCTTGCGCTTCTCCCTCGTATTGCGTGTCAAGGGGGATCTTTCACAAATAAGCGGTTAGCAGAGATGTGAAGGATCTCCGGGCCCCCTTCTTCTTCTTTTCTAGTATAATTTTTGCTTGATGTTGTGTGCGATGTTTTGGACTTAATCGTTGCGAACTGTGCTTATGCTTTTGAACAATATATAAAACTGCTAATACAGGTATTTGGTCCACCTTCAGGACAGTAAAGAAAAGTGGCTCCTGGGAGACAACCCATTATTTTGTTTTTGTTTTTTTATGTGCATACTCTTTAGTAAGGATTGTTGTGCTTGGAGATATCTTCCTTTGCAGGTGAAGTTCATTCGGGGCATGGACTATCAACAAAAATTAACGCCAATCTTCTGGTATGTTCATTTTTGAGCATTAGGTAACCCCTTCTCCTTACTTGCTTTTTAATTTCACGATCACATTGTTCTGTTAGGATGTTTAGGCTAAGTCTGGTGGGGAGAGTTATGTGGGGTACTCACGCACGTGCATTTAACTATTGTCATACTAGAGGAGTATATTCTTTTGCTATCTATGTTGTTTGGCATTGCATACCATTGCACCACACTTGAGTGCGTGCTTGAACAGGAGCATGTCGTGAGTTTTATCGTCACTAGTGTGCGATTTGGAAAATTTAGGAGCTAGCCTCGGATTGTGAGGCGGAGTAAAATGTTGCCTCCATGAGTGCTCCTAATCGAGTGCTCACGTCTCATTTAGGGTTACGTGTAGAACTAGATTCTTTTTATTCTTATAGCGTATTTTATTTCTATTGACGTAAATCTTATTTATTCTACTCACCTACTACAAATCCGGTGTGATTTAAACAGTAGCGTAGGGATGTGTGTCGACATCGCAAGCCTTGTATTGCTCGAGTTAGGAGGAAGGATTGTCTTTCTTTGTGGCTAAGAAGTTGCCCCTAGCTACTCTTGAAGCATGCGTGCATGGTTAGTCAAGTGCATGTGTGATGTAGGTTGTCACATTGTTCTAGTTTGAGCCTTGTACCATTACCGACGCCTATCTGTTGCTATCCCCATTGATCTTGTCCCTTCTTTTGGCATCCCTACGCCTCGCTACCAAAGCCATATAGCATTTCCTACTCGTACACCCGAATGTAGTCACTCGATTGGTTTGTTTTATTGTAGTTTTGTTTCCGTTATGTGTGGCTGTAATTTTCAGCAAAAAGTTCAAAAAAAAAAATTAACGTTCTACATTTTTATCACGTCGGGAAATTATAAAAATATCTTGTTTTCTATATAGGGTCAGCCCTAGGAAAAATCATCTTTCCAAAAACTTCTACACCTTAATGCGCACTAAACTAGGAAAGGAATACACTACACCTTCATCATCTAGGATGGCTGTGAATGAGCAATGGAATCCCAACGCTGAGTCTATAGAGGGTCTATGTAACGAAATGAATGAGATTAGGGCCATGTTAGGACAACTCCTTTTGAATTAAGGAGGGCCGCCACCGCCACCCGTTAATGTTACGCTGCCCCACCGACGCCAACAAATCCCTGATTCGGATTTTGATGGGGACTCTCCCCAAGTGCCCCCCTCAAGAACACCGCCCCAAGAGAGGCTTTGATATTTGTAACGTCCCAATTTGCGCTAGGCCCCTCGCACGAGTTTTGAGTCAAGAGACTTGACTCAGGCTCGGGGCGCATAGGAAAAAGGTGTCAAGTGCGTTGGATGGAGTGTAGGGTTGAGTGATATCCAACGGATCGAAAGAAAACGGCCTAAGGGAAAATCGTCGAGAATGCCTAGTGATTCTCGCCGATCGTCGAGTATCGATGAGAATACTCAACGCACTCAACGCCAGATTTCCGATAAGCATGGCCTATGGGAAAATCGTCGAGAATGCCTGGTGATTCTCGCCGATCGTCGAGTATCGCTGAGAATACTAAACGCACTCAATGCCAGATTTCCGATAAGCATGGCCCAAGGGAAAATCGTCGAGAATGCCTGGTGATTCTCGCCGATCGTCGAGTATCGCTGAGAATACTCAACGCACTCAACGCCAGATTTCCGATAAGCATGGCCCAAGGAAAATCGTCGAGAATGCCTGGTGATTCTCGCCGATCGTCGAGTATCGCTGAGAATACTCAACGCACTCAACGCTAGATTTCCGATAAGTTAGGCTAAGGGAAAATCGCCGGGTATCATTGTTGATACCCGACGAATTCGTCGAGAATGCCTGACGATTCTCGCCGATCGTCGAGAATGACAGATGATTCCCGCCGAATTTGACTTGTGCGTTTTCTTCGCCTAGGCAGATTCGTCGGCTTGTACAGGCAGACCGAACTGGATTTCGGTATTCGCTCTAGATGGTTCCTTGGACCGGGTCACTTCAATATGACCCATTATGGGCGGTCCAATGAGGCGTTGATACGTGGCAGAAGATGTAACCTAATACATCGGCTTATAAAAGGGAGTTAAAGCCGAACCCTAGCTTTTGCGCCAATCGACCCTTGCCGTCATCGTGGATCTTGCGAAACCGACGGAGCCGAGGGAAGAAGGCGGAGCTCTTGGAGGCGGCCTTCTTTCTCTCTCTCTCCCTCTCCTTCCTTTGCCGTGAAGAACAACCGCACCAAGCGAGAGATGCCGCAAAGAAGAACGACTAGATCCATGGTCGGGAAAGGTGGTACCGCTGGAAACGAGTTGAGCTTCCTCCCCTCTCCCTTGGTGCTAGATCTGTAGATATATTCTAGGAGAGATATCGAATCCATAGAGTCTTGATGGTGAGGAGGAGATTTCCTAGGAAAACCATGCCTAGGTTTGTTTTCTAGGCTTTAGCCCCCTCCAACCTCGTCATCCTTCAAAGTGAAGATGAGAGAAGGATTCTTGGAGAAATATGGCTTCGTGAGGGTGAATAAGGGTGGACGATTTTCTGGAGGAGATTTTGGGAGTTTGGTGCAAGGAGGAAGATGAACGAATTCCGTTCATCTCGCCTTAAGATGCGTGCAGAAATCTGTTTTCTGCACGCAGCGACCTTCGTGGACAATTTCGGGGGTGTTCTCGTCATATCTGAGTTTTCAACTAAACACAAAAGTCGTAGCCCTCGAAATTATCTTTCCAACGAGTGGTTGCACGTTCCCAGGTGATACCTTTAGCCATGGGAAATTCTGTTCGAATATGCTGCAATTGGGGGAAATTCCACCCAGGAAATCTGTATCATGTACGTAGCAGGCTTCGAGTGAATTTCTGGTGTGATGCGATCAAATCTGGGCTTTTGACTAAACACAAAATTTGTATCCCTTGAAATTATCTTTCCAACGAGTGGTTACACGTACTCGTCAGATTTCTGTAGCCTCGGGAATCCTTGGTCGAAGTTGCTGCCCAGATTAAGACTGCACCTAAATTCTGGGTTATGTAATGTGGAATGCGATGTGGTGGAATTTAATGTTGCGATCCAACTCGAGGCTTGGGTGGACTCTTTTTACATAATCATCATAGTGACGTGATAAGTTGAGGTTATAAATCTAAATTCATATAACGAGTTGTGGACAAGTTTAATTGAAGGAAAAAACCTGATATAATTGGGTAGATATAATTGGATAAATGTATAAATGATTTAACTATGGCCATGATATATGTTGGGTGGATAAAAGGGAATTAGTAATCCAATGCTTAGAGTGTCGTCTCCCTACGGGTAGCATTGTGGAAGTAACAAGTGCGGTGTTGACTGTCACTAGTTGGAATGAGATTGAGATGAGTAAAGCTGGACGGTTGGGCCTGGCCCTCGGTGTTCATGTCCCGAGGCTCCTTCAGCATTTGATGGATGGTTGGACTTGGTCCTCGGTGTTCACGTCCCGAGGCTCCTTCCATGCCACGATATTGTGAAATTGCATGTGGTGTGAGTCGACACATGGTGTCGTAATCCCGGGTTAAGGATAGTGTGGCAGGTCTACGGGCTCGCCAATCGTCACACCGATGGGAGTCGACAGCTGGACCTTGGACGGTTGGGCTTGGTCCTCGTGTTCATGTCCCGAGGCTCCTTCCGTGCCAAGTGAATGGTTGGGCTTGGTCCTCGTGTTCATTTCCGAGGCTCCTTCTGTGTCATGCATAGGCCAGTTCGGGGCTAGGATCTTGGTGCTCACTTACCAAAGAGAACCCGCTGAGCCGTAGTACGCATGTGAGCTCCGTTGTTGTGTCCTTAGCGTTGAGGCATACGGAGGCCTAGGCCAGGTAGTGTGGAGACCAGTCTAGTAGTGGAGATGCCCGCTCTACTGTCACCGTTTGGCCACGACGGTTGACGCCTTAGAGGTTAGCTACCTGCTCGAATAGTGGGAACTATAAGTCTGTGTCGACATAGCGATTGCATGTGCTTGATCATGGGTGTGTCATTGCATTGCATTCATAGCATTACACTTCATTGCATACATAAGACCCTCATCGTATAAGTTTGTATGGGCACTCCTATACGATGAGTTACTTATTGTTGAACGACCCTCAACTTATATGCTTGTATGGGCATCCATATAAGTTGAGTTACTTACTGTTATAGCTATATACTCTCTTACTACTGTAGATAGTAGATTTGTAAAATAAGGGCTTGTTTATTATACACTACTGTTGTTGCTGCTTATGATATGTATACTCACTTCACCTGTTGTACTACTGTTATCTATATATTGTACCTGTTCCTTTCTCCGCCCGGTGCAGAGGAGTCGCCGGGGGAGCGGATGTGAAGCCACTTAGTCTTTATGACTAACGGTTGCTATGTATTCCTTTTAGGAGGAAACCCTGCAGGTGGAGCAGCAGGCTATGCAGCTGGACAGCCAGGTCAGGACGATAGGGCCTGAAGGGATGGTACCGTCGCTACCGTCGGTTACAAATGTGAGTGAGAGAGATTTTGTTGTAGCCCTTCGGGGCAATTATATTTACGTACTCTTATTATGTAGAAGCTTGTTTAGCTTCTCTTTTGCTATATTTATGGACTTATGCTTGGTGTGGATTGACTTTCTTTTATTATTATGGTTGGGTTGGTAGTTTATATGTTGATATTGGTTGAAGCCGGCAGGATAGGCGTCTTGTGGTATAGGCTGACCTGAGTGTTAGTGTTACCGCAAGGTGGCTGTTCTGGGCATAAGACCCCTCTCGTGTCGTGTCTTGTGTTCTGGGAGGGGGGTCTTACAAATGGTATCAGCTTGCTACGATCCTCCAAGGAAAAAGTCACTTAACAATGGTGCCACCCCCGTTTGATTAGTCAGTTTGGGGACAAACTGACTTAGCGGAAGCAGTGGTGTTCCCATATGTAATTCACACTAAGTTGTCCATCTTTAACCTTAGATTAGCCAACCTAACCCTAGGTTTGTACCTTATGTGTAGATCCCAGTACATGCTGAGCCAGTAAGGGGCACCCTCGCCCTGTCCGTACCTACACAATTCCAACAATCAGAGCTGGGGCAGACGCTCACAGCTATTTTTGATGCATTTAGGTCCCAATCTCAGCAGGCACCTGTACAACAACAGGGTCCGGGATCTAGTTGGTTAAGCGTTTTCCGAGCTCTCTCCCCTCCCGCTTATATTGGGACAGAGTCGGCGGTACGTACGGAAGAGTGGCTCGACACTATACAAGAGTTATTGGCAGGAATAAGATGTCCAAACAACATGGCGGTGACCCTTGTGGTGACACTCTTAGAGCTGCACGCCAAAAGGTGGTGGAAGTCCCTCATGGGCTCCACTTTTCGTGGAAGAGTGTACACGGACATTAGTTGGAGCGAATTCTCCGAAGCCTTCTTAGAGCATTTCATCCCCTCGGCCGCTCGGGATGGTCTGGAAGAGAGATTTTTGCAACTAAAGCAAGGGTCCATGTCGGTGACGGAGTACCAACGGGAGTTTCAGCACCTGGCTAGATTCGCTGACTCCTATGAGCTGGATGATAGAGGGTACGCCAAACGATTCTACAAAGGCTTGCGAGATCCCCTAAGGCAAGCCCTTTTGTTTATAGTAGACTCTAGTCTGGCGGAGATTATTGATATGGCAAAGAGATTGGAAGCGGACCACTTGGGAAGTGGTAAGAGGCCAGCGGTGGCGTGATGGAAGCCGGCCCCAGCAACAGAAGGAGATTCGACAATAAAAGAGGAAGAGGATATCGGAGGGGTGGCGGGCGTTTCCCCCAGAACTTTAGAGAGGAGCGCCCGGTTCCGTAACCGCCAGCATTACCTCCACCTCCACAATTTCAGCAACACGGCGGAAGGCAGGAACGGGTGTGCTTTGAATGCAACCAACCGGGCCACATTTGACGCTACTGCCCGCAACTGTTTGGATATGTGCCTTTTGCTCTCCCTCCAGCAGCCCCGCAGGGGAGAGGGTATGTGCATGGTCGAGGACGAGGACCACGAGGAAGAAACCCCGGACCCGCTCGAGATCAGATGTATGCCTTGGACATGACTCAAGAGCGGAATCCTCAAGGGATGATTGCAGGTACGATTTGAATTAGCCATTTTGCTTTCATTAATATCCTCTAGCGGCTTAAGATATACTAGATGTCTAGCTTGAGTATTATTAAATGACACTTAGGCACCGTGATGGTCGGCAGGAAACCGGCTTATACGTTATTTGACACCGGCGCCTCACATTCTTTCATGTCTGAATACTTCATCAAGAATATATCCGGATTGCAATATTTCACTGGTATTGCCCGAAGAGTACACCTCCAAGACGGATCTGAGATGATGGCAACCGCGAAGTGTAAGTTAGAGATAACCATTGGGGGAAAACCTTTGATACCCTTGCCACAATTTTAAGAATACCAGAATTCGACCTCATCCTGGGTATGGCGTGGCTGGATTGGCACCATGCAAGAATCGACTGTGTGGAGAAGCGCATCAATTTGAGACATGGGGATACTGATGTAGTCTTCCAAGGTATAAATTTCGCACCACGAATATTGTTATCCTCAATCCAGACCTTGAAAGCTCATATGAGAGGGGATGAAGTCTACATGATATGTTTCGAACTAAAGGAGATGAAGGTAGATGTGAAGGATGTGCGGGTAGCACGGGACTTTCCTGAGGTATTTCCTAAAAAATTGCAAGGGTTACCCCCGCATAGAGAAGTGGATTTTCAGATTAAGCTTGTACCAGGAGCTAAGCCTATCTCCTAGACCCCTTATCGGATGGCCCCAAAAGAACTCGCGGAGTTTAGAGTTCAACTGCAGGAGCTAGTAGAATCAGGGTTTGTTCGCCCCAGCTCATCACCTTGGGGAGCCCCTGTTCTAATCGTCAAGAAGAAAGATGGAACCTTGCGTTTATGTATAGACTACCGGGAACTCAACCAACTGACAGTACGGAACACCTACCCGTTACCTCGGATCGATGAGTTGTTCGACCAATCGGTGGGTGCACATTGGTTCTCAAAGCTAGATTTGCGCTCGGGGTACTACCAATTGAGAATACAGGAGGATGAAATACAGAAAACGGCTTTCAGCTCAAGGTACGGCTTATATGAGTTCACAGTGATGCCGTTTGGGCTCATCAATGCCCCATCAACTTTCATGAGCTTGATGAATAAAGTGTTTGAGCCCTACTTAGATGTCTTCATCATTGTGTTTATTGACGACATCTTAGTCTACTTGAAGACAGAGGAAGAACATGCCGGACATTTGGCCTTAGTTCTGGAGAAGCTAAAAGAGCACGCCCTGTTCGCCAAGTTTAGCAAGTGCGAATTCTGGCTTAGGTAGGTGTCTTTCTTGGGTCACGTAATCAGTGGGGCTGGACTAGCTGTGGATCCGGCCAAGGTGCGTGCCGTGAAGGAGTGGTCACCTTTGAAGTGGCGGCCGATGTGAGGAGTTTTCTTGGACTTGCCGGATACTACCGCAAGTTCGTAAAAGGATTTTCCAAGATTGCCCTTCCGCTTACTTCCTTGACAAAGAAAGGAGTGCCATTTGAGTGGACACCCCAGTGTGAAGCGGCATTCCAGGAATTGAAGGATAGACTTACCTCCTCCCCCATCCTTGTCCTTCCGTCTGGGAAGGAAGGATTCCAAGTTTACACGGACGCATCTTATCAGGGGTTGGGAGCGGTGTTTATGCAGCACGGGCACGTAATTGCTTATGCTTCAAGACAATTGAAGAAGCATGAAATCAATTACCCGGTGCATGATTTGGAGCTAGGAGCGGTGGTGTTCGTCTTGAAGCTATGGAGGCATTATCTATACGGCGTCCACTGCGAAATCTTCTCGAATCATAAAAATTTGAAGTACGTCCATACCCAGAAGGATTTGAACTTAAGAAAATGGCGGTGGTTAGAGTTTCTATGCGACTATGAGTTCACCTTGAACTACCACCCCGGAAAAGCAAACTCGGTAGCTGATGCGTTGAGTAGGAAAGTACCCGGCTCGAGCCCAAAATCTCGATTGATGAGCATGGAGTTGGCACGGATGATCGAGGAGATGGACATCACCTTAATATTTAAGGCTTCTTCGGAATATACGGAGTACCTGTCCAGCATGAGCATAGTTTGTGATATCCGGGACCGGATCCGAGTGGAAGCAAGGATTGGATACGGCTTTGGCCCCGGCAATAAAGTTAATCGAAGACGGGACTACCGACGAGTACACACTAAAGGACGGCCTCGTTTACTTTCGCGGCCTGCTCTACATTCCCAAAGGTGGCATAATCTTGGAGGATATTATGAGAGAAGCACATTGCTCTCAATATTCCGTGCACCCAGGAATTTCAAAGATGTACGCCGGCTTACGGAAGACGATGTGTTGGCCAGGAATGAAGAAGGATGTCCGGTACTTTGTCACGCATTGTGAAGCCTGCCAAAGAGTGAAGGCGGAATGTAGGAGCCCCGGTGGCCTGTTGCAGTCGTTGTCAATCCCCGAATGGAAGTTTGAGGATATCACCATGGACTTCATACATGGGCTACCTCGCTCCCGCTCAGGAAATGATTCAGTGTGGGTGATCGTTGACCGCCTGACTAAAGTTGCCCGGTTCATTCCTATGAAGAAGAAGGCTCATGTGGACGTCTTAGTACGTCTTTTTGTGGAACAGTTTGTACGGTATCACAGCGTACCTAAGACGATAGTTTCGGACCGTGATGTTCGTTTTACCTCCAAGGAGTGGAAGGCGGTACAGGCATATTTGGGCTCGCGCCTTACCTTCAGCACCGCATTTCATCCACAGACGGACGGGCAGTCTGAGCGGACCATCCGAACATTGGAGGATCTGTTGAGGTTGTGTGTGATAGATAGGGGAGAGCCGTGGGAAAGACTCTTGCCCTTAGTGGAATTCTCCTACAACAACAGCCATCAAGCTATCATTGGCATGGTACCCCATGAAGCCCTATATGGAAGGAGGTGTAGAACCCCCTTGTCTTGGGTTCAAGATGAAGACCCGAAGACTTTGGGTGTTGAATATATAGATGACACGAATGCGGTGGTTAGGTTGATACGGGATCGTATGTTAGAGGCTCAAAGTCGGCAGGCGAAGTATTATAACGCTAAACACCGGATGGTGGAATATCAAGTGGGAGATAAGGTGTTTCTGAAAATCCGACAGATGCATGGAGTATCACGAGTACGAGGAGTGAAGAAGCTAAGCCCACGGTATGTTGGACCCTATGGCATAGTGGAAAAGAATGGCCCTTTGGCCTATCGGCTGGAGCTACCGCCCGAGTTAGAAAATCTCCACGATGTGTTCCATGTCTCGTCGCTTCGGAAGGCGCTGTTGCGGCCCGAACAATACATCCCCAAGACTGATGGTGTTGTGGCGTCTGACAGATCTGTGCGACTGGAGCCGGTACGAATTGTTGATAATGAGATAAGAACCCTGCGCCGCAAAAGTGTGCCTCTGGTAAAAGTGCTTTGGTCGAATCATGGGAACGAAGAATTTACTTGGGAGCCGGTGGACTTGATGCAGAAGCGCTACCCGGAGCTGTTCTTCCAAGGTAACATTTTATAGCGCATATTATTTTGTACTTGCATCCCCATAGCCCTAGCCTGATTTCGGGGACGAAATCTTTTATTTTTGTTTATAGGATTTGTAATGTCCCAATTCGCGCTAGGCCCCTCGCACGAGTTTTGAGTCAAGAGACTTGACTCGGGCTCGGGGAGCACTGGCAAAAGGTGTCAAGTGCGTTGGATGGAGTGTAGGGTTGAGTGATATCTAACGGATCGAAAGGAAATGGCCTAAGGGAAAATCGTCGAGAATGCCTGGTGATTCTCGCCGATCATCGAGTATCGATGAGAATACTCAACACACTCAACGCCAGATTTCCGATAAGTATGGCCTAAGGGAAAATCGTCGAGAATTCCTGGTGATTCTCGCCGATCGTCGAGTATCGCTGAGAATACTCAACGCACTCAACGCCAGATTTCCGATAAGCATGGCCCAAGGGAAAATCGTCGAGAATGCCTGGTGATTCTCGCCGATCGTCGAGTATCGCTGAGAATACTCAACGCACTCAACGCCAGATTTCCGATAAGCATGGCCCAATGGAAAATCGTCGAGAATGCCTGGTGATTCTCGCCGATCGTCGAGTATCGCTGAGAATACTCAACGTACACAACGCCAGATTTCCGATAAGTTAGGCTAAGGGAAAATCGCCGGGTATCATTGTTGATACCCGATGAATTCGTCGAGAATGCCTGACGATTCTCGCCGATCGTCGAGAATGACAGATGATTCCCGTCGAATTTGACTTGTGCGTTTTCTTCGCCCAGGCAGATTCGTCGGCTTGTACAGGCGGACCAAAGCGGATTTCTGTATTCGCGCTAGATGGTTCATTAGACCGGGTCACTTCAATATGACCCATTATGGGCGGTCCAATGAGGCATTGACACGTGGCAGAAGATGTAACCTAATACATCGGCTTATAAAAGGGAGTTAAAGCCGAACCCTAGCTTTTGCGCCGATCGACCCTTGCCGTCATCGTGGATCTTGCGAAACTGACGGAGCCGAGGGAAGCAGGCGGAGCTCTTGGAGGAGGCCTTCTTTCTCTCTCTCCCTCTCCTTCCTTTGCCGTGAAGAACAACCGCACCAAGCGAGAGATGCTGCAAAGAAGAACGACTAGATCCATGGCCGGGAACGGTGGTACCGCTGGAAACGAGGTGAGCTTCCTCCCCTCTCCCTTGGTGCTAGATCTGTAGATATATTTTAGGAGAGATATCGACTCCATAGAGTCTTGATCGTGAGGAAGAGATTTCCTAGGAAAGCCATGCCTAGGTTTGTTTTCTAGGCTTTAGCCCCCTCCAACCTCTTCATCCTTCAAAGTGAAGATGAGAGAAGGATTCGTGGAGAAATATGGCTTCGTGAGGGTGAATAAGGGTGGACGATTTTCTGGAGGAGATTTTGGGAGTTTGGTGCAAGGAGGAAGATGAACGGATGTCGTTCATCTCGCCTTAAGATGCGTGCAGAAATCTGTTTTCTGCATGCAGCGACCTTCGTGGCCAATTTCGGGGGTGTTCTCGTCATATCTGGGTTTTAAACTAAACACAAAAGTCGTAGCCCTTGAAATTATCTTTCCAACGAGTGGTTGCACGTTCCCAGGCAATACCTGTAGCCATGGGAAAGTCTGTTCGAATCTGCTGCAATTGGGGGAAATTCCACCCAGGAAATCTGTATCCTGTACGCAGCAGGCTTCGAGTGAATTTCTGGTGTAATGCGATCAAATCTTGGCTTTCGAAAAAACACGAAAGTTGTAGCCCTTGAAATTATCTTTCCAACGAGTGGTTACACGCACTCGTCGGATTTCTATAGCCTCAGTAATCCTTGGTCGAAGTTGCTGCCCAGATTAAGACTGCACCTAAATTCTGGGCTATGTAACGTGGAATGCGATGTGGTGGAATTTAATGTTGCGATCCAACTCGAGGCTTGGGTGGACTCTTTTGACATAATCATCATAGTGACGTGATAAGTTGAGGTTATAAATCTAAATTCATATAACGAGTTGTGGACAAGTTTAATTGAAGGAAAGAACCTGATATAATTGGGTATTTATAATTGGATATATGTATAAATGATTTAACTATGGCCATGATATATGTTGGGTGGATAAAAGGGAATTAGTAATCCAATGCTTAGAGTGTCGTCTCCCTATGGGTAGCATTGTGGAAGTAACAAGTGCGGTGTTGACTGTCACTAGTTGGAATGAGATTGAGATGAGTAAAGTTGGACGGTTGGGCTTGACCCTCGGTGTTCATGTCCCGAGGCTCCTTCCGCATTTGATGGATGGTTTGGCTTGGTCCTCAGTGTTCATGTCCCGAGGCTCCTTCCATGCCACGATATTGTGAAATTGCATGTGGTGTGAGTCGACACATGGTGTCGTAATCCCGGGTTAAGGATAGTGTGGCAGGTCTACGGGCTCGCCAATCGTCACACCGATGGGAGTCGACAGCTAGACCTTGGATGGTTGGGCTTGGTCCTCGGTGTTCATATCCCGAGGCTCCTTCCGTGCCAAGTGAACGGTTGGGCTTGGTCCTTGTGTTCATTTCCGAGGCTCCTTCCATGTCACGCATAGGTCAGTTCGGGGCTAGGATCTTGGTGCTCACTTACCCAAGAGAACCCGCTGAGCCGTAGTACGCAAGTGAGCTCCGCTGTTGTGTCCTTAGAATTGAGGCGTACGGAGGCCTAGACCAGGTAGTGTGGAGACCATCCTAGTAGTGGAGATGCCTGCTCTACTGTCACCATTTGTCCACGACGGTTGACGCCTGAGAGGTTAGCTACCTGCTCGAATAGTGGGAACTATAAGTCTGTGTCGATATAGCGATTGCATGTGCTTGATCATGGGTGTGTCATTGCATTGCATTCATAGCATTACACTTCATTGCATACATAAGACCCTCATCGTATAAGTTTGTATGGGCACTCCTATACGATGAGTTACTTATTGCTGAACGACCCTCAACTTATATGCTTGTATGGGCATCCATATAAGGTTAGTTACTTACTGTTATAGCTATATACTCTCTTGCTGCTGTAGATAGTAGATTTGTAAAATAAGAGCTTGTTTATTATACACTACTGTTGTTGCTGCTTATGATATGTATACTCACTTCACCTGTTGTACTACTGTTATCTATATATTGTACCTGTTCCTTTATCCGCCCGGTGCCGAGGAGTCGCTGGGGGAGCGGATGTGAAGCAACTTAGTCTTTATGACTAACGGTTGTTACGTCTCCCTTTTTAGGAGGAAACCCCGCAGGTGGAGCAGCAGGCTATGCAGCTGGACAGCACGACCAGGACGACAGGACCTGAAGGGACGGTACCGTCGCTACCATCGGTTACAGATGTGAGTGAGAGAGATTTTGTTGTAGCCCTTCGGGGCAATTATATTTACGTACTCTGATTATGTAGAAGCTTGTTTAGCTTCTCTTTTGCTATATTTATGGACTTATGCTTGGTGTGGATTGACTTTCTTTTATTATTATGGTTGGGTTGGCAGTTTATATGTTGATATTTGTTGAAGCCGGCAGGATAGGCGTCTTGTGGTATAGGCTGACCTGAGTGTTAGTGTTACCGCAAGGCGGCTGTTCTGGGCATAAGACCCCTCTCGTGTTGTGTCTTGTGTTCCGGGAGGGGGGTCTTACAATATTACTAGGGCTATTAAGATTAATGCCCCACTTACGATGGCATGGGAGATCCCCAGATATTCCTTAATTGGACTGTGGAAATGGAATGTTACTTCAAATGACACAATCTTACGAACCCTCAAAAGGTCCAAGTTTCCAGGATGAATTTAACAGGTTGTGCGAAGAAGTATTGGCAGAATGAGGAGCGGAAATTAGGAACCGGACATGGAGCCCCACTTATAGGTGTGCCGGTGATGAAAAATTTGCTAACCGATTAGTGCGTCCCTGCTCACCACCGAACACAGATGTTTGATGAGCTTGCAACCCTGCAAAAGGGTTCAAATTCGGTAGCTGAGTACATGGGAGAGCTAAAGGACTGTATGGTGTGTTGTGATCTTAAGGAGATCCCCGAGGTCACCTAGTCTAGATTTCGTAAAGGGCTTCAACCCGAGATCCAAAGGAAGCTCTTGCGCTACGGTCATACGGACCTGAATACAACCTTCAATGTCGCCCTCGACATTGCAAAACATCTGGCCTCTAATGCCCATTCCCGCTATTCTCATGCGAAGAATAAGTCCACAGCTGGAGCTTTTGCCTCCATATACCCAGATAAGGGAAAGTTTAGGTCCACCGAGTCGAAGTCGGTAGTGATCACTGCTAGGAACACTAAGAACCCTACGAGTGAGCGTATCCCCATAGGGAAGGTTAGTAAGACCAATGCCACATGTTATTCTTGCAGCATTCAAGGTCACTATGCCTTTAAGTGCCCAACGAAAACTAAGGCCATATCCCTTTTAGAGTCGACTACCGACCTTGCTGATTATGTTTATGAGGCTGCAGAGGAGAGTGACCCAGATGGGGTTTCAAGTGATTTAGAGTACGATCACCACCTTATGGTGATGCATTGTATCTTGAACATTCCTCGTCCGTTAGATGATTGGAAGAGGACGAGCATATTTTCTCTGATTTTTAAGAGTGGTGAGAAGCTCTGTAAACTGACTATCGATAGTGGTAGTTGTGTGAATGTCATTTCTGAAAATTCCATTACACATATGACCTTGACCACGTTTCCCCACCCGACCCTGTATCAGGTAGCTTGGATCAATAAGGTTACTGTTTCGGTCACCAAGCGATGCCTAGTACCCCTCTTGATAAAATCCTATACTGATGATGTATTTTGTGATGTCCTTCCAATAGACGCTTGTCACGTGTTGTTGGGCCGTCCGTTGCTATACGACCGCGACGTGACACACTATGGGAGAGCCAACACGTATGAGTTTAAATTTAATGATAAAGTCATTACGTTGGCGTCGACCGTTCCGAAGGATCCAGTAGCTGTGGCTAAGGACACTACTATCCCAGTAGAGAGGAAAACGTTGAGTCTAATGGGTAAGAAGGAATTTGTGAAAGAATCATTTCTTGATGGAGTGTTGTATGCTTTGGTACTTATGAGTGCAAAGAATAATTTGGGAGTGTTGGATGACTTACCTAGTGTGCTCCGGGCATTATTGGAAGAATATAAGGATGTTAACCCAGATGAGCTACCTTCGACGTTGCCACCACTTAGGGATATACAACATGCCATAGACCTTATTCCCGGCTCGTCCCTACCAAACCAGCCCCATTATAGACTTCATCCCGCTGCCCATAAGGAGTTACAGACCCAGATTGAGGACCTATTGAAGAAGAGGTTCATTAGGACTAGCTTGAGCCCATGTGCGGTACCAGCCTTGCTTGCCCCCAAGAAGGATGGTACATGGAGGATGTGTGTTGATAGTCGCGCTATCAACAAGATTACTATCAAGTATAGGTTTCCTATTCTGCGATTAGATGACCTCTTAGATGTCTTATCTTGCGCCACTATCTTTACGAAGTTGGACTTACGGAGTGGCTATCTCTAGATTAGGATCTGTGAGGGAGATGAGTGGAAGACTGTGTTTAAGTTTAAGGATGGCTTATATGAGTGGCTTGTGATGCCCGTTGGGTTATCCAATGCCCCCAGTACCTTCTTCCGGATGATGACACATGTCTTTCATCCATTCTTGGGAAAGTTTGTGGTAGATTATTTCGATGACATCATAGTCTACAGCACCACCACTGCCGAGCACCTCTCCCACATGAGAGTGATTCTTTCCACCTTGAGGAAGGAAACATTGTTTCTAAACTTTAAGAAGTGAACTTTCTACGCTTTAGAGGTAGAGTTCTTGGGTTACATCGTCAGGTCTGAGGGAATACGAGTTGACCCCGGTAAATTTCAAGTGATGTGGGACTTGCCCGAACTGACTAGCCTACATGAGGTGCGTAGTTTCCATGGATTAGATACTTGATGATGATCCGAGACAACACTCATCTGAACTACCATACGAATTTTTTCTTGCTATTTTTAAAATCGATTTCATCGTCCTCGCTTGAGTTTTGTCTCGGATTTAACGTTGTTTGTTTTGCCTCCACAAGTGCTTAATTCTTTGTCGTCCTCTCCTTCAACTAAAATTTCTAATGGGTTGGAGAGTGGTAGTTCGGATGATCTCTCTCTTATGGTCCCCACAGGTATATCATCGAATGGTGAGTTGCATTCCTTTATTCCTACTGCTAACATGTTCCCCAGGTTTCCCAAGACATTTCTAACTCTAGATAGGATACTTGCGGCTGAGGCACTTGCTACTACTGATGGTGATACCTACCGCTTCCTCATTCGTTGGCGTGACTGCCCCCCTTTGGACGACTCATGGGTAATCGAGACGGAGCTTAGACTCTTGGTTGCCGCTCTTCTCCACCGCTACTTCTTGGACCACGCATTATGGATACGTGACTTTGAGCAGGGGAAGATTGATGTCGCGGCCTCGCTACTACTTGATGATGATCTGGTTGTCGAGGCGTTATAGCATAAAGACTTTCGGAGCCATGATGACGCTAACGGAAGACAACGCTACAACCTCCGCCCGCGGCGTGCTAAGCCCATTTGAAGACTATCTTAATTAAAATATCATGCTAAAAGACTTTGTTTCAAGAGCCTAAACATCTAGAGGGGGTGAATAGGTTCTAATATTTTAAAGTCCTTTTTAGGAAAACAGTTAGATAATCATTCAACACAGATTAATAGAATTACAGAATATAAACACATCACAGCAAACGCCAGATCTATAGTGGTTCCCCAAGATATGGGTACATCCACTTTCCCCCTTCGCCTATCTAGTAGATAACTGGATTCAGCCTAACTTCCTTCCACTGGCTCGGATCCGCAGATCTTACAATCTCAGAACCAAAATGGTTCCTACAGCTTAGACTTAACAAGTCCTACCTCAGATTCTTCCCCAGAATCCTACCTCAGGCCTCAGCCCTACCTTAGCCTTTATAACTAGGCTTATAACTCAGACTTTCCACAAGTCCTACACCTCTGATTCTTCCCCAGAATCCTATCTCAGGACTCAGCCCTACCTCAGCCTTTATAACTAGGCTTATAACTCAGATCTGATAATAGATCTTACAAGAAATAGAAAGTAATAAGAAACAAACAAATTCACCAGCTAGATTCCTCTATTGGTGTAGCCTTCTCGATCAGTTCTTGACTGAACTGATCCTTCTAATCCAGTCTGACTTAGCTTCTCAAAGCTTCTTGATAGAACAAAATAAAGTGGATCTTCTTGCTGTTGAAGTTGATCTTCAGTCAGCTTCTTCCTTAAATTTCGATTGGAATCTGAATCTTTCTTGCAAAATAATTCTGAATCTGTTTTTCTTTTCCCTTTTTTTCTTCACCACACTTCTATTTCTGAAGTTTCCGATCTGTCTCTTATATAGAGTTTGCTTCATGGTTACCGGCTGATCTGGATTCTAACAAACTACTGACAGATCTGTGAGAGGTGTCAGGCCGGTTGGATATGACAGCTGTCAAGTCACCAGACATGTCAGTAGATTCTTCAGAGTCATTCCAACTCAGTACAAATAACTCAGCAGGTTGCTTCATATGTGTCGACACATAATTGCCAAGTGTCGACACAAGTCTTCATGGTGTCGACACAATACTCCAAGTGTCGACACAGACATACTTCTGCTTCTTGACACATCTTCTGTTGAATGTGTCGACACAAGTCTTGTGTGTCGACACAAATGTTTCCGGTGTCGATACAGCTGTTGCTGGCAGATGGTGTTGAGTATGTGTCGACACAAGTCCTGTGTGTCGACACAGCTGCTTCTGGTCTCGACATAGCTGTTGTTGAGAGACGGCGTTGAATGAATGTCGACAGTGTTGAAAGTATCCAGACGGCATTGAGTGTGTGTCGACACAAGTCCTGTGTGTCGACACAATTACTTCTTGTGTCGACATAACTCCTGGCTCAGGTGTCGACACAATTCTGAGTGTCGACACAGCTTCTTCAAAAATGTCAACTTAGCTTGAATGTCGACACAACATCTTCATAAGAGCCTACACAACTTGAGTGTCGACACAACACCTTCATAAGTGTCGACACAAGTTCTTCATAAGTGTCGACACAGCTTCTGGGTGTCGACACAGCTTCTTCACAAGTGTCGACACTTGTACTTAGAAAATTTTCCTCAAATGCTTAAACCTGCATAATGTAACTCAAACATCTATTAAATACAAGTTGATGCATATCATTGACTAAGATGAGGCTTCTCCAAATCTGGTACACATTTTCCAATGTACCAAACAATCTCCCCCTATTTAGAGAAGTCATAACCCTTAGTCAAAGACATACATTTCTCATAATAAAACAGAAATAGAAATAGATGAACATTAAATTTACACCAGGTAAACACATAATCATTGTAAACAGCAAAGAAATTAAAACTGAACAGATTTCATTCAATTTTTAGAGAAAAAGAAATGTCATGTTTATAAGGATTTCTTTCTAGATCAAAACACAAAATGTTATATTGTTCTAATACATAATCCTTTCTATCATGTTATTGACTAGGCTCCTGAATGACAATTCTTTTTCCAGTCTTGATCTTTTCCTGTACAGAAGGTTCAGTATCTTCAGCAGGCATCTTCCCTTTCAGGGCTTTCTTATTTAGTTCTTCTGCCTTTCAAAATAGTGGAATGGCTTTGGGAAATACTTGCTTGGCTCCTGAGCATTAGCAGGTAGCTTCCCAGCCTTAGCTCTTCTTCTATCTTGAAGAATGGCTTCTTGTCCAGCTTGGTATTTATTTCATTCCTGTTCTGAATATCATTTACCCCTGTCATGGGTTTTATCCTTTACAGCTTTTCAGGCAGTAAGTATAATGTTTTTAGAAGTTGGGCTCCACTGCTCAAAGTCTGGCTTAAGCTCAGCCTGCTCTCTGAATCTCTTCTTGGATAGTTGAGCTTCCTTCGGAGCTTCTAAGGCAGCTTCTGACATCTCTACTTTTTCCAGAATTACATTTTGTGCCTCTTGTGGAGGACTATACATTTTCTGCACTTCTTCTTGAACCATTTCAAAGTTTGCTGGGGGGTACATCACCTGAGCAACTTCAAGCTGATCTCCTTCAAGATAGGCAGGTTGTATCCCAGATTCTGCTACATTATCATCATCAAAAAAAGGATGATATCCAAGAGTGGCTCTAATGCTATTAGAAATCCATTTTGCATGGTCAGAGCTAGCTTTGACTAGTAATCACTCCCCCTTTATTACTTCTCTTTCAATATGACTTCTCAAATCATCCTTTTGAAACCTGGCCTGATTAACAACATGGTCAGTTCCTTCCTTAAAGTAATCTCTGAATTTTGTCAAGAAATCAGATATATTATTTTGAGAAGCCTGAATGGTGTCCTGAACCGCAGCTATATCTTCCTTGATTTGCTTTGAAACTTCATCTTTCACAGCAGTTGATAAAGCATTTATCTTTGACAATATAGCAAAGTGTGAATCTTGAAGATTGTCATTCATTCTTATCTGATTTTCAAGTACATATCCTTGATTTACTTCAAGTTCAACCACTTGAACTTTGATAGCTTGTTGTTGCTTGGCAAGGAACACCACAGCATTACCTCCTTTATGGAAGCAATCTGTCATCTCCTTCTTCTTTTGATTCACTTCAAATCTAATAGATTTGATGTCCTGAGCCAATTAAAACTGTAACTCTTTATGAGTTTCATCCACATATTTTTCTAAAGATTGTCTTTGTTCATCCAATTTAATCTGCATCTGGACCAGTAAAGAACTGAAGTCCAAGCTTGGTGCAGATTGTGCTGTGCTTATTTACAATGCCTTTTTATATCCAGAACTCTTTTTCTTCAAAGCAGCTAGTTTCCTTTTCTTATCCATTGTGGCTTCTTCATCTTCAGAAGATTCATTTGAACTTTCAATATCAACTATATTCTTTTCAGCTGGGTCATCCTTAGACAACTCCCCCTCAGTCCTTGGAATATTTTTTTCTTGTACAATATGCTCCCTGTCAGTCCTTGCAGGAGGAAGATAGGAGAATAGGTCATCCATGGTGAATTCCTGCTGTATTGGCTCATTTTGTGCTTCTGTCTCAACAGTTTCTTGAGCTACAATGTTGATTTCAGATACTATGTTCATGACAGTATCTGCACCCAAGTCACTTTCTAAGACTGCATCATCAATGCCTCCCCCTTTGGAAGGCAACCTAGTTACTTGTTCTATGTGTTCTCCCCCTAGAGTTGTGTCCATTTGTTGTTCTTGGGGCACACTGCCCTACACTTATTCTTGCGCATCCTATTGTCGTTGGTCTTCATCATAACTGAAGACCACTTCCTCCTCAGAATCACTGGAGGATTCAGCCTGTGGAACCACTTTCTTCTTTTTCTTATCTTTCTTAGTTTGCTCCTGAGGAGAAGGGACTTCCTTGGTCAGAACTCTATCCCACATTATAGAATTTTTACATCCATC
The DNA here is from genome assembly GCA_039513925.1 of Platanthera zijinensis. Classification (NCBI taxonomy): domain Eukaryota; kingdom Viridiplantae; phylum Streptophyta; class Magnoliopsida; order Asparagales; family Orchidaceae; genus Platanthera; species Platanthera zijinensis. The sequence goes on from CM077098.1 coordinate 22,435,894, forward strand.
CTCCTCATATGATTTATTTTTGATCCAGCCACTTGTTTCAATACATCTAGTATTACAGCAGATAAGCATAAACTAAGAATTCTTCCCATGTTTGGTTTCTTAGTTCCTTCATGAACTTTATCAAACACAACTGCTGCCTAGTTAGTGTTTATTTTTAATATGGTCCTTACCATAAGATTGAACACGTGGACAGAGATTCTATCATGTCCACCAGTTTTGCAAAGAATCACTTTGCCAACTACTTCAGATAGGAATTTTCCTTGGGAATTCATCCCTTTCCTAGTAATAGACGATCCAATCTTAATATTGGGGCTCAGCCCACACAAGCTTAAAGATTCTGTAATCTGGGAAGGGGTTATCTCATCTGTATCCTTAACTGATGGAAGCTGAAGTGATTTCCTGATAGTTTTTAGTGTGAGTTTCTCTAGGGAATTTTGAACAGTCCCCTTAATTTTCTTGCCTGCAGAATCCACTGTAGCGGTTGAATAAAACTCCAGAACTTCCTTCTTCCATATCTTTGTTGGTTCAGAAACGAAGTACTCCAATCCATTTTCTGAAATTAGGGCAATAACACCCTGAATTTCATCTGAAGCTGTTGTGAAACCTTTACAGACCAGTTCATAACCTTCATTGACTTTGTTTTCTTGACGAGGCGCCATTGATGTAAGAGTTAGAAGAGAAGAGAAGAGAAAAGAAAATCTTTGTCGATAGAAGGAGGAAAGTCAAGAATACTGAAAGCGTAGTCGACCAGATTTTGGTTTCACCTATTTATAGTATAAGTGTAAGGGAAGGTCAAAATATGTGCCAGTGTCGACAAGTTTTCATATGTGTCGACAGAAATGACCTAGGTCTCGACAATACGTATTTTAAGTCGACATGACTAAGTGTCGACATACTAATGTCAGAGTCGACAACTCATCTTAAGTCGACACATTTATGTGTCGACAAACTTGTGTCATAGTCGACACTTACTACTTAAGTCTCGACAGACTTGTGTCGACACTTGCTTTTTTGTGTTGACACTTGCTTTTGTCGACATATGATCTCGATAAAGATGTGTCGACATCAATTCTCCTGTCGACACAGATACTGTTTCTGTGTCGACACTTCCTTTTACTTAGTCGACACAACATATTGAGTGTGTCGATACAGCTTGTTTGTGTCGACACAAACATTGTACTTAGAAAAATTTCCAGATAAATTTGGTGCTTGTTGAAGTTGGTGAACGGGCGGTCTGGCGGTCTGTCTTGGCAGGTTTGGAGACCGCGCGGTCTGGCGGTTTGGAGTCAGCAGTTTGATTCCTGTGCTGTTGCTGTGCGGTTGCCGAGCGGTCAGGCGGTCTCCCCTGGCGGTCTCTCTCTCTCTCTGGTGGTAGCCGTGCGGTTAGCCCTTCTGTCTAACCGCGTGGCTTGTGCGGTTTGTTCTTTATAGTCCGCTTAGTCCTGTATTTTTTAGTCCCACATCTCTTATTTGTATTCTCTCATCTCTCCTCCATTCTATATAAGGGAGGGCATACCTTTGTAATTGATACCTTTTTCTGATAATAAAATTTCAGTTATACCATTTCCGGCTTGTTTTAGTTCGCTTCTTACATGGTATCAGAGGAATCGATCCTTTCCTCCTGATTCTGTGAGCCCTCTCTGTCCGCGCGACTTGCTTCTCTGGCTTGCGCCCTGTCCGCGCGGTCTCCTTATTTCCTTGTCGTTGCCCTCTGTGTGCACGACCTGTTGCCTTGTTCGCTGCGATCTGTCGCCTTGTTCGCCGCGACCTATCGCCGTGTGCCTTGCCTTCTCTTGTGCTTCTGTTCGGGCGGACTGTCTGCTTGCCGCTCGAATTCTTCCCCTCTGCTTGATACTGCGGCTTGGTCGTGGTCTTTCTGGCCGCTGGTGTTTGACATCCTGACTGTTGCAGTTTTTCTTCTGCCTATCCGCGCGGCTTGTTTCCTAACCGCGCGGCTTCCTGCTGTTTGCTCTTATGGCTCTTTCTGATGCTTCCACTACCACCACTCCTGCCGCCACCCCTGTTGCCAATCTGGCTCCGCCTCTACCTCCTACTTCTTCCGGGAACCTTGGCACCGTTTCCAAGCTTGTCGGCTCCAACTACCCGGATTGGAGCGTCTCTTTCACTTTCCTCCTTCTCTCGCAAAGCAAACGCCACCATCTCGTTGATGACCCCCCTCCTACCACTTCACCTCTCTTTGATGACTGGGATGCGAGTGACGCGCTTGTGCGTACTTGGCTCGCAAATAGTCTATCTGATGAGTGCCTTCCCGTCATCCGTCATGATGAGACGGTGAAGGCCGCTTGGCTTCATCTTGCTGCTCTGTACTCCAAAGGGGCTCAGATGTCCCACATCTATACGTTGTATGCGGACCTCTTTGCCCGGCCTACCTTGTCTCCTGCTGCTGCCTACCAACAAGTTCAAGCTCTTGGGGCTGTGATTCTTCAGAATCGCCCATTTTCTGCGGATCTGGCTCAACAACACAAGCACTTCCAGGAGCTTCTGGTTGTGTGTTATCTGCTCCGTCTTCCTGACACTTATGACATGATCCGCCAACAAATTCTGGGTGAGGCAGAATCTCCTACTTTAGATGCCACCGCTTCTCGCATCACTGTTGTCACCTCTCTCCTTCAGCGCCCGCTTCTGCCCGCTCCTTCTCCACCAGATAACTATGCTCATCAAACTCAGCGGAGTGGCTCTGGTAGCTGCAGTCATCAGTCTGGCGAACGTCCTTCTTCCCGCTACCTCTGCTCTCACTGCGGCCGCACCGGACATACTCTTGACTGCTGCTGGACAAAGCATCCCCATCTTCATCCCTCGGGTGACTCTTCCGCCTCCTCTTCCAAGCCGTCTGCTTCCGTGGTCACATCATCAGGTAGTGCCCATGTGGTCACTCAAGGTAAATGGCTTATCGACTCCGGTGCAACTAATCATATGACGGGCAATCCTCAGTGCTTCTCTCTCCTCGAACAGCATGATCGGTTGCCCCCGGTCCTCATTGCATATGGTTCTCCCTCCCCGGTTCATGGGTCGGGAGTGGTTCATGTTACTCCTTCCCTTCGGCTAGAGGACACTCTCTATGTGCCCAAGTTTCTGTGCAATCTATTGTCGGTTACTTCTTTATGCAAGCAGCTTCAATGTTCTGTAACGTTTACTCCCTCTTCTTGTTCTTTTCTGGATCCGAGCTCCCAGCGGACGATTGCTACTGGGACTGAGAGCGGCGGCCTCTACTTCCTCGACAACGTTTCCGCTTTGTCCGCCTTTTCTTCTTCTTGTACGGATCTTCTCCAGTGGCATCTACGTCTCGGTCATCCTCCACCGCGGCTTCTACATCAGCTTCTACCCCACCTCCCTCCCTCCAATACTCTTCTCAACTGGCGAAGCATGTCAACTTGGCAAGCATCACCGTTCCTCCTTCCCGCCGAAGCAAGGTCGGGGCTCTACTCATCCGTTTGATCTAGTCCACTCCGATATCTGGGGACCTGCTCCTACCCTTACTATTGGTCGGGGTAGTTCTTATTTTGTAACCTTTATTGATGATTTTTCTAGATGTACTTGGGTGTATCTCTTACGAGATCGCTCTGAACTTTTTAATGTATGGACCTCCTATTATCATTTAATCAAAAATCAGTTTGGTGTTGGTATTAAAACTTTTCGCTCTGATAATGCAAAAGAGTACTTAAGTCATGCTTTTACCTCCTTCTGTGTGCAACATGGCGTTATTCATCAGACAAGATGTGTCTATACATCCCAACAAAATGGGGTGGCGGAACGCAAAAACCGTCACCTCCTCGATGTCGCTCGCACATTGATGACTCAAATGCATGTCCCTCGCTCATATTGGGGCTATGCTGTTCTTCTTGCCTGCTATCTCATCAATTGCATTCCCTCCTCCGTTCTCAAGGGAAAAACCCATTTTTCCATCCTTTATCCAGGCAAGGAGCCTTTTCCTCTCCCTCTTTGAATCTTTGGGTGCACTGCTTTTGTGCATGCCCCATCTGCCACCCGTGATAAGCTCTCCCCTCGCTCCACCAAATGTGTCTTTCTGGGGTACTCTGCCACTCAGAAAGGCTACTGCTGCTTTGACCCTATTCTTCGTAAGCAGTTTGTCTCCGCAGACGTTACCTTCTTCGAGAATGCCTCCTACTTCTCGGATGACTCCTCGTCTCTTCCCCCACCTCTGATTCTCCTGTTATTCTGTTCGTTCCCTCGTCTCCTACTGCGATATCCGCCCCTCCTCCGTCTCCGCCCACTCCTCTCCCTCCGCCTCTCTCTCCGCCTCCATCACCCTCATCTCCGCTGCAGTCGCTCTCTCCTCCCGGGCCAGCTCTCTCTGCCACAGATGTTCTGGATACCGAAGAGCCCGCCGACCTGGATCTTCCTGTCGCTCTTCGCAAAGGGGTGCGGACGTGTACCCTACACCCCCTTGCTGCTGTTGTTTCATATGATCGTCTTACCTCTTCTCGCAGGGCCTTTGCGCTGGCTATCTCTGCCACTACCACACCTCGTTCTTACCAGGAGGCCCTTGTTATTCCTCACTGGAAGATGGCCATAGATGAGGAAATGGCGACCCTAACAGAGCGGGGTACCTGGACTCTTGTCCCTCCTCCCTTTGATACAGATGTTGTTGGTTGTCGCTGGGTCTTTGTGTTCAAATTTGGCCCAGATGGCACTATGGACCATTATAATGCTCGCCTCGTGGCTAAGGGCTTTACTCAGACCTATGGGGTTGATTACTTTGACACCTTCTCTCCCGTGGCTCGTCTCAGCACTATACGGGTCCTTCTCTCTGTGGCAGTCAACAAAGACTGGACACTTTCCCAGCTGGATATCAAGAATGCCTTCCTTTATGGTGATCTTTAGGTGGCCATCTACATGGAGCAACCTCCTGGGTATGTTGCTCAAGGGGAGACACGAGTATGACGGCTACAGAAGGCAATCTATGGCCTCAAGCAGAGCCCTCGAGCTTGGTTTGACAAGTTCAGCGGCATCGTGGAGGACGTTGGTTTTGCTCGCAGCTCTGCTGATCACTCTCTATTTATTCGCAAAACCTCTTCGGGACTGGTGGTTCTTGCAGTATATGTTGATGATATTCTTCTCACTGGCGATGACTAGGAAGGGGTAGCCTTGACAAAGCGGCATCTTCGCCAACATCTGGTCACGAAAGATATGGGTTCTCCGAAGTACTTCTTGGGGATCGAAATCTCTCGGAAGCCCAACTCTTTAGTCATCTCTCAGCGTAAGTATGCCCTTGATATTTTAAAAGAAGCAGGATTGACTGGGGCCAAACCTGCCCGATGTCCCATGGCTGTTGGAGAAGACAAAACCTGGACAGATGATTTGCCTCTTCTTTCAGATGCTTCGCGGTACAGGCGTCTTGTTGGTAAGCTCATATACCTCACCGTGACTAGGCCCGACATTTCCTATGCTGTGGGCAAGGTGAGTCAATTCATGCAAGCTCCCAGGGAGTGCCATCTACAGTCCGCCTTGCGGATCTTGGAGTACGTCAAAGCAGCCCCAGGGAAAGGATTGCTCTTTCAGAAGAATGAATCATCTGAGGGTTGAAGCATACTCAGATGCGAGTTACGCTGATGACAAAGGGGACAGCAAGTCTACCTCCGGTTTCTGTACTTTTGTTGGGGGTAATCGGGTGAGCTGGAAGAGCAAGAAGCAGTCTGTTGTTTCCAGGTCCAGTGCTGAAGCAGAGTATCGGAGTATGGCATCGACCACTTGTGAGGTAAAATGGCTACGGACTCTAATGCTGGATTTAGGAGAGGTCTACAACCATCCTCTACCTATGTTCTGTGATAACAAGGCTGCAATATACATCTCCAAAAATCCGGTCTTCCATGAAAGAACCAAGCACATTGAGGTTGACTGTCATTTCATTTGTGAAGAAATCTTAAAGGAACAAATTTGCACTCCCTTTGTCACTTCTGATAAAGAGCTGGCTGACATCTTCACCAAGCCAGTTTCTGCCTCGTTTCATCATATTTGTGACAAGCTGGGCATGATCGATATATATGCTCCAGCTTGAGGGGGAGTGTTGAAGTTGGTGACCGGGCGGTCTGGTGGTCTGTCTTGGCGGTTTGGAGACCGCGCGGTCTGGCGGTTTGGAGTCAGCGGTTTGATTCCTGTACTGTTGCTGTGCGGTTGCCGAGCGGTCATGCGGTCTCCCCTGGCGGTCTCTCTCTCTCTCTCTCTGGTGGTAGTCGTGCGGTTAGCCCTTTCTGTCTAACCGCGCGGCTTGTGCGGTTTGTTCTGTATAGTCTGCTTAGTCCTGTATTTTTTAGTCCCACATCTCTTATTTGTATTCTCTCATCTCTCCTCCATTCTATATAAGGGAGGGCATACCTTTGTAATAGATACCTTTTTCTGATAATAAAATTTCAGTTATACCATTTCCGGCTTGTTTTAGTTCGCTTCTTACAATGCTTACATATTCACCTTAGGGATTCTTATGCTAACCTATTCTAGGTTCAACATTCGTAATTCAATTTTAAAATAATTGAATTTAGTTTCATCTAGAGGTTTTGTAAAAATATCAGCTATTTAATTATCAGTTTTCACAAATTCTACGCTAATATTTTCCTTCTCTACATATTCTTTGATGAAATGAAACTTAATTTCTATATGCTTGGTCCTACTATGTGATACAGGATTTTTAGCAATAGAAATAGCACTTGTAGAATCACAAAATAGAGGAATTCTACTTACCTGGATGTCATTATCTTCTAGTTGATGTTTTATCCACATCAATTGAGCACAGCAGCTACCTGCAGCTATATACTCTGATTCAGCTGTTGATATAGCAACACTAGTTTGCTTTATGCTGCTCTATGACACCAGCCTCCCACCAAGGAATTGATAAGTTCCTGTGGTACTCTTCCTGTCTTCTTTGCATCCAGCAAAGTCTGCATCTGAGAAACTAGTTAGTAGGAAATCTCTATTCTTAGGATACAAAAGGCCTAGATTAGGTGTACCCTTAAGATATCTCAGAATTCTCTTAACTACAGTATAATGAGATTCCTTAGGGCAAGCTTTATACCTAGCACAGACACATGTTGAATACATGATGTCAGGTCTACTTGAAGTCAAATAGAGTAGAGAGCCAATTATCCCTCTATACAAAGACTCATCAACAGCTTTCCCTGCCTCATCTTTGCCTATAGGCATACTTGTTCCAATTGGAGTTTTCATGGTAGAAGCTGAGTCCAAACCATTCTTCTTAATTAACTCCTTGGTGAACTTAGACTAGGAAATGGACAATCCATTCTCAGTCTGTCTAACTTGAAGTTCCAAGAAGAACTTCAGCTCAACCATACTGCTCATCTCAAACTTCCCTTGCATAAGTTTGGCAAACTTCCTACAAAGGTTGTTTTCAATAGAACCAAAGATAATGTCATCCACATATATCTGGACTAGTATTATCTTGCCATTTGATTCCCTATATAATAGAGTTTTGTCTATCTTTCCTCTAGTGAATTTATTCTCAATAAGGAAGGCAGACAAGGTTTCATACCAAGCCCTTGGAGCTTGTTTCAAACCATATAGAGCTTTCCTAAGCCTATATACATAATCAGGAAAGTGAGAGTCTACAAAACCTGAGGGATGTTCATCATAGACTTCTTATTTTAAATCACCATTCAGAAATGCTGATTTTACATCCATGTGGTATACCTTGAACCCTTATAGGCAGCATAGGTAAAGAACAGCCTTATAGCCTCCAGCCTTGCCACTAGATCAAATGTTTGATCAAAATCAATACCTTCCTCTTGCATATAGCCTTTTGCTACAAGTCTAGCCTTATTCTTGACTATGGTGCCATTCTCATCAAGCTTGTTCGTGTTGATACATTTAGTTCCTATTATGTTGTGATCCTTATGTTTTTGCACCAGCTCCCAGACTTTACACATTTTGAACTAACTGAGCTCTTCTTGCATTGCATCAATCCAGTTGGTGTCTTACATTGCTTATTCAATCTTCCTGTGTTCTATTTGAGATAGGAAGCTAGAACATAGAACTATGTTCATGCTCCTTCTCCTTGTTAGAACACCTTGACTTGCATCACCAATAATTTGGTGAACTGGATGATCCTTCAGATGTCTCCTTGCTGGAGGAAATCTGTCAGCATTATGGCCTTCTCCAGTTTCCTCAACTTGATGCTCCACACTGTCTTCTTCATCCAGAGAGACTTGTTCTCCCCCTGGATAGCTGGCATCTTTATCTTCATCCAACCTAGCAGGAACATCTTCATTCATGGTCAGCTTGTCCAGCCTATCTGTTAGACCTGTAGAGCTAACAGAAAAACTAGACAATTCATTGTTAATAAATTTTGACTCATCAAATACAACATGCACAGATTCTTCTACAACTTGGGTAGTCAGGTTATAGATTCTGTATGCTCTACTTTTGTTGTTGTACCCAACAAATATCCCTTCTAGGGATTTGGCAGCAAACTTAGTTTGGTAGTGCTTACCATTGACTAGTACAAAACACTTGCTACCAAAGATTCTGAAGTAAGATATGTTTGGTTTTCTTCCTTTCAAAATCTTGTAGGGAGTCATCTTATGTTTCTTGTTGATGGAGACTCTATTGAGCACATGACATACAGTATTAACTGCCTTAGCCCAGAAGTATTCAAGGAGAGTAGTATCATTTAGTAGAGTTCTACTAGCCTCAATTAGAGTCTTATTCTTTCTTTCAGCAACACCATTTTGCTGAGGAGTTCTAGGTGAAGAGAATTCATGATGAATCCTAAGTTCTTCATAAAATCTTGTCATACATTCAGACTGAAATTTAGTTCCATGGTCACTTCTGATTTTGACCACTGAACTGTTGTATTCATTCTGTATTTGTCTAACAAAAGTCTAAAAACAGATGGGGTTTCAGATTTCTACCTCAAGAAGAAAACCCATGTATATCTGGAATAGTCATCCAAAACAACAAGTGTGTATACTTTCCTACCAAGACTGTGAACTGGCATAGGACCAAACAAATCCATATGAATGAGATACAAACATCTCATTGAATCTTTGATGTCAAGTGCTTGGAAAGAGGACTTAATCTGCTTTCCTTTTTGGCAAGCTGAACGCACACCCTCTTTGATACACTTAATTTGAGGACCCTTCCTCACTAATCCCATGCTGAACAGCAGTCCTATAGACTTATAGTTCAGATGAGCTAGTCTATTGTGCCATTTGACACATAGAGAAGCTTTCTCTCCTGCAACCAAACAAATTAGTGAGTTGTTAACTCACAATCTACGTTTAGGCAATACACATTTCCTTTCCTAGTGCTAGTCAAAATTATCTCTTGATCACTTGACCTTCTTATCTGGCACTCCCCTTTGAGAAAAGAAATGACATAACCTAGATTACTAAGTTGACTTATGCTAATTAGGTTATTTTTTAAACCCTTCACATAAGCCACTTTAGTGACAGTAATTGAATCACTAGTAATGTTATCAAATCCTTTGATGATACCATTTTCTGATCCACCAAAGATAACTTTGGGTCCATTCTCTATGGGCACATAGTCCCTCAACATTCTCCTTGTTCCTGTCATATGTCTGGAATAACCACTATCCAAGTACCATATAGGGGTATGGTCACTTGGATTCACCTGCAACACATGAAGAATTACTTACCCTTAGAACCTAACTTGCTAGTTGGTCCTAGGTCCTTTTTAGTTTGAAATCCTGCAACTGTTCTAACAGGAAAACTACTCTTGGTTTTAACACTAGTGTTAAACCAGCAATCCATGGCAAAGTGCCCCACCTTGCCTCAACACCAACACTCAAACCTATTATATCTTTTCTTAGGTAAAGACTTTACTGCTTTGTTGCCAGCAGTCTTGTTGAGTGCTGGTGCTGGAGCATCACTCTTCAAGAAATCCACTTGAACCTGATGGGCATGCCTATAGTGAAGTCTATAAGCATTTGCACCCTTGCCCATGTGATTTCCATGCTCACAGTGACCATGTGAAGTGTCATGATCATACCTGTTAGTAGGATTCACCACCTTCCTAAAGAAAAAAGGGGGTTCAGCAACTAGAGGCTGAACTGGGCCCTTACCTTTTCTATGTGAATTGAAAGCCCTAGTTCTTCCCTTAAAGCCTAGACCAGTCTTCCCTTTTTGTGAAATAAAATTGTCTATTAGGGGTAAGACAGATATTGGCTTGGAGAATTTAGCCAATAGCTCTCTCTCTCTTGCTGATGTTTTGACTCCAGTTTCTTGATATGATTCTCTTTGAAAGAGATTGTGCACATTTGAATAACTGTAATATTCTTCAATTTAGCAACCTCATTCAGTTTTAGATCCAACATCTTAGCTGAATCTGCTACAGCCAGCTTAAGAGACTCAATCTCTTTGGCCTGCACTTTAACAAGAAACTTGATCTTCTTCAGAGCTTGCAACAACCCACCATACTCATCAATGAGTTGGTGTACATCCCCTTCAGACTCAGATCCATCCACTTCTTTTAAAGTAGATGCTTCTGATTCTGATCCAGAAAAGTAATCTGAAACTGAGGGAGAATAGTTTACCTTACTTGGTCCAGGCTGATCCTGGAACTGCATATGCATCCCGACAGTTGAAAGATACTGAGAAAAATTACCCAGTACATGATTTAGAACTGGCTGCAGTAATTTTTGCACTAAAAATTTGGCGACACTATTTATATGGCGTACACTGCGAAGTCTTTACCGATCACAAAAATTTAAAATATATATATTCTCAGAAGGAATTGAATCTTCGGCAGCGCCGGTGGTTAGAATTCATCAAGGACTACGACGTGGATTTGTAATACCACCCTGGCAAAGCAAATGTGGTTGCTGATGCCCTAAGTCGTAAGAATACAGTTGGATTGTCTGTGATGTCTGGTTATGAGGCACAGTTAGTATACGAGTTGGAAAGGATGGAGATCACACCACTTGTGACACCGGAAAGTAAACAAGCGCAGTTTTCTCAATTACAGGTCAGATATACTTTGAAGGATATAATTAAAGAAGCATTGCCAAAGGATCCGTTTCTTGTTGACTTACAAGAGAAGGTAAAAAAAGGGGAGACTGGTGAATTTACGTTGCAGACTGGACTATTACTTATGAACGAACGGATTTATTTCTCAAATTTTTAGGAACCGAAAAGCCGGCAAACGAGCATCAGTGAAGCACAGGTTGGAGATACTTTTAGTTACCTTGCTTTTATATTTATATAGATGAGAATAGCCTAACATATGCTTCTGCTTCTTCTTCTCCAGATTCTGAAGATGAAGAGTCTGTCCAACTCTTCTCCTTCTGAGCAACTAGAGACTTCTCCTTCTTACCTTTGACCTGCTACTTCTTCTTGTCCTTTGACTCCTTTCTTTTGTCAAGACAGTCAGCTATGACATGTCCAGTCCTGTTGCAGGAATAACACACAATCTTAGTATTATATTGTTTACAAGGTTTAGAGGCATACCTGTCCTCCTCTGGTGTCTTCTTTTTCCTGTAGTACTCATCCTTGGAATTGGATGAAGATGGTGGCCTTGTTCTCCATTTATTTTTCTTCATAAACCTTTGGAATTGCCTTGTAAAGGCAGCAAAGTCCTCATCATAAGTATGACTATCTGATGTTTTATTATCAGAAATTCCTTATTCTGCCTCAGCACTCCTTCTAGGTGGAGAAGGAGATTTTCTCCCACCCTTTCTTGAGCCTTCAGCTTTGAAGGCCACTTACTTTTCCTTAAACTCAGATCTGCTTCCCTTCTCCTCTTCTTTTCTGGCAGTAAGCTGCATTTCATATGATAGCAACTTTCCAAATAATTTAGGTGGAGGTGTATCAGCCAGCCTGGCCACTTCTCTGATGGCACATATCTTAGTGTCCCAATCCTTTGTTAGATACCTAAGAAACTTATCATTCAGTCATAAGTGCTGAAGACCCTTCCATAGGTCATCAGCTCATTCATTATTCTAAAGAACTTCTTATAACATTCAGCTATGCTGTCAGATTTAGCTTGTCTAAAGCTCTCATACTCCTGGTTTAGCATAGACTTCTTGTCCTCTCTTACTTCTTCTGTGCCCTCCATGTAGACAATCAATGTGTCCCATATTTCTTTGGAGGTTTTACAATGCACCAGATTCTGAAAAGTTGCATCATCTATAGCACTTACAATAATGTTCTGTGCTCTTTTATCTAGTGTTGCTAGGATGATTTCATCCTTGGTCATTTCAGAATAGCTCTTTGGAGTTTGAATGTTTGCATCAAGAATTGATACCTTCATTGGAATGAAGGGGCCTTCCTGTACTGTGATATAAATTCTTGGATCAGATTCTTCCATAAACAACCTGACCCTTTCCTTCCAAATGCCAAAGGATTCTTTCCAGCATATAGGTTATTTCATAGATCCAAATTCCTTTTGATTCTCATTTGAACCCATTCTTGATATCTGTTATTTTCCTTGGAAAATAACTCTGACTGTTAAGTCAATCTTTGAGTAACCTCCCTCTGATACCACTTGAAAGACTTTGTTTCAAGATCCTAAACACCTAGAGGGGGGATGAATAGGTTCTAATCTTTTAAAGTCCTTTTTAGGCAAACAGTTAGATAATCATTCAACACAGATTAATCAAATTACAGAATATAAACACATCACAGCAAACACCACATCTATAGTGGTTCCCCAAGATATGGGTACATCCACTTTCCCCCTTTGCCTATCCAGTAGATAACTGGATTCAGCCTAACTTCCTTCCACTGGCTCGGATCCGCAGATCTTACAATCTCAAAACCAAAATGTTTCCTACAGCTCAGACTTAACAAGTCCTACCTCAGATTCTTCCCCAGAATCCTACCTCAGGCCTCAGACCTACCTCAGCCTTTATAATTAGGCTTACAACTCAGACTTTCCAAAAGTCCTACACCTCAGATTCTTCCCTAGAATCCTACCTCAAGCCTCAGCCCTACCTAAGCCTTTATAACTAGGCTTACAACTCAAATCTAATAATAGATCTTACAAGAAATGTAATGTAATAAGAAACAAACAAATTCACCAGCTAGATTCCTCTGTTGGTGTAGCCTTCTTGATCAATTCTTGACTAAACTTATCCTTCTGATCTAGACTGACTTAGCTTCTCAAAGCTTCTTGATAGAACAAAATAAGGTGGATCTTCTTGCTGTTGAAGTTGATCTTCAGTCAGCTTCTTCCTTAAATTCAGATTGGAATCTGAATCTTTCTTGCAGAATAATTTTGAATATGTTTTTCTTTTCCTTTTTTTTCTTCACCACACTTCTATTTCTGAAGTTTCCGATCTGTCTCTTATATAGAGTTTGCTTCATGGTTACCGGCTGATCCGATTTCAAACAAACTACTAACAGATCTGTCAGAGGTGTCAGACCGGTTGGATATGACAGCTGTCAAGTCACCAGACATGTTAGTAGATTCTTCAGAGTCATTCCAACTCAGTACAAATACCTCAGCAGGCTGCTTCATATGTGTCGACACATATTGGCCAAGTGTCGACACAAGTCTCATGGTGTCGACACAATACTCCAAGTGTCGACACAGACATACTTTTGCTTCTCGACACATCTTCTGTTGAATGTGTCGACACACAGTTGCTTCCGGTGTCGATACAGTTGTTGCTGGCAGATGGCATTGAGTATGTGTTGAAACAAGTCCTGTGTGTCGACACAGCTGCTTCTGGTCTCGACATAGCTGTTGTCGAAAGACGGCGTTGAATGAATGTCGACAGTGTTGAAAGTATCCAGATGGCATTGAGTGTGTGTCGGCAAAAGTCCTGTGTGTCGACACAATTACTTCTGGTGTCGACATAACTCCTGGCTCAGGTGTCGACATAATTCTGAGTGTCGACACAGCTTCTTCAGAAATGTCGACTTAGCTTGAATGTCAACATAACTTCTTCATAAGACTCGACACAACTTGAGTGTCGACACAACACCTTCATAAGTGTCGACACAACTTCAGAGTGTCGACATAAGTTCTTCAGAAGTGTCGACACAGCTTCTGGGTGTCGACACAGCTTCCGACACTTGTACTTAGAAAATTTTCTTCAAATGCTTAAACCTACACAATGTAACTCAAACATCTATTAAATACAAATTGATGCATATCATTGACTAAGATGTGGTTTCTCCAAATCTGGTACACATTTTCCAATGTACCCAACACATGCTCTAATTTCTTTTATTTTTATATATGAGAATATAAAATTATTCCAAGCTTGGTTAATAATTTTATATTCATTTTTGGACTTTTATAGCATTTATTTCTTGCATTAGACAAAACATTTGGTGTGTATTTAGCCGCCCGGATGGATGAGATTTCATCTCCATCTTGGATGGTTAGATGTGTTTTTGTAACTCCTATATAAGGAGCCCTTTTTATGAGAATGAAAAGAAATCAAGAACCAAAAAAAAACCTAGCCCTCAAGAGAGAGTTCGGCCAAGGCTTTCCCTAGACGCCGCCCAAGGTGTGAAGCCAATGGCCCCCTTTGCTCCCTCCTCCCTACTTCGGTGCGACTCTGGCGTGGTTTCCTTTGGTGCGACTCCAAGGAAAAAGGTTGTAGCCCCATTCGGTGCGACGCCATTGGATCCGTGGAGAGAGTGATTCTCCCACGATATCTAGTGTGATAATGAAACCAGGTTGGGTAACTCCTCTCCCCTCATCTTTGTGATTTCTTGCTTAGTATTGTGTGGAGGTTGAACAACCATTGTTTCCGTGACTTTTAAAATACAATCGCTTGCTATTTCTAAAATCGATTTCATGGTCTACGAACTTATTTAATCCGGATCGGGTAGATCAGATTTTCTTTAGTGGATCTTGGCCTATAGCCAAGATTTTACTCTCAAAAAGGAGTGGCAACCTTTGCATTAATTTGGGGAATCATCCGACTCTTTTTCTTGATCGTTGTTTAGAGTCGATCACTCCTCCTTGTTATTTTATGTGCTGTGTTTGAGCCGATCCGTAACGATACGATAGATGCTTGTTAAGGTGCGGTAGATCTAAGGTATGTTGGGGATGGTAGGTCTATTTATGTCCGTAACGCTCTCTGAATGACCGCTACGTCAGCTTGTGGTGTTGTCGTGTTTTCGGCTCGTTTTGGTTATTTGGTTAAAGAAAAAAAAGAGAGAAATTAAATGAAGTGAAAATTTCGAATGTGGAATGAAAAAAAACAAAGAAAAAAAAAGAGAATAAAAAATACTTTGGTTGTGGAGTTGTGAAATTTTGTTATATTGTATTCGTTATGGGCATGCACGCACAGTCAAAAGTCCAAGTCTGGTGGTGCGGTGCACGTGTTTGTCGTAGCATGTAGTTGTGAGTGTTTCGGACGGTCTCATTTTGGTTGTGCGTGTCCGTCTTGTTTATCTTTGTGTACCCAACCTTCGCCTAAGCCTCCATTATATTCCAAGTCCTATGGATTCGCGCTTGAGTCAAACTAGTGTCGTGGAGAGAGTGTGACGGGCAAGCTTATGTTCATCAACATTGGTGGATTCCTTTGGAGGTTATCCCGATCCCTTTCTTTGGCAATGCTCAACTCAGTGTTTGTCTACTTTCTCCTTGCGCGTAACCGAATGATTCCCCTCAATTCTATAGTAGAGTAGTAATAATATTTTGATACACCTTTAGAAATATATAGGCTATTAGTGCATAATCAAAAATTTATTTTATGGTATTCCTAAGAGCGTAAGCTTGCGATTTCGCATGGTACTCCGCTGCGCATTTTTATGCCAGCTATGTTTATTTTTCTCGTCCGCATTAGGGATGATTTGCTCGGGACGAGCAAATGTTTAAGTCTGGTGGTGTGATGAGTCTGATTTTTATATGGTTTTTCGGACTCATCTGGACTTATTATCTTGCTTGTGCACTACTATTTCGGTAGGAAAAGCCGTATATTTGATTAGGGCTTCACGTAGCCATTGTTGCACAATTTTGTCCCATTTTGGTTTGAAAATTGCACCGAGATGTTGGGGGTAAGTACTGGGGTACTCCCCATGTTGATTTGGTTGTTTTATGATGTGTATTTGTGTTGGGAGCTTTTGCTCCAGCTTTGGTTTTTGGCTGTGCAGGTGGTCGGTTTTCCACAAATCAGAAATTCTGATTTCTGGAAAACGAACAGTCGTGTGTTTCCTTAGCACACGCTTTATGTCTGATCCTGCGTTTTGTTTAACAGGAAAATAGTCGAGTGGAGCTCAACGAATATCGTCGAGTGGATCTTGACTATCTTCACACATGGTTTCTTCTAAACCGTGCGTGAAGGAAACGCACGGTTTTCCGGTAGCTGTTTAGTTTATATTGCTCTGTGGTTAATCGTGCAATTTGTTCACGCAAGGGAAGAAGTGACCGTGCTTGAGTAAAACCACGGTTCCACCTACTTGCCGGTATTCCAGCGCTCTGTGGTTACCCGTGCATTTTCCTTCACGCACAAGCGGTAGCGTCCGTGCGCGAGTAAAATGCACGTGTTAACGCATCTTCTTCCGCAAGCTTTGTCCTGGAAATTAATATCGCACGGTTAACGCACCGTCTTGCGCCAAATCGTGCGTGACCATTTTTATGACTTTCTTGTATTTAAGTTCAAAAGTTGACTGAAGACAGGATACTCCCGCCATTTCCGCTCCTCTGAGCAGGAAAATTCTACAACATACGCTTTTTCCTCTCTCCTCCTTGTAGAGCTCGTTCAGCCACCTTTCTTCCTCTAAACTTCACCGCAAGCAAAGATCTTCCGCCATTTCCATCATCTCCTTCTCAAGAGGAGCATTTGGATCTCCTTCTCGCTACTATTGGATAGCTCGTTCGGCCACCTTTCTTCCTCCAAACTTCACCGCAAGTGAAGATCTTCCGCCGTTTCCTTCATCTCCTTCTCAAGCGGAGCATTTGGAGATCCTTCTCGCTTCTATTAGAGAGTTTTCTGGTGACTACCAACCTTCACGGTTCGTGAAGAAGATGGGGAAAAATCCTTTTGAAGTAGTTGACAACACTTTAAGCTTCCTCGGAAGTCAACCACCGACCGAGCCCGGAGGAAGACCGACAACCTTCGACTCCGGCCAAGAATCGTGGCTAGACTTCACGCATTGGGTTGTAATCTGCTCTTTTCTCTTATTTGGATGTGTTTCTTTGCTTTGTATGTTTGCTAAACTTGATAGGAGCTATTATCAATGTTCATGATGGTTTTATACTGCAAATGTTGTTGTAGTTCTTAGTATAGCTTTACTTCCTTTGCATGCTTAGATTTGTTGCTTGGTGATACACCACACTAACATGTGTTAGGGGCTGGCTTGGCGAAGAGGTGCTTTCGACCCTCAATGGTTACGATCGCACACCCTAATACTCATCGGAGTATTCCACCCTTGCAAAGCGGTGAAGGCGACCCGCGTAATTAATTTAAGTAGTTGTAGAACAAAAACTCAGCCCCTGAAACTTCGTTGCGTTTGCAATCACTTTCCAACGAGGAAGAACACACTCCCAATCTGTACTCCTCGAGAGATTCGATACTAGGAGGATAACTCCCCAAGTTTATTACTTGACTACAATCGGTGCACTTGCCGAGATTGCATCAGGTCGAGTGGGGCATCTTTATTTGCACTCTCCACGGGCTCGGGGTAGTTGGTGGGCGAGTGTGAAGGCGTGTCCTGTACTTCCCTTCTTGCAAAGATGAGCAACGAGTGTTGACCTCATCAGGCACTCTCCTTCTCTGGCGAGTGGTCGATACACCCAAAAGTTTCTCTCAAAGAAGATCCATTTTGGGTCTGCTAATAGGCCCTCAAAACAACATAGTTTCACTGTTGGCAGACCAATTAAGACTGCATATAGTAAATCCAAAAGGCGGGATTTCACTATTTGCAAGCCAGACTTCAAAAACTATAAATAGACCCTAATGACGCCTTTGGAGAGGACCATTTTTCTTGTGCTTTTCTCTCATTTGGTTAGTATTGGTTGACTCCCAGTGCCCTCCAAGGTGCTCAGCTCCTCTTTGGTTAGGGAGGAGAAGCTAAAAGACTAAGAATGGTAGAAAAACACCAATAGGGGGGTGAATAGGTTCTTTTGAGTTCTTTTTGGTTTTGAATAGATTTCTTGATGTTAGCACAAAGTTTCAAAGAAAATGAAAGCACAGGCACAACACATAAGAATTATAGTGGTTCCCCAATCTTGGGTACATCCACTTTCCCCCTTCGCACATCTAGCAGAGAACTAGCTTCAGCTAACTCCTCAAGAAACTGAGATCAAAATTGATCTTACAACTCAGATCCCACCTGGATCCTACACTCAGATGGTAGCTCAGTCCTACCTTAGAGATATAGATAAATATCCTACCTTAGGTTCACTCAGGAACCTTACACTTAGGCTATAAACCATCCTTACCTCTCAATCTTTATAAATTAGGCTTACAAACTCAGATCTAAACAGATCCTACCTCATTCTAGAAAATTCTTACTCACAGATAAAAAAAGAACTTACCAAAAATGGTTGTATGGTTTTTGTAATAATTTATAGAATCAAGAAATAAAACAATTTGAGTCTTCTAATATCTCAATCTCTACAAACAACGCAGTTAATTGACTGATCTTCAAGAAGGCTTAGGCCTGCATTGTTAAAGCAGATCTTTGGAGATACAAATTTTCCCTTCTTCAAATTTTGCGGATGAATCAGATTTAGAACTAGAAGTAGATGGAAGATTTTCTTTATAAGCTCTTTGGGAATATCTATCAGAGACGATCTGAGTGTATTGGTGTTCTTGAGAAAAATTTCTCAGGCACTTGATCAATCGATTTTGAATTTTGAGAACTTCTCCTCTATTTATTACTGAATTTGTGTTTCCAATCTTTTCTCTTAATTGATTCATCTCAATCTATATATAGCAAGTTCCCAACAGAAATATCCGGTTATGGAAAGCGGCGGCAGTTACATCAAGAACACATTTCTAGAGATTCTGCCAGTTTCTGTCTTTTCTTGTTGACATGGAATGTCATTTGATTTATGATGACGTCAGCGCATTCATGCGGCTTTCTTTGATATAGAAACCTTGTACTGAGTAGCTGAACACCTGTCAAATAAAGATTGGCTAACTCAGTGTCTGGGACTTATTAAAAATCTTATTCTAGAAAAAAATGCCTCGAGTGAGTTGAAGTTACTCAACGCATTTTCTTTGGTAGAAAATATGAGTCCTGACAAATATGTCGAGTTAGTTGAAGTTACTTAGCTGAATTTCTGAGTTCTAACAAACCGTTTTGAGTGAATTGAAGTGTCTCGGTGCATTTTTTTCACATGCATCGAGTGAAGTGTGCTGTCTCGACGCATTTGTACTTAGACAAAAAAACTATCAATATAAATCTTTCTCATAACTAAAAGATAGTTTTTAGTTATGATCCTGTATAGCAAACAAAGATACAAATCAAATACATACTTATGTATATTTTTGACATGAGTTGTTTCTTCAAATCAGGGATATTGGATAATACACCCAACAATCTACCCCTATTTGAAGAAGTCAGAAACTTTGTCAATGATATACATACTTCCAAATACATAATATAATTTTAGCATTGCAGCAATTTTAAATAAAAGCAGATAAAATCTCAAGGCATGATATTATCAAAAGAATAGAGCAAATAACATCTATAATAGAAGTTCACATGTAATAGCCCCAGGAACCTAAGATGTATAAAATTTCAAAAGAAACTAAGGTTTTGGTTCCTGGATGACAATGCCCTTTACTCTCATAGTACCTTCCTCCTTCTTTTTCCTTTGCCATTCAAAGTATCCAAAAGGTTTAGGATAGTATCTGAGAGGGCATAAAACATCCTTTGATGCTTTACCATACTTTTGCTCCCTCCAAAACTTCTTTCTAGATTCTTCTTATTTCTCATACTTGGACATTTCACTGTGCCATAAACCTTGTATTTATCAGTCTTGTTGTCTTTGACTTGTTCCCAAGTAGTAAGATTTATGTGCCTGGACTTTGGAGTCCAAGGCTAAAAATCTTGTCTTGATTCCATCTCTTCTCTATATCTTTTCTTTTTGAGCCTTGCTTCTTCCTCATCAGTAACTTGTTTTCCCTTAGAAACATCTGAAAGATAAGGACTGAGATCTATATCAGCAGACAGATATTCTTGAATAGCAGTATCATCTTCTAGAGCACTGTCATGAACAACAACATTTTTTTCCTCATCATAATTAATTGGTTCAAGTCCCATATCCACTCTGATTAAGTTTTAAGTCCATACTACAATATCTCCAGTGGCCCTAATCATTGACTTCTCCCTCTTTATGATTTCTTCATATAAGAGGTTGCAGAAAATATCTTTGCACTTGTGAACTTGGTTGTCCATGTAAGACCCCCTTTTTTTTCTTTTTCAACCACCGGGGTCTTAGGCCCAGAATCGCCGCTTTGCGGTGACACCTTCACGTCCTGAAGGGTCATCACCACAAGGCGCCGATTCTGCCGGCCAAATCGATCGCCGAAAGGTAGCACAATGTAAAAGTAAGAGCAATGCAGTCCACAATAGTAATATCACATATATATAATAAAGCTCCACGAAGGGAGTGTCCACAGAAATCATCAGAGTACTAAAAATACGGGCTTATGCCCGGTACAAAATGTCCTCACTACAAGTCTCTCATGCGGAAGCGAAAACAGAAGCTACTCAAGGTCGAGACTCACGGTCCCGGCTGTGTGAACTCCGGAGCTAGACTGCCCCATCTCTAGGCGCACCGATCTCTGGGGCTGCTCCTCCATGCTGGGCTCCACGATCCCCTAAATGATGCGGTTCAAAAACCGTTAGTCATAAAGACTAAGCCCTATCATCCCCTACCCCTTCCCCCATGGCTCCTAGGTACCAAGCGGAGAGGAAGAAAGGGAAGGACATGAAGGTAGAGATTAAACATGAAACAGATGGCAGCGGAAACTAATCTAGCAAGTTGTGTTAGGTGAGCAGTTAATAAATTGTTATAATAGGTCTAGCAGTAAGAAAAGCAATTATATGGATTTAAACCTTCACTTATGCGAGAACACATAAGCAAAAGGGATCTTTTGCAAGGCTCCCATCGTATAGAGTGTCCCATACCACTTATACGTTGGGGTGTCGGTTATCAAACAGCAATGGTTGTTATATACTGAAATTAACCTTTGATTTATAAACTTGCCCACACAAGCTTATAGACCAAGGGGTCGTTTTGCAGGTCCTAATGTATAAGCGTCCCATACCACTTATACTTTAGGTGTCAGGGTTAAATGAATCGATTATGCTATGACATGCTAGTGGGTATGATGAAACATGCAGTGCAACTCACACACCCGACTCTGTGCACACAGACCTTTAGTTCCCCCTTTCGGAGCCGTTACCTCCCAGGATACCTCCGTAGTGGCAGACGGAAGCGGTGGGTTGGGCCTCGCCCACCTCCAAAACCAGTAAAAGCACCACTGGTCTGACCTATCGTACGCCTCAACGCTTGGTGCACTAAGCGGACGCCTGCATACTCTTGCCGGCTGGCGCACCGGACTTCTGTTGGCGAAGTGCTAACCACCTTGCCGAGTCAATGATATCGGTGTCGGTGCAATCGAACTCCCCGATATCGAAAGACCCACCACCTTAACTTTTCCTATCTTAAGCACATGCAAGTTTAATCGCAAACACGCAAAAACCGAGCCGAAGCTCCCCGGACCAAACGTCCGTCCCCAACCAACTGAGCCGAAGCTCCCCGGACCAACCCGTCCGTCTCCAGAACAACCGAGCCGAAGCTCCCCGGACCATCCCGTCCGTTTCCAAATCACCCGAGCCGAAGCTCTCATCAATCTTCCTGTGCCAATAGTGTTTGTGAAAAGTGCAATCCTAGTTACTAAGTTACTCTTGCCAGTTTATTATTACAGTTTACGTTAGCCCAGGACTGCCCCCGGTATACCCCGTGAAGGGCTCTCAAGGGGCACTAGGAACCAAGACGGCGGCATTACGGCCCGAAGTTCCCTTTCGCAAGGCACTTATTGTTATTGGTTGTTTTCCCTTAGCCCGATTCCCTTCTCATATTACGATAGACTATCCTAGGGTGATTTTTAAACCTTCCACTCTTCGGGAAAAGCGATCTTTCGCCAAACCCGAGCACCTCTTAACTCTAACTATCACCACTACTCACTACTCTTTATATCTTCATCAGATCATGTCCTATTGCATTTCACAATTTACTAAATGCAGACCGACCTAGGCTACATGTCGAACCGGTTATGAAATGATCCATTACTCATCCAAATGCCCTAAATTATTTACTGGAGACTTACCATGACCTAAATGACCTAAATCCAGAAAATGGAAATTTTCCTAATTTATTTGGCATTTAATTAAATTCCTCGAAAATCCAAGGACTACCGGTTTGAACATGAACTACCCTAAGTTCTCATGCAAGATGTCCAGCAATTTTATGATAAATACTAGGTTATCTCAATAGGTTAAATCCTAAGTATCATAATTTTTCAATCATCAAAGTGGCATGAAAGCTATTTTAGAAATAATCTCTAACTTCTATTGTTTATGAAGCAAGTATAGAAAATATTCTTCCAATAATTATAAGTAATTCATGACATGCAGATAAAGGCCTAAAATTTGCACTGGCCAAGTTTCATAATTTTCCAGCAAGTATTTTATCCATAATTAATTTTTAAACATAAAAGCCCCTTTCTATCATCTGTGAATAAGGTACTAGATTTACTCAACATAAAATTCTATAAAAATCCAGGGGTCATTGTGCTACTAACAAAGATCTAAATCCAGAATTTCAACCGATTATAATTAATTTTAAACCTCCAAATAATTGAAATAATAATTCCAGCAATTAATCCTTTAACACATGAAGTATAATATTTAATAATCATAAAATTCCAGAAGATTTACTATAAGTCTAAAACATCTTAAAACCCCCTCCTCCCGAGTTTCATAATTTTTGGATTAGATTTAGTGCTTAAAATAACTAAATTACATTTCTATCCTATTCTGACATCTCAACTTTCGAGGTACCTAACTACCTCTAATTCCTTCACTATTTCAACCAGAGGGTTTTCATTATATCATCCCCCTCTCCTCCAAATTTCAAGGGCATACAAGAGCTTTTGCTCCTATGTCCTTCACAAACCTCAAACTCCCACCCGTTGGATTTGAGCCAATCTATTAGGGTAAAATCCACCCTAAGCCACACCATGTTACCCAAGAGGGTAGACATAGACCCAACAAATCGGTGGCCAACAACTTCAGCCTCTTTTGAGGAGATTTGTCCACTCCATCTCCAATCGTACTTTTCCCCAAAGTACCCCTCACCAAGACCTATCTAGGACTTGATACTTCCCTATTCAAAACTCGACCAATCGAGTTGAAATCTTGTACAGATCTTAATATTGATGCCAGGGACCACCACCCAAAATTTGGGGGAGTTTGGACTTAATTTCATCTCCTAATTAATTTCATATCGTTTATTAAATTTTTACAAAAACTTTAGGCAAAAGTTCTCCAAAAATTCTCATTTTTGGACAGCCTCTCGATATACATATTTTAGACCTCCAGTCCAAATTTCAAGTCATTTGGACAGGTTATGAACCGTGGGCAACCATTTTAATTTCTGGTTAGCCTAGGTCTTGATCCCACCAAAATGAGTGTTGTGGTCAAACCACTCACCCAAATTGAATAAAATCAATTTTAAATTAAAGTAGACCCTGAGGGCTACAACTTTTGTGACTGGTCATTTTTTCCTAAATCGGCCTCTAAGTGCTTCGTTTTGCAGCCTCAAAAATACGTTCAAATAACCTATTTTTCCATTATGTACTATATAATAATCTATGTATTATATATTAAATCCACTGTTCATCTTCTTCATGAACCCGAACAGACACAGGAAAACATTTTTCCTGTAAGCATTTCGTGGTCCGTCGCCGGCCGTTCGGTCACTTCCCTGGCCAGCCACCACCACCACCACCTCCGTTGAGGCGACGGCTAGCGGTCGGCGGTGGTTTGGCCGCCGGAGGTGGCGGTTTCCGGCGAACTCAAAATACCTTTTTCATGGTTTTTCCATGAAAACGAGAGACGGGTCCGGCTCCGTTGAGCGCGAACCTCCTTTCTAAGAATCCTAAGATCTACCCATGAAAGAGAAGGAGCAGAGGAGGACCTTGTTCGCGGTTTGAAGGCGAGAAGAACGTCGGGGTGCCATGGCGCGGTGGTGGCGTTTGCTGAACTTCTCCTACAGCAAGAACAAAGGTCTGTTCTGATTACTTGAGCGTGTAACCTTCTCCTCTTTCCCTAAGTGGGCTTTTATAAGTCAGATAGTGGGAAGATGAATGGGTAAAGCCATTATGGCCATGAAGGCTCCTCCCCTTAACGCTTCGGTTATGATGCAGGGATAAGAAACGGTGGAAACTGAACAGGTGTGTCCAGCTGGCGATTTTCTATTGGACCGCCTTTTCCTCATTTATTATATAATTACGGAAGGAAAACGGCCGGAAGTTACTCCTGGTGTAACTTCCCATACCAGCATTTATTACCACGCGTGTTGGAATAATTTCGGGCCTGAACCGTCGTTTCGGCCAATGTCACGGGCGTGACACATAGGTCACGGGCGTGACAGGCCCGGATAGCCAATTCTGGGTTCGACGATCGATGAACTGAGATCGACGATCGTCGATGGATGGTCACGGGCGTGACACTTTGGGTCACGGGCGTGACAGTCCCAAACGGCAGATTTTGGTTCGACGATCGTCGAATTGAGATCGACGATCGTCGAAGGCTGGTCACGTCCCTAAGTCACGGGCGTGACCTCTAGGTCACGGGCGTGACATGCCCGAATGGCAAATTTCGAGGTCGACGATCGTCGAATTGAGATCGACGATCGTCGAAGGCTGGTCACGCCCTAGGTCACGGGCGTGACACTCATGTCACGGGCGTGACATGCCCGGGCCGCAAGCTCGACGATCGTCTCACGGCGATCGACGATCGTCGATGGGGTCACGCCCCTAGTCACGGGCGTGACACCTTGGTCACGGGCGTGACATGCCCAGTCAGCACGTTCGACGATCGTCTCGTGGAGATCGACGATCGTCGAAGTAGTCACGCCCAAGTCACGGGCGTGACGGGTCGGTCACGGGCGTGACCAACCCTTGACCCGAAAACTCGGTCGATTTATTTTCACTTTTTGTGCTCCCTGGGGTTCTGACTCGACCAACCGACTCCTAGGGGTCTAGCCGGAAATGGGATGTTACAAATCCCAATAAACAAAACAAAAATTTCGTCCCCGAATTTGAGGTTGAGCCTATGGGGATTTCTATCGGAATAAATTAAACTTGTAACATCCCATACGATCTTTCTATTGGGTTCAGGCGACTGTTCGTTTGATAACTAAGACAATCTCCCCAATAAACAAAAGATTAGCCCCTACCTTTCTGATTAAGTGCGCATGCCTAGGTCCTGGATTTTCCGTATCTAGTCTTAACATTCCAAAACAAGAAGGCAATCTATAGTATACCGAGAGGTGGTGAGATGTACCTGACTGAACAACTCCGGGTATCTTTGCCTCATCAGATCCTGCGGTTCCCAGGTGTGCTCCTCCTGACCGTGGTTTCTCCACAGAACCTTGACTAAGGGGATCTTCTTGCGCCGCAAGATCCGCACTCCTTTGTCGTCGATCCGAACCGGCTCCAAGTGAACAGATCGGTCTGAAGCTACCGGCCCTTCGGTGGTCAAAATCCGCTGCTCCGGGCGTAGTAGAGCCCTTCTCAGCGAAGAGATGTGGAAGACGTCGTGTAAAGCTGCCAGCTCCGGTGGCAACTCTAGCCTGTAGGCTAGGGGTCCGATCCGCTCCAGGATCCGGTAAGGGCCCATATACCTAGGGCTGAGTTTCTTCCTCCGACCGCGCACCCGTGAGACTCCATGCATGGGCCGGATCTTCAAGAACACTCGATCCCCTACCCGAAACTCCACCTGACGATGCCGGGCGTCATAGTATTTAGCCTGTCTGCTCTGCGCCTCCAACATCCTATCTCTGATCAGTCTCACCTGAGCCTCAGTATCTTCCACAAAGTCCGATCCCAACAGCTTCGGATCCTCGTCTTGAACCCAAGAAAGCG
This sequence comes from Platanthera zijinensis, assembly GCA_039513925.1. Classification (NCBI taxonomy): domain Eukaryota; kingdom Viridiplantae; phylum Streptophyta; class Magnoliopsida; order Asparagales; family Orchidaceae; genus Platanthera; species Platanthera zijinensis. The sequence continues at coordinate 22,461,980 of CM077098.1, forward strand.
GGGTCCTACATTTTCTTCCATACAGGGCTTCATAAGGCGCCATCCTGATGCTGGACTGGTAGCTATTATTGTAGGAGAACTCGACCAACGGTAACATCTTCTCCCACGGCTCCCCTCGGTCCAGTATACACAATCGTAGTAGATCCTCCAAGGTCCTGTTGGTGCGCTCTGTCTGCCCGTCCGTCTGAGGGTGGAAGGCCGTGCTAAAAGTCAACCGGGTGCCCAAATATGCCTGCACTGACCGCCACTCCCTGGATGTAAACCGTCCATCGCGGTCCGATACTATCGTCCGGGGCACGCCATGATACCGGACATACTGCTCCACAAACTTCCGTACCAGCACTCCCACCGAGTCATCCTTCCTGATCGGTACAAAGCGGGCCACCTTCGTCAACCGATCAACAATCACCCAAATCGAGTCGTTCCCTGTCCGAGACCGGGGAAGACCATGTATAAAATCCATCGCTATATCGTCAAACTTCCACTCCGGCACCGGGAGTGGCTGCAACAGTCCTGCGGGGTTCCTGCACTCCACCTTCACCAACTGACACGCCTCGCAATGGGTCACGAAGTACGTAATGTCCTTCTTCATGCCTGGCCAAAACATCGTCCTCTTCAAATCAGCGGTCATCTTTGTGATCCCTGGGTGTACCGAGTACCGGCTGCAATGCGCCTCCATCATAATATCCTCTCGGATCTGGCCTCCTACGGGTATATATACTCTGCCTCTGAAGTGGAGCAAACCATCTCTCAGGGAATATTCTCCTGTCGAACCTTCCTCCAAAGCTCGGAACATCGGCTCCGCCCACGCATCTGTCCTTTGTCCGTCCCGAATGCGATCTCGAATATCGTCAATGGCCACTATCGATGCCAGATACTCCCTATACAGATCTGGGTCATCCTCGGACACTAGGGATATCTGCATATCTCTGAATGACTGGACTAGCTCCATGGACATAACCTGGGGCCCAGCTTCGGAAGTGGCAGCTCTCCGGCTCAACGCGTCGGCCACCACGTTTGCCTTCCCTGGATGGTAGTGCATCTCATACTGATAATCTGCTAAGAACTCCACCCAACGCCTCTGCCTGATATTCAGCTCCTTCTGCGTGTCCACGTATTTCAGGTTCTTGTGATCGGAGAAGATATCGCAGTGGACTCCATAAAGATAATGGCGCCAGACCTTCAGAGCAAAAACGACCGCTCCCATCTCGAGGTCGTGCACCGGGTAGTTCCTCTCATGGATCTTCAGCTGGCGGGAGGCATATGCTATGACATGTCCGTTCTGCATCAGCACCGCTCCCATCCCTTGGTATGATGCGTCGGTATACACCTGGAATCCCTCCTTTCCAGATGGAAGGGCCAGAATAGGGGCTGAGATGAGTCGATCCTTCAGCTCCTGGAAAGCCGCCTGGCACTGCGGGGTCCAAACAAAAGGTGCCTCCTTCTTTGTCAAAGATGTGAGGGGGAGGGCAATCCGAGAGAACCCCTCCACGAACTTCCGGTAGTAACCGGCAAGCCCCAAGAAACTTCGCACATCGGTGGCTGTCTTCAATTGCGGCTAATCTCGAACTGCTCGAATCTTTGCCGGATCAACTGCCAACCCGGCTCCGCTGATAATGTGGCCCAGGAAGGCCACCTCCTTCAACCAGAACTGACACTTGCTGAATTTGGCATAAAGGCGATGCTCCCGCAACCTCTCCAAGGTCAGTGCCAGATGCCGTGTGTGCTCCTCCTCCGTCCTAGAGTAGATCAGGATGTCGTCTATGAACACTATGACGAACACATCCAAGTAGGCCTCGAAAACCCTGTTCATGAGACTCATGAACGCCGACGGAGCATTCGTGAGCCCAAAGGGCATCACGGTGAACTCATACAGGCCATATCTGCTACTAAAGGCCGTCTTCGGGATATCCTCCTCCTGGATCCGCAGCTGGTAGTATCCTGATCTCAAGTCCAGCTTCAAGAAATAATGGGCCCCCTCTAGCTGGTCGAATAATTCGTCTATCCGTGGGAGCGGATAGGTATTCCGGACGGTCAGCCTGTTTAGTGCTCAATAATCGATGCACAGGCGGAGTGTCCCATCCTTCTTCTTCACGAATAGGACCGGAGCTCCCCATGGCGAGGAACTCGGTCTAACAAAACCTGCCTCAACTAATTCCTGCAACTAAGTCTGAAACTCTGCCAACTCCTTTGGGGCCATCCGATAAGGGGCCCTAGACGCCGGCTTGGCTCCCGGCACAAGCTGTATCTGAAAATCCTGCTCTCAGTGTGGTGGTAGTCCTGGCAGTTTCTCCGGAAAGATGTCAGCGAAATCTCGCACCACTGGGATGTCTGTCACCGACTCCTTAACCTCCGCCATCTCAAAAAGAATCTGATAGACCTCCTCTCCCTGCAGATGGGCCTTAACGGCCTGTACCGAAGATAAGAGTATACTAGAGACAGGTCTTATACCTTCGATGGTAATGAAAGAGTCCCCGTGTCTCACGGTGATCCTCTTTGCCTGGCAGTCAATCTGGGCATAGTTCCAGTGCAGCCATGCCATGCCCAGGATCAGGTCGTAGTCCGTCAGCTTCAAAATCATCGCTGGAGCCTCGAACGCTTTTCCACAAATTTCTGCCTCCATATTGCAGTGATCCGTGGTAAGGAGCTCAGATCCATCCGGTAGTCGCACCCTCATCCTCGAGCCTGTGAACCGCTCCACACCTTCCAGTCCTTCCACGAACGACTCCGACACAAAGGAGTGAGTAGCTCCAGTATCAAAAAGCGTGCGGGCAGGCTTGCCGCTGATGAAGACTATACCTGGGGTGATTAAATATCTCAGGGTTCTATAAGAGTTTTCTTTCCTTGTTAATCTATCTAGTGCGGTTCTGAGTTTTAACAACTTAAAGGGAGATTCTATGAAAATAAAGAAACATTGCAGCGTACCTGCAATGACCTGCTCCGGATTTCGAGGCTGCGCAAGGTCCAAAGCATATACCTGCTCTCTTTCCTGTCTACGATCTCCCCACTGGTATCCACGACCACGGCCGCGTCCTCAGCCTCCATAATGCTGAGCTGGTGGGCCGCCCTGATGTGCTGGAGGTGGTGCCCCCCTCATGGGGCAGTTCCTCCGAATGTGCCCAATCTGATGACAAAGGAAACACTCTGGTGGGGGATGCGCCATTCCCCCGGGTCTCGGCATCTCCTGCATCCGAAGAGGGGGAGGGGCTAATACCTGTTCCCTCGGCTCCGGCCTCACGTCCTGACGAGGCTGGTCCTCTGTCCTCCTCCCCTCTGGTACAGCACCCCGCCGCTGGTCATTCCTACCTCTCCGTCCCTGATCCTCTGCTGGCCGCTTCCGGCCCCGGGTGGCGTGCCAATCTGCCTCAATCCTTTTGGCCATCTCCAAGATCCGGGAGATGGGCCCGTCAGATACGAACAACAGAGCCTCCCTCAAGTCCTCCCGCAGGCCCTTATAGAACCTCCTGATATACCCTGCCTCGTCCAGCTGGTAGGAATCTGCGTATCGAGCCAGATGGTCAAACTCTCGATGGTACTCCACCACGGTCCGAGTACCCTGCTTCAGCTGTAAGAACCGCTCCTCCAAGTCATCCCTAGCCGACTGCGGAACGAAATGCTCCAGCAGTGCGGCCCTGAACTCCTCCCAAGTAATCTCCGCAACCTCCCTATCAGCAAAGGTCGTGTCCAACAGCGTCTTCCACCACCTCTTTGCATGGGACTCCAGGCAGGAGACAACCAGAGCCACCTTCTCCTCCCATGGACACCGAATCCCGGTCAGCATCTCATACATGATATCTAGCCACTCTTCCGTCCGAACAGCCGACTGTGTCCCCAAATAGGACGGGGGAGCCTGTCCTCGGAAGATGCTTAGCCAGTTGGCCCCCGGATTTGGCTGCGGGGCCGGAACCTGCTGGGCCCTGAAGGCCTCCAGAATGGCAGTCAGGGTCTGTCCCATGTCTGACTGAAGGAAAGGAGTGGGGGCCGGTGGGGGTGGTGCAACATCCTGAGCCTGTTGAACTCCACCTTGTGGCGTAGTCCGTGCTGGAGGCTGCGTAACAAAAACACACGCTGAGAAAACGTTCAAATACTACATAAAGGTGGACAAATTATATGTGATCCCCATATGGGCACACCACTGCTTCCGCTGCTTAGTTTGTCCCCAAACTAAACTCGAGCGGGGGGTGACCTAGGGTTTGTGGACTGCTACTTCCTTCTGATCGATGTTTCCTTTGATACCACTTGTAAGACCCCCTTTTTTTTTCTTTTTCAACCACCGGGGTCTTAGGCCCAGAATCGCCGCTTTGCGGTGACACCTTCACGTCCTGAAGGGTCATCACCACAAGGCGCCGATTCTGCCGGCCAAATCGATCGCCGAAAGGTAGCACAATGTAAAAGTAAGAGCAATGCAGTCCACAATAGTAATATCACATATATATATATAATAAAGCTCCACGAAGGGAGTGTCCACAGAAATCATCAGAGTACTAAAAATACGGGCTTATGCCCGGTACAAAATGTCCTCACTACAAGTCTCTCATGCGGAAGCGAAAACAGAAGCTACTCAAGGTCGAGACTCACGGTCCCGGCTGTGTGAACTCCGGAGCTAGACTGCCCCATCTCTAGGCGCACCGATCTCTGGGGCTGCTCCTCCATGCTGGGCTCCACGATCCCCTAAATGATGCGGTTCGAAAACCGTTAGTCATAAAGACTAAGCCCTATCATCCCCTACCCCTTCCCCCATGGCTCCTAGGTACCGAGCGGAGAGGAAGAAAGGGAAGGACATGAAGGTAGAGATTAAACATGAAACAGATGACAGCGGAAACTAATCTAGCAAGTTGTGTTAGGTGAGCAGTTAATAAATTGTTATAATAGGTCTAGCAGTAAGAAAAGCAATTATATGGATTTAAACCTTCACTTATGCGAGAACACATAAGCAAAAGGGATCTTTTGCAAGGCTCCCATCATATAGAGTGTCCCATACCACTTATACGTTGGGGTGTCGGTTATCAAACAGCAATGGTTGTTATATACTGAAATTAACATTTGATTTATAAACTTGCCCACACAAGCTTATAGACCAAGGGGTCGTTTTGCAGGTCCTAATGTATAAGCGTCACATACCACTTATACTTTAGGTGTCAGGGTTAAATGAATCGATTATGCTATGACATGCTAGTGGGTATGATGAAACATGCAGTGCAACTCACACACCCGACTCTGTGCACACAGACCTTTAGTTCCCCCTTTCGGAGCCGTTACCTCCCAGGATACCTCCGTAGTGGCAGACGGAAGCGGTGGGTTGGGCCTCGCCCACCTCCAAAACCAGTAAAAGCACCACTGGTCTGACCTATCGTACGCCTCAACGCTTGGTGCACTAAGCGGACTCCTGCGTACTCTTGCCGGCTGGCGCACCGGACTTCTGTTGGCGAAGTGCTAACCACCTCGCCGAGTCAACGATATCGGTGTCGGTGCAATCGAACTCCCCGATATCGAAAGACCCACCACCTTAACTTTTCCTATCTTATGCACATGCAAGTTTAATCGCAAACACGCAAAAACCGAGCCGAAGCTCCCCGGACCAAACGTCCGTCCCCAACCAACCGAGCCGAAGCTCCCCGGACCAACCCGTCCGTCTCCAGAACAACCGAGCCGAAGCTCCCCGGACCATCCCGTCCGTTTCCAAATCACCCGAGCCGAAGCTCTCATCAATCTTCCTGTGCCAACAGTGTTTGTGAAAAGTGCAATCCTAGTTACTAAGTTACTCTTGCCAGTTTATTATTACAGTTTACGTTAGCCCAGGACTGCCCCCGGTATACCCCGTGAAGGGCTCTCAAGGGGCACTAGGAACCAAGACGGCGGCATTACGGCCCGAAGTTCCCTTTCGCAAGGCACTTATTGTTATTGGTTGTTTTCCCTTAGCCCGATTCCCTTCTCATATTACGATAGACTATCCTAGGGTGATTTTTAAACCTTCCACTCTTCGGGAAAAGCGATCTTTCGCCAAACCCGAGCACCTCTTAACTCTAACTATCACCACTACTCACTACTCTTTATATCTTCATCAGATCATGTCCTATTGCATTTCACAATTTACTAAATGCAGACCGACCTAGGCTACATGTCGAACCGGTTATGAAATGATCCAATACTCATCCAAATGCCCTAAATTATTTACTGGAGTCTTACCATGACCTAAATGACCTAAATCCAGAAAATGGAAATTTTCCTAATTTATTTGGCATTTAATTAAATTCCTCGAAAATCCAAGGACTACCGGTTTGAACATGAACTACCCTAAGTTCTCATGCAAGATGTCCAGCAATTTTATGATAAATACTAGGTTATCTCAATAGGTTAAATCCTAAGTATCATAATTTTTCAATCATCAAAGTGGCATGAAAGCTATTTTAGAAATAATCTCTAACTTCTATTGTTTATGAAGCAAGTACAGAAAATATTCTTCCAATAATTATAAGTAATTCATGACATGCAGATAAAGGCCTAAAATTAGCACTGGCCAAGTTTCATAATTTTCCAGCAAGTATTTTATCCATAATTAATTTTTAAACATAAAAGCCCCTTTCTATCATCTGTGAATAAGGTACTAGATTTACTCAACATAAAATTCTATAAAAATCCAGGGGTCATTGTGCTACTAACAAAGATCTAAATCCAGAATTTCAACTGATTATAATTAATTTTAAACCTCCAAATAATTGAAATAATAATTCCGGCAATTAATCCTTTAACACATGAAGTATAATATTTAATAATCATAAAATTCCAGAAGATTTACTATAAGTCTAAAACATCCTAAAACCCCCTCCTCCCGAGTTTCATAATTTTTGGATTAGATTTAGTGCTTAAAATAACTAAATTACATTTCTATCCTATTCCGACATCTCAACTTTCGAGGTACCTAACTACCTCCAATTCCTTCACTATTTCAACCAGAGGGTTTTCATTATATCATCCCCCTCTCCTCCAAATTTCAAGGGCATACAAGAGCTTTTGCTCCTATGTCCTTCACAAACCTCAAACTCCCACCCGTTGGATTTGAGCCAATCTCTTAGGGTAAAATCCACCCTAAGCCACACCATGTTACCCAAGAGGGTAGACATAGACCCAACAAATCGGTGGCCAACAACTTCAGCCTCTTTTGAGGAGATTTGTCCACTCCATCTCCAATCGTACTTTTCCCCAAAGTACCCCTCACCAAGACCTATCTAGGAATTGATACTTCCCTATTCAAAACTCGACCAATCGAGTTGAAATCTTGTACAGATCTTAATATTGATGCCAGGGAGCACCACCCAAAATTTGGGGGAGTTTGGACTTAATTTCATCTCCTAATTAATTTCATATCGTTTATTAAATTTTTACAAAAACTTTAGGCAAAAGTTCTCCAAAAATTCTCATTTTTGGACAGCCTCTCGATATACATATTTTAGACCTCCAGTCCAAATTTCAAGTCATTTGGACAGGTTATGAACCGTGGGCAACCATTTTAATTTCTGGTTAGCCTAGGTCTTGATCCCACCAAAATGAGTGATGTGGTCAAACCACTCACCCAAATTGAATAAAATCAATTTTAAATTAAAGTAGACCCTGAGGGCTACAACTTTTGTGACTGGTCATTTTTCCTAAATCGGCCTCTAAGTGCTTCGTTTTGCAGCCTCAAAAATATGTTCAAATAACCTATTTTTCCATTATGTACTATATAATAATCTATGTATTATATATTAAATCCACTGTTCATCTTCTTCATGAACCCGAACAGACACAGGAAAACATTTTTCCTGTAAGCATTTCGTGGTCCGTCGCCGGTCGTTCGGTCACTTCCCTGGCCAGCCACCACCACCACCACCTCCATTGAGGCGACGGCTAGCGGTCGGCGGTGGTTTGGCCGCCGGAGGTGGCGGTTTCCGGCGAACTCAAAATACCTTTTTCATGGTTTTTCCATGAAAACGAGAGACGGGTCCGGCTCCGTTGAGCGCGAACCTCCTTTCTAAGAATCCTAAGATCTACCCATGAAAGAGAAGGAGCAGAGGAGGACCTTGTTCGCGGTTTGAAGGTCGGGGTGCCATGGCGCGGTGGTGGCGTTTGCTGAACTTCTCCTACAGCAAGAACAAAGGTCTGTTCTGATTACTTGAGCGTGTAACCTTCTCCTCTTTCCCTAAGTGGGCTTTTATAAGTCAGATAGTGGGAAGATGAATGGGTAAAGCCATTATGGCCATGAAGGCTCCTCCCCTTAACGCTTCGGTTATGATGCAGGGATAAGAAACGGTGGAAACTGAACAGGTGTGTCCAGCTGGCGATTTTCTATTGGACCGCCTTTTCCTCATTTATTATATAATTACGGAAGGAAAACGGCCGGAAGTTACTCCTGGTGTAACTTCCCATACCAGCATTTATTACCACGCGTGTTGGAATAATTTCGGGCCTGAACTGTCGTTTCGGCCAATGTCACGGGCGTGACACATAGGTCACGGGCGTGACACATAGGTCACGGGCGTGACAGGCTCGGATAGCCAATTCTGGGTTCGACGATCGACGAACTGAGATCGACGATCGTCGATGGATGGTCACGGGCGTGACACTTTGGGTCACAGGCGTGACAGTCCCAAACGGCAGATTTTGGTTCGACGATCGTCGAATTGAGATCGACGATCGTCGAAGGCTGGTCACGCCCTAAGTCACGGGCGTGACCTCTAGGTCACGGGCGTGACATGCCCGAACGGCAAATTTCGAGGTCGACGATCGTCGAATTGAGATCGATGATCGTCGAAGGCTGGTCATGCCCTAGGTCACGGGCGTGACACTCATGTCACGGGCGTGACATGCCCGGGCCGCAAGCTCGACGATCGTCTCACGGCGATCGACGATCGTCGATGGGGTCACGCCCCTAGTCACGGGCGTGACACCTTGGTCACAGGCGTGACATGCCCAGTCAGCACGTTCGACGATCGTCTCGTGGAGATCGACGATCGTCGAAGTAGTCATGCCCAAGTCACGGGCGTGACGGGTCGGTCACGGGCGTGACCAACCCTTGACCCGAAAACTCGGTCGATTTATTTTCACTTTTTGTGCTCCCTGGGGTTCTGACTCGACCAACCGACTCCTAGGGGTCTAGCCGGAAATGGGATGTTACAGTCCAAATGCTTTACTCCTTTAGTAACATGTCATCTCAGTAGCAACATGTGATCATCTAAGATTAGAGTATAGGCATCCATCCCGACTTTAGTTTTCTCAAAGATCTCTACCATGTTCTTTCCTATACTGACCTGATTTATCAAAACAAGTGATTGGGAGTCCTGAATGTCTATTAATATTCCTTCTAAGGTATCTGACATCATTTTCATACTCTCAATTGTATTGTATTGATTGATTAGAATGTTTAATTGGGAATCTTGAATGTCCTTCAGCTGTTGTGTTGTTTAGTCCACAACAGGTGCTACTCTCTGGAATAAACATACCAAGTTGTTTCTGAGTAGATTCATTTCAAACATGGCACACTTATTTTCTAAAGAAATTTCCTTTCTTAACCCTTTGTTGGAGTTGTCCACATACTCCTCCAACTTCTTCCTTTTTGCATCAAGCAGACTATTGAGCTGACTAGGAATGTCCCTGTCATTTTAGCATTCAACTTGACTGAAGGTGGTGACTGTACCTCTTTATCTGATTTCCTTAGAGTTTATCTTGCTTGAGTATCTATCATCTCATACTCAATAGAATGTCCTTGTGCACTAGCAGTAGGCTTTCTTACTTCAGAAGTCACATCAATGAAATCATTAGGAATACTATCACCGTTGTCTTCATTAACAATTATCATAGAAGCTTCTCTATCTGGAATTTGAAGGTTGAGTTCCTTCACAACATTAGGTTCCTGATTTTGGAGTTCAGAGTGAATCTTCCCCTCATTAACAAAAACATCTTCAAGTGCTCTTTCCATATCCTTAGTTGGGATCTCCTAGTGAGACTCCCCCTCAAGTGGAGCTACCATTCCACTCTGAACTGTAATATTTATAGCAGGAGTATCTAGAATTTCATTGTGAACTATCTTAGATGATTCACAGTTGGTCTTGTCAACATTCAGCATGTCTTGGAAAATTTCCAAAATATTTTCAAGGTTTATGTAAAGATCATTTTCTGACAATGGAGGCTGATCAGGAAGGTCCCACTGGGAAAAGACATTTGTCCTTTTTTGTCCATCAGACACAGGGTCGTTAACTTGTTCTTCATGAGAGATTCTTGGTGAGAATTGATGTTAGGATGTTTGAATTTCTCCAGCAACTAAGCTAGAATCTATTATTATATCTTCTAGACTAGATCCATAGTCACTATCATCTTCTGAGTTTCTTTTAGAAGTCTTAGGATACTGAGAGCACTCAGCTGATTGTTCATGCTTTTTCTTTGATCTACTCTTAGTCTTTTGGTATGGCTTAGTCAAAACCCTTTCCTATCTTTCCAACATCCTAATGTCGATTCTTCTCATATGATGGATATTAGATCTAATTTTCCTGGTGAATAGATCTGGAGCTGACTTTGCCAGAAATAGTGACAAGATTCTTTCTAGATTTTGTTCTGGAATGCACTCTATGATTATGTCAAGCAGAATCCTTCCCCAATCAGTCTTATTCTTCAGAATTATCCTGGTCATTAACTCAAACATTTTCCTGGATATCTTGTCATGTGAGGAAGGCTTACAGATTAATGTCTTTCCCATGACAACATCAAGGAAATTCCCTTGCTGATTCATCTCTTTCCTCAGGAGAGTGCATGTGGTTTTGGAAGATAAACCACACCACTTTATGGCTGAATTTGCATCTTCTAGAAGAACCACATCATCTTCCTTAGAGTATTTTATTTTGGTTAATCGCGGAGCTTTGTGAATTTTCCTAGCAGTCAAGTCAATTTCCTTATCACATACAGTTGATGTTACCTTAGTTCCTATATAGTCCACCTTTGTATTTGCATACAATTCCAATACTTTTCTTTTTCATATCACTATTAGTTCAAAAAGAATGAACTCAAGGCCTACGGCATAAAGAAGATCTACTGCATACTTAATTTCCTCTGGAGCATCCTTGAACCTATTTCGAACCAGTTCAGAACCTTCGAACAAGAACTCGATAGCCTTGGGCGCCATTGAATCTTAAAGAAAGATGAGAAGTCGAACGATTGCAAGAGAGTTCTAGGGTTTATCAAGCGGGAGTTTTGAATAGGGATAATGAATGTGAAATTCTTTTCTAAACATGATCGCCTATTTATAAAAATCGCGAATTTAGAAGTTCAAAAGACGCATACCTGCGTGATTGATTTTTTTTTCAATCAAAGCCGAGATTTACTTTAAATAGGACAATTTTATAAATCCTGTTATACCTTTTGTGATGAACTAAACATTTTACTGTAAACAAGTTATCTCTATATCTTATCTGCAAAAAGGGTTAGTACAGAACAAATAAAAAAATTGACCAGCAATATCACTCCAAATTTAACATTCCCAATTCAAATTTGAAGAAATTAAATATGGCTTCATCAAGAGGCATGGTAAAAATATCAGCTACTTGTTTGTTGTGGGGACAAACTCATGACTAATATTTTCTTTTTCAACATACTCTCTTAAGAAGTGATATCTAATTTCAATATGTTTAGTCCTACTGTGTGACATAAGATTCTTAACAATTGAAATTGCACTAGAAGAGTCACAGAATAAAGGAGTTCTACTTATCTAAATATTGTAATCTTGTAGTTGATGTTGAATCCAAAGAAGCTGAGCATAGCAACTTCCTGCTAAAATGTATTCTGATTCCGCAGTTAAAATTGCCACACTTGTTTGATTCTTAGTACTCAAATACACAAGCCTTCTGCCTTGTAATTAGCGGTTCCAGATGTACTCTTCCTGTCTTTTTAGCATCCTGCAAGATCTGTATCTAAATAACCAATTAGATCAAAGTCATTATTCTTTGGGTACCAAAGGCCAAGATTTGGTGTGCTCATAAGATATCTCAATATCCTTTTTGTAGCAGTATAGTGATACTCTTTAGGGCTTGGCTTGTACCTAGCACAAACACATGTATCAAACATAATGCCTAGTCTACTGGAAGTCAAATACATAAGGGAACCTATTATGCCCCTATACAATGTGTTATCAACTAGTTTCCCACTTTCATCCATTTTGTTGGATCCCTAGTTGGATTTGGGCTAGGTTCGCTAATATAGGCTAAGTCTGACCAACCATTGTATATCCAGGGTCATGTCTAGTAGTCCTAGAGTTTAGGCTAAGTCCTCTTAGCTCTACCGTCTTGGACCAGCCAGAAGAGGACCTCAGAAGACTCAGACTTAGAAGATATCAGAAGACAGTTTGATCAGTTCGAAATTCTTCAAACTCAGCTCAACGATCATCGATCTCCAATCGAAGAACTAAAAGTTATTTCTCTGTGCTAAGCTCGACGATATTCGAGCTCAGGTCGATGATTTGTTCTCTTCAGACAGATTCTTAGCTCGGCGAACTCAGAGTACATATTTGGCAAGTATTTCTCAGTTAACAGTTCACAGAGCTCAGGTCGACGAACAGGCATTCTTAGGTCGACGATCTTAGATCTCAGGTCGACAAATTCTATTCAGAGTTTGACGTTTTCTTTCCGGTTCCAGAATGAGTTTTTCCCTCCTTTTGCTCCTTTATTTTCTCATTTATTCGCAGTATTATTCTGATTATTTAATGCATATATTCATCTGGATATAGTCGTTATTGGCTGCATTAAATATGGTATTCATCAGAATATTTACTTTCTTATTCAATCAAGGATAGTTGGGGAAACTCATAAATGTCTTATTCTGGCCATTTTGAATTCTCCAGATCAGCCAGCATTTAAGGAAGTTATTCAAAATTCAAAGCAGAATTTAATTGACAGAATATTAAAAGTGATTCCTCTTTTTCAAGGCATGTGAGACAAGAAAAACAAAAAGAGTACAGTACAGAGTTTACTCAACTAGTGGACGACTCCTTCATTCTCTCTCAGTGTTTTTCATCTTTGTCAATACTCAAGACTGAAGAAGAACAATCATAAGAAATCAAGAGTCCTCTTCATTTTCAGATTCCAGGAATCTTCAGAAACTTCATGTTCAACATCTGATTACTGGATTATCTGGACATTGGCAAATCAAAGCTGAAGGCCTACTCACCTTGAAGAAAAACTCTTATTCTTCCTAAACCTTCAACATCTAAGGGGGAGATTTGACACAATCAGAATCCACAAAGTCTTCTCAAGTTATTTTGAGAATAGAGAAGACTACCATTAACCTCTTTCCACCCCCACTGTATAGGGTTTTAACTTCCTTCAAAAGTTAGTTTGGTTGCAAGTTTCCTGATCAAAAGACTTGAGATTAGTTTTTGAACACCTGTTCAAAAGCCCAAAGGTGGCAGTCACCTGATCAAAACATGTTAGTGGATTCCTACTAGGGTGGTAGAAGAGTGGATATACCTAGGTTGGAGAACCACTATAAAAATTCTTGTGTTGTCTGGTTTCCCTTTTCTCTTTGTTCTTACTATGGCTGTGGTAGCTTAGATCTATGTTCTGTGTTAGATTAGTTTTACTTAGGTTGTTTTCTTACTTACTGATAATCTTTGTATTCACTAGTCTTTCTACTATAATTATTTGTAAATAGCAAAAAGTTTTTAACTACTCTATTCACACCCCCCCCCCCCTCTAGAGTATATCTGGTCTAACTCTCTCTTTCAATTGGTATCAGAGGAGTTTTCTTTGGTAATACAAGCTAACCCTTGAACCAAAAGATCCTATGTTAGATCTGGTCTTTTATTTCTCTTAGGATTATTTTCATAGCATGGCACAGAACAAGGATTATGCAAGCACCAGACCTCCAGATTGCAACTTATCTAATTTTTCCATCTAGAAGGCAAGAATAAAGTTATACATGAACTTTATTGATGAAGACATTTTTAATTCAATTTTGATAGGACCACCAACTCCAGTGGCCTCCACTCCTTCAACTTCAACAAATTTGAGTGCAGTCCCACCTCTAGATTGAACAGATGCACAGAGGAAAGCTAAGATTGTAGATGCCAAAGCCATGAACATCCTAGCTCAGACTATGTCTGATGACATCTTCCAAAAGGTGACTGAATGCACCTCTGCAAAAGCAATCTGGGATTCTCTCAACTAGATGATTGTTGTCTCAATAGATGAGAGAAAGGATAAAATATCAACTCTCATCTCACAGTATGAAAATTTCAAGAAAGATGAAGCTGAATCTGGCAGTGACATGTGCAACAGATTAAGCTCCATCATCAGTGAGTTGAATATCTTGGATAAAGACATCTCTCTCACAGAGGTGAATGACAAGATCCTAATGTGCCTCCCAAGCTCATGGGACTCCAGGATCTGGCCAATCAAAGAGGCTAGAAGCTTGAATGAGATTTCCACAGAATCTCTCCTGGGAAAGCTCAAATCCTATGAGCAGTCGATCAAATCCAGTGAAGCTATAGAACAAAGGACTCCACCAGCAAGAAAGGAGCAAAATATAGCATTTAAAGCTGCTGAAGAGACTGAAGCTTCAATAGTCAATGATGAATTGATGTGACTCTTTGCTCAGAGATTCTACAAAATGGCAAGAAAGGACTTCAGGAGAAAGTCATCCAGGAATGATGACAAGCCCAGGTATGATAAAACTCCTACTAAATAAATAGTGTGTTTTGGATGCAGGAAACCTGGACACTTCATTTTTGAATGTCCTGAGAATCAGAAGAATGAGAGGAGAAGAGAAAAAGACTCCAGGAGCAAGCACTACAGCAAGCCTTCCTCCATCAAGCACAAAAAGAAGGAGAAGGGCTTTATTGCAGAAACCTGGAGTGATATAGAGGAAGAGTCTTCCTCTTCCAACTAAAGTGATTATGAAGAAGAAGAGAAGGCAAAAGGGGTTTGCCTAATGGAAATTGATACTTCTAGCAGTCAGTCAGATGCTGAAGACATAGAAGATGAAGAATCTCTGTCTGCAGAAGATCAGGTAATTGCATCTTATGATTTTAATTCAGAAGAATTTAAAACTGAGTTTAAAAATCTATGCTTAGATCTAATAGGCTCTGAGAAGGAAATAAAACTTCTTAGAGAAAGATTAACTGATCAAGACAAGCACATTGCTGAAAATACTAAACTAATAATTAAACTTAACTCAGCAAATGAACAATTGTTTTCCTAAAATCTGAACTAAGTAAGGCCAAGAAATTTGAAGAATCTCTCAATGGTAGAAGCTTATAACTATTAGACATAACTAGTATTATAAATACTAGGACTAATAACAGTAAATTAGGACTAGGTTCTTAATCTAGTGAACCACCTATAATCCAGAAGAATCAATTATCTAAACCAGTAAATTTCATTTCAGATAAGGGTAAGAAGAATACTGAACAAGTAGATAAAGTAAATGAAGTATTAAAGCAAATGGAACTAAAACAAAAATCCAAGAATAAGAAGAAAAACAACTACAACAATGTTCAATAGTTTTCGTCGAACTCAGATCGACGAAATGTGTACATTTCATCGAACTCAAGTCGACGAACTTCGAACGCAAACTTGTACCATAATCATTCTCTGAACTACGATCGACGAAACCAATATGCTTCGTCGACTAGAGATCGACGATATTGGGGCCTAGAAAATGAATATTTTCATTCTCTGAGTTGAGTTCGATGAACTCATCAAAATTCATCGAACTTAGGTCGACGAACTCACCAGAATTCATCGAACGCAGATCAGTATAACAGATATCTTAATTCTTTTGAAACCTATAATCAACCAAGAACATTTAATAATGAATTAAATCAATGGATCATCCCGCCTAGGAAATATTGCCCTTTATTATATAAAAGCCAACCTGAGTATTCATTTATTTCTAGTTTTAGTTATGTGAAGAAAGAAGGACCCAAGGTAACCTGGGTCAGAAATGACTAATCTATTTCATTGCAGGTGAAAGACTGTTCTACCACAGAGCAACAGTGGTACTTGGACAGTGGCTATTCTAAGCATATGATTGGAAATAAGGCCAACCGAACACATTACAAGGCAAAGCTAGGACCAAAAGTAATATTTGATGACTCCAACTGTGGCTAGACTGAAGGCTATGGAAAATTTAAAGTTGGAGCTGTCACCTTCAGGAATGTTGCATATGTAAGTGGATTAAAGCACAACCTTATCTCCATAAGTCAATTATGTGATGAAAGGTTTCAGGTATCATTTACTAAAACCTCCTGTATTATCACTTCTTTTGAAAATAATGTAGTATTGACTGGCACTAGAGTAGGAAACATTTACTTAGGCTTCATTTGGTTTGGCAGTGGAGGGTCGATCCGGCGGGTGGAAACGGAGTGTTCGAACCGGAGGGGGGAGGTGGCTGCTCCAAACGGAGTCTTTTGGGGGCGTTTCTCAAGGGGGGCGGGTGGAAACGGAGCAAACGCCGCCGGAGATTCGTTTGTTTTTCCTCCTTTCGGCGACGTTTGCTCAAAACGGAGCAACGAAACGCCCAAACAAATGGAGCCTTAGTCAACTTCCAGTCAGCCAAATCTGAAATTTGCCTATTTAATTCAACTAGTAATAATAATGACCTTTGCCATAGGAGATTAGGTCATGTTTACTTGAAAAACATTGCCAAATTATATAGGTACAACCATGTCAGAGGTTTGCCTTCTTGCCCCTATAAGAAGGAAAGCCTTTGCAGGGCTTGTCAATTAGTGTAACACCCCTATCCGTCGCATAGCATATAGCAGTAGGTCCGGCCGGGGCCCGACGCCATATACTACGGACAGACCGGAAGGTTACGAATATGGACAACCATTCCAACCAATTTAACAACAATGTCCTACACAACGCATTCTAACGGAAGCATTTTAAAGTTAAACAAGGAACCCATATAGGCATGAATGTCCACTAGTAATAAAATACCACAAAGGAATGACGAACATGAAAATACACAAAAGAGTTCACGGCCTTAAGGCCTTACAAAAGTGTTCGCTTAACAAGATAGCGTCTTTCATACATCGGCGCGCAGGCCGGCCATACATGAATATGAAAAAGCTAATAACTAAGCCTTCGAGGGCTGGCGCTGCAACTTGGGCTTTAGCCCGCTATTTGCCGCTTGGCTCCGCAGCAGCACCTGTAGAAAGCAATCCACCCAAGAGGTGGCAATACAAAAGGGCAATGGTCAGCAAAGCTGACCAAATTATAACGACCCCGTCCCGTTTCTCGGGACGGCGGTGCTCCTTCCCTGCATATAAAACTACCATAGCAATTCTACAAAGTATTCTATTCGCCACAAGTGTCGGCACGCACGACCGCACACTCCGTGCTCTCAGGGCACTAACCGGTGAACCCGGTCCGGACCCAGTCCGACACCGCGATTCCACCACCATCCCTCGGATGGCAACTCTCGTGAGCATTTAGCCCTTTCAACCGAAGCCTAGGCCCGTTTCCAGCCTCCCGGGAAGTCCCATGTACTTTAGGTCGCTTCTACCGAGACCACTTGGAATGGGTAGAGTTCCACCCGCCCGTTGCTCACTTCACCACGGCCATTTAGCCATCGGTGCGGGCCAAGTTTCTCCTCATTCCCACAATCGATCAAAACACGCACATAACCCCGTTATGTACCGATTTGCCCTCCAAGGCAACATCGTGGCGGCAATGCGATTCCGCCCAAGCTTTCCGGGTGCGCCTCGAGGTTAACCCCCAAGGATCCCTGTATGCAATCTACCGCGTAGAAATTTTGGAAAACTAAAATCATCGGCGCGGAGTCTTCTCCGGCCATGCAATGCAAACATCACCGATCCGGGTTAAACCCGAATAAACTTCACACACAATGCCTATGCCCGTACTCCGATTCGGGGCTCTAACAACGGGGACTTTACATATCAACCCGAAGGGATTCCGCGCCTCAACGCTCACTCGCGAGAGGGGGATTTCCCCATGCATAGAAAGAAGGGCGACTACACATGCCCTATGAAGAGGATCGTTACCCTCGTAGATTTCCGCGTGCCCGCCATGAAGATGTAGACGGATGGAAAGCTTCGTCTCGCCCTTGCCTTCGAGGATCCTGACTCGGATCGCGAGTCGGTGCTCCGGTGCTCCGCCGGCGGCCGGAACTTTGCTCCTCCTCCTCTTGGCTCTCACCTCTCTCTAAGAGTTTAGAAAGAGAAAGGTAGGGTTGAAATGAGGGAATTCAGCCCCAAACTCAACCCTAATACCCCCTTGGTTAACCCACAGCCGTTAGATCCAACATAAAGATCCGGACGGCCCGGATTCAACCCAAAATATCAGTTACGCCGATCGACACGGGTCCTGACACGGTCGTGTGCCACGGGCCGTGTTACCTGGAGCTTCAGGAACGATCGTCGGGCTTCATGAACACAGCTTCGAACACGGCCGTGTTCGAGGCCGTGTGCCCCACACACGGCTTGAGACACGGCTGTGTGTCTCAGGCCGTGTCCTTCTCTGACTCGAGACTGCACAAAACCACAATAGACCACTGAACACGGGTAGGCACACGGTTGTGTGCCTGGCCGTGTGCCCCTGTTCAGGCCTCCAAAAGTGCTGTTTGATCGCCCCGCGATCAACTCCGAGGTTGGGGTCTTACAATTAGGCAAGCAAACTAAAAATAGTTTTAAATCATTAAACAAAAGTGACTCACCTAGGATATTGTACTTACTACATATGGACCTTTTTGGTCCTATAGTAGTACAAAGTCTAGGAGGAAAATCTTATACTTTAGTGATTGTAGATGACTTCTCTAGTTTCACTTGGGTTTTCTTTCGGAGATCTAAGTCTGATAACTTTAAGATTCTTACAGATTTTCTCAAGAACATACAGATTGAGTACTCTTCTCCAGTTGCATTGATCAGAAGTGATCATGGTACTGAGTTTGAGTTTCCTTTTATGCAAGAGTTCTGTAGGAAGGAAGGTATCAGACATTGCTTCTTAGCTCCTAGAACACCTTGACAGAATGGGGTTGCTGAAAGAAAGAATAGAACACTAATTGAATCTGCAGGCACATAACTTGCAGATGCTTATTTGCCCATATCCTTTTGGGCAGAGGCTGTAAGCACAGCAAATTATGTGCTGAATAGAAGTCTTATACACAAACTTAAGAATACGACTCCTTATGAGCTACTGAAAGGGAAGAAACCTAAAGTAGATTACTTTAAAATATTTGGATGTTTATGTTATATACACAACAATAATAAGAAACACATTAAAAAGTTTGAAGCCATGTCTGATATGGGAATTTTTCTTGGATATTCCCAAGTAAGCAAGGCTTATAGGATATATAACAAATCTACCTTAAAAATTGAAGAGTCTATCCATGTTTCTTTTTATGAGACTAACATATTTTTCAAGGAGAAGACTTGTTCTACCAATGAATCTTTGCAGGAACATAAGTTTTGTGAGAAGTTTAATGACCTGACCCTCACCAATGAGGCAGGTAGCCATTCTTCTCCACAATGTGCTGAAGAAAGTGAAGAAGAAGACACTATAATCAGTAATAAAACAACAACAACTAACTTAATTCCACAAGAGGAATTTATTCCCCAAGCTATTGGACAACCAACTCCACCCACTGACTTGATCACACTTAGAGATCACCCCATATCTCAAGTAATTGGAGACATGTCAGCTGGTGTGCAGACAAGGCATCAACTCAACCAAGATTTGATGCATGTCTACTTCATATCTCAAATTGAGCCCCAATCAATTAAAGATGTAGAGCAAGATCCACACTGGATCATTGCAATGCAAGAGGAGCTCAATCGATTTGAGATATGTAGAGTTTGGGACTTATTTCCAAGACCCAAAGACTACCCAGTCATTGGAACTAAGTGGGTATATAGAAACAAGATGGATGGCCAAGGTGTCATCATAAGGAATAAAGCAAGACTTTTTGCTCAAGGTTATTGGCAAGAGGAAGGGATTGACTATGACTAGACTTTTGCACCTGTTGCAAGGCTGGAAGCAATCAGGATCTTCCTTGCATATGCTCTCTATAAGAAATTCAAAGTTTTTCAAATGGATGTCAAGAGTGCCTTTCTGAATGGATAAATAAAAGAAGAGGTTTATGTTAAACAACCTTGGGGTTTTATCTCTCCAACTCATCCCTCTTATGTCTTTAGATTGCATAAAGCTCTTTATGGTTTAAAGCAAGCTCCAAGAGCTTGGTATGAGACCTTAGCTAGCTTCCTTTTAGAACATAAATTTTCTAGAGGCATTGTAGAAAGGACATTATTCACTAGGCATCATAAGGATCAAATTTTATTAGTACAAATTTATGTAGATGATATTATACTTGTGTCTACATATTCCAAACAATGCAAGGAGTTATCTTACCTCATGCATTCAAAGTTTGAGATGAGTATCATGGGTGAGCTCTCCTACTTCCTTAGTCTCCAAGTGAAGCAGCTACCTGATGGCATCTTTATATCCCAATCTAAATATGCTAAAGAGCTGATCAAAAAGTTTGGGATGTCAGATGGCTCAGCCAAGAAAACACCTATGGCTACAAATGTTGTAATTGACTCTGATGAACATGGGAAACCTATTGATCAGAAATTATATAGGGCCATTGTTGGATCCCTACTATACCTTACAGCAAGCAAACCTGACATAATGTTTTCTACATGTCTTTGTGCTAGGTTCCAAGTGAACCCCAAAGAATCTCACCTTACTTTCTTAAAAAGGATTTTAAGATATATAAAGAGTTGTCCTAGTCTAGGACTTTAGTATCCTACTGAGTCAGAGTTTGAGTTAACTGGATACTCAGATGCTGCCTTTGTTGGATGCAGAGTAGACAGAAAAAGTACCTCTGGAACGTGCCAATTCCTTGGTACTAGATTAGTCTCTTGGTTTTGCAAGAAATAGTCATCTGTATCTACATCAACTGTTGAAGCAGAATATATAGCAGCTTTCAATTGCTGTTCCCAAATGTTGTGGTTCCAGAACCAACTTCTAGACTATGGGTTCAACTTAAAAAATTCAACTCTATTATGTGATAACACAAGTGCAATTTCCATTGCACAAAATACAGTCCATCACAATAAGACTAAGCATATAGATATTAGGCATCATTTTATTAGAGAGTGTGTAGACAAAGATAAAATTAACCTTGTCTATATATACATTGATTTGCAAAGAGCAGATATCTTCACCAAACCTTTGGATGAGAGGAACAATCTGTTCTTCAAAAATCAGCTTGGTATGATAAATAGAGAAGCCTTAATTTAATTTATGTTTATGGTCGACGAATTTTTCAAATTTCGTCGAACGGAGATTGACGAACTGGGAAAAGTTATAGGGAAATTCATCGAACAGAGATCGACGAACTCTTTGTGAGTGAAGCTATTTCGTTGACCGGAGATCGACAAAATTGCTTTAGAAAAACTTCGTCAAACGGAGCTCGACGAAATGTTTTCACTTCTTCTGACTGAGATCGACGAACTCTTTTGTCAATATAATATTTCGTTGACTCCAGATCGAACATTTCTTTTGTTTCGCAGGAGGGAGTTTGTCGTTTCATATTCTGAAAAACCTTATAACTAGGTTTTCTTCGACCTCCATCCCGCACTTTCAGTTCCCTCGCACTTGATCTTTTTGTTTCCTTATTGCATGTGACTATGGCAATTCCAGCAAGTGCTCTCGCATGAATGAAGTTTGACATTGGTTTCGACATTGACTTTGAATCGTTTCAACACTCAGATCAGATATTTCTCTATATTCTGTAGTTGTTGGAATTATTACACTTGAAGAATTTGATGACAACTAGAATGAAGATATCAACGACTGAAATTAGAGAATGGGTTTACTCGTCATCGGCTCCAGACACTGATACTATAGTTTGAACCAAAGCAGGTAATGCCATCCCTCTAACCCAAGAAATTCTTACAGAAATTTTTTGTTTAGTAAATGGAGATGAAGAACTTGAAATTGATTCTTCTGAATTTGATGAGATGTTGACTTTAATGGGATATTCTGGAGACAACTCCAATAAACTACTGAAGAAACATTTGTCTGTCGGGTATAAGTTTCTTGTAGTCGTAGTTGGCAAGGTTTTGCTGGCCAAGCATAACGCCCATGACTATATTACTAGACAACAGTTTTTATTTATGTGTGTTGTAGTTAACAAGAAAGCCGTTAACTGGGCTCGGATCTTGTTTGATCTTATAAGGAAGAAAACACTAAGAAAGAAGTGTGTTTTGGGAAAATTCTTGGAATTTTCTTCCAGGAAAAGGCCACTGAATCACTGGTCAATCTGACCATATTCATCAATGCCTCTAATAGGCTAACCTGCGCCATATTTAGCAGGTGGGAGAGGAACATCCCAAAGCCATCAAGGGCTTCCTCCTCCAAGACTTCTGAGAGTACCAGGGCTATTTCAGCCACTTCCCACCATGCTGAGGACTCTTCCATTCCTCCTCCTCCTCCACATGTCCAAACTCCTTCAACATCCCTCCAACAAATCTCCTCAGTTCCAGCACATCAAACTACACCTACACCTCCTGCTTCCCCCATCCACCCTTCTTCACTAGTTCATCAACCTACACGTTCACAATCACCAATTTCTTCTCCTGTACAACAACATCTAGAGCAAGATCTCTCACAAGATTCTATTACTCCTCCTCTATCCACTCTTCCTTCTCATCTCACTGATATTCCTCCTCTTCATAATCTTACCTCATCACCCTCATTCAACCTTCTTTTATCTCCCAGCCATTCTCTATCTCCTCCAGATGAACAAATGATAGACTCTCATCCCTCATCTTCTACTATCAATCCATCAGTCTCTACTTAGACCCCACCAGAATTCATGGAATAAACTTCACCCTCCATTTCCTCCATACTGAAGTCCATCACACCTCTCCTTCAACAACTTATAGCAGAGGCCATTTTACCTCTTCCTTCCTCCATCTCTACTCTTGGTGCTTAGCTTTCTGCCCTCCCTGTCCCTCCTTCTTCTATCAGGGACCTTGCTCCAATGCCTACTGAAACCAGGCAGGTGGAGATACTCTATGAAGAAGTAGCTCGAGTATCTCTAGCAGCAACAATAACAATAGCAGATGAAGATATTGTTAATACAGAGTTACTTGATGCAGAACTTTCTGAATTTTTGGATACAGACTTTGAGACAACTGATTTATCACATTCTTTGGATATTCTTTATGGAGATTGTTTCATTTCTCCAGCTCTTGAACTAAATTTAGTTCTTGACTCTTTTGACCCTTTTTATAGAAACAGTCTTCCTTCTATCTCTTTTAAATATTGTATAGATATTGTTTGTTATACAGCTCCTGTTAGCTCAGAGGTTTTACAGCTGATTCAGAACAGTTTTGTAGCTCCAAAGCCTGAACTTGTTCTAGTTCTAGAGGCTGAGCTTGTCAAGGTTGTTGAGGATGAGTTTCTAAGACCAAGGCTTTTTCTCCTCCCACCTTTGTCTTTTCTACCTCTCCATTACCAGATATGGATGAGATTTTTGCTGCAGACAAGGCTCAGGAATCTGAAATGGCTTCAAATGCAGTGGTTCTTCCTCTAGTTGTTCCACTTCAAGCTGAAACGCAAATTCCATAGGAAGTTATAGCAGAGATTGATGCATTATTTGACAACCCACAAAGTTCTTCTGAAGATGATCCAGTAGATGATTCTGATTCTGATAATGGCAAGAAGAAAGTTTTCAAGAAAATTAAAGCTGCACCAAAGGCTGTTACTAAGCCAAGCCCAAATAATGATATTCCATATTACATACTGCAGAAGATAACCCCTTATCCTAGAATGCCTCAATGGATGTGGTTGTCCAAGAATGAATAAAAAGAAAGGAAGAAGAAGAGAAGGTACAGGTCTCCTCCAAGATAATTCAGGAAAGAACCTCCTCCTCCTCCCTCTTTAGGCTCATCAGGAAATATCATTCAGAAACCTGCTCCTGTGATTAAAACCTATCAGAGATAACCTAGGCATAGCAGTCAGCAGACCTCTGCAAGTAATCCTCCTCCAGACTCTTCCAAGAAAGCTCCTATTGAAGAACAAAAGCAGGACTCTAGTCCAAAAAGGCCAGAGTCTCCTCCCATTCCATTGGTTGATCCAGAACAGGAGACCTCTGCCAAGATGGCTAGATATCATGAGCTTGTAGGACTCTCTTTGATAGACAGAGCAAAGGCTAAAGGCAAGGAAATCTCTCAATATTCTACAATGTCAGCCTACAGAAAAGAAGAGCTAAAAATTATGCAAAAGCAAATAAGTTCTTTAATGTTAATGATTACATGAAACTTCACCCAAAGGCTGTAGTACCTAGAACATCATCTCAGACTGTTATTGGTGCATCTGACATGTATATGTCAAAGAAAGAAGCTCCCAATCCAAATAGGGAAATCATATTCAGACAGCCTGCTGAAGAACCAGACAAGGATAAATCTAAACAGAGAAAATGAGTTTATTTATTGTGTTGTTCTTATTTACATTTGAACTCTAATTTTGTTTATATCATGAAGCATGTGCTGTAAATATCTGCTGAATTTTTATTTCTGTCAGATATATTTTCTTTTGCTTTATGATTGCTTATTTTGTTTTGTATTAGTGACCTCACCCAAATAGGGGGAGATTGTTAGATCCCTAGTTGGATTTGGGCTAGGTTCACTAATTTAGGCTGAGTTTGACCCACCATTGTATAGCCAGGGTCACGTCTAATAGTCCTAGAGTTTAGGCAAAGTCCTCTTAGCTCTACCTTCTTGGACCAGCCAGCAGAGGACCTTAGAAGACTCAGACTTAGAAGATATCAGAAGACAGTTTGATCAGTTCAAAATTCTTTGAACTCAGCTCGACGATCGTCGATCTCCGATCGACAAACTCAGAGTTAATTCTCTGTGCTGAGCTCGACGATATATGAGCTCAGGTCAACGATTTGTTCTCTTCAGACAGATTCTCAGCTCGACGAACTCAGAGTACAGATTTTGCAAGTATTTCTCAATTAGCAGTTTACAGAGCTCAGGTCGACGAACAGGCATTCTTAGGTCGACGATCTTGGATCTCAGGTCAATGAATTCTGTTCAGAGTTCGACATTTTTTGTCTGATTCTAGAATGAGTTTTTCCCTCCTTCTGCTCCTTTATTTTCTCATTTATTAGCAGTATTATTCTGAGTATTTAATGCATATATTAATCTGTATATAGCTGTTATTGGCTGCATTAAATATGGTATTCATCAGAATATTTACTTGCTTATTCTATCAAGGACAGTTGCGGAAACTCATAAATGTCTTATTCCAGCAGTTTTGAATTCTCTAGATCAGCCAGCATTTAAGGAAGTTATTCAAAATTCAAAGCAGAATTTAATTGACAGAATATTAAAAGTGATTCCTCTTTTTCAAGGCATGTGAGACAAGAAAAACAAAAAGAGTACAGTACATAGTACACTTAACTAGTGGACGACTCCTTCATTCTCTCTCAGTGTTTTTCATCATTGTCAATACTCAAGACTGAAGAAGAACAATCATAAGAAATAAAGAGTCTTCTTCATTTTCACATTCCAGGAATCTTAAGAAACTTTCTGTTCAACATCTGATTACTGGATTTTATAGACATTGACAAATCAAAGCTGAAGGCCTACTCAACCTAAAGCAAAGCTCTTATTCTTTCAAAACCTTCAACTTCTCAGGGGGAGCTTTGACACCATCAGAATCCACAAAGACTTCTCAAGTTGTTTTGATAATAGAGAAGACTACCATCAACCTCTTTACACCCCACTGTATAGGGCTTTAACTCCCTTCAAAAGTTAGCTTGGTTGCAAGTCTCTTGATCAAAAGATTTGAGATTGGGTTTTTAGCACCTGATCAAAAGATCAAAGGTGGCAGTCACCTGATCAAAACCTGTTAGTGGATTCCTACTAGGGTGGTAAAAGAGTGGATGTACCCAGGTTGGGGAACCACTATAAAAGTTCTTGTGTTGTCTGGTTTCCCTTTTCTCTTTGTTATTGTTGTGGCTGTGATAGCTTAGATCTGTGTTCTTTGTTAGATTAGTTTTACTTAGGTTGTGTTCTTACTTACTGATAATCTTTGTATTCACTAGTCTTTCTACTCTAATTATTTTTAAACACCAAAAAGATTTTAACTACTCTATTCACCCCCCCCCACCCCTCTAGAGTATATCAGGTCTAACTCTCTCTTTCATATTTGTAGTGATATACTAGATCCCGTGGGAGTTTTTATGGTAGAGGCATTGTCCATGCCAAACTTTTTGATTAGCTCCTTGGTGAACTTGTTCTGAGAGATGAATAGTCCATCTTCAGATTAACTTACTTGGAGACCCATGAAATACTTGAGTTCACCCATACTGCTCATTTCAAATTGCCCTTGCATAAGTTTTGTAAACTTTTTGCAAAGGCTTTCATCTGTAGACCCAAAAATTATGTCATCAACATAAATTTAGACTAGGATACTCTTACCTTTGACTTCCCTAAGAAATAATATCTTATCTATCTTTCCCCTCGAGAACTTGTTCTCAATGATAAAGTTAGACAGAGTTTCATACCAAACTCTAGGAGCCTATTTTAACCCATACAAAGCTTTTCTTAAAGAATAAACATAATTAGGAAAAGTTGGATTGATAAAACCTGATTGTTGCTCAACATAGACCTCTTCTTTAAGATTACCATTAAGGAAGGCAGACTTCACATCCATTTGGTAGACCTTGAATCCTTTGTGTGCAGCATATGCAAGGAATAACCATATGGCTTCTAGCCTAGATACTAGTGCAAAAGTTTGATCAAAATCAATAACTTCTTCTTGCATGTATCCTTTAGCAACCAGTCTAGCTTTGTTCTTGATTATAACACTATATTCATCTAACTTGTTTCTAAAAATCCATTTTGTTCTAATGATGTTGTGTCCTTTAGTTATGGGAACCAAATTTCGCACATTGCATCTTTTCAATTGGTTTATTTCCTTATGCATAGCCACTATCCACAATGGATCTATGCTGTCTCTTCAAAGTTCATGGGCTCTACTTGAGATATGAAGCTGGAGTACATGACCACATTCTAAAGCTTGCTTCTTATGGTCACACCTTGACTTGCATCCCCAATTATCAATTTAATGGGATGAACTCTTAGGTGTCTAACTGCAACTAGGAGTACTTGATTAGCTTCTTGAGGTTGAGCCAAATTAGGGTGAGGAACCTCTTCTTCATGCTCTTTAGCAGGATCTTCTTCTTGAGTTGATACATCACCTTCTTGATCTACCTCTAGAGGATTGGTGTCTTTAAGAGTCAGCTCCATAAGCTTAGTATCTATACCTGCAGAACTAGAAGAGCCTTTCAGCCAATTGTAAATCATGGTTGTTTCATCAAATATAATATTAATGGTTTCCTCAACAACCTGACTTTTCAAGTTGTAATTTCCTATAAACCTTATTATACTTGCTATAACCAGCTAAAATTCCCTCATAGGATTTCTCAGCAAATTTAGTTAAGTATGATTTACCATTATTAAGCCCATAGCATTTGCTTCCTAAGATCATGAAGTATGCTAGATTTGGTTTTATGCCTTTCATAATCTCATAGGGAGTCTTGTTGTGATATTTGTTGATGGAAGCTCTATTCAAGACATGACATGTTGTGTTGATAGCTTCAGCCCAAAAGTATTTTGGGAGTGAAGTGTCACTCAGCATAGTCCTTCCAGCCTCTATTAGAGTTCTATTTTTCCTCTCAGCTATTCAATTTTGCTAAGGTGTTCTAGGTGAAGAGAATTCCTGAAAAATCCCTTGTTCTTTGTTGTAATTTGTCATGCCTTCATATTGAAACTCTATACCATGGTCACTACTGATTTTGACCACAGTGCATCCTTTTTCATCTTTAATTTGCTTGATAAATGACACAAAGTTATCAAAGGTCTCAGACTTTTTCTTCAGAAAGAATACCCATTTAAACTTGGAGTAGTCATAAACTATCACAAAAGTGTAGGCTTTCCTACCTAGACTTTGTATTGGCATAGGACGAAACAAGTCCATGTGCAATAGGTATAGACACGTTTCATAGTCTTTGCACCCAATGCTTTTATAGGAGGCCTTTGTTTGCTTACCCTTCTGGCAGGCAGAATAAACACCTACTTTTGTGCATTTAAACTTGGGACCATTCCTAACCAAATTTTCTGAGAATAACTTGTTGATAGTATTATAATTCATGTGAGCAAGCCTCTTATGCCATTACACATAGAGGGAGTCCTTCACATTTGCTACTAGAAAAACTGAAGAAACATTACTTAAATAGGTAATATGTAAACAATAAATGTTTCCACTCCTAGTACCTATCAAGATGACCTCTTGGTCACATGACCTTTTGATTTGGCACTTGTCCATGTGGAAATCAATGACATAGCCTAGATCACAAAGTTGGCTTATACTGATCAGATTGTGTTGTAATCCTTGCATATAGGCTACTTTTGAGAATGTGACTATGCTAATGGAAATCTTACCAGAACGTTTGGTTACTCCTCTATCTGAATCACCAAATATAACTTTGAGTCCATCTTTCACTAGAGTAAAATATTTCAAAAGGCTTCTTGTTCCAGTCATATGTTTCGAACACCCACTGTCCAAGTACCATATTGGCATCTGATTGGTCATTGGACATATCTGTAAGATAAAATAATTTTACCTTAGGAACCCAAACCAGTTTGGGTCCTTGGTTCTTGTTAGCATTTGTTGTTTTTCCTACAGCAGGAACAAACTTGATTGGGATAAACTTCTTGGTTGGAAGTGTTGTAGAGTTATACCAACAGTCAATAAAAACATGCCCTATTTTTCCACAACACCAACAGTTAAACATGTTGTACCTTTTCCTTGGTGACACAAATGTCAAAGGATGCTTGTGTTCCAATGGATAGGCATTTACAAACCTTGGAGCTTGTCTATAGCTATGAGTATGAAGTGCATTGAATTGCTTATCCAAAAGGTTTCTCCTAGGGGTAGGTCCTATAAGAGGAGCCTTTCCCTTTAGTCTAGTTGTTGGTGCACCAGATCCAGCATTAGTATAAGTATGGTTTTGTGCTTGTGGTACTTTTGAAGTGCTTATGTTATTGATTTCTCTTCCTTTCAAGTGAGGAGAATTTTTGCCCCCACTAGTAGAGCCCCTAGGCATCCTATGTCCATAGAAATTGCCTTGACCATAACTATTAGAGGACAGTATGATTCTCTTAGATTGAACAAGGATCATTGGTTTTTTTCCTTTAGGATCCTTTTCTGGAATAAGATCATTCATATCGGAACCAGTTTTCTTCACAAAGCCCACACCACCTCTAAATAATGCAGAAAAGTTGTCAATGATTGACAGTACAATCTTAGGCCTGGAGAACTTCTCCATCAGCTTCTTCTCATTTGAGAGCTGTGCCCTCAACTCCTTGATGGTATTATTATTTTTCTCTAAAAAATCAGCTTGACAATCTATCTTTCTAGTCAGCTCAGTAAGTTTCATTTTCTGAAGATCTAACTTCTTAGTAGACATTTTAGACTAAAGCTTTAATTTTTTAAATTTCTTCAACTTGATCTTTTACAAGCTGTTTGCTGCTTTTTAGAGCTTTGAGCAGTATCCCATATTTTTCAATTAAGTTATTTATTTCAATTTCAGGTTCACACTCATTAAAATTAGATGAGCTTGCATCAGAGTCCTCATTTGAGTCTCCCTCTGAATCTAAAAGATTCATATGAGTAAAAGGGTGTATCTGAACCTGATGAGAATCTTCTTCAGCATTACCATTTTTAATAGCCATCTTCCTTTTCTTTAGAGTCACTATCTGTGGATTATAATGGAGCTCTGATGCCCATTTTTGCAGTAGGAAAGTTCATATTCTCTTCCCTAGAGAATAACCCAACATAGGCTTTTCTTCCCCTGATTCTTAGGTGTCAAAATCACTATCACTGTCAGACAGAGTGGTGTGTTTCTTGGCAACAAAGTATATTTCAGGCTTCTTATCCTTGTAGTTCTTCTTCTCTCCAGATTTCTTATTTTCCTTCCTTTTTACAGGACAGATAGAAATGATTTGTCCTAGTCTATTTCAACAATAGCAAAGAACATCAATTTTAATATGTTTGTTGTGCTTAGAGGCATACCTCTCTCCAGAGTGATCCTTTCAGGATTTGTCAAAATGGTTGTGGCTTCTCTTTGAACTTGAACCAATTGAGTTCTTATTCTTTCACTGTCTCCTTCTTCTTAGCATTTTCTTTAACTGTTTAGAGAATAATGATAGTACCCCATCAGTCAAGTCACCTTTAGATGTGCTGTGCTCTGAGCTGTTAGAATCAGTCTCACTTCTTGATGGTGAAGGAGATCTTTCTTTGATCTTCCTGGTAGATTATGCCTTTAGATTTAGTGACTTTTCTCTTGATTTAGTCTTGGCATATTCTTCTTCAGACTTTATTGTATTCAGTTGAAGCGTATGAGACAGCAGTTTGCCAAAGAGATTTTGAGGCAGAATGCCACCCGGGTTCCTTGTCTCTCTTATGGAACATATTTTGATGACCAATTCCTTGTTGAGTGATCTTAGGAATTTATCATTCAGTTCATAATTGGTAAACTGTCTCACATAGGTTTTCAAACCATTTATAATTTTAAAGAATTTCTCATAGCAATTATTTGTGGAATCTTTCTTCCCTTGCCTGAAGGCCTCATAATGTTGATTGAGAAGTGATTTACTGTCATCTCTAACCTCCTCAGTTCCTTACATATAGACTATTAAAGAGTTCAACATTTCTTATGTTGTTTTGCAGTGGACAAGGTTATGAAAGGTATAATCATCTATAACACTAACAATGATGTTTTGTGCTCTCTTGTCCATTGTAGCCAAGGTAATTTCTGTATTGGTCATCTCTGAATATTTCTTAGGAGTTTGATCATTAGCATCTGTAGTAAAGATGTTCATTTGGATAAATGGACCCACTTTAATAGTAACATATATTCTAGGATCTTAGGTTTCCATGAACAGCCTAACCCTTTGTTTCCATATACCATTTTTTTACAGCAGATGGGCAGTTTCATGGAAACAAGCTCCTTGTGCTTATCTCTAGCAGACATTGTGTTTGGAATAGCTACCCTCTCGGAGAGTTGTTGAGACTATTAAGTCCTTTGTGAACAAACCAACCCTTTAATACTACTTGAATGACTAAGAAGGGTAAAAAACACCTAGAGGGGGTGAATAGGTTCTTTTGAGTTCTTTTTGGTTTTGAATAGATTTCTTGAAGTTAGCACAAATTTTCAATGAAAATGAAAGCACGGGCACAACACACAAGATTTATTGTTGTTCCACAATCTTGGATACATCCACTTTCCCCCTTTGCCTATCTAGCAGTGAACCAGCTTCAGCTAACTCCTTCATAAACTCAGATCAAAATTGTACATACAACTCAGATCCCACCTAGATCCTATACTTAAACTACAGCACAGTCCTACCTAAGAGATATAGACAAATCTCCTACCTCAGGTTCACTCAAGAACCCTACACTCAGGCTATAAACTAGCCATACCTCTCAGCCTTTATAAATTAAGCTTACAAACTCAGATCTAAACAGATCCTACCTCAGGCTAGAAAATCCTTACTCTCAGATCAAAAAAGATCCTACCAATAATGGTTGTATGGTTTTTGTTAAACCTTATAGACTCAAGAAATAACACAATTTGAGTCATATAATGTCTCAATCTTTACAAATATATAGTTAATTGGCTAATCATCTAGAAGGCTTAAGCCTGTTTTATTGAAGCAAATCTTTGGAGATACAAATTTTCCTTTCTTCAAATTTTTCGGATGAATCAGATTTAGAACTAGGAGAAGAAGGAAGATTTTCTTGATAAGCTTTTGGGGAATATTTATCAAAGACAATCTAAGCGTATTAGAGTTCTTGAGAAAAATTTCTCAGGCACTTTATTAATCGATTTTGAACTTTGAAAACTTCTCTTTTTATTCCTGAATTTGTGTGTCCAATCTTTTCTCTAAATAAATTCATATCTATCTATATATAGCTAGTTCCTAATGACTATATTCTGTTATAGAAAGCGTTGACAGTTACGTCAAGAATGTATTTCTAGAGATTCTGTCAGTTTCTATCTTTCCTTGCTAACGTGGCATATTATTTGAATTCTGATGATGTCAGCACATTCATGCAGCTTCGTTTGATATAGAAACCTTGTACTGCATAGCTGAACACGTGTCAAGTAAAGATTGGCTAACTTAGTGTCTAGGACTTATCAAAAATCATATTCCAGAAAAAAATACGTCGAGTAAGTTGAAGTTACTCAGCGTATTTTATTTGGTAGAAAATCTGAGTCCTGAGAAATGCATCGAGTGAGTTGAAGTTACTCAATGCATTTTGTTTGGTAGAAAATCTGAGTCCTGAGAAATGCGTCGAGTGAGTTGTGTTTACTCAATGCATTTGACTTAGCTGAATTTTTGATTTCTAGCTAACAGGTCTTGAGTGGATTGAAGTGTCACATCGCATTTTTAATATGCATCGAGTGAAGTGTGAGGTCTCGACGCATTTGTACTTAGAAAAATAAACTTTCAATTTAAATCTTTTTCATAACTAAAAGATAGCTTTAATTTATGCTCCTGTACAGTAAACAAAGATACAATCAAATACATATGCATTTTATTGACATGATTTGCTTCTTCAAATCAGGAACATTAAATAATGTACCCAATAGAAGCTCTATTCAATATTCCACATGTACTGTAGGACCTCTACATTGTAGCTCAGTGTCTGTTCCTTAGTCCCAAGTCATCGATCTAGTGCACTTCCTTGGGAGAAGTGGGTGTAAGTTACCCCTTTTGCTTCCAAACTCGTATTTTGGGACCAAGATCCATTTTCAACATTTTTGGCGCGGCGAGCGTGGAACATAATCTGTACAGGAAAATCCTAAGAAAGTCCCATGTCTAGAGGTGAAGGACAAGGTTCTGACTTGGGCGACTTGCCGCCCCTGTTAAGAGTAGTTACTCCATGTAAGAGTGGTCATGGTTTTGATGTTCGAAGAGTTCAAGAAGGCGATATTAGAAACACCCACATCACGCATTCTCCGCGCATAGCGAATGCTTGAAACCATCTGTCCCAATGGATGCGCCACTGTTTCTTAGTTAGAACTCCCCTAACTAGGTGGTAGGTTATATTTGAAAGATTTGGTTGAATGGATATCCTCAAGCAGATCCTGCTGAGCTTGCTCCCAATATCTTGCTGGAATGGAAGTCACTCAGTGGTGGGTTATATTTGATATATGTGGTTGAAGTGATAGCCACAAGCAAATCCAGTTTACCATGCTCCCACTAGCTGTCAGGACTAGAATTCATTCAGTGGACAATTATTTTTGAAAGATGTGGTTGGACAGATAGCCTCGAGTAGTTCCCGCTGACCTGGATCCTAGTAGGTTGCAGTGCTGGAAGTCACTCGACTGCGAGATATATTTGAAAGATGTGGTTGAATGGATAACCTCAAGCAGATCCCGCTGACCAGGCTCCCACTAGCTGGAAGTCACTCGGTGGCGAGTAATATTTAAAAGATGTGGTTAAATGGATAGCCTTGACCAGATATCGCTGACCAGGCTACCACTAGCTAGCGGGACTAGA
Source organism: Platanthera zijinensis (assembly GCA_039513925.1). NCBI lineage: Eukaryota > Viridiplantae > Streptophyta > Magnoliopsida > Asparagales > Orchidaceae > Platanthera > Platanthera zijinensis. The sequence goes on from CM077098.1 coordinate 22,495,611, forward strand.
ACTCACTCAATGGCGGGTTATATTTGAATGATGTGGTTGAATGGATAGCCATGAGCAGATCCCGCTGACCAGGCTCCCACGAGCTTGCAGGACTGGAAGTCACTAGGTGGCGTGTGTTGGGTCCATTGATCACAATGTCCCAGATTTGAAGAATCTATAAGACATTGGTATACACAATATTGTATTTGATGCATGATTTAAGTTCTATGTATATAGGTTTCTATTTGTTTGCTGTTCAAACTGGTTGTCTAAGCACAAATAATAGGTGGACACAACACAAGATGCATACAGGGCAGAAATCTGCCCAAATCTAGATGCGTTGAGTGAAGGAAGTTCACTCAACACCATATGGCTTTAAGCATTGAGTAAATCTCAAATAGTCAAAGCCAGAGAAAAGCTGATAAGTATTATGGATAAGTCAAGAAGCATTGAGTGAAGGCAGTTCACTCAGCCCCTGAAGAGAAAGCGATGACAGAACACAGTTCAGTTAGAGTCGTAGTGTCGTTTGACTTGGAAATCTGTCTAAGGACAGATGCATTGAGTGAAGACAACTAACTTAATGCCTATTCTATAGAAAATTTGTCTAAGCACAAAAGTGTTGAGTGAAGGTAGTTCACTCAACGCCTATTCAATAAAACTGGCGAAGGCGAAAAGCATTGTGTGAAGACTACTCACTCAACGCCTTAAATTGAGAAAATTGACTAAGTTCAAGTGCGTTGATTGATGAAGGCTCACTCAATGCCTAGTCATATAGACTATAGTTATCAATAATCGTTGAGTGATGAATAATAACTCAACGCCTGGTGGTGTAGAATTCTGCCCAAGTGTTTTGGCATTGAGTGACAAGTCTTCAGTCAATGCCTGTGCAAAATTGTCTGAATTTGGCTAAGTCCACAGGTGCTGAGTCAAAATGATGTCAACGAGAATTCAAATGTTGCGAGAACGGAATGTTAGGTTACAAATGGCGCCGCTTGCCTGTTGTACAACAATTAATGCTAAAGAAAAATTGCAGCTACCAATTCCAGGTGGTCCCACTGTACAAAGAGATGTTGGACGATTGGATAGAAAAAGAAAAAGAGTTTGAAGGTTTTGCTCATTCTGGTGATCTAGAAGTTCAAGCAAGTTGGTTGTTAACATTTTCATCTTCAACAGCAAGTTCAGAGAGTAATCTCTCTGAGGTATAAAAAGGGACAGAGCAAGCCCTAGCTGTAGTTACTTCACAAGTCAAGCAGAATTGTCTTGAAGATCCATTCTTGGAGCTGTGAAGAAGATAGGACTGAGTCATCTCAGTTCAAGAAGAGGCAGACTCAGAGATATCTTCTCTAGAATCATTCAACATCAACTATCAACCTTACTCTCTATAGGATCTTAATTGATATGAGTGTAAGACTATATTATAAAGGCTGAGGTAGGATCTTTCTTTAGATTTGAGCTGTAGGGCATTAGTGACTGAGTGGTAGGATCCTCCTGTGGATATGAGGTAGGGCTTATGTGCCTGAGCTGTAGGAGAGTTTCTCTCTGAGTGTAGGTCCACAACATGATAAGCATAAGCCAACTCTGTTATCTTGGCTATGTCATTGTATTCCACAAGGATGAGTGCCAAATTAAGAGGTCAAGTGACCAAGAGGTCATCTTGTAGGCAGTAGGAGTGAAAATGTGTATTGTCTAAACATTCTTTGCTTAGGTTAAGACTCCCCTATATGTCTAGTTGCAAATGAGAAAGTCTCATATTATATACAATGGCACAAGAGACTAGCTCATTTGAACTATAAGACCATTGGCAAGCTCTTTAGTGAAGAGCTAGTTAAGAATGGTCCTAAGATGAAATGCACCAAGGAAGGCATTTGCTCTGCATGCTAAAAGGGCAAGCAGACCAAAGCTTCCTTCAAGAGCATTGGGACCAAAGACTCTGTGATGTTCCTCCTACATATGGACTTGTTTGGTCCTATTCCAGTTCATAGTCTAGGTAGGAAAGTTTACACCCTTGTGGTTGATGGGACTTCTCTAGGTTTGCTTGGGTTTTATTTCTTAAGAAAAAGTCTGAAACCCTTAATATCTTCATGAATTTTGTCAAGTAGATTTAGAATGAGTTAGACAGTACTGTGGTCAAAATCAGGAGTGACCATGGGACTAAATTCCAATCTAAAGGCATGACAAGATTCTGTGAAGAGCAAGGGATTCTTCAAAATAATTCTTCTCCAAGAACACCCTAGTAAAATGGGAGTGTTGAGAGGAAGAATAGAACTCTCAAAGAAACTGGCAGGACACTACTAAGTGACATATCTCTCCCAGAATATTTCTGGGCTAAGGCAATAAATACTGCATCTCATGTCCTAAATAGAGATTCTATCACCAAGAGTCACAAGAAGACTCCCTATGAGATTATGAAGGGCAAAAAAACCAAACCTGACCTATCTCAGGATCTTTGGTAGCAAATGTTATGTGCTCAATAATGGTAAGTCTTATATGACTAAGTTTACTGCCAAATCATATGATGTGATATTTGTTGGGTGAAACAATCATAATAAGGCCTGTAGGATCTATAACTGGAAAATCAAGTTGTAAAAGTGTCTATACATGTAGTATTTGATGAGTCTACTATGATTAATACTGAGCTACCTAGCTCCTCATCTAGACCTGCAGGAATAGAGCTGATATGGACAAGCTAAACATTAAGGAAGCTCCTCCAAAAGTCCAAGATGAAGATGATGGAGTGTATATTCTAGAACAAGTATAAGGCACACATGATGTGGATGAAGATCAACAAGATGAAGCCACTGAAGCTCAAGATATTGAAGGAAGATTGCCTCCAATTGTCAGGTATCTAAGGGATCATCCCAGACACCAAATAATTGGTGATGCTTACCAAGGAGTTATAACAAGGAGAAGATGTCTCAATACAGCCTTGCACTCAAGCTTCCTATCACAAGTTAAGCCCAAAAGATTTGAAGAGGCCATATAGACCAGTTCTGGATTGTGGCAATGCAAGAAGAACTCAACCAGTTCAAAAGGTGTAAGGTCTGGAAGCTGGTTCCTACACCGCAAGGACATAATGTCATTGGAACCAAATGGATCTATAGAAATAAGCTTAATGAAAATGGCATTATAATCAAGAACAAAGTTAGGCTGGTGGCTAAGGAATAAAGACAAGATGAAGGTTTTGACTTTGATCAAACCTTTTCCCTAGTAGCCAGATTGGAAGCCATCAGACTATTCCTTGCGCATGTTTCCCATAAGGAATTTAAAGTCTACCAGATGGATGTGAAGTCAGCCTTCCTGAATGGTGACTTAAGGGAAGAAGTCTATGTTGAGCAGCCACCAGGTTTTGTTAATCCTAACTCTCTGATTATGTTTATAGACTTAGGAAAGCTCTATATGGGTTGAAGCAAGCCCCTAGGGCATGGTATGAGCCCATATCAAGCTTCTTCATTGAGAAAAAATTCTCAAGGGGGAAGATAGACAAGACTTTATTCCTAAGGGAATCTAAGGGCAAGATCATCCTAGTCGAAATTTATGTAGATAACATAAGTTTTGGGTCTACTGATGAAAACCTTTGCAAGAAGTTTGTCAAACTTATGTAAGGGAAGTTTGAGATGAGCAGTATGGGTGAGCTTAAGTACTTCTTGGGCCTCCAAGTAAGGCAGAATTAAGATGGATTGTCTATCTCATAGTCTAAGTTCACTAGGGAGTCTATCAAAAAGTTTGGAATGGAGAGTGCCTCCAAAATGAAAACTCTCATAGGGTCAAGTATGTATATAGACAAAGATAAGGCAGGGAAACTTATTGATGAAACTTTATATAGAGGGATAATTGGCTCCCTCCTATATCTTACAGCAAGTAGTCCAGACATCATGTAACACCCCAAAAACCTTAAGTCCCAAAATGAAGTAAGGCTGGGTGACACGGCCTGGGACACAGGCGTATCCCAGGGCGTATCCTAGGGCGTGTCCATTGCACACAGCCTGGGACACGGGCATGTCCTAGGGCGTGTCCTTTACTATAGGCGTCGACTTGAGTTCTCGAGTTAGCACGGTCGACGATCGTCGAGAGGTGATACGTCCTGGTACACGGGCTTGTCCCAGGGCGTGTCCTACTCGGGTGAATACCGGGCGGCGATGAGTGGTGTTGAGTGGCGCTGAGTAGAGCTGAGTAGAATGGCGTTTAGTGTTGAACACGGCATGTGACACGGGCATGTCACAGGGGCGTGTTGGGCATGCGGACAGGGACACGGGCGTGTGCCTTAGCCGTGTGCTTCTCGGGTGATTTGGTCCTATGTTGAAAGGGTGACACGGCTAGTCACACGACTGTGTCAAAGATTACATGGGCGTGTCCGCCCTATTACACGGGCGTGTTGGAGTCAGTGTTCTGGTTCAGTTTGAGTCGGTTAATACACCGCTTGGGGTACACGGCCTGGGACACGGGCGTGTCACAGGCCGTGTCAAGTCAAATTTTGGAATTTTTGGCAGATCTTGGCCATCCAATTATTTCTATTTAGATCCAATGGACCAGGTGCTTTCCTGTAGTGATAAGGCTGAGGGTTTTCCTCTTCTCTCATTCTTATCAAGAGAGAAAAAGAGAGAGCTTGGAGGAAGGAGAAGGGGGAGAAGAGAAAGGATTTGGTGGTTCTCCCGCGGTCCGATTCGAGATCCGAGGCTCGTTCGGTGGAGGCAAAGCTGCTGCGGTGCTTTCCAACCAGCCAGATTTTTGATGGCGCCCAAGAGATTGTCAAGGGTAACGATCTTCCTTCTTGGACATGTGAAGTCTTTCTTTATGCATGAGTAAGGAATCCTCTCCACCAAAAGGTGCAAAGAGTAAGTGATTCTGGTGGGTTGATAGTTACTATCCCCTGTTGAGTCTGCATCTAGAACCGGAAGTGTGTAGTACGGGATAGGCATGTTGTGTGAAGCCCATATGGACATGTTGGTCTGGATTAGTGATGATGCATTTATGCACCGGAGAAGAATCCGCGTATACTCGTGTAGTTAGTGGGGTCGTTGGGTTGTGCGTGTGAAGGGGAGTAGCGGGAAGTAATGGAATGTGGAATTCCAAGAAAATGCCCTTGTATTGTTTGTGTTGTGGCTACGATGTATCCAGTCCTTGATGGACAATGAAGTCGGTCCTATTTTTAAAGTGTGGCTAATGTGACACCATTCCTTGGCATACGTTATGGCGATTGGGAGCTGCGAGCTCTAAAAGGCCTCGTGCCGAACAGGAAAGGTGAAGCCGACCCGCATCTTTTATTATAGCCGCAAGTACGATGTGCTTGGTGATGGCAAGGCGATTTGAGAACCGGGGGGGTGGTGGATCTATACCTGTGTTATGTTGGCTGTATAAGGAAGTGCCAAGGCATTGGGCTTTCGTCAGCAGCATAATGAGAGTCTTAGGCCTACACGCCATTAATATTAAATGCTCAATGGTGTTGATCTCGGTTCGCCGGTGTACCCAAAAGTGTGCCTGAGAGCACAGATCGTCGGGCCGGGTGGCCGACGGTTGTGATGGATTGCTTGTGTGTGAGAGCACAATATTTATGATATCTGTCAATTGATGTATTGCTCTGCAGGGAAGGAATGCCACTGCCCCGGGAAAGGGGTAGGATTGTTATAAATTGGTCAGCTGAATGCTGACCGTTGCCTTGTTTGCCACCTTCTGGGTGGATTGCCCCTGTACAGGTGCTGGAGAGCCGAGCGGAAAATGAAGGGCTGATGCCCCTACTGCTGCTGCTGTTGTCGCTCTTGCTGTTGTTGTTGTTGCTATCCCTTGAAGGCTAGCTAATGTATTTTCTTTTGCTCATGTATGGCCGGCCTGCGCGTCGATGTCTGTAATTCATACTGTTTAAAGAGGAAATGTAAGGCCTTAAGGCCAAACTGTGTTATTTGCTACCCCCTCGTTTGAGTGGTTGTATATATAACCTTAGTATTATATATATAGTGGATATTCCTGGTATGAGTTCAACCTACTGCTCATGTTTCCGCTAGCATGCTCTGAGTTAGGATACGTTGGTGGTATTAACCTGTGACATCACCGTCTGTTTGTGGTATATAGTGTGGGGCCCTGGCCGGACCTTCTATTATATGTTGTTTAACGGGTAGAGTCGTTACATTTTGGTATCAACTTGTCTCGGTCTTCCTCTTTTGAATTCATGGTAGAATTCTTTTATGGTGTGGCATGCACGTGTCTGTGCGAACCGCAGTAACGCTAGTGAACTCTGGAATATCCACTAATAAATGCAAATACACTTGTTTGAGGAATCTGGGCGTTCCTACTTTTTTGTTATTGCTTGCGTATTGTCACTAATGTGTGTCTTGTCCACCCATAGGTGACTCGTAGTGGTGTTGGGCATTCTGAGCCCCAACGCTCTGATGAGAGTGCGGCACCAGCTGAGGTTCCAACACCTCCTCCATCTGCGGAAACTGTTCGCTTAGTTGCTGAGCCTCTATTTGCGATTATTCAGCCGATCGAGCAGGCGCCGCCGGCAGTGGTGCCAGATCGTGTTGGTCTCCGACCCGAACCGGTTGTGGTTATGGATCCGCGAGCAGCTGAACGATAATTGAAGTTTTTCATGAGCTTCAATCCGTCTACGTTCACGGGACTAGGATACCCATTGCAGGCAAAGGACTGGTTATCGCGAGTCAAACGTATCTTGACGGCGATCAGGACGGAGGAAACTCATGAGGTCACTTTGTCCACCTTCTTATTAGAAGGAGAGGCGAGGTTATGGTGGGATGAGGTTGAGTTACACAATTTGGCGGGAAGGTAATAGACTCAAGTATCGATTGACGAGTTCTCTCACATGTTTTTAGCAAAACATCTTCCAGCGGCACAACCTATTGCTATAGAGAACGAGTTTCAGCGGCTAATGCAAGGAGAAAATAGCGTTGATGTGTACCTACATGAATTTATAAGATTGGGTCAGTATGCAGGAACAATCTTCGCCGATGAACAAAGAAAAACAAATCGGTTCTAAAAAGGATTGCGGGACGAGTTGAGGTTCCTTCTTTCTAGTTCAGTGAACCAGGGATTTCAGGCTTTGGTTGATACGGCGGGTGTGCTGGAGAAGGACATGGAGCGGGTGCAAGGTAGTAAGGACATGGCTGTGGCAAAGCACGAGTTCAAAGCACCCCGCTCTGGCAAATCGTACTACCAGAAGATGTAGGGCAAGAGGTCCAAGCCTTCGGGGCAAACTTCTGTGACGGTTACATCGGAAGCAACGTCGAGACCGGAGTCTCGTACATGCTTTACCTGTGGCAAAGCGGGGCATATAGCCTGTGATTGTCGGGTTGCTCAACCCAAAGGAGAAAAGAAGACGGGTGCGTCTTATGCTGAGAAGGGCAAAGCAGTGGTATATTCCTCTGCATCCCAGGCACAGCCCAGAGTCTACAATCTTGGCCAACAGGAGGCTATCCAGCAAAGTGACGTCATCATAGGTACGAGTTAAGTTAATGTTTGTTGTATTGATTGCATATTTTGTATATAGCTTGTGCATGATGTGTGTGCTACAAGCTTTATCCTGATTTGGAATAATTCAGAGAGAGCCCTGTTTGATACGGGTGCTTCGTATTCTTTTCTGTCTAAGGACTTCGTAAATCGAGTTTGAGTACCAAGTCACGTGACGACAGATGGTGTAAAGGTATTATTACTGAATGGTTGTATCATGCTTGCGGATAGGACTTGCGATGTGGAAGTGCATATAGGAAATCAGGATTTTTGATTGAGAGCATCTGTGCTGCCGCTATCGGAGTTTGATGTGATCTTTGGCATGGACTGGCTCTCGGAGCAGCGTGCCTTTATTGATTACAACTCAAAGGAGATCGCACTGGGCCAGAATACCGAACTTGAGACGAAGTTCGCTGGTATGCGAGGAGTAGGCGGGACCTTATTGTCTGCACTCCAAGTCGTCAGTGTTGTTCTGAAGGGCGTGGAGTTATTCTTCACGCTTATTCAGGCTGTTGAGCCGAAGGCCAGTGTAAGTGAAGTTCCGATTGTGTCGGATTTTGCAGATGTATTTCCTAAGGATCTTCTGGGGTTACTTCCCCAGCGGGAGATTGACTTCGCGATTGAGTTGGTGCCAGGTGCAAAACTTATGGCCCGCTCACCATATCGCGTCGAGCCAAAAGAAATGGCTGAGCTGAAAGTCCAATTGCAAGAGTTGTTGGAGTAGGGATACATACGCCCGAGTATGTCACCTTGGAGCACGCTTGTTCTATTTATAAGAAAGAAAGACGGTAGTTTGCGTTTGTGTATTGACTACCGCGAATTGAATAAGCTGACGGAAAAGAACAAATATTTCATTCCACGGATCGATGACCTATTTGATCAGCTAGCGGGGTCAACCGTCTATTCAAAGTTAGGTTTTAAATCGGGATATTATCAATTGCGGATTTGGGAAGGTGACATTCCTAAGACAGCGTTTGGGACACGCTATGGTCATTATGAATTCACGGTGATACCGTTTGGCTTATGTAATGTGCCTTCGGTATTCATGGATTTAATGCACCGGACGTTCCGAGAGTACTTGGATTTATTTGTAATTGTGTTTATTGATGATATTCTTGTTTACTCTCAGTCGGGTGATGATCATGCAAACCATTTGCGGTTGGTATTGCATACCTTGCAAAGGAATAAGCTGTATGCCAAGTTCTCAAAGTGTGAGTTCTGGCTATCGTCAGTGGATTTTCTAGGACATGTGGTAAGTGGAGAGGGCATAGCAGTAGATCCGGCAAAGATAAGTGCCATGCGAGATTGGCCAGTGATGTCTTCAGTGGCCGAAGTCAGGAGCTTCCTTGGACTGGCAGACTACTATAGACGGTTTGTGGAAAACTTCTCACAGATTGCTTTACCTCTGACCACGTTGACGAGAAAAGATCAGAAGTTTGTTTGGACGCCGGCGTGCGCGCGAGCTTTTGAAGAGCTTAAGAGTCGTTTGACCATGGAGCCTGTGTTGACATCGCCATGTGGTACAGACGGCTATGAGATCTATAGTGATGCTTCAGGGAGCGGCTTAGGCTGCGTTCTTCTGCAATTTGGTAAAGTGATTGCTTATTGCTAACGCCAGTTAAAGGTGTATGAGCGGAACTACCCCGTCCATGATTTGGAGTTGGCGGCGGTAATCTTTGCGCTAAAGTTATGGCGGCACTAACTTTATGGCGTTAAGGTGGATATCTATACAGATCATAAGAGCTTAAAGTATTTGTTAGATCAGAAGGATCTGAATATGCGACAACGGAGGTGGATGGAGTTCCTTGGGGACTGCACTTTCGATATTCACTATACTCCCAGAAAGGGAAATGTGTTCGTTGATGCTTTTAGTCGGAAGGTGTTAGTACGGGCAAACTGGTTGCAGAGACATGATGAGCGGCTAATCCAGGAGATGGAAGCATAAGAGATATCTTGTGTTGACAAGAAATCTATGGCCGACGCATGCTTGAACTGGACGGAGGTACAATATGACCTTGCGGACAGAGTTCGGCGAGCAAAGGAGCTTGATGAAAGTCTCCAACGCTATGCAAAGGATGGTCCTAGTGACCAATTCTCCTGGGATGATGGCTTGTTACGAAAAGATGGTCGATTGTGTGTCCCAAGTACGGGGAAGTTGAGAGAAGAGTTGATGTACGAAGCGCACTTTGCCAAGTACTCAATTAACCCTGGGAGCACAAAAATGTATAGAGACATGAAAAAGTTGTTATGGTGGCCCGGACTAAAGAAATACATAGCTTGTTATATGGCGGAATGCCACACTTGTGCTTTGGTGAAAGCGGAATGCCAGAAGCCTGGTGGTTTCCTGATGTCGTTACCGATTCCTGAGTGGAAGTTTGATGATATTTCAATGGATTTCATGCACGGGTTGCCGAGATCTCAACGCGGTCATGATTCTATCTGGTTTATTGTAGACCGGTTGACAAAAGTGGCTCACTTCCTTCCAAACAAAAGAGACGATTCAGTGGAAACTTTGGCTAAGCTCTATGTGGAACAGATTGTTCGACTGTACGGTTTTCCTCGGAGCTTTGTCAGTGATCGTGATGAGAGATTCACCTCAACTGATTGGATGCTAATTCATCAAATGTTGAGTACAAAATTAGCATTTAGTACGGCCTTTCATCCCAAAACGGATGGCCAGACTGAGAGAACCAACAAGACGATGGAAGATATGCTCCGTATGTGCGCCCTGGATTTCGGTAAGAAATGGGAAGAGTACATTTATTTGGTGGAATTTGCCTATAATAACAGCTACCAAGCGAGCATCGGTATGGAACTGTTTGAGTCTCTTTATGGTCGTAAATGTCGTACACCATTATCTTGGGCAGAGGTAGGCGAATCTAAGCTGAATGGGCGAAAGGAAGTCGAAGAAGCTATCTCGATAATATCCTCTATTCGAGAGAGGCTATTGATAGCTCGGGATCGACAAGCAAAGTACGACAACGCCAAGCATCGGAACGTGGAGTTCGCGGTGGGCGATTGGGTCTATTTGAAGATCAAACCCTTCAAAGGCGTATCTCGGATTCGGCGGTTGGAAAAGCTAAGTCCCAGATACCTTGGTCCGTTTGAAGTGGTGGAGCGAGTCGGGGAAGCTGCTTATCGGCTAGCGCTTTCAGCAGAGTTTAGTAGATTGCATGATGTATTCCACATCTCAGTACTTCACAAAGTCGTCAAGGATCTAGCTCAAGTAGTTGAGAATGATCATGTACCGGTCGAGTATGGGCTAACGACGAAGGTCAGACCCATTCGGATTGAAGATCGAGCCGAGAAACAGTTGCGGAACAAGATAATCGGGATGGTCAAAGTCCGGTGGGACAATTGTAGCTGTGAGGAGATAATATGGGAGCGAGAGCAGACAATGCGAGTTGAGTTTCCCGAACTTTTTGATTATACTGTGGACCGTGTATATTTTGTTATAACAGATCTTTTAACGTTATAATATTGTGATTCTTGTTTCCTTGCTGAGTACAAATTTTGGGACGAAATTTATCTTAAGGGGGGTATTGTAACACCCCAAAAACCTTAAGTCCCAAAATGGAATCAGGCTGTGTGACACGGCCTGGGACTCGGGCGTGTCCCAGGGCGTGTCTTTTACTATAGTCATCGACTCGAGTTCTCGTGATAGCACAATCGACGATCATCGAGAGGCGATATGGCCTGGGACACGGGCGTGTCCCAGGGCGTGTCCTGCTCGGGTGAATACCGGGCAGCGTTGAGTGGCGCTGAGTGGCGCTGAGTGGAATTGCATTGAGTGTAGAAAATGGCCTGTGACACGGGCGTGTCACAGGGGCGTGTTGGGAACATGGCCAGGGACAGGGGCGTGTCACAGGGGAGTGTTGGGCACACGGCCAGGGACACGGGCGTGTGCCTTAGCCGTGTGCTTCTCGGGTGATTTAGTCCTGTGTTGAAAGGGTGATACGGCCAGTCACACGGCCGTGTCAAAGTTGACACGGGCGTGTCCTCCCTATGATACGGGCGTGTTGGAGCCTATATTTTTGTTCAATTTGAGCCGGTTCGTACACCACTTCGGGTACACGGCCTGGGACACAGGCATGTCACAGGTCGTGTCAAGTCAAATCAGGACTTTTGGGCCGATCTTGGCCATCCAATTATTTCTATTTGGATCCAATGTCCCAGGTGCTTTCCTGCAGTGATAAGGCTGATGGTTGGCCTCTTCTCTCATTCTTATCAAGAGATAAAAAGAGAGAGCTCTGAGGAAGGAGAAGGAGGAGAAGAGCAAGGATTTGGTGGTGCTCCCACGGTCCGATTCGAGATCCGAGGCTAGTTCGGTGGAGGCAAAGCTACTGCGGTGCTTTCCAACCGGACAGATTTTCAATGGCTCCCAAGAGATCGTCAAGGGTAATGATCTTCCTTCATGGACATTTGAAGTCCTTCTTTATGCATGAGTAAGGAATCCTCTCCACCAAAAGGTGCAAAGATTAAGTGATTTTGGTGGGTTGATAGTTACTATCCCCTATTGAGTCTGCATCTAGACCAGAAAGTGTGTAGTGCGGGATAGGCATGCTGTGTGAAGCCCATCTGGACATGTTGGTCTGGATTGGTGATGTTGCATTTACGCACTGTAGAAGACTCCGCGTATACTCGTGTAGTTAGTGGGTTCGTTGGGTTGTGCCTGTGAAGGGGAGTAGCAGGAAGTACTGGAATGTGGAATTCTAGGAAAATGCCCTTATGTTGTTTGTGTTGTGGCTACGATGTAGCCAGTCCTTGATGGACAATGAAGCCGGTCCTATTTAGAAAGTGTGGCTAATGTGACGCCAGTCCTTGGCGGATGTTATGGCGATTGGGAGCTGCGAGCTCTAAAAGGCCTCGTGCCGAATAGGAAAGGTGAAGCCGACCAGCGTCTTTTATTAATGCCACAAGTACGATGTGCTTGGTGATGGCAAGGCGATTTGAGCAACGGGGGGTGGTGGATCTGTACCTGCATTATGTTGGCTGTACAAGGAAGTTCCAAGGCATTGGGCTTTAGTCAGCAGCATAATGAGATTCTTAGGCATGCGCTCCATTAAGACTAAATGCTCAATGGTGTCGATACCGGTTCGCCGGTGTACCCAAAAGTGTGCCTGAGAGCACAGATTGTCGGGCCGGGAGGCTGACGGTTTTGATGGATTGCTTGTGCATGAGAAATATTTATGATATCTGTCAATTGATGTATTTCTCTGCAGGGAAGGAATGCCACTGCCCCGAGAAAGGGGTGGAATTGTTATAAATTGCTCAGCTGAATGCTGACCGTTGCCTTGTTTGACACCTTCTAGGTGGATTGCCCCTGTGCAGGTGCTGGAGAGCCGAGAGGAAAATGAAGGGTTGATTCCCCTAATGATGTTGTTGCCGCTCTTGTTGTTGCTGTTGCTGCTAGCCCTTGAAGGCTAGCTAATGTATTTTCTTTTGTTCATGTATGGCCGGTCTGCACACCGATGTTTGTAATCCATACTGTTTAAAGAGGAAATGTAAGGCCTTAAGGCCAAACTGTGTTATTTGCTACCCCTCGTTTGAGTGGTTGTGTATATAACCTTGGTATTATATGTATATAGTTGATATTCTTGGTATGAGTTCAGCCTACTGCTTATGTTTCCGCTAGCATGCTCTGAGTTAGGATACGTTGGTGGTATTAACCTGTGACATCACCGTCTGTTTGTGGCATATAGTGTGGGGCCCCAGCCGGACCTTCTATTATATGTTGTTTAACGAGTGGAGTTGTTACACATTGTATATGCTACATGTGTTTGTGCTAGATATCACGCTAGCCCTAAAGAGTCTCACCACTCTGCTGATAAAGAATTTTTAGATATCTTAAGGGCACACCAGATCTTGGCATGTGGTACCCTTGGAATAGGGATTTTGAACTAACTGGATATTCAGATACAGATTTTGTAGGTTGTAGAGAGGATAGGAAAAGCGCATCAGGCACCTGTTAGTTCTTGGGAGGAAGACTTGTGTCTTGGAGTAGCAAGAAGCAGACCAGTGTAGTTATCTCAACAGTTGAGTCAAAGTATATCTCAGCAGGAAGTTGCGGTGCACAGTTGCTGTGGATCCAGCATCAGCTCCAAGACTATAACATCAAGATAAATAACACCCCCATGTACTGTGGTTCAACTAATGCAATCTCCATTGCTAGGAATCTTGTCTCTCATAGCAGGACTAAGCATATTGAGATTAGGTAACATTTTATTAGTGAGCATGTGGAGAAGGAAGATATCAGTCTTTAATTTGTCCCTACAGACAAACAAGTGACTGACATTTCACTAAGCCACTAGATGAAGTCAAGTTCAACACCTTCAAGTTTAAGTAGGGTATGTTGAACTTGGTATAGCTTCAGTTGCTCCCTTTTTTTTCTTTTGTTACAGGAATTACTACTTCTTGCAGGTTATTAAGAATTTCTATGGTGCCAAGACTAAAAAGGACTAAAGTGTCCATTAGAGAGGATGATAGAAGATGCTCCTGTTTAGGTGGAGCAAGTCCAGCACTTGCAGGAACAGATTTAGCTTCCTGTTAAGAAGAAGCAAGAAGCTGTAATAGTGAAATTCCAAGATCAACATTGCTAATATGTATGTCCTAAGGACAATGCACAGACTGAGGGGGAGATCAACTCTGATTTCCCTGCTCTAGTGATTATTTATGGCATGGTCATAAACTTCTCTGAGTTTGAGATGGAATGTTGCTACTGAGAAGACAAAAGAAGGCCAACACCTCCCTGAGTATAGTTGCTTCTGAAGAAGTAAAAAAGGGGGACAAGGCAATGATCAAGGGGGAGCATTCACATGTTCCTACTTACGATGAGGTCAGCCCGAACCACCCAGTTGGCTAAGGAATCAACTCTTCCTGAGAATGATGGTCAAAAGGACCAAGAGTATAATTTACCCATGATCCTTTCTCCACCCTCAATAGCTGAATGCTTATTGAAGAAGCCAAAAAGGGGGAGGAGTGGGAGAGTAATGACTTAACAAGCTGAGTTAGTGCATAATATTGGAATGATTTAAGTGTTATGAGGAGAGCAATGACTACTTATTGAGTCAGTGCATAATACTTGAAAACTTTCAAGTGGTACGAGGTGAGCAATGACTTGACATGTTAAGTCACTGCATTAAACTGGGGAACTTTAGACAAGTTATAATTACTAGCTTAAATTTGCATAATTGATATGTTTTATGTATTAATGAACCTTAATATTGTTGTGTACTCTGCCTTCTTCAAATAGAGGGAGATTGTTGAGAATATTGCCCTTCAATGTTACCTGGATTTGAAGAGGCATCACCATCAATACAAAGATTATAGTTGTATTTGATGTAAGCTCTATGTTCAATATGTGTAGGATGTTCTTTGTCACAATGATTAGACAGGTTGTCAAAGTGACAGTGACAGGTGGACAGAAGGAAGAATGCTGGAAAGAAAAAAATTTGTCTAAGTCCGTAGGCATTGAGTTAAGCTAGTTCACTCAACGCCAGATGTCAAGAAGCGTTGAGTAAAGCATTGGCAGTCAAATCCTGACTATTGACAAAGCAGAATTTTGGTTAAGTCCACAAGCATTGAGTGAATGCAGTTCACTCAATGTCATATAACAAGAGGCGTCGAGTAAAGCTCAGACAGCCAAAGCTTCAGCATTGGCAAGGAAGAAATCTGGCTATGTCCAGAATCGTCAAGTGAGGACAGCTCACTCGATTCCTAAAGAAAGAAGCGTCGAGTAAAGATCTATGCTATAAAAGCCAGAGAAACAGAGAAGAAATTTGGCTAAGTCTAGAAGCGTTGACTGAAGCCTGTTCACACAATGCCAAGCTCAGAAAGCGTTGACAGGAAAAGCTTCTGTCAAAGCCTCAGAAGAAGTGGACTGAAATTCTAATAAGTACAGAAGCATTGAGTGAAGGCAGCTCACTCAACGCCAGCTCAACAAGAAATTCTTCCAAGTCAAGAAGCGTTGAGTGAAGGCTGTTCACTCAACTCCAACTTAACAGAGAAATCAGCAATGTCCAGAAGCATTGAGTAAAGGCAGTTAACTCAATACCTCAAGAAGAAAGCATCGACAGAACTGAGTGATGTCAAATCTTAAGAAGAAGTGGGCAGAAATTCTGTCTAAGTCTAGAAGCGTTGAGTGAAGGCAGTTCACTCAACGCCAGCTCAATATGAAATTCAACTGAGTATAAAAGCGTTGAGTGAAGGTTATTCACTCAATGCCTCATCAAGATGACAGGAAAGTCAAGTATGCATTGAGTGATGAAGGCTCACTAACCGCACTCAACGTCTATCAACATAAAGTTTGTCCAAGGACAAAAGCTTTGAGTGAATCCAACGCACTCAATGCCTATCAATAGACAGTTTGTCTAAGGATAAAAGCATTCAGTTAAGGCCGTTCACTCAATGCTTCCTCAACAAAAATATTGGCTAAGTCCAAATTCGTCGAGTGATGACTAATCACTCGATGCCAAGTGAGACAGAAATCTGTGTAAGTGTTTTTGCATTGAGTGAAGGTTGTTCACTCAACTCCTATACTAATTTGCTTGAATTTGGCTAAGTCCACAGATTCTAACGTCAGCAAAATTCAAAATCGTTGCGAGAAGTCTACAGTACGCGACAAACTGCATCGCACGCCGACTGTACGACATTTACTGATAAAGCAAAGTTGCAACCAACAACTATAGTGGGTCTAACTGCTCAAAGGGCCATTGGACGACGGAAGATAAAAAGCGATAGATCAGATAATAGAAAAGTAACTTTTGGAAAAGCGGAACTTCATCTTCTTCCTCTCGATATTGTTGCAGAGCCTGAAGAACAAGTTCAATCTTCTTATTTAAGAGTTCAACAAGTTATCTGTTGTGACTAACGCCTTCAACAGCCAGTTTAGAGAAACTCTCTGAGAAAGAAGAAGTAGCCAAGGCTAACCCTAGCTGTAGAAGAAGAAGAAGTTAGTTGTTGCCATTCTCACATACAATAGCAAGATCAGATAAACTCTCTGAAGAAGCAGCAAGGCAAGCCCTAGCTGCAGCAACTTCACAGCCCATCAGATCATTCCTAAAGAACACTTTCTGGAGCTATGAAGAAGAAGATATCTGGACTGATTCAGCTCAGTTCAGAAGAAGGTAGACACAGAGAAAATCTCTCAAGTGTCTAGATCATCATCAACAAACCTTCCATCTAATAGGATCCTTTGGATCTGAGTGTAAGCCTATTATATAAAGGTTAAGTGTAGGATCTATTATAGAACTGAGGTATGATCCTTATGCGGATCTGAGGTAGGGTCTGTGTGCCTGAGTTATAGGACTTATGCTCAAGTCTTAGGTAGGATCCCTGTGTGGATCTGAGTGTAGGGTAGTTTATTTGAGGTAGGATCTGGTTCAGATCTCATGTAGGAGAATATTCCTCTCCGAGTTGTAGGGCAATCCTCCTAGCCTGAGTGTATGACTTTTAACTTAGTATGAGGTTGGTCATATTTGGATCACTGAGCTGTAGGTGAAAAGCTTGCTCTGAGTTGTAGGGCATTGTGCTGAGGTAGGTCTTGGAGGAGACTGAGAGATCCTGAGGGATCTATGTTGTAAGTTATTTTTAGCCGAGATTGGAGAAGTTTCTTGTCTAACACACTATTAGAAAGATGGGAGGGATAGTGTATGTACCCATAATCTGGAGAACCACTATAAATCTTGTGTGTGATGTGTGATTGTCTTGAAATCTTACTTAATCTAACTCACAACACACTAAAACAAGAAAAAAGTCTTAAAAGACTGAAAAACATATTCCCCCCCCCCTCTAGATATTTTTCTACTCTTGAAACTAAAGAATTTTAGACGCTTTCTCTGTATGGCGTTGAGTGGACCGCCTTCACTCAATGCTTCTGGACTTGGCCAGATTTCTTGGCAGATTCTCTATGGCTTTGACTTCTTGAGCTTTACTCAATGCTTCTGGATCTGGGCATTGAGTGAACTGCCTTCACTCAATGCTTCTAGACTTAACCATATTTCTACCTTGGCAATGTTGGGGCTTTGACTGTCTAGTCTTTACTCAACGCTTCGACCATTTGGCGTTGAGTGAACTGCCTTCACTCAATGCATCTGGACTTAGGCAAATTTCAGCCTTGTCAGCACCGTGTCCTATGTCCTCCTGTCATTGTCACATGGATAACCTATCTATCAAAATATCAAAGAGCCCAATGCATACAAAGAACTTATAGCATGCATCAGATACTAACATGTGCATACCATTGTCCTATAGACCATCTTCAAATCTGGAACATTGTGATCAATGGACCCAACATTCTCCCCCTATTTGAAGAATTCAAAACCTTAGACAATGATATACACTAACACATATGCAACAGATATAACATTTCTGTAGAAAGGTGAGATAAATTATACATATCCAGATATATAATTTTCATTAGAAGAAAGATTAATGTTTTGGTAATGTGCATAAAACAAAACACATTTCCTACAACTCTTAAGTAAAACAAGTAACATTTCTAAGTTTCAGGTTCTCTTATGACTATGCCCCTGCTTGACTTCTTGGCAGCTTTTGTTTTGTCTCCTTCCTTTTCCCTTTTCCTCTCAAAATAGTTGTATGGCTTTAGGAAGTACTTGCTAGGCTCCACAGCACCTGGCAGTAGTTTGCCTAACCTCTTGTCCCTTCTAAACTTCCATATGTCCTCTTCATTCTTCTCAAGCTTCGCCCATTCTAGGGAGTTGTATAGCTTTCCCCTTTTAGTGGTCTTATTCTTAATTTTCCTAGGCAGACAGAATGATAGTCCTAGATTGAGGACTCCATTGTTCAAAATCTAGCCTGGTTTCCATTTCTTCCCTGTACTTTTTATTACTCAACCTGACATCTTCCTCTTCCTCAGTAAGAGACTTTCCTTTAGCTCTTATTATTTGGTCAACAGTGGGGTTAAATGTAGGAAATTGAGTTGCTATAGAAGGTTCAGTCCACTGTGCACCATCTTAAATGTCATACTGCTGAGTGTCATAATGTTCTGCATACCGATCATTGTATTAGGTACCATACTAATTCCCATCTTGCAGTGCTTAATCTGGTTTGGAAAACCAAAGGATCCTCTGATCACATTTATAGACAAAACTGTATTTTCAGTATTAGTCATAATCACTTCCTTCTCCCCCTTTTTGACTTCTTCAGACACATCTTTAGTTAGGGAGGTGTAAGCCTTTGTCAACTGACCATCGAGATGGTTAATACCAAGGGTGACATGGTTCTTGACTTTGATAAAATAATCATCTAGAACTTGGGTGCATGCATCCATTCTTCTTTCAAGAATTGTTTTGTTTATTTCCATCAATTCCTTCTATACATTGTGGATTGATGGCATGTTGTTGGCAGTAATGGTCTGATTTTCAATGATCTCATTCTGGATATTACTGATTTTCATCCAGCTTGCTCTCAATAAAGGTAACTACAGGTGCAGCACTTTGGAAGAATGACACTATTTTTGCTTTTAGTAGGTTCGCCTCAAATCTGATGGATTTTATCTCTATTGACAAATCATTCCTGAGATTCATGATGGAGTCATTCACAAAGTTCTCTATTTGCCTTCTTTGATCATCTAATAACCCTTTAAGTTGAGCCAGGAAGGTTCCTGACATCTGATCAGCTTGATTTGATGTTACTTCATCACAGACTTGCTGTTGCACGGGCCTGAATTCTTCTCTTGCATCTGAGTCAGCCTTTTCAAACTTTGAAGAATGTTGATTTGCATTTGTTGGGAATATTGCCCTCAATATTCCCTAAATTTGAAGAGGCATCACCATCAACACTAAGAGCATATTTATATTTGATGTTGTTTAAGTTCATCATGTGCAGGATGTTCCATTGAATAAGTTTAGAAAGGTTGTCGAAGTGTTTGACATATGGTCACAAGGTAGAAAGGTGGAGATAAAAAAATCATTCTAAGTCCACAGGAGTTGAGTTAAACCAGTTCACTCAATGCCAAATGCAAAGGAAGGATGCTGGAAAGATTGAAAATCATC
Source organism: Platanthera zijinensis (assembly GCA_039513925.1). Lineage (NCBI taxonomy): Eukaryota > Viridiplantae > Streptophyta > Magnoliopsida > Asparagales > Orchidaceae > Platanthera > Platanthera zijinensis. The sequence continues at coordinate 22,515,059 of CM077098.1, forward strand.
TAAGTCCACAGGTGTTGAGTGAAGCCAGTTCACTCAAAGCCAGATGCCAAAAAGCATTGAGTAAAGAAGGGACGGTCAAAGCCCAATAGTTTGCAATGCAGATTTACGGCTAAGTCCACAGGCGTTGAGTAAAGGCAGTTCACTCAATACCATATAACAAGAGGCATCGAGTACAACACATTCTGTCAAAGCCTCAATATTGGCAAGGAAGAAATTTGACTAAGTCTAGAAGCGTCGAGTGAAAATAGCTCACTCGATGCCTGAAGAAAGAAGCGTTGAGTCAAACTCAAGCTTTTGAAGATCTGTCAAGAATTCTGGCCAAGACAAGAAGCGTTGAGTGAGGACAACTCACTCTATGCACTAAGAAGGAGTCGACAGAGCAATGATCAGTCAAAGCCTAAGGAGAGATAGACAGAAAAATCTGTCTAAGTCCAGATGCATTGAGTGAGGATAGCTCACTTAACGCAAGCTCATCAAGAAGATTGGCTAAGTACAAAAGCGTTGAGTGAAGCCAGTTCACTCAACGCCTCATCAAAAAGATAGGCAAAGGCAAAAGCATTGAGTGATGAAGGCTCATTCAACTCATTCATAAAGAAATTTGCGGCTAAGTACAGAAGTGTTGAGTGATGCCAGTTCACTCAATGCCTCAGCAAGAAGGCAGGCGTTCAGAGAAGCAGCTAAGTCAAGTGGAGTTGAGTGATGAAGGTTCACTCAACGCACTGAACGCCTGGCATTGCACAAAAAATAGGCTAAGTCAAAATTCATTGAGTGAAGTCAGTTCACTCAACGCACTCAATGCCTAGCAGTGTAGAAGGAATTGGCTAAGTCCAGATGCGTTGAGTGATGAAGGTTCACTCAACACGCTCAATGCCTAGAAGTGCAGATTATTTGGCTAAGGGTTTTTGCGCTGAATGAAGGTCATTCAATCAACACACTCAATGTTTGGGATGAAACTGTGAATTTGTCTAAGTTCACAGATGCTGATGTCAGCATGAGTCAGTAAAGTTTCAAATTGTTGCAGGAAATCTAAAGTACATGACAAATGGTGCATTAGGACTATTGTATGACTTTTCCTATAAAAGCAAATTTGCAGCCAACAACTTCAGTGGGGGCCACGGGTCAAATAGTTGTTGGACGACAGAAGATAAAAGGGATGAGATCGGTGGAAGAAAAATAACTTTTAGGGTTTAACATTTTGCAAAAGAGGCGGAACTTCATCGTCTTCTCCCTCGCCATTATTGTAGAGCTTGAAGCTGAAGTTCAAACCCACTGGTCTAAAAGTTCACCCAGTTAGTTGTAGCTATCTTCATCTGCTATAGCAAGTTCAGAAGTGATTTCTGAGATAGAAGAAGTTGCAGAGTTCTAATTTCTGCTGTCAAGGTTAGCTGATTGAAGAGTATAAAGAACTGTCAAATCATTATCTTCATCAGCTAGTTCTGAGACTTGTGTTTCCTAGATACTTCAAGTACAAGCAGCAGTGAAAGTGAAGGGATAGATCACACTAATCTAAAAGGGGGTGAATAGAGTATTAAAAATATTTTGATTAATTTTTATAGCGGATTAAAATAAGTGATATCTATATGTAAATAGGCAGAAATAAAACACAAAAAATCACAGCAAAGAAAATAACAAATATAGCAACCAGACGACACAGAGATTTTATAGTGGTTCCCCTAAAACTTGGGTACAGCCACTCTTCTACCACCCTGGTAGGAATCCACTACAGGTTTTTGATCTGGTGCCCTGCCACCATAAATTTTTGCTCAGGTGCCCTATTACCACAAGATCTATTTTTAATGGAGATCTAAAAACCCTTTGATCTTTTGACCAGGTGCTCAAAAACCAAACTAAGTCTTTTGATCAGGAGACTTAACAACCAAAGGGATAATTTTTGAAGGGAGTAAAAAACCCTTTTACAGTAGAGTAAAAAGAAATTTGATATTTTCTTCTCTTTCTCAATGTTCTGAGAAGACTAGTAGATTGTTGTTGTTATCAAAGCTCCCCCTGAGATGTAGAATAGTTAAAAAGAATGGAAGCTTTGCTCAGGGTGTAGGCCTTCAGATTGCTTGTTGATCTTCAGTAAGCTTTTAGATAGATGTTGATGGATTGTCTCTTGAAAGCCCTAAAGCAAAAACTTATGAAGAACTAGAGTTGTATACGAGCTATTCTTCTTTCAGTTTTCTTTGAATTATTCTTTTTGTCACAGCCAACTAACTTGTTGCTATCTTGAAAAGATAATCCTTATATATTCCTTGCAGATTTCAGCCTTTAAATTTTGAATTCCTTTCCTTGACTGACTGTAGAAATTTTGGGAGTTGAATGGCTAGAATTTTTCTTTAATGAATTTCCCCAACTATCTCAATAAAATAAGTCAAGTAATAACCCTGTGAAGACCATAATTAATGTTGTCATGGAATGGCTATATTCATAAGAATATTGTGCATTAATTATCAGAGCATTACAGACATATTATAATATAATTTGAAATTCATTTGCCTTAGTCGAACTGAAATCATCAAAGAATTAGTCGAACTGAACTTGGGAGAAATTAGTGGAACTCAGCAAATTTTTTGTCGAGCTGAGCTCCAAGATCGTCAAGCTGAGAATTCTCTTTCGTCGAGCTGAGCTCCGAGAATGTCGAGCTGAAAAAGTACTTGCCAAACTGAGCTAAAAGTTCATCAAGATGAGATAGTCCTTCGTCAAGCTGAAGTTTTGATGTGAGATCAGAGATCGTCGATCTCAGCTAGACTTTCGTCGAGCTCAACTCAGAGAAGGAACTCTTAGTTCGTCGATCTGAGATCGATGATCGTCTAGCTGAGTTCAGCTATCGTCGAGCGACTTTTTCTGTAATCTTTAAATTGTCATGTCTCTAAATTCTTGAGTCTCTGAATTCTTCTGAAGGCAGATTTCAATAATTTAACATAATGTGACTAACCTTAACCCTAGAACTAATAAATGACCATAAGCTATACATGTTGGGTCAACAAACCTAATAGTGAACCTAGCCCAAATCCAAACTAGGATTCCAACAATCTCCCCCTAGTTGGGTGAGGTCACTATACAAAAATAAAAATAAAGAAAATCACAAAGCAATAAAAATATTTGACATAATTTTAAATCATTCAGCAGATATAAACAAATGTGCCTTGTGTATATATTACACAGCAATAAAGTTTAAAATTCAAAATCAGAATATTAAGAGTTTTTCTTTGAATCATCAGTAGAGGGATCTGAAGCAGGTTTTGTGAAAACCATTATCCATTTTGGGTCTTCTGCTTCTCTTTGGTTCATCTTTATGTCTTGATCCCCAAGAATCTTTACAGTTGCAGCTTTGGGCACTACAGCTTCTGGATGTAAATTCATATAAGAATAAACATTGAAAAGTTTATATACCTGATATTTATCCAGTTCTTTCTTTCTGTAAGAAGACATGGTTATAACTGAGAGGGATCTTTTCCTTCCTCCTTGGCCTTTCTTATCTGAGATAGAGCTATCAGCTCATTGAACCTGGACATTCTATAATTGGGGTCCAACTCTGGATCATAAGCAGGAGAGGGAGGTCTCTCTGGACTTGATTCTTATTTCTAAACATCTTGAACTTTCGGCTGGCTGCTTTGACTATCAGACTGCTGTTGTTGTTTTCTCTGTTGGCTGCTAGATTGAGACTCTGACCTTGAAGATCTTTCCTTGCTGCTATGAGTTGGTCTTGATTAATAAGAATAAGAAGCAAACCTTTGAGCTTGAGAAATGTTTCCTGCTGATCCTGTTGCAGGAGGAGGAGGAGGTCCTCTCCAAGACTTCTTAGGACGAGAACTATATCTCTTTATCTTCTTTCTTCTCTTTTGCTCATTCTTGGAAAGTCTCATCTAGTAGAGAGTATCTGGAGTGAGAGTAATGTTGTGCAGAATGTAGTAGGGAGTGTCAGCTGTTGGATTTTGTATAGGTTCAACCTTTGCTGGAACTTTCTTCTTTGCTTTTCTCTTCTTAGAACCAAAATATTCTGAATCATCATCAACATCATCAGATTCATTAGCAAAATTATCATATAATGCATCCATTTGCTTAAAGAAGTCAGCTTGATCCTTGGCTTAAACTTCTGGCTCTTTAGATACAATATCTGTAATAACTTGAGCCTGAATATAGTCACTTTCTACATCCATATCTTGAAACATAATTTCATCAAGATCTGGCATGGGGGACTCAGCCCAGCCAAAAGTTGGAGGAGAAAAGCCTTTGGCTCTGGAACACTTACTGATATAATCTCAAAAGAAATACTAGAGGAAATATTATAGAAGCTATTTCTAATTTCTTCTAACATGGAAGAATTAACTGGAGCATAATAACAAACAATTGCTCTAGAATAATCAGATACTGCTAAATCAAAAGCTGGTATATTTCTGTTATAAACTGTATCAAAGGAATGCAATAAAGAATGAATATAAACTAAGGGATTTATAATGAAATCAACTACAGTGTGTATTGTTGCATTAACTTACTCTTCTTCAAAGCAAGTCATTTCAGTATCATCTACTAGGATGATCTTGCTCTTTGATTCCCTTAGGAATAGAGTCGTGTCTATCTTTCCACCTTCAGAATTTGTTCTCAATGAGAAAGCTAGATAGGGTTTCATACCATGCCTTAGGGGCTTGCTTCAACCCATACAATGATTTCCTAAGCCTATAAACATAATCAGGATAGTTTAGATTAAAAAACCTGATGGCTACTCAACATAGATCTCCTCTCTTAGGTCACCATTTAGGAAGGCTTACTCCACATCCATATGGTAGGCCTTGAATCCCTTGTGTGCAACATATGCAAGGAATATACTTATAACTTCTAGTCTGGCAATAGGGGCAAAGGTTTGATAAAAGTAAAAAACCATCCTCTTGTCTATAACCCTTAACCACCAATCTAGCTTTGTTCTTAATTATAACACCATTCTCATTTAACTTATTTCTATAGATCCACTTGGTTCCAATTATATTATGTCCTTGAGGTCTGGGAACCAGCTTCCAGACCTTACACCTCTTGAACTGGTTTAGTTTCTCTTGCATTACCATAATTCAAAATTGGTCTATGTTGGCATCTTCAAATCTTTTGGGCTTAATCTGAGACAGAAAGCTGGAGTACATGGCTATGTTCATGCTTCTGCTTCTTATTATAACCCCTTGGCTAACATCACCAATGATATAATGTCTGGGATGATCCTTTAGATGTCTAACTGCTAGAGGCAATCTTTCTTCAACATCATTTACTTCAATGTCTGGATCCTGCTGATCTTCATCCATGTCCTGTGAGCTTTGTCCTTCTTCAGGAACACATACACCATCATCTTCATTTTGGGAAGCTGGTGGAGCATCCTTTATGGTTAGTTTGTCCATCACATGTTCTATACCTGCAGATCTAGATGAGGAGCTATGCAGATCACTATTAATCATAGAAGATTCATCAAAAACTACATTAATAGATTCTTCTACAACTTGATTTTTCAAGTTATAGATCCTATATGCTTTGCTATGATTATTGTATCCAACAAATATCCCCTCATAGGATTTGGCAGCAAACTTAGTCAGATATGACTTCCCATTGTTGAGTACGTAGCATTTGCTACCAAAGATCCTGAGATGGGAAAGGTTTTGTTTTCTTCCTTTCATGATCTCATATGGAGTCTTCTTGTGCTATTTGTTAGTAGAAGCCCTATTCAGGACATGACATGCAGTATTAACTACCTCAGCCCAGAAGTATTCTGGGAGAGATGTGTCACTTAGTAGTGTCCTTCCAGCTTCTATGAGAGTTTTATTTTTCCTCTTAGCTATCCCATTTTGCTGGGGTGTTCTTGAAGAAGAAATTTCTTGGTGAATCCCTTGTTCTTCACAGAACTTGGTCATGTCATCATATTGAAATTCAGTGTCATGGTCACTTCTGATTTTGACCACAGAACTGTTCAATTCATTCTGACTTTGCTTGACAAAGGTCCTGAAGATATCAAGGGTTTCAGACTTTTTCTTCAAGAAGAAGACCCAAGAAAACCTGGAGAAGTCATCAGCAATTACAAGTGTGTAGACTTTCCTACCTAGACTATAAAATAGAATAGAACCAAACAAGTTCATATGCAGGAGGTATAAGAACCTTACAGAATTCTTGGCCCCAATGCTTTTGAAGGATGCTTTGGTCTGCTTACCCTTTTGACATGCAGAGCAAATTCCATCCTTGGTGCATTTAATATTGAGAACATTTCTAACAAGCTTCACTAAAGAGCTTGCTAATGGTCTTGTAGTTCAAGTGAGCTAGTCTCTTGTTCCATTGCACACAATATGCGACTTCCTCATTAGGAACTAGACACACAGGGGTGTCTGAACTTAAACATAAAAGTTTAAACAATAGTTATTCCCACTCCTAGTGCTTTTTAAGATGACCTCTTGGTCACTTGACCTTTTAATTTGGCACTCATCCTTGTGGAATACAATGACATAGCCAAGATCACATAGTTAGCTTATGCTTATCAGGTTGTGTTGCAACCCTTTCACATAAGCTACTTTTGAGATTGAGACTATGTCATTGGTAATCATACTATAACCCTTGGTAACTCCTCTTTCTGAACCTCTAAAGATAACTTCAGGTCCATTCTTCACAGGAGTGTAGTCCTTCAGGTGACATCTTGTTCCAGTCATGTGCCTGGAACATCCACTATCCAAGTACCATATTGGTGCATGAGTACTAGGAGTTACCTAAAATCACAATTCAGTTTACCTTAGGACCCCAAAAGAGTTTGGGTCCTAAGTTCTTGTTAGTCTAAAAATTAACTTGTATCCCTGCAACACTTCTGGCAGGAAGACTCACTTAAGCCCTTAGCACACTAGGGTTGTGTCAAAAATATATGACAAAGTGTCCCACTTTACCATAACACCAGCACTCATGAATGTTGTACCTTCTCTTTTGAACTATTCCTGTAGGTTACAATTTGTTAACAACAGAATGGAGGGGAGAGTAGTAGCCCTCTTCTTATTTCTTTCAGCAAGAATCTGACTGAAAGTAAGTCTGATAGTAGATGAACTTGGCTTGCTCTGATTACTACCAACAATAGTCATCTTTACAGCAGATATGCTGTTTATGGCATCAGAGATTGCCAAGTGAGACTTACTGATAGACTTTCCTTTGGTCTATGATTTTGTGGGAAGAGCTTGATTATTGGTCACTGCCACATTCTTGAGTATAGAGGCTAGAGTCCCAAAAATAAATGGTCCATGTTGGGCCATCTGAATTTCTACATGGGTAGCCTTGAAGGCACTCAATCCCATGCCCTTTCTCCCTCCATTATAAGATATATTTGTATACTTACATAACGATTTCCCATTCTTCCAGTGACCATACATGTTATCCTGGTCATACCTATTTGATGAGAGAATTACCTTATTGAAGGTGGCCTGAGGCACAACATAATCTTAGCCTTTCCCTTTGGAAGGGGTGGCACTAGTGTTCCACTTAGATCCCAAACCTCTCTTATCCTTTTGAGAGGTAAAGGAATCAATTAGTGGCAGTATAGTCATTGGTTTGCTGAATTCAGTCATTATCTTTTTCTCCTTAAGGAGCGTTTCCTCAAGATCCATAATGATCTTGTTCTTCTGGTTAATAGTCCAAACCTGGATGATTAAGATGACCTTCAGTTGGCTGATTTCTCTCGTCTTCTGATCCAACAAAGATGCATACTCAAACTATTGGGAGGCAGCTAGTTGTAGGAAGATAATCTCCTCAGCTTGTTTCTTAGCCAATCTCTTGCTCCTTTTCAAGGCATCCAGAAGAGAACCATACTTGTCAATCAGTTGATTGATACCTTACTCAGATTCTGACCCATCTTCATAATATGATGAGGATGTATCAGAATTAGGACTTGTCTCATAGTCAGATTCAAAGGAGGAGCTAGATAGAGAATGTACCTTATCTGGGTCAGGCTGATCCAAACTAGATTCTTTATTTGACATGGCCATTAGCCCAAAGCAGCCATAGACATCTTCATCCACCTCAGTATCACTATTTTAGAGTAAAAGAGGGGCCCTGATTCCTATCCTTACAGCGGGATAGTTCACATCTTCTTCATCAGCAACTGCAGCAAACAACCTAATGTAGGATTCTCCTTCTTCTTCAAAATATGAAGAAGTTGAGTCACTCTAACTCCAGCTCTTCTCCTTTTTGGCAATCAAGGACCTTTCCTTCTTACCTTTCTAATGGTGGTGCTTCTTCTCCTCAGATTTCTTCTGCTCTTTTCTCTTGACTGGCAATCACAAATGACATGCCCAGTCTTACTACAGTAGTAACAAACAACATTAGAGGAAAATTGTTTACTGGGTTTAGTATCATACCTGTCTCCTTTAGAGAACTTCTTCTCAAACTTGTTATGGTCCTTCTTATGATGAAAGGAGGTGGAAGGTCTGTTCCTCCACTGCTTCCTTTTCATCATCTTGTGGAACTGCCTAAAGAAGGCAACAAACTCCCCATTTGATATATTGCTGTCAGATAAGCTTGACTCAGAGCTATCTAAATCAGCAAGCCTTATAGGGGAGAGGCAGTCCTCTCCTTGCTCTTCTTAGAGCTCTCATCCTTGATGGCCACAGTCTTTTCCTTGGCTTGAGCTTTGCTAGAGGTCTTCTCCTCCTTTCTAGAAGATAGTTGCATCTCATAGGAGAGCAACTTTCAAAATAATGTGTGTGGAGGAGTTTCAGCTAGCTTGGCCACCTCTCTGATGGCGCATATCTTGGTGTCCCATTCTCTAGTTAGAGATCTAAGTAACTTGTCATTCAGCTCATAATTATTGAAAACCCTCCCATAAGTCCTCAGCTCAGTCACTGTTCTGGAAAATTTTTCATAGCATTCAACTATGCTGTACTTTTTGCCTTGTTTGAAGGCTTTATATTCTTGATTAAGAAGGGATTTTCTATCATACCTAACTTCTTCAGTTCCCTCCATATAGACAATCAATGTGTCCCACATTTCATTGGAGGTCTTGTAGTGGACAAGTTTCTGAAAAGTAGAATCATCAATGACAATCATTATGATGTTATGTGCCATCTTGTCCATAATTGCTAGAATGAACTCATCCTTGGTCATTTTAGAATATTTATTAGGTTTCTGGGTAGTGGCATCCAAAACTAAGACCTTTATAGGGATGAAAGGTCCCTCTTGAACAGTAATGAAAATTCTGGGGTCAGATGCTTCCATGAACACCCTGACCCTTTTGTTGGGTATTGTATCCACAATAACCTAGATTTGTGTGAAGTCACTCTTGAAATAAGTTGAATTAATTATTTATTTGATGTTATTCTTTAGTTGAGTGCTTGCAGGTCATTTTTTCTAAGTGTAGACCAGTGTCAGTTTATAATGAGTCACTAAACACAGGACCATGCAATGTAATCCCTCATTGTGTGATCCATGGTGTTGACTCATGTATAACCTCTCTATTGGGATGCACTTCATTTTCAAGTACTATAGCAATGGAAGAAAGGAAGGGTTGCTGGTTTTCAATAAAGAAGAAAAAAATTTTCAGAAAAAATTTCTAAGTATATTTCTCGAGAAGATGAAATCTGTTTCTCGAGAAGTCTAAGTAAAGTTCTCGAGATAGCAAAGCTGTTCTCGAGAAATCTTAAGACTTCTCGGAAAATTCTCAGAAATATCTTTCATGTCTTTTTCTCGAGAAAGCCCAGAAGAATTCTTGAGAAGCCAAGTATAGTTATCGAGAAAGCAAAGCAATTCTCGAGAAGTAAAAAGTATTTTCTCAATAAGCTAAGTATTTTTCTCGAGACGTCAAGTTCTTTCTCCAGAAATCAGTTCCTCAATTCAAAGATTAAGTAATTTCTCAAGAAGGCAATGCCATTTCTCGAGAAAGCAAATCCTTCTCGAGAAATCATTAGTCTTCTCGAGAAATAGAGTTGCAAAAAAATTTCTTTTTTGAACTTTATGATGGGATTTCAATATAATCGATGTTCCTCATGATTGGTCCACGTGGATCTTTCCTTAAAAATTTCAGACCGTTAGACGAGGTACTATAAGAAGTCCTATCAGAGGAATCGCTAACCCTACGAAGAACAACATTCTGAATCGCAATCAAAATTTCTAAATCAGGAGAATCTGCGCCGTCATCGTCAATCTTCATTATCGTTGCTCTCTCGATTCAGCGATTCCAAGAAGAAAAGATTTGACAGATCCTAGATTCAATATTCTTCAAACATATACTTGATCGTATCTGATCCTAAGCATTTAAGATCAAGTTTTCTCTCAGGATTTCTTCCTCAACTTCTTCACCGAGATTTTCGGTTTTCAAGAAGAAAGAACCTTGAAGATTTCAGATCTGGAAGTATAAGTTCATATTATTGTTGTAAAAATTGTTTTACCTCTTATAGGAGCCTTTTTCAGAGTTTGTAGGATCTTTGTTCTCCGAGTTTATAGGAGTGTGTTATCTCTGAGTTATAGGAGCGTTGCTCCGAGTTGTAGGATTGTTGAAATCCGAGATTTCGTGAAGTAGCTGAGGGTAGCTGTAGTGCTAGATAGTCGAGGTGGAGAGTGGACGTACCCAAGACTAAGGAACCACTATAAATTCCTTGTGTCATCTGGGTTATGCTTTGTTATTTTTTGTGTTAATTCTCTCATGTTTTTATTCCGCAAAAGACACAGAACTCACATATTCGCGCCCCTCTAGGTGATTTTGGTAGGCAACTAGATACTTCAATTAGTATCAGAGCGAGGTTATTCACAAAAAGGTTAACACCTTGAATAGATCTACTTCTAGTTATCGTAGAGATTATTAAGCATATATAGATCTAAGGATTTTGCAAAGCTTCCGGTGTGCACTAAGGTTAACTTTCCCATATGGAAAGAGAGAGTAAGATTCCTCATGGAAGCTGTTGATCCCCGCATCTTCATGATAGTGGAAGAAGGTACCTATGTTCCTATGATTGCCTCCACTATCGATCCAACCAAGAAAGTGCCGAAGAAACTGATGGATCTTGACAAAGATAAGATTTCCCTTATCTCTCTAGACAAGAAAGGCAAGAACATCATCGACAGCGTAGTCGATGATTCAATTTTGCAGAACCTAATACACTGCCAATCTACCAAGGAAATGTGGAAGTCTCTTATTGTTTTGATGGAAGGCACGAAAGAAGTAAGGGATGACAGAAGATCCCTTCTGAACCAGAAGTATGAGGCCTTCAAACATGGCCCCAAGGACACAATAGCTGATACATATGAGAACTTCTTCAAGATCGTTAACGACCTAAAGAACTATGGCCGGGTTTTCACAAATGGAGAGCTTAACGACAAGTTCCTAAGATCCTTTACTAAGGAATGGGACAACAAAATTTGTGCTATCAGGGATTTTGGGAGACTGGCTGACACGGGCCCCTAGAAGCTCTTCGTGAAGCTTATGTCCTATGAGCTTCAAATCAACTCCAGAAAAGCTGAAGAAAAGGGCAGCAGGTCTTCATCAAAGGAGAAGTCTGTTGCACTGAAGGTAGATAGCTCAAGAAAGGCTAAAGCAACATCTCCTACTCCCACTCAGGAAGGAAATGAATAAGAAGACTTAAAGCCAAGCTCCTCGGGCTCAGAGTTATCTGATGGAGAGTTCTCTCTTCTCTCCAAACGGTTCAAGAAGTTTCTCAATAAGAAGAAACAGATGGGAGGAAAAGAATCCTCTTACAGAATATCACATCACAAAGGTGATCATCAAAAGAAACGTCACACAAATGACAGGTATAGCCTAAACAGAACAAACATAATTCTACTAACATTATGTGTTATTTTTGTAATAAGCCAGGTCACGTGATCGCCAACTGCCCTCATAAGAAGAAGGAGGGTGGAAGAAGTGAATAACATAAGTCCTCCCATGGAAAAAAGAAGGAGAAGATCTTCATGCCAAAGAAGCAAAAGAGCTTAAGTGACACTAACTCATCCGAGTCAAGTGAGGTTAAAGAAGCCTACTTCGGGCTCATGACTCACTCCGACGAATAAGTAGTTGACCCCTAATTTCATTGGGAGGTAAATTCTCGCACCATTCTTTCAGATTCTGATGCTCTAGATGATGTTCATAAAGAATATTCCTCTAATGATGAATCAGAACTCATGGCTCAGTATAAAGAGCAGATCAAGGCCTATGACCGGTGTAGAAAAGTTGTTAGAACTCAAGACAAGGAGATTAAATCCCTTAAGGCTCAGGAGATCACTGTAAGGGAGGAAGTCGCAAGAATGAACTCACTCAGAAAGGAACACCACGCCCTGGCCGATGATAACAACAGTTCACACGAGCTCCTCAACCTAAAAGAGAAAATCATCGACAAGCTGGAAGGACAGCTTGCTACAGAAAATAAACATGTTGAAAGTTTATCCAAGCCCAAGACAATCCTTCCATTTGTCGCTGAATTCTCTGCTCAGGCTAAAGGAGTTGGCTTAGGTCATGTGGCTGCTCCTACTAAATCTTCCAGGAGTGCCAAGGCTAAAAAGAAAAATGAGGCTGCTATAAAAGCAACCACCGAAGAGAAAGGGAAGGGGCCGATCAGTCAGACCACGTTTAAGAAGGTTTTTTTTCCTTCCAATGAATTTGATTTTTATAGCTCCTATGGTCACTTGATAAGACCAATTCAGTTTGAACCTGTCAAGGACTATAAGGGCGGACTCGTCCCCGAAACTTTGGTGTAAGTGTCTTCAAAGCACCTTATGAAGAGATTACTCTACAGAGCTATAGTCCCTATGTTCATGGTTCTAATAAAAAGAAAGCTCCAATAATGAAACCCGTTGTTCAAAAGCCACTTGAGAAGAAGAAGCCATGTTAGTGTTATCATCATGAGGCTTCTATCTCCAAGTCAGTTGCTCTGGCTAGACCACACGTTCAAAAGGTCAAGCAGGAGACTTGGAATAGATACAACAGGTTTGACTGTTGGTATTGTAGTAAAGTTGGTCACTTTGCTGTGAATTGTTGGTTTAATCCCAGAAATATTCTAACACCTTAAGTTAATCATATGAGATAGACCACGCGTAGTGTTAACACTCGTAGGGGGAGTATGCTAACAAGGAACCAAGGACCCAAATCTTATTGGGTTCCTAAGGTAAAATGATCTATGATTGCAGGTGTTTCCAAAGGCCAACAAACTCCTATCTGGTATTTGGATAGTGGATGCTCTCGGCATATGACCGGGACAAGAAGCCTACTTTAAAATTATACTCCAGTCAAAGACGATCCAAAGGTTTTCTTTGGTGGCTCTGACCGGGGAATTACAAAAGGCTACGGTATGATTTATAATAGTTTAGTCTCATTCACTGATATGGCTTATGTGAAAGGATTAGAACATAATCTGATTAGCATAAGTCAATTATATGATAAAGGCTTCATTGTTACTTTCTCTAAGGATTAGTGCCTGATAAAATCGGCCTCTACTATTGAGACGGTATTAACAGGCACTAGGAGTAGAAATATTTTTTGTCTTAATTTTCTATGTTTAAACACTTCCTCCCTAGTGTGTTTTGTTGCAAAAGATAGTGCATCTCTTTGTGACCAATGGCACAAGAGACTAGCACATATTAATTTCAAAACTATTAATATGTTATTTTCTCAAGACCTAGTACGTGACGCACCGACTATTAAGTGCATTAAAGAGAGTCCATTTCATGCATGCCAAATGGGCAAGCAGACAAGAGCTACCTTTAAGGGTATTGCTGATAAAAAATCCTCAATGTGCTTGTATTTACTGCACATAGATTTGTTCAGTCTAATGCAAGTTCGTTGCTTAGGATGTAAGTCATATACGCTGGTAATTGTTGATGATCACTCACATTTTACTTGGGTGTAATTTTTGAAACGAAAGTCAGATACCTTTGATGTGTTCACGAAGTTTGTCAGACAAATTGAGAATGAATTAAACTATTCAGTGGTCAGAATCAAAAGTGACCATGGAACATAATTTGAATCTGGTGCCATGACAGAATTCTGTGAAAGTCTAGGTATCTTTCATGAGTTTTCCTCCCCGCATACTCCACAACAAAATGGAGTTGTAGAGAGAAGGAATAGAACAATCATTGAAGTATGTACTACAATGCTAACTGATTCCTCTCTACCATAGTACTTCTGGGCTGAGGCCATTAATACAGCTTGTCACGTGCAAAACAGAGAATTGATCAACAAGAGTCATCGTAAGACTCCCTATGAGCTACTGAAAAGCAGGAGACCAACTGTGTCCTACTTCAGGATCTTTGGCAGCAAATACTATGTACTTAATAATGGGAAATATCATCATACAAAGTTTGGAGAAAAAATTTTTGAAGGTATTTTCGTAGGCTATAGTAGTCATAGTAAGGCTTATTGAATTTTTAATAAGAAAACTCTAGTGGTAGAAGAGTCAATAAACATTGTGTTTGATGAGACGAGCAAGCTACAAAGCAGCTCTTCCAATGTTTTCGTTGAAGATGCAGGTTCAAGGCTGAAAGAGTTAAGCTTGGATGAGACAGTTGAAGAAAATTCTCAAAAATTTATCAGGATCACTCCTCAAACCTCTATTAGAGAGGGAGATCACCAAGATGAAGAAGTTATCCAAGTTAAAGAAGACACTCCAGAAATAAAAGAAGCTCATGATGCAAGGATCCTAGAGCTTAGACACTTGAGGGATCACCTGGTTGATCAAATCATAGGAGATCCTCGTGATGGTGTAAGAACTCGAAGAGGTACTACTAATGAAAATATGCATTTTAGTTTTCTCTCGCAGGTTGAACCAAAGAAATTTGAAGAAGTAAATAAAGTCAAATCTAGGATAGTTGTAATGGAAGAAGAACTCAATCAGTTCAAGTGCTGCCAAGTATAGATGCTTGTACCAAGACCCAAAGGCAAAAATGTAATTGGAACAAAGTGGGTCTACAGGAACAAGTTGGATGAAGATGGAACCATCATAAAAAACAAAGCCAGACTTGTAGCTAAGGGATATAGACAAGAAGAAGGCATCGATTTTGATCAAATGTATGCTCCAGTGGCAAGACTCGAAGCCTTCAGGTTGTTCCTCGCATTTGCTACTCTCATGGCTTTCATTGTCTATCAAATGGACATGAAGTCAGCATTCCTCAATGGTAAAATAAAGGAAGAAGTGTATGTGGAACAACCCCCTTGTTTTATTGATCCTAACCATCCTGATTATGTTTATTTATTATTTAAAGCATTATATGGTTTAAAACAAGCTCCACAAGCTTAGTATGAAACGCTGTCTAACTTTCTTCTTGAGAACAAGTTCACAATGGGAAAGATAGATAAGACATTATTTCTTAAGGAAGAAAAAGGCAAGATTTTTCTAGTGCAAATCTATGTCAGCGATATTATGTTTGGCTCTACTGATGACAACCTCTGCAAGAAGTTTTCCTAACTTTCTTCTTGGGTGAACCAATATGAAGATGGAATTTTCATCTCTCAGACGAAGTTCACCAAGGAGATGTTTCAGAAATTCGGAATGCAACCTCTATGAGGACTCTAATGGGTTCAACTATATATCTGGACAAGGATGAGAAAGGGAAACCTTTTGATGAAACCAAGTATAGAAGAATAATTGGATCCTTGCTCTATCTTACTGCTAGCATGCCTGACATAATATTTTCAACATGTGTGTGTGCTAGATATCAGGTGAACAATAAGAAATCTTACTTCACAGCTACAAAGCAGATTTTGAGATACCTTAAGGGAACACCAAATCTTGGCTTATGGTACCCAAGAAGTAATGATAGCGAACTAATTGGATTTTCATATACAGAATTTGCAGTTAGCAAAGACGACAGAAAGAGCACTTCCGGAACCTGCCAATTCCAAGGAAGAAGGCTCATATCTTGGAGTAGCAAGAAACAGAATTGTGTTGCAATCTCAATCGCCGAGTCAGAATATATTTCTGCAGGCAGTTGTTGTGCACAACTTCTCTGGATAAAGAATCAATTTGAAGACAACAACTTGAAGTTTAGGGACATTCCTTTGTTTTATGACTCCTCCAATGCTATAGCAATTACTAACAATCTAGTTTCTCACAGCCGGATGAAGCACATCGAATTGAGATATCATTTCATCCGAGAGCATGTGGAATGGGGACATCAACCTCAAGTATGTTCCAACAGAAAGGAAGTTGCAGATATTTTCACGAAGCCTTTGGATGAGGCCAAGTTCTCTTTCTTCAAGACAAGACTTGGTATGCTTAACAAGGAGTCCTGAAAAATTCACACTTGAAGTTAAGAGGAGATTCTACAATTAGCCACTCAGAAAATTCCAAGAGAATTCTTACTCAGCAAACCTTCAGATAAATTCAAGCTTAGATATGGATTTCTCGAAAACTTATTGAATTTCTCGGAAAATAATTTTATACTTCTCAGAAACTTATTATATTTCTCGGAAACTTATTGGACTTCTCGAGAAAATTAACATATTTCTTGGAAAATTAACATATTTCAACCGACTATTTCTTGAGAAAATAATTCTTCTCGGAAAATCTGCTAACTTAACTTTTATAGAAGAATTCCAACCATCATTCCTTAGGTACGCTTTTCTTAATTCTTCAAGATTTTAAATTTTATATAAATAGAAAAGTCCATAGAATATCCAAATCCACATTTTTGAAAAAGCTTTCCCGAGAAAAACCCTTTGAGTTCCGTTGAAGACCTTCGCTGCTCTTCTCGCAAACTCCATCGTTTCTTCTCAGAAAAGTAAGAAATCTCTCATCTTATTCAATCGATGGCTCCTACTGCAAAGATTGGCATCGGCAGTGAGTTTGTTCGCATAGGAATTGAAGAAATCTCCGATGATTTTCGCAATGTTCTTTTACTTCTTGACACCGCCGGCCTTTATTTCATTCTCGAGCATCCTTGCAAAGTTTTGGTTCCATAAGTTGAAGAGTTCTTCAGAAATGCTAAGCTTAAAAGGAGTGGGAAATTGTTGAAAAGTTCTGTCAGAGATATGAAGATTAAAATCAAGTCGTCCTCCTTAACAAAATTTCGGAGGTTACCCTCCATTGATGAGGAAGATTACTTGGAAGAACCCGATTACTCCAGGGCTCTTTCATTTTGTTGTCTCTCCCAATCTAATACTTATATTCGCAGACAGCACATGAATGATGAAAGCAAGCTTTTGTCCGACATTCTTGGAAAAGTTCTCCTTTGCAAGACATGTTTAATTGGATTTATCTCCTCAGACTTCTTTTGCATGATGACTGTTGTGGTGTGTCGCAAGAAGTTTCAATGGGTACACATGTTATTTGACAAGATTAAGGAAAGCATGAAGGCACCTAATTTCAAGGATCATCTCTCTATATCTGAATCAAGTGCACCCTGAAATTTTTGACTTGTCTAAAGGTGTGTCCATTCACCACCTAAAGAAAGTCATACTTTCATCCATCAACAGATGGGAAATCAGAATTCCAAAGCCAGGCCAAGCTCCAGCAGTTCTAAGGACTGTAGTTGATGAGGACAATACCCCATCTCCCCTTCATATTGATACATTTGGAACATCTATTGCAGCTGTTAAGGGGGTGCCTGCTCCTTCAGTTCATGAGGAAGATCAGCAAGCTCAGGTTCTAGACACAGAGTTTTAGTCAGATGTAATTATAGATCAGGTTATAGAGAAAGTTCTTACTGATGATGTGGCAGTGGAGAAGGAAAACAAAGCTCAGTCTGATGATGAGAAGAGCACATATGTGCAGATGGTGGCTAAGGTATGGATAGTGACTACTCCTCTGATCAGGAAAATCTTCATGATGCCCAAGTGGATGCTGAAGAGATTCCAGAAGATTCTCAGACCAAGGAACAAATTGAGGGGGAGAATGTTGTTATGCTCTCTGATGAGGATGAAGTTACCCCAGAACCTGCAAATCCTCCACTAAGGAATTTAAATTTCTCTCTACCTATCATTCTTGGTGAGGAAGGGGATGTGATGACATCTACCCAAAGAGGCAAAAGCTCTGTTGTTATTGAAGAATTAACAGCTTGGACAGCTCCAGCACTACCTTCTCCACTTCCTCCAGCTGAAGTCATTCTTGATGATACCCTTTTGGGTAAGATTGAGTCTATGTTGACAAGCAGAGAGAGTACTTTGACAAGTCTCTCAAAGAAGTAACTAAAAGAGTAACTTCTCTTGAGAAAGAAATGAGCAGAGGATTTGCTGAAATTCCGAGTAATACAGATGAATTCAAACAATTGCACAATATTGGTGGCAAGGCTTTGTACCACACTATCACTAGTATTGGTGAAGTAATGAATCAGGCAGTTACTGTGGCGAACAATCAGATACTCTTGTTGAAGAAAACTGAACAAAAAAACATCAAAACCTATGAAGAAGTCAGGAAATTCAAGGAAGATGCCATAAATGTTCTAATTGTAGAAGTCAGAAAGGGAGAGGATAAGGTAAAAGAAAATCTAGAATGCAAAGTTCAAGAAATGAAGACTCAGTGGGATAATCAACTGAAAGAGATCGATACAAATGTAGAAAAACAAATTAAAGGTGTAAACATTTATACTTATAATACTACTGTGTGGATGCATAATCAAATCTTTCTAGAGTTTCAAGTTGATCCAAATGCGGCTCCACCTCCTCATCTTGATCAGAATGTCTGAAAGCCTACATTTTCTCCCAAACCTGAACAGCATGAATTTCCTCATGTACATTATTTTCAAGTCTGGACTTCTAATCAGCAAGAGATACCTCAGGACCTACATCCTGAGATGATAGGGCCTAAGAAAAAAAAATATGGTGATGGTGCTTCAGCCAGCTGATCTATCCCAAGTCAAGAAGCTACCAAAAGGATATAAAAGGAATTTGCTGAAATTTGGAGTCCAACCTCCAAGTCTTTAATTCTAGACACTCAGAAGTTAGTCATTGAGCTTCATGATAATAAGGATGATCATTACAGTCATAAGGAGTGAGAGCTATATGAGAAATCAATGACAAAAGAAGGATTCATGATCATGAATATGGACGGAATAATCCTGATGCTCCTCCTAGTCCTCCAAAATACTATCCCAAGCCCTTCAACTACCAGAAAAGGGAACAAGAGAAGAAGGAACGACAACACCAGCAATAGTACAAATGATTTACGATTGTCAATGTTATGGAATTTTGTGGACCTAGACATTTCTATGGACAAATTCTATATATATATATATATATTTTTGAATCTTGATGATCTAATTATCTCTTAAATGTCATTGCATTTATTGTTTTATTTGTTAGTTAATTCTTTGATTATCTTGATATAATTCACCTTAGTGTAGAGGGTTCTGACTTCTACAAATAGGAGGAGATTGTTGGGTATTGTATCTATAATAACTTAGATTTGTGTGAATTCACTCTTGAACTAAGTTGAATTAATTATGTATTTGATGTTATTCTTTAGTTGAGTGCTTGCAGGTCATTATTGCTAAGTGTAGACCAATGTCTATTTACAATGAGTCACTAAACACAGGACCATGTAATGTAATCCCTCATTGTGTGATCCATGGTGTTGACTCATGTGTAACCTCATTTTTTGGATGCAATTCATTTTCAAGTACTATAGCAATGGAAGAAAGAAAGGGTTGCTCGTTTTCAATAAAGAAGAATTAATTTTTCAGAAAACTTTTCTAAGTGTATTTCTCGAGAAGATGAAGTCTGTTTCTCGAGAAGTCTAAGTAAAGTTCTCGAGAAAGCAAAGATGTTTTCGAGAATTCTTAAGACTTCTCGGAAAATTCTCAAAAACATCTTTCAGGTCTTTTTCTCGAGAAAGCCCAGAAGAATTCTCGAGAAGCCAAGTATAGTTCTCTAGAAAGCAAAGCAGTTCTCGAGAAAGCAAAAGTATTTTCTCGAGAAGCTAAGTATTTTTCTCAAGAAGTCAAGTTCTTTCTCAAGAAATCAGTTCCTCAGTTCAAAGAATTTGGGTAAAGTAATTTCTCGAGAAGCCATGCCATTTCTCGAGAAAGAAAATCCTTCTTGAGAAATCATTAGACTTCTCGAGAAATAGAGTTATAGAAAAATTTCTTTTTTGAATTGTCTGATGGGATTTCGATATAATCTAAGTTCCACATGATTGGTCCACGTAGATCTTTCCTTAATGATTTCAGACCATTAGACGAGGTACTATAAGAAGTCCTTTCAGAGGAATCGCTAACCCTAAGAAGAACAACATTCTGAATTGCAATCAAAATTTCTAAATCGGGAGAAGCCGCGCCTTCATCGTCGTTCTTCATTGTCGCTCCTCTCTCAATCCAGAAATTCCAAGAAGAAAAGATTCGACATATCCTAGATTAAGGATTCTTCAAACATCTACTTGATCGTGTCAGATCCATAGCATTTCAGATCAAGTTTTCTCTCGGGATTTCTTCCTCAACTTCTTATTGTCCTCCAAGTCCTACACTCAGGCCCAAGGCCCTACACTCAGAGATATAATCTCCTACAGCTCAGTAATCTGCACAAGACTACCTACCTCAGACTTTAGGCAAAGTCCTACACTCAGGCTTGGACGAAAACTATACACTTAGATCCAACACTTGATCCTACCTCAGAGGATAAACGTACTATAGCTTAGGTAATTAGCCTTACCTCAGATCTACACAAGGATCCAACCACTCAGCCTTTATAGATCAAGCTTACACTCAGATCAGTAATGATCCTAGAAATGAAAGGTTGGTTGGTGTTGATGAATGACTGCAGAGAAATAATCTCTGAGTATGCCTTTTTATAAACTGAAATAATTAAGTCCTTTCTTCTTCACAGCTCCAAGAATGGATCTTCAAGAGTAGTTCTACTTGTGCTGTGAAGTCACTGTAGCAATGGGTTGCTATGTTTCTTCTTCTATCTCAGAGAGAGAGCTCTCTGAACTTGTTGTTGAAGATGAGAATGTCAACAACTATCTTCTTAAACTTCTTGTTTTAACAGAAGGAGCAAGTTCTTCAACTCTACAACTTGGTTGAGAGGAAGAAGATGAAGTTCTGTAATTCCAAAAAATCTGTCTTCTTACTTGATCTCTTCCTTTTCTATTCTGTCGTCCAACGGCTCTTTGAGCAGTGGGACCACTAGTAGTTGGTAGCTGTAACAAATCTTTTAATTCAAATGCAGTACAATAGGCAAGCGGTGCCATTTTTAATCTACTGTTCAGTTCCCACAACATTTTGAATTTCTGCTAACGTTATCATGACATAGCACCTGTGTACTTAGCCAAATTCACAATTATGCATAGGTGTTGAGTGAATCCTTGTCACTCAACGCCAAAACACTTGGACAGATTTATGCATCTTCAGGTGTCGAGTGATCAGTCATCGCTCAATGAATATAGACATTTGAAGTCTAACTGAATAGGCGTTGAGTGAGCCTTCATCACTCAATGCATATGTACTTAGTAGATTATCTATGTATGAAGGCGTTGAGTAAATTGTCTTCACTCAATGCTTTCTGCCTTTGCCTATTTTATTGAAGATGCGTTGAGTGAACTGCCTTCACTCAACGTTTCTGTCCTTGGACAGTTTTTCTGCTGAATAGGCATTGAGTGAGTTGACCTCACTCAACACTTCTGTCCTTAGACAAAATTCTATATCAACTAATACTGCAGCTCTTACTGAACAATGTTCTGTTGACGCTTTCTCTGTATGGAATTGAGTGCACCGCCTTCACTCAACGCTTCTGGACTTGGCTAGATTTCTTGGCAGATTCTCTGTGGCTTCGAATGCTTGATATTTACTCAACGCTTCTGGCTCTGGGCGTTGAGTGAACTTCCTTCACTCAATGCTTCTGGACTTAAACCAGATTTCTGCCTTGGTAATGCTGGAGCTTTGACTGTCTAGTTTTTACTCAATGCTTCTGGCCATTTGGCATTGACTGAACTGTCTTCACTCAACGCATCTGTACATAGACAAATTTCAACCTTGTTAGTACCATATCCTATATCCTCCTGTCAATGCCACTTGGATAACATGTCTAATCAAATTAACAAAGAGCCTCCTACATACAAAGAACTTATAACATGCATCAGATACAAACATGTGTATACCATTGTCCTGTAGACATTCTTCAAATCTGAGAAATTTTGATCAATGGACCCAACAGCCTACGATGTGTACATGCCTGTGAATGTCTGCGATGTTTATATCGGTTATGAACACCTGCTATGTTGTTATGTTAGTGGAGCCTAAATCATAATTGATGTATATTGTTGTTGTTAATCCAATTATACCATGCTACACCTCTTTTGGTTGCTCCTAACTTATTTATGAAATGTTGTGCTAATCCTCTCTTGCATCAACTATCTTCTTTTGTTCGGTGCATGCGCTCATCCCCAGGATATGGATCCGGGAAGGAGATTTGATTCCACTTAGCTCTGTGACTAACAGTTATTTTGATAACCATTCACAGGAGATGAAGCATCGTAATGACTAGCTGTTGCAGGACGATATGTCAGCTGATAGGACTACCCGTGCAGAAGTACCACCATCGTCTCAAGAGTTTCGAGACGTGAGTACTAGAGAGCAGAGTTGAGAGAGAAAGAAGATGCTAGATAGTACTTTATAGCCTACGGGCTTCATGTATAAATGGTGGCTACGACCTTTTTGCACTACCTTTAAATATATATTGTTTTTATTTGTTGTGGCTTCCTGCTACCCAATTGATGTGATGTGATGTGAATGTTGTGATTCGGGCAAGGCGGCCAACTTTTTATAGTGTGGGTTGACCCCTTCACGTAAAAAAATTCTTTTTCCAACTTTCTACTTACTGTGACTAGACCCATTGACACGTTAAAAAATTCTCCAACTTTCTACTTACTGACTATTGATACGCTCCCGGGCTAAGATATTCCAATTAGGTCTGATCTACCGGATCCTTGAGCGAACCCTAATAATTTGGCATAGTCTGCGGGAACATGATTCCTAACATTATTAGTAGACATTACCCTCAGCACAGCGGTACTCATAACCAGAAAGTATGGCATGAAAAGTTGTCTGCACAATCGAAATAACGGTCCCTGGGGGCATATTGATCCAGTTCTTCTTCGCTCACTCGATAACATGCCTGAAGCAGTACTCCCCAGTGTGGATTTTCAAGGTCGCAGAGCCCATCTTGATGGAGAACCTAAAACTCAGTATCACTGCAACCGCCCCGAAGCAGTAGGCCTCGTTAGGCGGCTCGCACACGAAAAAGTTCATGGCATAATTGCTGAAGAGCGCGAACAAGCCAGATAGTGTGCCGCTTTGGCCACCTCCCTCTCCATCGTTGCTCACCAGTCGCACATGAGATCTCGACACATCCAATCCTGCCAGGAATCAAGCTCCCAAAGATCGAGATGTACGACGGAATGGACGATCCGTCAGAGCATGTAAGACACTTCGCAATCGTGATGTAACTATGCAACGCCCTAGATCTCCTATTTTGCCAAGCATTCTCGGCGACTCTGAAAGGACAGGCTCACACATGGTTTCTTTCCCTAAAGGGTGGAGAAATCAAAAATTTCGTTGAGTTGACTCAACAATTCACATACCAGTTCATCGCCAGTCGGCGGATAGTCAAAGACTATTTCCACTTGTTTGGGATCCACCAAAATGAAATGGAAACCCTTAAAGATTTCATCTATCATTTCATGATGGAGGCGCGACAAATTCCTAGGGTAAACCCAGAACTCCTTCGAGGTTTTCTTCTCGGAGGGCTCCACCCCGGTGGATTTCAATTCACGCTACTAGGGGAGACTGTGCCCAGCTATACCGACTTTGTTCGTCAAATCGATACCAAGATTGTAGTTGATGATGTTGTGGAAGCGCACTGCCAATAGTTTGAAAGGGACTCTAAAAGACAGCAAAAACAGAATTCAACACCACTGCTGAAGAATGACTCGTGCTACAATAATTCTCGATGAGCCGGGGGGGCATCACCACCAACAAGCTTTCACTCCCCACAATGCTTCGCGAACAGAAGTTTTGCTCGGCATACGCAAACATCCCTCTCTTTAGAGGCAAAGTGCTCTCGCTCAAAAATCTGGGGACCAGTCTAAATACTATGACAACCATTAGAGACAAGAGCATAGGACGGAAGATTGTTCGCGACTGAAGGCAAAGTTCAAAAGATTTATTCTCCATGAATTTTTTGAAGAATTTCTGCAGCATAAGGGCCCTAAACTGGATAGGCCTGAATGAAACCAGTAGGGGGCCAATACCCAACAAGGTTGTTCCAATGAAAGGCTATCGGTGGAATGTCAAAGAAGCTCACCAAATCTATCTTATGTTTTCAGTGCTTATGTACACAAACAACAAGTAACGCTTTCAATATAATTGGATGTTGCGTTACTCTTCTTACAGAGTGTTCAGATCTCCGCAAAGGAAACTCTGACATTTACTTTACAAAATTTTTTGATCTGCGCAAAGGAGACTCCAGGCTTTTCTTTACATAGTGTTCGAATCTCTGCAAAGGAGACTCTGGCCTTTACTTTACAGAGTGTTCGGGTCTCCGCAAAGGAGACACTGACCTTTACTTTACAGAGTGTTCGAATCTCCGCAAAGGAGACTCTGGCCTTTACTTTAGAGTGTTCGGATCTCCGTAAAAGATACTCTGACCTTTACTTTACAAAGTGTTCGATCTCTACAAAGGAGACTCCGTCATTTACTTTACTGAGTGTTCAGATCTCCATAAAGGAGACTCTGACCTTTGCTTTAAAGAGTGTGCGGATCCCCCAAAAGGAGACTTCAGCCTCTCCAGTTCGAAGGTCTTCCCTTCACCGTGTAACACCCCAACAAGGAAGAATGCTAGACGAAATTTCTGTATGAAAATCGTCGAGTTGAGCTCGATGAACATCATCTAGCAAAGCTCGACGAAAATCATCGAGCTGAGCTCGACGAAAAATCGTCCAGCAGAGCTCGATAAAAAGTCGATCAGAGCTCGATAAAAAGCGTGTTGTCTAGTGTGGTGGCCAGCTTGATGAAAATCGTCGAGGGAACCTTGACGAAAATCGTCGAGCAGAGCTCGAAGATTGTTGAGGGCAACTAGACGCTTTTGGCCTATTTTCGGTTCCGTTCGATGAAATGTCGAAATTAGTTATCATCTCATGTTAGGTGGCTGGTGCGCGACCACTGAGCGGTGGTTGACTTTTTAGCTTCAATCCGAGTCGTTACTTGGTTTTGATGATTTTGTTGTGTGGCTGGGATTTAACCCGAGGCTGTATCTGTAGAGGAATGGAAAGAGGAAATTATTATTTCCTTTTCTCTCTCTCTTCCTTGCTTCCCGAGTTTTGGAGAAGAAACCCTTCGGCTGGTTCTAGGGTTTCTTGCTGGAGAAGATCTTGAGGACGGAATCAAGGGTTGAAGCTAGATTCGCGAAGGGGAAAGTGAGGTTCTCATTTCCATCCACATAGAAATGCTTTTCCATGGATCCAAAGAGAATGTCAAGGATAACGATCTTTCTTCCTGGACATATGGAGTCATAATTTTGGCATGTGCATGAATTTCCCCCACCAAAAGGTGGAATGTTGAGGGATTTCTGTTGGGTTGATTCTTGAAATCCCCAAGAAGTCTTGCATATAGATCCGGAAATGTATAGTATGGAATAGGCATGTTGTGTAAAGCCCATCTAGATAGGTTGGTCTGGAATGGTGATGATTTATTTTGCGCACTGGAGAATACTCCGCGTATAAATGAGTATTTTGTGGGATCGGTTGGTTTTGCCTGTGAATTGGAGTAACAGGAAGTACTGGAGAGGAATTCCAGGAAAATACCCTCGAAATTTATGAGTTGTATGCCATGTAAGTTCAGTGTTTTTGGCACTGCAAGTGGCTGCAGGGATTTCTGGATAGTTGGTCCCATTATTGTTAGGGTTGGGTAAAGAAAGAGAGTTATGTCGCTAATGCCAGGCGATAGTGGTTGTCGCTGGCGATAGCTCCTAGCTAACCTTTGATTGTGAGGCCAGTCCTTCAGGGATAGTGTGGCTATTGTGAGCTACGATCTCTTAAAAGGCTTCATGCCGAACGGATTAGGAGAATTCGACCCGCGTCTGTTGTGGCAATTTGAGCAACGGGTAATGACTGACCTGTCTCCGCATTATGGTTGTCTGACATGAGTGCCTGGGATATTGGCGTTCATTAGGTTCACATAATGAGAGTCTTGGGTTGTATGCCATCAAGACTAAAGTCTCCCGTTGTAGGCTGTGGAGCGCAATACTCAAAGTTTACCGTTGGATTTCAGACCTTTGAACGGTGGTGGGACCCTGGTTTTCTAGTACACCAATAATGTGCCCTGAGTGCACGGAGCGCCAGACCATATGGTCGACATTTGTGATATATTGATGGTGCGTGAGTGAATATCTTGTGGTATATCTGCTTGTGAAATTCTACGCCTGCAGGGAAGGAATACCATTACTATCACAACCTGCACTTTCTCGACGAAAAAATCGTATCAGAGCAAGAGAAAATACGTGATGTGATGCCACGTAGTGCAGGGGATAACTGTACATGTTCAGGCAAAACTCCAGACTTTAGATTTTAAGAAAACCATAGCTTATTATGAAAGAAAGCTAGTTATATTTAATGGACGTATCCTTCGGCACAGTGGATCATCTAGTCCACGATAAAAAAAAAATATTCATTTGCAGCGGAAAATACTTTAATTAAGTTGTTTTGACATCCTAAAGGAGCATAAGTGTCCCCGAGGGACGACTCAAGGCATGCACGACTCTAAGGTTGGTGTAGTATATATAAAAAGATAGTCTTTACACTTAAGGAAGAAAATAGTGCTTTAGTTTTGTAAACATGATGTGCATGAGATACATGTAGTGATATTTTAGGGTTTTAAAATACCTAACATGCAACCTAGCATAAAACCTTCCCAGAAACAAGTGAACAACCTCAAATAGGCAAAAGTAGCAGTTTTAGTTCATACCCAGCAACATAAGTAAGCCACCAGTGGGCGTCAACAACCTGACACGAACCTACTGGTGAGTATGCATGTCTATAAAGAAAGGAAGAAAAACTACCTCACCCGATGAGGAACAACAACCTCAGCTACCCAGGAGGCCACAAGCAAGCTCCACAAGAGCACTAGCCGTCTAACTGGCTACAACCTGAACCTGAGGCATTCAAAAAAAGGAACACCTCAGCAAGTAAAAGAAAATCAAAGGAAGTGGAGCACTAGATTCATGAGCTTTAAAAGAAGGGATTTACCAGCCCTGTAACAAAACGCTATCAGTAAAAGAAAAGGCATGATAGTAAGAAGAAACACTGTCCAAAGAGCAGTAAAAGTACACCTATTGTGAACATAATAGCAACATGCTCTTCTAAGCACCTGCAGCAGCACCAAGGCATACCTATGCCAAAAGAAATAGCCACTAAAAAGGAAAGGAACTAACAGTCCTAATCTTTGTTAATTATTGGTCGTGGTGAAAACCTTGGGTCGGAGTGGGCGGCACATTTCTCACCATCAACCAGACCAAAAAAAACACTCCAGGGTGAAAACAACCAGTGGCAGCTACAGGGTCCACACACCCAACCATACTAGCCCAACACGGCCTAGGTGGTGGTGGTCACAACTCAGCACACACAATTCACCCCTTACAGAGCCCACAAAACCACACCACCTGCCATAATCCACGAGTCGGCATGCAAAAACTAGCCGAACACCCAACACCCCCCCCCCCCCCTAAGAAAGAAGTCATACTAACAGTCCTAAAGGAAAACACCCCCCCCCCAAGGCAAAAGCGTCGAGTTCACTCGACGCGGCGCTGAGTGGGTTACTCAACACCAAGCATAACCAAGGCGTTGAGTGAGGTCCACCCACTCAATGCCAAGTAACCTAACCACAGCAACATGCTTTGGCGTTGAGTGAGCCTACCACACTCAACGCTAAAATAGCCACGGCGTTGAGTGAGGTCAACTCACTCAACGGCAAAATAGCCACGACGTTGAGTGAGGTCGAACTCACTCAACGCCAAATGACTTAACCGCAAAAACAAGCTTTGGCGTTGAGTGAGTCCACCACACTCAATGCCAAAACAGCCACGGCATTGAGTGAGGTCGACTCACTCAACGCCAAATGACTTAACCGCAAAAACAGTCTTTGGCGTTGAGTGAGTCCACCATAGTCAACGCCAAAACAGCCACGGCGTTGAGTGAGGTCGACTCACTCAATGCCAAATGACTTAACCGCAAAAACAGGATTTGGCGTTGAGTGAGTCCACCACACTCAATGCCAAAATAGCCATGGCGTTGAGTGAGGTCGACTTGCTCAACGCCAATTGACTTAACCGCGAAAACAGGCTTTGGCGTTGAGTGAGTCCACCACACTCAATGCCAAAATAGCCACGGCGTTGAGTGAGGTCGACTCACTCAACACCAAATGACTTAACCGCAAAAACAGGCTTTGGAGTTGAGTGAGTCCACAACACTCAATGCCAAAACAGCCACGGCGTTTAGTGAGGTCGACTCACTCAATGCCAAATGACTTAACCGCAAAAACAGGCTTTGGCGTTGAGTGAGTCCACCACACTCAACGCCAAAACAGCCACGACGTTGAGTGAGGTCGACTCACTCAACGCCAAATGACTTAGCAACAAAAACGGCCATGGCGTTGAGTGAGTGCACCACACTCAACGCCAGAAGCCTAACAGTCGAGGCGTTGAGTGAGGTACACTCACTCAACGGTTTTGACTTAGCCTAATATTCCTAAAACCTGGAGTTAGCCCGACCCCAGCCCACTAAACGCCTACTAACCAGAGAGCTAGAAAATTAATTCCAACCACTTCCTCTCTCCTACTGCCCAGCCACAGCTACCAAAAACAAGCTGGACTATACTTAGCAACCTAAAAAAAATGTTGCTTCCAACCTCTACCTGGACCCAAAATAGTGAACAGAAAGAGAAAAGAAAGAAGGAGAAAAACAATTTAAACCTGGACAGCTCAAGTAAAACCTAGCTGGAAAGAAACTGCAGCCACCCTAGCTTCTAGGAAGAGAGGATTAAGCTACTACAACAAGAATAATAAGAGTACGATTAAGTTTGGCAAGGGAAAAGTGCACCACTTGCCTCTACCTCCAGGAAAACAGCAGCTATCTCCAAAGCTTGGCACCGGCGGCAAGATCGGCCACCTAGAAGACAAAAACTGAAGCTTTGAGGAAGAAGAAGAGGAAACTGAAAACCCTAATTCCTAAAGACAGCCCTAGAACAAATAATACATACCTAGGAAGGAAGATCTGGTGGAGAGCAAACCGAATCTACTCTTACCCGAGCAAACCGAGCTCTAGATGGCAAGAAATTGTCGGCCAAAACACCCAGCTTTTCTGCCACCCCTTCCTTCCATAAGAAGCTCACTGACTTCTTTTTGGGGAAGATGAAACCAGCTAAGCTATTATATATTATCTTCTACCCACTCACTCACTTATAGCTAATAAAATATTCTAGCACATAGAAAAACTCAGCCACTAACTGAATCAAGGAATTCGGCCACAAAGCTGACAAACTAGCAAATACACACACACACACACACACACACACACACACACACACACATATATATATATATATATATATATATATATATATATATATATATATATATATATATATATATATACAGCTCATATAAATTTATATACATAAAAATTAGCTATCTGCACATAGCTATAAAACAAGCCAATCAAACAAGCCTCAAGCTCTACAAAGCTCGGCCACCTAGCAATGCACAGTAATAGCTACTACCACTAGCTAATCAAGCAAACGTCGAAACGACGCAAAAACAAACGATCTCAGATTTCGATAAAACTCGCACCGTAGCTAAACACCCAAGCTACAAAAATGACGGCGAAGTCGAAAACAACATCCGACGATTAAACACTCGGGCTAACACCTCCCAAGCCAAAGTACAAGCATTCACTGAGAGGCTCAGTCGAGTCACCAAAATAGACTTTGGCTAGCTGGGAAATCTTGCAAACAGGCTACAAATAGGCCACTCAAGGAACCTACAGAGCTATGACCACGCTCTAACAACGGCAAAAGGCCAGAAACGCATCATCGTAACGCCAAACAATGACCAAACAAAAAAGAAAAACTGGGGGCGTTACAGCCACCCCCCCCCCCCTAAAAGAAAGTTTCGCCTCGAAACTTTATACATAACACTTCTATCAAAAAGGAAAAAAGAAATAGGTAAGCCAAAGCTATAAAAGAAAGCACAAAATATACCAGGCATAAAGTCAGGGAAACAGATGAGGGTAAGCCTTCCTCATCGCCGACTCTAGCTCCCAAGTCACGCTTTCCACATCCTGGTTCCTCCACAAAATCTTAACCATAGGAATGGTTTTCCTCCGCAACACGCGATCCTGAGCATCCAAAATGCGGACAGGCATTTCCACATAAGAAAGATTCGGCTCCAACTGAGGAACATAATCCAAAACCTGTCTGCCACTCTGCACACATTTCCATAGCTGACTGATGTGAAAGACATCATGCACGCTAGGAAAATTTGCGGGCAACTCCAAACTGTAAGCTGATACACCAACCCGCTCAACAATCATAAACGGCCCCACGTACCTCGGGTCCAACTTCCTGTTCTTGCCAAACCTCTTGACTCCAATCATCTGGGAAACCTTTAAGAACACCAAGTCCCCCACAGCAAATTCCAAGCAAGATCTACGCTAGTTGGCGTTCTTCTAATATCTCTCTTGGGCTATCCGAAGCTTCTCCCGAATAAGCTTCACAGTAATTTCCATCTCCTTGAGCGCCTTTGGACTCAACAGCGGTCCCTCGCAAACCTCAGCCCAAAATAAGGGAGTCCTGCAATGCCTCCCATACAATGCTTCAAAAGGAGCCATTTGCAAGCTTTCTTGATAACTGTTGTTATACGCAAACTCCATAAGCCGCAAACGCTCATCCTACGCTCCTCCGTGGTCTAGAATATAGCATCGGATCATGTCATCCACTATCTGATTGACTCACTCTGTCTGGCAATTAGTCTGTGGGTGGTAAGTAGTAGAATATCTCAAATCTATACCCAAACCATCTTGCAGGCTCTTACAGAAGTGAGATGTAAATCGGGAGTCTCGGTCTTAAATAATGTTGACTGGCACACCGTGCAATCGGATGACCTCATTCAAATACAGCTCAGCTATCTTCCTCATCAGATAGTCGATCTTAAACGGTACCAAGTGTGCACACTTCGTCAATCTATCCACGATCACCCAAACTGAATTATGCCCATAGGAGATCTCGGTAAGACTGTAATGAAATCCAACGAGATGCTCTCCCACTTCCAAGTCGGAATCTCCAAGAGAGTCAGCTTGCCACCAGGCCTTCCATGATTGGCTTTCACTCGCATGCAAGTGTGGCACTCAGAAACAAATCTGGCTATGTCTCCCTTCATCCTGTACCACCAGTCAATCTACTTTAAATCATGATACATCTTAGTAGATCCTGGATGGTAGGAAACACTAGATCCCTTGGCTTCCTTGCAAACCATCACCCGGATATTTCCCACTGTGGGGTTGCAAAACCTACCGCGGTACCGCAAGGTACCCGCATCATCAATAAAAAAATCTTGCAATTCACCTTTCTCAGCTTGAAGATACAAATGCAGAAGATCAGGATCATCCTTTTGATGATGTCTCGTAAGCGCAATCCATGAATATTCTGCCACTGCCAAACTACTCTGCAAATCATCGCTTCCTACAGAAATGCCCATCAAAAGAAACTCCTCTACTAAAAGCTCGGCGGAGAGACCAAAAATCTTCCCTGACTTCCGACTCAGGGCGTCGGCCACCACATTAGCCTTGCCCGAATGATACTGGATCTCAACATCATAGTCGGCCATATACTCCAACCATCGCCTCTGGCACAGATTCAATTCCTTCTGGGTGAAGATGTACTTTAAGCTCTTATGATCAGTAAAAATTTTGCACTGCGCGCCATAAAGCAAATGTCTCCACAACTTCAGTGCATAAATCACGGCTGCAAACTCCAGGTCATGCGTAGGGTTATTCCTCTCATGATTCTTCAGCTGTCTCGACCCATACATAATCACTTTCCCGCCTTGCATCAACACGCAACCAAGACCAACATGCGACGCATCCACATAAACATCATACTCTATACCCTCAGTAGGCAGGGTCAAAACAGGGGCACTGCACAATCTGTCCTTGTGCTTCAGGAAGTCTTCCTCGCACTTCTCGCTCCAGACAAAAGCTATGTTCTTCTGAGTCAATATAGTCAAACGTGCAGCCAGGGTAAAAAAACCCTCCATGAATCTCCTGTAATAGCCGGCTAATCGAAGAAAGCTCCTAATCTCCTTGGATGTGCCCGGCTTACTCAAATCCATCACAGCAGCGACCTTTTCTGGGTCAACTGAAATCCCACTCTTATTCACCACGTGGCCCAGAAATGCAACCTTAGGCAACCAAAACTCACACTTGCTCAGCTTGGCGAATAGTTTGTGGTCCCTCAAGGCAGATAAAACCAAACGCAGATGTTGGTCGTGCTCCTCCGCATTGCGGGAATAAATCAGAACATCGTCGAAAAACACGACCACGAACTTATCCAGGAAATCCTTTAACACTTGGTTCATCAAATCCATAAAAGCTGAGGGCGTATTGGTCAAACCAAACGACATGACCAAAAATTCAAAATGTCCATACCGGGATCGAAAAGCTGTCCGCAGAATGTTGGACTCACGGATACTGAGCTGATGGTAGCCAGATCGAAGATCAATCTTGGAGAATACTATGCTTCCGCGTAACTGATCGAACAAAACGTCAATCCGTGGCAGAGGGTACCTGTTCTTGATAGTAACCTTGTTCAGCTCTCTATAGTCGATGCAAAGCCTCATCGACCCGTCTTTCTTCTTTACAAACAGAACAGGCACACCCCAAGATGACGAACTTGGCCTGATAAAACCCTTCGCTAACAGCTCATCCAGCTGGATACGCAACTCCTCCAGCTCTTACGGGGCCATCTGGTACGGCGCCTTCGCAATAGGATGCGTACCTGGCTCCAAGTCTACTACAAACTCAACATCTCGATCAGGTGGAAGACCAGGAAGATCGTCAGGGAAAATATCCGAAAACTCACACACCACAGGAATCTCCTCCAAACGCGGTACGCTAACAACAGTCCCCACTACTGAGACGAAACAGACAAAGCAATCAGAATCAAGCAGCTTCTGAACACATACCGCAGAAATGACTTGAGCATCCTGGCGCGGATCAGCATAAACACTCCAAGGCTGACTGTTGTCCTTAATGAAGTCCAAGCGCTTACCCTTACACTGGATAACTGCATCATAACTGGACAACTAGTCAATGCCTAAGATAACATCGAAGTCTTTCAGGTCGATCACCTTCAAATCTGCCTTCGCTAGAAAATCTCCCAACAAAATCAGACAATCCCGAATACCCTGATCTGAAATCACGGAATCACCAGAAGGAAACTTGACGCAAAAGGCATCGCTAACTTGCTCTAGACCCAAACAATAGCGCTCCACGAAGGCTCTAGCCACAAAAGAGTGGATAGCTCCAGAGTCAAAGAGAACACACGCCCAGCAGTTCCTTACCTTAAATCTTCCTATAAGATGGCAGACGCAACTAAGAAAAACAAAGGCTAAAGCTATACTAGAAACAAAACATTTAGGCTAGGGAGAAATATAACCTGAAATGATCTGAGTCGAAGTCTGCGCTTCCTCTGAAGAAATTATATTCAGCTTTCCCATGCCTTTGTCCACCCGCTGAGACGGTGGCAATGCCTGGAGTGGCACGGGCTGGAACACCGGTTGGAGCTGGGGGCACTAAGCTTTGATGTGCCCTTCCTGACCGCAAAGAAAACAACCTCTTACCTTACTCTTATCCTTTCCCCAGCAATGGGCAACATCATGCCTTGGCCGCTTACACCCAGAATAGAATAAATCTTTCCTGGGAGCGCCTTGAATCGCATGCACCTGCTCCTTCTTCTAAGCTGTCAACCTCTTGAAACATTTCTCCACGGGATGGCCCGGACGGCCACAGAAGCTACAACCCTCCTTGCTCCTCTTTCTTGAAGATGCACCGGGTACCTGGGGGCTCTTTCCTTCAACAGCTTTCCTTTTATCTTTTCTCACCTTCTGCCCTCTTTACTTAGCATTTTCAATAGCCTCCACCTTCAAAGCAGCTTCTACCGCACCAGCATAAGTCACTGCTCCATGAGCAACAACTAACTGCTGAACATCACTTCTCAGGCCACCAAGAAATCGCTTAACTCTATCCGCTTCGGAACCCCCCAAGCTGGGGGCAAACCGGCTCAGTTTGCTGAATTCTATCTCGTACTCCGCAACTGCGAGCTGCCTCTACTTTAAATGTAGGAAATCATTCATAAGGCGGTCGCGCTCGACCGAAGGTAGAAACTTCCTTAGGAACAGTTCCTTGAAGGTCTCCCAAGAGCATCCCTCTTTCAGGCTCTCCTTCTCTCTCAGCCACCCACTCTTCGCCAATCCCTTAAGCTGATAGGCAGCAATCATCACCCTCTGATCGGGGGTAACTCCATAATAGGAGAACATCTCCTCGATGTCTATAAGCCAATCATCCAAAACCATAAAGTCTACCTTCCCATCATAAGTAGGTGGTCCAAGTCGCTGGAAGTGTGATATGAATGTCATCTCCGGGGGCAGCACAACAGGAGGTACCGGAGGAAAAGGAACAGCTACGCCTACAGCAGGGTCCAGCACTCTCGGAGGCTGTCCTGCAACAACTGCTAATAGAGACTGAATCCGAGTCTGCATACCCACCACTTGCCTAGATAAGGCTTCATTACTCTGCCGCAGAATTTCAATCAACGCCTCTCTTTGCGCTCCAGAAGACTCACCCTTAGATTGGGGAGTCGATCTCGTCGAAGGACGCCTCGCCATCCTATAATCGTATTAGCACGACTTAAAACCTTGCCCAACTGCTAGAACAAAACTACTCGGTACAAACAAACATACTTAAATATGAACTCAAACTGCTAAACTTGCTCTGGGATTTTTTTTAATAATGATGTTATGCTTAACCTAGGATGGTTCCTCACCGCCATTCTAACTCATGTGCTTAGACCATGAATGCATGAATTGGTATATCCTTTGACTCAAAACCATGTGTGTACATATGTCATCATGCAACTCTTTAGCTTGGCACGTTGTGCTTATGTAATGTTATGCTATACATGATGTGCTATGCATTCTAAAGAAAGGCCTTAATGCATGTCATGGACGGCGTACACATGAAAATGTTATGCATCCCATACTACATAACAGTTCCATGTAACGAAAAAAAAAGATAACGTGTTAGCCGCATTCATATGGTGAGGTTATGCATCCCATACCATATAACCCTCACATGTTGCCTCCTATGGTGGGTCCATATACAAACACATATTATCCATCCCATACTACATAATATGCCCCGTATACTTCTATTCATGCTTATGGGTGTAGTGTTCGTGCTTTAGCCAAGACGTGCTGATGACATAACAGTGTGTGTATGATATGATGCTAAACTATCAACGCAAACAAGGGAAAGGTTGCCCGACCAATTGTTAAGCAACCTCCCTCAGATACCAACTATAACAACCAACACTTTCTCGATGAATATATCATATCAGAGCAAGAGAAAATATGTGTTGTGATGCCACGTAGTGCAGGGGATAACTGCACACGTTCAGGCAAAACTCCAGACTTTAGATTTTAAGAAAACCATTGCTTATTATGAAAGAAAGCCAGTTATATTTAATGGTCGTATCCCTCGGCACAGTGGATCAGGTAGTCCACGATAAAAAAAATATATCCATTTGCAGCGGAAAATACTTTAATTAAGTTGTTTTGACATCCTAAAGGAGCATAAGTGTCCCCGAGGGACGACTCATGGCATGTATGACTATAAGGTTGGTGTAGTATATATAAAAAGATAGTCTTTACGCTTAAGGAAGAAAATAGTGCTTTAGTTTTGTAAACATGATGTGCATGAGATACATGTTGTAATATTTTAGGGTTTTAAAATACCTAACATGCAACCTAGCATAAAACCTTCCTAGAAACCAGTGAAAAACCTCAAATAGGCAAAAGTAACAGTTTTAGTTCATACCCAGAACCATAAGTAATCCACCAGTGGGCGTCAACAACCTAACACGAACCCACTTGTGAGTATGCATGTCTATACAGAAAGGAAGAAAAACTACCTCACCCAATGAGGAAAAATAACCTCAGCTACCCAGGAGGCCACAAGCAAGCCCCACAAGCGCACTAGCCGTCTAACTGGCTACACCCTGAACCTGAGGAATTCAAAAAAAAGGAACACTTCAGCAAGTAAAAGAAAATCAAAGGAAGTGGAGCATTAGATTCATGAGCAATAAAAGAAGGGCTTCCCTGCAACAAAACGCTATCAGTAAAAGAAAAGGCATGACAGTAAGAAGAAACACTGTCCAAAGAGTAGTAAAAGTACACCAAGTATGAACATAATAGCAACATGCTCTGCTAAGCACCTGCATCAGCACCAATGCATACCTATGCCAAAAGAAATATCCACTAAAAAGGAAAGGAACTAACAGTCCTAATCTTTGTGAATTATTGGTCGTAGTGAAAACCTTGGGTCGGAGTGGCCGGCACAGCCCTCACCATCAACTAGACCAAAAAAACTCTAGGGTTAAAACAACCGGTGGCAGCTACAGGGTACACACACCCAACCATACCAAAACAACACGGCCTAGGTGGTGGTGGCCACAACTCAGCACACACAATTCACCCCTTAAAGAGCCAACAATACCACACCATCTGCCATAATCCACGAGTCGGCATGCAAAAACTAGCCGAACACCCAACACCCCCTCCCCTAAGGAAGAAGTCATACTAACAGTCCTAAATGAAAACACCCCCCCCCCCCAAGGCAAAAGCGTCGAGTTCACTCGACGCGGTGCTGAGTGGGTTACTCAACACTAAGCATAACCACGACGTTGAGTGACGTCTACCCACTCAAGGCCAAGTAACCTAACCGCAGCAACAGGCTTTGGCGTTGATTGAGCCTACCACACTCAACGCTAAAATAGTCACGACGTTGAGTGAGGTTGACTTACTCAATGGCAAAATAGCCACGGCGTTGAGTGAGGTCGACTCACTCAACGCCAAATGACTTAACCGCAAAAACAGGCTTTGGCGTTGAGTGAGTACACCACACTCAACGCCAAAATAGCCACGGCGTTGAGTGAGGTCAACTCACTCAACGCCAAATGACTTAACCGCAAAAATAGGCTTTGTCATTGAGTGAGTCCACTACACTCAACGCCAAAACAGTCACGGCATTGATTGAGGTCGACTCACTCAACGCCAAATGACTTAACCTCAAAAACAGGCTTTGGCGTTGAGTGAGTCCACCACACTCAATGCCAAAACAGCCACGGCGTTGAGTGAGGTCGACTCACTCAACGCCGAATGACTTAACTGCAAAAACAGGCTTTAGCGTTGAGTGAGTCCACAACACTCAACGCCAAAATAGCCACGGCGTTGAGTGAGGTCGACTCACTCAA
The DNA here is from genome assembly GCA_039513925.1 of Platanthera zijinensis. Taxonomy (NCBI): domain Eukaryota; kingdom Viridiplantae; phylum Streptophyta; class Magnoliopsida; order Asparagales; family Orchidaceae; genus Platanthera; species Platanthera zijinensis. Next base: position 22,552,538 of record CM077098.1, read on the forward strand.
CACCAAATGACTTAACCGCAAAAATAGGCTTTGGTGTTGAGTGAGTCCACCACACTCAATGCCAAAACAGCCATGGTGTTGAGTGAGGTCGACTCACTCAACACCAAATGACTTAACCGCAAAAACAGGCTTTGGCGTTGAGTGAGTCCACCACACTCAATGCCAAAATAGCCACGACATTTAGTGAGGTCGACTCACTCAACGCCAAATGACTTAGCCGCAAAAATGACCATGGCGTTGAGTGAGTGCACCACACTCAACGCTAGAAGCCTAACAGTCTAGGCGTTGATTGAGGTACACTCACTCAACGCTTTTGAATTAGCCTAATATTCCTAAAACCTACAGCTAGCCCGACCCAAGCCCACTCAACGCCTACTAACCAGAGAGCTGGAAAATTAATTCAAACCACTTCCTCTCTCCTACTGCCCAGCCACAGCTACCAAAAACAAGATGGACTAAACTTAGCAACCTAAAAAAAATGCTGCTTCCAGCCTCTACCTGGACCCAAAATAGTGAACATAAAGAGAAAAGAAAGAAGGAGAAAAACAATTTAAACCTGGACAGCTCAAGTAAAACCTAGCTGGAAAGAAACTGCAGCTACCCTAACTTCTAGGAAGAGAGGATTAAGCTACTACAATAAGAATAATAAGAGTACGATTAAGTTCGTCAAGGGCAAAGGGTACCACTTGCCTCTACCTCCGGGAAAATAGCAGCTATCTCCAAAGCTTGGCACCGGCGGCAAGATCGGCCACTTAGAAGACCAAAACTGAAGCTTTGAGGAAGAAGAAGAGGAAACTGAAAACCCTAATTCCTAAAGACAGCCCTAGAACAAATAATACATACCTATGAAGAAAGATCTGGAGGAGAGCAAACCGAATCTGCTCTTACCCGAGCAAACCGAGCACTAGATAGCAAGAAATCGCAGGCAAAAACACCCAGCTTTTCCGCCGCCCCTTCCTTCCGCAAGAAGCTAACTAACTTCTTTTGGGGAAGATGAAACCAACTAAGCTATTATATATTATTTTCTACCCACTCACTCACTTATAGCTAATAAAATATTCCAGCACATATAAAAACTCGGTCACTAACTGAATCAAGGAATTCGGCCACCAAGCTGACAAACAAGCTAATACACACACACATACACACACACATATATATATATATATATATATATATATATATACAGCTCAGATAAATTTATATACATAAAAATTAGCTATCTTCACATAGCCATAAAACAAGCCTCAAGCTCTACAAAGCTCGGCCACCTAGCCATGCATAGTAATAGCTACTACCACTAGCTAATCAAGCAAACGTCGAAACGACGCGAAAACAAATGATCTCGGATTTCGACAAAACTCGCACCATAGCTAAACACCCAAGCTACGAAAACGACGGCGAAGTCGAAAACAACATCCGACGATCAAACACTCGGGCTAACACCTCCCAAGCCAAAGTACAAGCATTCCCTGAGAAGCTAAGTCGAGTCACCAAAACAGACTCTGGCTAGCTGGGGAATCTTGTATACAGGCTACAAATAGGCCACTCAAGGAACCTAAAGAGCTAAGACCACGCTTTAACATTGACAAAAGGCCAGAAATGCGTCATCGTAACGCCAAACAATGACCAAACAAAACACAGAAAAACCAGGGGCATTACAACTGCCCCGAAAAAGGGGAAGGGTCGTTGTAAATTGGTCAGCCTAATGCTAACCGATGCCTTATTTTCCACCATTACGGTGGTTTGTCCATATGCAGGTGCTGGAGAGCCGAGCGGGAAATAGCGCGCTGAAGCACTTGCTGCTACTGCTGGCCCTCGAAGGTTGAGTGAAGAACTTTGCTGTTTTCATGTGTGGACGGCCTGCGTGCCGATATTTGTAATCCACACCTGTGAAGCTTAACTGTAAGGCCTTAAGGCCAAACTTTTTGTGTATTCTGTATAAATTCCTTTGAGTGCACGGAGCGTGCCGATGTTTGTAATCCGCACCCCTAATGCTTTTGCTAGAATGCTCTGAGTTAGGATACGTGTACTAGTTTCTGATATTAACCTGTAACCTCGCCGCCTATTTGTGGTATATAGTGTGGGGCCCCGGCCGGACCTTATATTATATGTCATGTAACGGGTAGAGACGTTACAATTTGTTATCAACTTGTCTTGGTCTTCCTCTTTCGAATTCGTGGTCGAATTCTTTTGTGGGGTGGCGAGCACGTGTAAGTGCGACCCGCTTTAACGGTAAATGAACTCAAGAATATACACTAAGGAATGAAAATACACCTGTTTGAGGAACCTGTGCATTTCATATAATGTTGTTGTTTCTTGTGCATAGTCGCTAAAGTATGTCATGTCCACCTATAGGTGACTCGAAGTGGTGTTGGGCAGTCTTATCCCAAGCAGTCTGATGAGAGTGCGGCACCAGCTGAGGTGCCTACACCTCCTCCTTCTGCGGAGACAGTACGTTTAGTTGTTGAGGCTCTGTTTGCAATGATTCATGCACAGCCTACTAGGCAGGCGCAGCCTGCAAGGGTGCCAGAACAGGTTGGTGTAAGGTCAAAACCTGTTGAGGCTGTTGCTGATCCTCGAGCAGCTGAACAACAGTTGAAGCAGTTTGTGAGCTTCAATCCTCATACGTTTATGGGTGTGGGATCCCCAACGCAGGCGGAGGATTGGTTGTCGCGCGTAAAGCGAATATTGACGGTGATAAGGACGGAGGAAGAACAGAAAGTCACCTTAGCAACCTTCTTGCTGGAAGGAGAGGCTCAGCTATGGTGGGACAAGATAGAGTTGCACCACTTATCGGGAAGGAAACTAACTGAAGTATCGATAGAGGAGTTTTCAAAACTATTCTTGGCAAAGCACTTGCCATCGGCTCAGCAGATAACCATAGAAAACAAATTTCAGTGTCTAACTCAGGGAGAAAGTAGTGTTGACACCTACTTACATGAGTTTACTAGGTTGGGACGTTATGCGGGAACTATCTTTGCTGACAAGGAGCGTAAAAGCAATAGGTTCTACGAAGAGTTGCGGGATGAGCTGAGATTCCTGCTCTCGAGTTTGGTGAACCAGGGATTTCAAGCGTTGGTTGATACGACTCGTGCGTTGGAGAAGTATATGAAGCGGGTACAAGGTAAGAAGGACTTGGCAATGATAAAGTCCGAGTTCAAAGTGCCGTGTCCTGAGAAAACAAACTACCGAAAGAAATGGGGTAAGAGATCCAAGTCTTCTACACAAGCTACCTCGAGTGTTGCATCTGGAGCAACTTTGAGGCAAGAGTCTCGTACTTGTTATACTTGTGGTAGGGTGGGGCATCTAGCCCGTGACTGTCGGGTTGGTCCGCCAAAGGTTGAAAAGAAGACAAGAGCGTCTTATGAGGAGAAGGTGAATGTAGTGGTGGAGTCCTCTGCATTCCAGGCGCAGCCTCGAGTGTATAATCTTGGCCAACAGGAGGGCATAAAGTAAAGTGACGTCTTCATATGTATGATCTAAGATATTGATTGCTTACTTTTCATACTTCATACCTTGTATGTAGCTTTTGTATAATGTGTTTGTCTTAGGCTTTGTCCTAATTCGGGACCGTCCGACGAGAGCACTATTTGATACGGGTGCTTCACATTCATTTCTATCTGTGGACTTCGTGACACAGATCGGAGTTCCAATTCGTATGAAAGCAGATAGTGTAAAGGTGTTATTACCGAACGGATGTGTAATGCATGCGGATAAGACTTGCTATGTCGAGGTACAAATAGGAAGTCAGGATTTCGGATTGGACGCATCAGTGCTGCCGATATCGAAATTTGATGTGATCTTTGGTATAGACTGGCTTTCAGAGCAGCATACCTTTATTGATTGCAATTCAAAGGAGATTACGCTGGGACAGAATACCGAGCTTGAGACTAAATTCTGTTGGTACCCTAGTTTGATTTGAGTTTAGTCTTCTCCTTTTGTCCCTTGACCCAAGAAATATCTATGGTCAATGGTTAGTGGTCTAGCTGTGGAGTCCCCGCTTTTCCAGATAAAGAATTTGGTTAAGTAGTTTTTCGTTCGACTATAGTCGAACGCCGCTCGACTATCGTCGACTAACTGTTCGACGATCGTCTATCACTTGTTCGACTTTCAGTCTGCGAGGATAGTTCGACTATCGGTTGATAGTTCGACTATCTGTGTGCTGAGATAGTTCGACTATCTGTTGATAGGTCGACTATCTGCGTTGTTTGATAGTTCGACTATCTTCTTGGATAGTTCAACTATCTGATAGCTCGACTATCTGTTGATAGTTCTACTATCTGTTCTGCGTTGATAGTTCGACTATCTGTTGATAGGTCGACTATCTGTTCTGCGTTGATAGTTCGACTATCTGTTGATAGGTCGACTATCTGTTCTGCGTTGATAGTTCGACTATCTGTTGATAGGTCGACTATCGGTTTCGTTTTGATAGTTCGACTATCTATTGGTAGGTCGACTATCTGATAGCTCGACTATCTTCTGATAGTTCGACTATCTGTTGTGATAGTTCGACTATCTCCTTTGATAGCTCGACTATCTGGATCGTTCGACTATCTGCCCGATAGGTCGACGATCTTCGTGCGTCGGTCGACGATCTCCGAAGGTCGTTCGACGTTTTCTGTCTGCCTTTTTATTTTGTATTTATTTATTATATTTAATTAATTAATACATTATCTGGCATGTTTTATTTCAGTTGTTTTGTGATAATATTTCCAGGCAATATCTGCTCCATCCCTTTTGCCTGAGTCAAATCTTTTCAGATAAAGTTGTTTGTCTTATTAGCTGACATTATATTTTACTTTATCTGCTGTCAGTCCTTTATAGCCGTTAGACTGAAAAGTCTTTCTTCTGCTATAAAGAGTTTGTTTCTGATGTGACTTTATTTAGTACTTTATTATCAGATTGCTTCCTGCAGCTTCTTCGAAAGAGGTTTATTCCTTTTATAGAATGTTCTTGCTACAGAGATTGTTTGTCTTTTTGATATTTGCAGCCCAGGTCTCAAGTTTCAGAAGAAGACAAACAATTCAAATTAAAGAGAGCCGTTGCTTGTTGCTGCTATAAAAGGAATCCTTTGGAGAAGGATTTCAGCTAGCTAACCAGTTATTCATTTAAGCATTCAAGCCTTCATCAAGACCAAGTTTTCTGCTCTCAGCAATTTCCATTCATCTGAGAAGTGTTAAGCTCTTCTGCTCTTCTTCAACCTGAGTTCTCCTATTCCAGGAAGTTTAGACTCAAAGTTCTTTTGAAGAAGAAGAAGAAGAAGACAGCTGCTTGAAGATTTCTAATTTTATTACTTATTTATCTTCTTGTAGTTTTTCCTTCAGTTCTTACTGAAGAGTTTTCTGCACTGAAGCAAGACTTCACCTGGACATTTTTGAGCCAGGGGGAGCCTTGATTCTTTAGAGCTTTCTAGCTCAGTGCAAGTCTTTGTGCTTCTCTAATCTATTGTAAAATAGAGAAGACATCTTAACCTTCTTTCCCCCTCCTGTACAGGGTTATTACTCCCTTCAAAAGTATCCCTTGGTGGCAGGGCACCTGATCAAAAACCTGTGTTCGGTTTTTTAGACACCTGATCAAAAGTCTAAAGGGTTTCTGGATCTACCTGAAGCAGATCCTGTTGGTGGCAGGGCACCTGATCAAAAACCTGAGTGGATTCCTACCTTGTTGGTAGAAGAGTGGTCGTACCCAAGTTGTTTGGGGAACCACTATAAATTCCTTGTGTCGTCTGGATTACCTTGTTTAATTCCTGCATTGTGGCTGTGAATAGATATAACTAGGTTTGCTAGTTGCTGATTAGGTTTTCCAAGCCTTAACTGTAATTACAGTTAGCTTGAGTTTGTGCACAGTACTTGTGTTAGGCTATAGGGTTAATTCTATATCTATAATCTTTTCATTCCGCATTTCACTCCAAGGGAGTTGGGTAGACCATTAAGTTTTGTCTAGTGCAAAATTTGATAACTCTATTCACCCCCCCCCCCCCTCTAGAGTAGTATCTATCCCTTCACTTTCAATTGGTATCAGAGGGAGGTTGACTGACTGAATAGGCTAACACCTAAGTCACAAGATCCTGATAGATACCAAGGATTATAGATATTCACTATCATGGCCCAGTCCAAGGATTATTCTAGCACCAGACCTCCAGCATGCAACTTAGCTAAGTTTGGCATCTAGAAGGCAAGGATAAAATTATATATGAATTCTATTGATGAAAGCATCTTTGCTTCTATTTTGTCAGGACCCCCAAGAGCACCTGCTGCTGCTACTGCCTCATCATCTGATATGAGTGCAGTGCCTCCTCCAGATTACAACGATGAGTATAAGAAGGCAAAGATAGCAGATGCCAAGGCGATGAACATTCTGGCTCAGACAATGTCTGATGAGGTATTCCAGAAGGTAGCTGTCTGCTCTTCAGCAAAAGCTATGTGGGATACACTGAACCAGATTGTAGATGGTTCAGCTGATGAAAGGAAGGATAGAAGGTCCAACCTTATCTCACAATATGAAAACTTCAAGAAAACTGATGCTGAATCAGTTGAAGCCATGTACACCAGGCTCAGCTCAATCATCAATGAGCTGAGGACCCTTGACAAGGACATATCATTGACAGAGGTCAATGATAAGATTCTTATGTGCTTCCCTAGCACATGGGATATAAGGATCTGGCCCATCAAGGAAGCCAGAAGCACCACAGAGATCTCCACTGAAGCTCTTCTCGGCAAACTCAAATCTTTTGAGCAAGTACTGAAGACAAGGGAAGCAGAAGCAGAAGCAAAGACCCCTACTCCAACAAGAAAAGAGCAATCTCTAGCTCTTAAGGCTGCTGATGCTTCTGAAGGCAGCCAATCAAATGAGGAGCTAATGGCATTATTTGCCAAGAGGTTTCTCAAGATGGGGAGAAAGGAATTCAGAAAGAAGTCTTCACGCTATGAAGACAAACCAAGGTATGACCGTTCACCTGCTAAAGAAATTATATGTTATGGTTGCAGGAAGCCTGGACACATCTTACCAGATTGTCCAGAGGAGAAGAACAAAGATAAGAGGAAAGAAAAGGAACAGCACAGGAAGCACTCCAAGCCATCCTTCTACAAGAACAA